>LR738709.1:649857009-649918515 GCA_902687465.1 Secale cereale
TTCCCTCACTCCCCCCACCCACTATATATAGGGGGCCAGGGGGGCGCCGGCCCTAGGAGATCCCATCTCCTAGGGGGGCGGCGGCCAAGGGGGGGGGGGGGTTTCTTACCCCCCAAGCCAAAGGGGGCGCCCCCACCCCTAGGGTTTTAACCCTAGGCGCATGGGGGAGAGCATGAGGGGTGCGCCAGCCCAGTAGGGGCTGCCCCCCTCCCCTACGGCCCACGGGGCCCTCCGGGATGGGTGGCCCCACCCGGTGGACCCCTGGGACCCTTCCAGTGGTCCCGGTACACTACCGGTGACCCCCGGAACGCTCCCGGTGGCCGAAACTGGACTTCCTATATATAATTCTTTACCTCCGGACCATTCCGGAACTCCTCGTGATGTCCGGGATCTCATTCGGGACTCCAAACAACATTAGGATTTCCGTGTGCATATATCTCTACAACCCTAGCGTCACCGAACCTTAAGTGTGTAGACCCTACGGGTTCGGGAGACACGCAGACATGACCGAGACGACTCTCCGGTCAATAACCAATAGCGGGATCTGGATACCCATGTTGGTTCCCACGTGTTCCTCGATGATCTCATCGGATGAACCACTGTGTCAAGGATTCACTTAATCCCGTATGTAATTCCCTTTGTCTATCGGTACGGTACTTGCCCGAGATTCGATCGTCGGTATGCCCGATACCTTGTTCAATCTCGTCATGGCAAGTCTCTTTACTCGTTCCGTAATCCATCATCCCGTGACTAACTCCTTAGTCACATTGAGCTCATTATGATGATGTCTTACCGAGTGGGCCCAGAGATACCTCTCCATCATACGGAGTGACAAATCCCAGTCTCGGTTCGTACCAACTCAACAAATACATTCGGAGATACCCGTTGCGTACCTTTATAGTCACCCAGTTACGTTGTGATGTTTGGCACACCCAAAGTATTCCTATGGTATCCGTGAGTTGCACAACCTCATGGTCTAAGGAACAGATACTTGACACTGGAAAAGCTTAAGCATTACGAACTACACGATCTCGTGCTAGGCTTAGGTTTGGGTCTTGTCCATCACATCATTCTCCTAATGATGTGATCCCGTTATCAATGACTCCAATGTCCATGGTCAGGAAACCGTGACCATCTGTTGATCAACGATCTAGTAACTAGAGGCTTACCTGGGACACGTTGTGGTCTATGTACTCACACATGTATCGCTGTTTCCGTACAATACAATTCAAGCATGAATAACAGACAATTATCATGAACAAGGAAATATAATAATAATCCTTTTATTATTGCCTCTAGGGCATATTTCCAACAGGTTCTACATCAAGCCTACCAAGTACTTGTCATAAACTCTCATATCTTGCACTTACTTAATTTGCCATTTGCCTCTCATTTTCATCTCCCCCACTTCTAAAACGTTTTCAGAAAAAACACAAAAATATTTGCCTTTTTATTCTCCCTTTTCCGTTCGTCTTTTTGTTTGCATGTGTGCTAGTTTTCTTTGCTACCATGTCTCAACCTGAGAATATTGATATTTACCTCAGGAAGTTGGGAGAAATCAAAAATAATATGAAAAGTTTTATGTCTTTGTAATTTGAGCATAATAGTTTCTTCCGGAACGAGCTTAAGGATCAAAAGGCCTTGACATAATGTATCAATAGATCTTGATGATCTTAATAAGGAAATATACGGTCTTAAATCTCAACTTGCTCATATTGAAATTCTATTAGGACAAATTTCTGACAATCAAACTACCTTAGTAAACAATATGGCTACTAAACCTAAAAACTATAACAGTGATGAAGATCTTAAGATGCCTGACTTGACTCCTATTGAATCTTTGTTTTGATAATATAGATCTTGAAAAAGAAGGGACTAGAGATGAGTCAATTTTAGATAAAAGGTGTCCCAATAATTTGGAGAATAAAGATCTTAGTGAAAAAAGTGATAAAAGTGGGATTGGAGAGGTCAAAACTTTAGTTAGCAATGAACCCACTATTTTAGATTCCAAGGAATTTAATTATGATAGCTACTCTTTGATAGATTGTATTTCCTTGTTGCAATCCATGTTAAATTCTCCTCATCCTTATAATCAAATTAAGGACTTTACAAAACATATTGTTGATTCTATGATGAAATCTTTTGAAGAAAAACTTGAGTTGGAAGTTTTAATTCCTAGAAAGATTTATGATGATTGTGAACTTATTGGGGGACGTAGCATGCTATTTCAAAAACAAATCCTACGCTTACGCAAGATCTATCTAGGAGATGCATAGCAACGGGAGGGGGAGAGTCTGTCTACGTACCCTCGTAGACCGAAACCGGAAGAGTTTGACAATGCGGTTGATGTAGTCGAACTTCTTCTCGTTCCGACCGATCAAGCACTGAACGTACGGCACCTCCGAGTTCTGCACACGTTCAGCTCGGTGACGTCCCTCGAACTCTTGATCCAGCAAAGTGTCGAGGAACTAGATGAGTTCCGTCAGCATGACGGCATAGTGACGATGATGGTGAAGTGATCTGCGCAGGGCTTCGCCTAAGCACTATGAGAATATGAATGTGGGAGTATACCGTGGAGGGGGGACATCGCACACGGCTAACAATGATGTTGATGTGTGTTCTAGGCGCCCACTCCCCATGTGTATTAGGTGGGAGGGGAGGAGAGGCAGCCAAGGGGGTGCCCCAAGTAGGAGGAATCCTACTTGGGGTCCTCTCCAATTCGGCCAACCCCCCTTTCCTATTCCTATCCGGAGTAGGAAGAGAAGAGGGGGAAGGAGGAATCCTATTCCCTTTTTCCTTTTATCCTTCCCCTTTCCTTCTCCAATGTGGCCATCCCATATGGGGGTGCACCAGCCCCTTTGTGGCTGGTGCGTTTCCCCTCTTGGCTCATAAGGCCCATATCTTTTGTCGGGGGTGCCAGAAACCCCTTTTGGTGACCCGATAATTACACGGTGCATCCCGAAACACTTTTGGTGTCCTAATACCATCGTGCTATGTATCAATATTTACCTCTCAACCATTTCGAGACTCCTCGTCATGTCCGTGATCTCATCCGGGACTCTGAACAACATTCGGTCACCAAATCACATAACTCATATAATACAATATCGTCATCCAACGTTAAGCGTGCGGACCCTACGGGTTCAATAACTATGTAGACATGACCGAGACACCTCTCCGGTCAATAACCAATAGCGGACACTGGATGCTCATATTGGTTCCTACATACTCTACGAAGATCTTTATCGGTCGAACCCTCCGTAAATGACATCATACGTTATTCCCTTTGTCATCGGTATGTTACTTGCCCGAGATTCGATCGTCAATATCTTCATACCTAGTTCAATATCGTTACCAGCAAGTCTCTTTACTCATTCTATAATACATCATCCCGCAACTAACTCATTATTCACTTTTCTTGCAAGGCTTCTTATGATGTGTATTACCGAGAGGGCCCAGAGATACCTCTCTGATACTCGGAGTAACAAATCCTAATATTGATCTATGCCAACTCAACAAACACCTTCAAAGATACCTATATAGAATCTTTATAATCACCCAGTTATGTTGTGACATTTGATAGCACACAAGGCATTCCTCTGATATTCGGGAGTTGCTTAATCTCATAGTTTGAGGAATATGTATTTGACATGAAGAAAGCAATAGCAGTAAAACTGAAACGATCATAATGCTAAGCTAACGAATGGGTCTTGTCCATCACATCATTCTCCTAATGATGTGATCCCGTTATCAAATGAAAAATCATGTCTATGGTTAGGAAACCTTAACCATCTTTGATCAACGAGCTAGTCAAGTAGAGGCTCACTAGGGACATAGTGTTTGTCTATGTATTCACACATGTATCAAGGTTTCCGATCAATACAATTCTAGCATGAATAATAAACATTTATCATGAATAAGGAAGTATAAAATAGCAACTTTATTCTTGCTTCTAGGGCATATTTCCTTCAGAACCTACTATTAAAATCAAGATCAAATATTATGAATGCAATGCTTTGTGTGATTTGGGTGCTAGCATTTCAATAATTCGAAAAACTTTATGTGATGTGCTAGGTTTCCATAAACTTGATGATTGTTCTTTAAATTTGGATCTAGCGGATTCCACTATTAAAAAATCTATGGGAAGAATTAATGATGTTCTTATTGTTGCCAATAGGAATTATGTGCCCGTAGATTTTATTGTTCTTGATATAGATTGCAATCCAATATGCCCTATTATTCTTGGTAGAGCTTTCCTTAGAACGATTGGTGCAATTATTGATATGAAAAAAGGAATCATTAGATTTCAATTTACATTAAGGAAGGGCATGGAACACTTTCCAAGAAAGAATATTAAGTTACAATATGAATTTATTATGACGGCTACTTATGGTATGAATATCAAAGATGACAATACCAAGATCGTTGCTTTTTTACCTAGATAGGGGCGTTAAACAATAGCGCTTGTTGGGAGGCAACCCAATTTTATTTTTGTTTTAATCTTTTTCTTCTTGTTATTGAATAAATTTATCATCTAGCCTCTGATTAGATGGGTTTTCATGTTTTAACTTAGAGTTTGTGCCAAATAAGACCTTTGGGGTGATTTGGAAGATAGTAGATTGGTTTTGCTAGAAAACATGAACTTTTGCGTCCAGTGCCAGAATTTTTTCTAATTGCTGGAATGTGAAAAAACTCTGAATGTTTTACACGTTTCTGATCTACCAATTTCCCACGCTGTCTTAATTTTTTAGATGTTTTAGAGATGCAGAGGTTTCACTTCAATTGCATCTTTATAGACTGTTGTGTTTTTGACAGATTCTGTTTTCATTGTGTTGTTTGCTTATTTTGATGCATCTATGGCTAGTATCAGGGGGTATGAACCATGGAAAAGTTGGAATATGGTAGATATAACACTAATATAAAATAAGAATGAGTTCACAACAGTACCTAAAAGAAAGGATTGAATTTGTTTTACTAACGGATCAAACGAGTTTTCTGTTGAGTTTTGTGTTGTGAAGTTTTCAACTTTTGGGTAAAGATTTGATGGACTACGGAATAAGGAGTGCCAAGAGCCTAAGCTTGGGGATGCCAAAGGCACCCCAAGGTAATATTCAAGGACAACCAAGCATCTAAGCTTGGGGATGCCCCGGATGGCATCCCCTCTTTTGTCTTTAATCCATCGGTAAATTTACTTGAGGCTATAATTTAATTCACCACATGATATGTGTTTTCCTTGGAGCGTCTTGTATTATTTAAATTTTTTCTTTTCATTTTGCCAAAATAATCCTTGCTGTACACACCTTTTCATAGGGACACACATTAATCGTGAATTTATTAGAATACTCTATGTGCTTCACTTATATCTTTTGAGCTAGGGTAGTTGCTCTAGTGCTTCACTTATATATTTTTTAGCACGGCGGTGACGTTATTTTGAAAAACTTGATGAACTCTCATGCTTCACTTATATTATTTTTAGAGTCTAATAACAGCATGGTAATTTCCTTGGGTTGTGAATATAGTCCTAATATGATAGTCATCCAAAGGAGATACAATAAAATCTTTCATAAAGAGCATTGAATATAAGAGAAGTTTGATTCCTCGCATTTGTTTTGAGATATGAAGATGGTGATATTAGAGTTATGCTAGTAGTGAATTGTGTAGTTAAAGAAATAATTGTGTTAAGGTTTGTGATTCCCGTAGCATGCTGATACGTCTCCAACGTATATAATTTTTTATTGTTCCATGCTATTATATTGATGGTTTATATGCATTTATATGCTATTTTATAAGATTTTTGGGACTAACCTATTAACCCAATGCCCAGTGCCAGTTTCTGCTTTTTGCTTGTTTTTGAGTTTCGCAAAAAAGGAATACCAAACGGAGTCCAAACGGAACGGAACTTTTTGGAGATTTTTCTTGGACCAGAGGACATCAAATGGACTTGGAGTACACGCCAGGGGATCCACGAGGTGGCCACAAGGGTGGGGACGCCCCCGGGGGGGTAGGGCGCGCCCCCTACCTTGTGGGCCCCTCATGCCTCCCACGATCGACTTCTTCCGCCTATAAATACCAATATATTCCAGAAACATCAGAACATCCATTGAAAACCAGTTTTCCGTCGCCGTAACCCTCTGTTCTTGTGAGATCCCATCTAGAGGCCTGTTCTGGTACTCTGCCGAAGTGGGAATCAACCACGGACGGCATCTACATCAACCGTATTGCCCTTTCTATGATGTGTGGGTAGTTTACCACAGACCTACGGGTCCATAGCTAGTAGCTAGATGGCTTCTTCTCTCTCTTTGATCTTCAATACCATATTCTCCTCATTGTTCTTAGAGATCTATCTGATGTAATCTACTTTTGTGGTGTGTTTGTCAAGATCCAATGAATTGTGGGTTTATGATCAGATTATCTATGAATAATATTTGAGTTTCTTATGAATTATTTTATGCATGATCTTATATCTTAGTAATTCTCTTCGAACTATCGGTTTTGTTTGGCCAACTATATTGATAATTCTTGCAATGGGAGAAGTGCTTTGCTTTGGGTTCAATCTTGCGGTGCTCAATCCTAGTGACAGTAGGGGACATGACACGTATTGTATTGTTGCCATCAAGGATAAAAATATGGGGTTTTCATCATATTGCTTGAGTTAATTCCTCTACATCTTGTCATCTTACTTAAGGTGTTACTCTGTTCTTATGAACTTAATACTCTAGATGCAGGCAGGAGTGAGTCGCTGTGTGGAGTAATAGTATTAGATGCAGGAAGGAGTTGGTCTACTTGTCTTGGATGTGATGCCTATATTCATGATCATTGGCATAGATGTCGTTATAATTATTCGCTTTTCTATCAATTGCTTGACAGTAATTCGTTCACCCACCATCAACTTGCTATCATGAGAGAAGCTACTAGTGAAACCTATGGCCCCCGGGTCTCTTTTACATCTTATAAGTTTCAGATCTACTATTTTGCAATCTTTTACTTTGCCATCTATAAACCAAAAACCCCAAAATATTTAGTTTATTTATTTATCTATATCTATCGGATCTCACTTTTGCAAATAACCTAGAAGGGATTGACAACCCCTTTATACCGTTGGGTGCAAGTTGTTGATTGTTTGTGCATGTATTTGGCGACTTGTGTGTAATCTCCTACTGGATTGATACCTTGGTTATCAACAAACTGAGGGAGATACTTACTTCACTTCACTGCATCACCCTTTCCTCTTCAATGGAAACACCAACGTTACTGAGGAAGCAGAAGAATTTTTGGCGCTGTTGCCGGGGAGATCTATGCCAAGGCAAGACCTACCAAGTACCTATCATTAAACTCTCATCTCTCTCATTTAAATTATTTGTCATTCACCTCTCTTTTTCCTCTCCCCACTTCTAAAATGATTTTCGGAAAAAATTTACCTTTGCCTTTTCTTCGCCCTTCTTTGTGGTTGCACTCCATTTGCCTCGTTTTCATGGCTAGTCCTCCTATCATTATCAGTACTCCCGACAATGAAGTTCTCAATTTTAAACAAAGGGAGAGGGAAAATTTAAAATATGCTTGGTATAGAATTTGCAATGCTCAAAATAGATCTACTTGAAAGCAATCTACTGCCGTTCTTCTCCGTTATTTTTATGTGGGAGTTACTCCTTGGAATAGATATGTTCTAGATACCATTACCGAAGGGAATTTCTTGGGAAGTCACACTTTTGATTCTTATAATGCCATGATAGAATTGTTAGCACTAGTACGCGTTGGTGCAATACAAACAATTTCTAACCCCTTTCCGCGACTGCATTTGGAACCGTCACCAAGTGAGTGTGGGCGATAGGGTGGTCCTTCCCACACGACCCAGAAATCATCGGGGATAGGCCCTCCTGGGACACCAAATGAGCTCATGTGCGATGGGGAGAGGCATCGAAACCAAATCATTTTTGTAGGTATGTACATCCCACACAGTGAATCCCAGAAAAACATTTCCGTAGGTATGTACATCCACACAGCGAATCCCAGAAAAACATTTCCGTAGGTATGTACATCCCACACAGTCAATCCAGGGAAAACGTTTCCGTTTGTATGTGTTGGAAATATGCCCTAGAGGCAATAATAAAAGGATTATTATTATATTTCCTTGTTCATGATAATTGTCTATTATTCATGCTTGAATTGTATTGTACGAAAACAACGATACATGTGTGAATACATAGACCACAACGTGTCCCTGGTAAGCCTCTAGTTACTAGCTCGTTGATCAACAGATGGTCACGGTTTCCTGACCATGGACATTGGATGTCATTGATAACGGGATCACATCATTAGGAGAATGATGTGATGGACAAGACCCAAACCTAAGCCTAGCACGAGATCGTGTAGTTCGTAATGCTTAAGCTTTTCCAGTGTCAAGTATCTGTTCCTTAGACCATGAGGTTGTGCAACTCCTGGATACCGTAGGAATACTTTGGGTGTGCCAAACGTCACAACGTAACTGGGTGACTATAAAGGTACGCAACGGGTATCTCCGAAAGTGTTTGTTGAGTTGGTAAGAACCGAGACTGGGATTTGTCACTCCGTATGACGGAGAGGTATCTCTGGGCCCACTCGGTAAGACATCATCATAATGAGCTCCATGTGACTAAGGAGTTAGTCACGGGATGATGGATTACGGAACGAGTAAAGAGGCTTGCCATGACGAGATTGAACAAGGTATCGGGCATACCGACGATTGAATCTCGGGCAAGTACCGTACCGACAGACAAAGGGAATTACATACGGGATTAAGTGAATCCTTGACACAGTGGTTCATCCGATGAGATCATCGAGGAACACGTGGGAACCAACATGGGTATCCAGATCCCGCTGTTGGTAATTGACCGGAGAGTCGTCTCGGTCATGTCTGCGTGCCTCCCAAACCCGTAGGGTCTACACACTTAAGGTTCGGTGACGCTAGGGTTGTAGAGATATATGCACACGGAAATCCGAATGTTGTTTGGAGTCCCGGATGAGATCCCGGACATCACGAGGAGTTCCGAAATGGTCCGAAGGTAAAGAATTATATATAGGAAGTCTAGTTTCGGCCACCGGGAGCGTTCTGGGGGTCACCGGTAGTGTACCGGGACCACCAAAAGGGTCCCGGGGGTCCACCGGGTGGGGCCACCCATCCCGGAGGGCCCCGTGGGCCGTAAGGGAGGGGGCCAGCCCCTAGTGGGCTGGCGCACCCCTCATGGGCTCCCCCCATGCGCCTAGGGTTAAAACCCTAGGGGTGGGGGCGCCCTCTTTGGCTTGGGGGGGTAAGAAACCCCCCCTTGGCCGCCGCCCCCCTAGGAGATGGGATCTCCTTGGGCCGGCGCCCCCACTGGCCTCCTATATATAGTGGGGGGAGAGAGGGCAGCCGCACCTAAGCCCCTAGCGCCTCTCCCCCCCGTTACACCTCCAACTCCTCCCGCAGGGTCTCGGCGAAGCCCTGCAGCTTTTCCCGTTGCATCCACCACCACGCCGTTGTGCTGCTGGATCTCCGTCAACCTCTCCTTTCCCCCTTGCTGGATCAAGAAGGAGGAGACGTCGCTGTACCGTACGTGTGTTGAACGCGGAAGTGCCGTCCGGTCGGCGCTGGGATCATCGGTGACGAGGATCACGACGAGTACTACTCCATCATCCATGTTCCTTCGAACGCTTCCGCACGCGATCTACAAAGGGTATGTAGATGCACTCCTTTATGCTCGTTGCTAGATGAACTCCTTAGATTGATCTTGGTGAAGCGTAGAAATTTTTTGAATTCTGCTACGTTCCCCAACAGTGGCATCTGAGCTAGGTCTTTGCGTAGCATCTTGGACGAGTAGAACACGAACAAGTTGTGGACGTTGATTTTGTTCAATTCTCTTGCCGCTACTAGTCTAATCTTGATTCGGCGGCATCGTGGGATGAAGCGGCCCGGACCGACCTTACACGTACGCTTACGTGAGACTGGTTCCACTGACTGACATGCACTAGTTGCATAAGGTGGCTGGCGGGTGTCTGTCTCTCCCACTTTAGTCGGATCGCATTCGATGAAAAGGGTCCTTATGAAGGGTAAATAGAAATTGACATATCACGTTGTGGTTTTGGTGTAGGTAAGAAACGTTCTTGCTAGAAACCTATAGAAGCCAAGTAAAAACATGCAACAACAATTAGAGGACGTCTAACTTGTTTTTGCAGCACGTGCTATGTGATGTGATATGGCCATGAAGATGTGATGAATGATATATGTGATGTATGAGATTGATTATGTTCTTTTAATAGGGAATCACGACTTGCATGTCGATGACAATGACAACCGGCAGGAGCCATAGTAGTTGTCTTATTTATTGTATGACCTGTGTGTCACTGAATAATGCCATGTAATTACTTTACTTTATTGCTTAACGTTAGCCATAGTGGTAGAAGTAATAGTTGGCGAGACGACTTCATGAAGACACAATGATGGAGATCATGATGATGGAGATCATGGTGTCATGCGGTGACAAAGATGATCATGGTGCCCCGAAGATGGAGATCAAAGGAGCAAAATGATATTGGCCATATCATGTCACTTTATTTGATTGCATGTGATGTTTATCATGTTTATGCATCTTGTTTACTTAGAACAACGGTAATAAATAAGATGATCTCTCACTAAAAATCTCATGAATTGTGTTCCCCCTAACTGTGCACCGTTGCTAAGGATCGTTGCTCCGAAGCACCACGTGATGATCGGGTGTGATAGGCTCTAACGTTCGCATACAACGGGTGTAAGCCAGATTTACACACGCAATACACTTAGGGTTCACTTGACGAGCCTAGCATGTACAGACATGGCCTCGGAACACGAAAGACCGAAAGGTAGAACATGAGTTGTATAGAAGATACGATCAACAGGAAGATGTTCACCGTTGATGACTAGTTCGTCTCACGTGAAGATCGGACACGGGCTAGTCGATTCGGATCATGTATCACTTAGATGACTAGAGAGATGTCAATCTGAGTGGGAGTTCATTAAAATTTGATTAGATGAACTAAATTGTCATGAAATTAGTCTAAAAATCTTTACAATATGTCTTGTAGATCAAATGGCCCACGCTCAAGTTGCCCTCAACTTCAACGCGTTCCTAGAGAAAACCAAGCTGAAAGACGATGGTAGCAACTATACGGATTGGGTCCCTAACCTGAGGATTATCCTCATAGCTGCCAAGAGATCATATGTCCTTGAAGCACCGCTAGGTGATGGACCCGTTCTCCCGGCAACCCAAGACGTTATGAACGCCTGGCAGTCGCGTTGTGATGATTACTCCCTGGTTCAGTGCGGCATGCGTTACAGCTTAGAGTCGGGGCTCCAAAACGTTTTGAGCACCACGGAGCATATGAGATGTTCCAATAGCTGAAAATGGTTTTCCAAGCTCATGCCCGAGTCGAGAGATATGACGTCTCCGACGCATTCTACAGTTGTAAGATGGAGGAGAATAGTTCTGTCAGCGAGCACATACTCAAGTTGCCTGGGCTGCACAACCGCTTGTCTCAGTTGGGAATGAATCTCCCAAACGAAGCGGTCGTTGACAGAATCCTTCAGTCGCTCCCACCTAGCTACAAGAGCTTCGTGTTAAATTTCAATATGCAGGGGATGGAGAGGTCCATTCCCGAGGTGTATTCAATGCTGAAATCAGCGGAGATGGATATCAAGAAAGAACATCAAGTGTTGATGGTCAATAAAACCACTAAGTTCAAGAAAGGCAAGGGTAAGAAGAACTTCAAGAAGGACGGCAAAGGAGTTGTCGCGCCCGGTAAGCCAGTTGCCGGGAAGAAGCCAAAGAATGGACCCAAGCCTGAAACTGAGTGTTTTCATTGCAAGGGAACGAGTCACTGGAAGCGGAACTGCCCCAAATACTTAGCAGATAAGAAGGCCGGCAACGTCAAAGGTATATATGATATACATGTTATTGATGTGTACCTTACCAGCGCTCGTAGTAGCTCCTGGGTATTTGATATCGGTGCAGTTAGTCACATTTGTAACTCAAAGCAGGAGCTGCGGAATAAGCGGAGACTGACGAAGGACGAGGTGACGATGCGCGTCGGGAATGGTTCCAAGGTCGATGTGATCGCCGTCGGCACGCTGCCTCTACATCTACCCTCGGGATTAGTTTTAAACCTTAATAATTGTTATTTAGTACCAGCTTTGAGCATGAACATTGTATCTGGATCTCGTTTGATACGAGATGGCTACTCATTTAAATCCGAGAATAATGGTTGTTCTATTTATATGAGAGATATGTTTTATGGTCATGCCCCGCTGGTCAATGGTATATTTTTGATGAATCTCGAACGTGATGATACACATATTCATAGTGTGGATGCCAAAATATGTAAAGTTGATAATGATAGTCCCACATACTTGTGGCATTGCCGCCTTGGTCATATTGGTGTCAAGCGTATGAAGAAGCTCCATGCAGATGGGCTTCTGGAGTCTCTTGATTATGAATCATTTGACATTTGCGAACCATGCCTTTTGGGCAAGATGACCAAGACTCCGTTCTCCGGAACAATGGAGCGAGCAACCAACTTATTGGAAATCATACATACCGATGTGTGCGGTCCAATGAGTGTTGAAGCTCGCGGAGGCTATCATTATGTTCTCACCCTCACAGATGACTTGAGTAGATATGGGTATGTCTACTTGATGAAGCACAAGTCTGAGACCTTTGAAAAGTTCAAGGAATTTCAGAATGAGGTTGAGAATCAACGTGACAGAAAAATAAAGTTCTTACGATCAGATCGTGGGGGTGAATATTTGATTCATGAATTTGGCACGCACCTAAGGAACTGTGGAATTGTTTCACAATTGACACCGCTAGGAACACCTCAGCGTAATGAGTGTGTCCGAACGTCGAAATCGTACTTTGTTGGACATGGTGCGATCTATGATGTCTCTCACCGACTTACCGCTATATTTTTGGGGATTTGCTTTAGAGACTGCCGCATTCACTTTAAATAGGGCTCCGTCAAAATCCGTCGAGACGACACCGTATGAGCTTTGGTTTGGCAAGAAACCTAAGCTGTCGTTTCTGAAAGTTTGGGGTTGTGATGCTTATGTCAAGAAACTTCAACCTGAAAAGCTCGAACCCAAATCGAAAAAATGCGTCTTCATAGGATACCCAAAGGAAACAATTGGGTAGACCTTCTACCTAAGATCTGAAGGCAATATTTTTGTTGCCAAGAATGGATCCTTTCTAGAGAAAGAGTTTCTCTCGAAAGAACTAAGTGGGAGGAAAGTAGAACTTGATGAGGTGACAGTCACCCTTCCCGAACCGGTAAGTAGCGCAACGCGGGAAGTTGTTCCCTAGGTGCCTGCACCGACAAGGGAGGAAGTCAATGATGATGATCATGAAGATACAGATCAAGTTACTACTGAACTTCGAAGGTCCACAAGGACATGTTCCGCGCCAGAGTGGTACGGCAACCCTGTCTTGGAAATCATGTTGTTGGACAACGGTGAACCTTCGAACTATGAAGTAGCGATGGCGGGCCCGGATTCCAATAAATGGCTTGGAGCCATGAAATCCGAGATAGAATCCATGTATGAAAACAAAGTATGGACTTTGGTGGACTTGCCCGATGATAGGCACACCATAGAAAATAAATGGATATTCAAGAAGAAGACATGCGCGGATGGTAATGTGACCATCTATAAGGCTCGGCTTGTCGCTAAGGGTTATCGACAAGTTCAAGGGATTGACTACGACGAGACTTTCTCTCCCGTAGCGATGCTAAAGTCCGTCCGAATCATGTTAGCAATTGCCGCATTATATGATTATGAGATATGGCAAATGGACGTCAAAACAACATTCCTTAATGGCTTCCGCAAGGAAGAACTGTATATGATACAGCCGGAAGGTTGTGTCGATCCAGAGAATGCTAACAAAGTATGCAAGCTCCAGCGCTCGATCTACGGGCTGGTGCAAGCATCTCGGAGTTGGAATATTCGCTTTAATGATGTGATCAAAGCGTTTGGCTTTATACAGACTTGGGAGAAGCCTGTATTTACAAGAAAGTGAGTGGGAGCTCTGTAGCATTTCTCATATTATATGTGGATGACATACTGCTGATGGGAAATGATATAGAATTCTTGGAAAGCATAAAGGCCTACTTGAATAAGAGTTTTTCAATGAAGGACCTTGGAGAAGCTGCTTATATATTAGGCAACAAGATCTATAGAGATAGATCGAGACGCCTCATTGGTCTTTCACAAAGCACATACCTTGACAAGATATTGAAGAAGTTCAATATGGAGCAGTCCAAGAAAGGGTTCTTGCCTGTTTTACAAGGTATGAGATTGAGCACGGCTCAGTCCCCGACCACGACAGAAGATAGAGAAAAGATGAGTGTCATCCCCTATGCCTCAGCCATAGGTTCTATTATGTATGCCATGTTGTGTACCAGACCTGATGTGAACCTTGACATAAGTTTGGTAGGGAGGTACCAAAGTGATCCCGGTATGGAACACTGGACAGCGGTCAAGAACATCCTGAAGTACCTGAAAAGGACTAAGGATATGTTTCTCGTTTATGGAGGTGACGAAGAGCTCGTCGTAAAGGGTTACATCGATGCTAGCTTCGACACAGATCTGGATGACTCCAAGTCACAAACCGGATACGTGTATATTTTGAATGGAGGAGCAGTCAGCTGGTGCAGCTGCAAGCAGAGCGTCGTGGCACATTCTACATGTGAAGCGGAGTACATAGCTGCTTGCGAACCTTCCCAAGAAGGAGTCTGGATGAAGGAGTTCATCACCGACCTAGCAGTCATTCCAAGCGCGTCAAGCCCCATGACTCTCTTCTGTGACAACACTGGAGCTATTGCCATTGCCAAGGAGCCCAGGTTTTACAAGAAGACCAAGCACATTAAGCGCCGTTTCAACTCCATCCGGAATTATGTTCAAGATGGAAACATACATATTTGTAAAGTGCATACGGATCTGAATGTCGCAGATCCGTTGACTAAACCTCTTCCACGGGCAAAACATGATCAACACCAGAACTCTATGGGTGTTCGATTCATCATAATGTAACTAGATTATTGACTCTAGTGCAAGTGGGAGACTGTTGGAAATATGCCCTAGAGGCAATAATAAAAGGATTATTATTATATTTACTTGTTCATGATAACTGTCTGTTATTCATACTTGAATTGTATTGTACTGAAACAACGATACATGTGTGAGTACATAGACCACAACGTGTCCCTGGTAAGCCTCTAGTTACTAGCTCGTTGATCAACAGATGGTCACGGTTTTCTGACCATGGACATTGGATGTCATTGATAACGGGATCACATCATTAGGAGAATGATGTGATGGACAAGACCCAAACCTAAGCCTAGCACGAGATCGTCTAGTTCGTAATGCTTAAGCTTTTCCAGTGTCAAGTATCTGTTCCTTAGACCATGAGGTTGTGCAACTCCCGGATACCGTAGGAATACTTTGGGTGTGCCAAACGTCACAACGTAACTGGGTGACTATAAAGGTACGCAACGGGTATCTCCGAAAGTGTTTGTTGAGTTGGTACGAACCGAGACTGGGATTTGTCACTCCGTATGACGGAGAGGTATCTCTGGGCCCACTCGATAAGACATCATCATAATGAGCTCAATGTGACTAAGGAGTTAGTCACGGGATGATGGATTACAGAACAAGTAAAGAGACTTGCCATGACGAGATTGAACAAGGTATCGGGCATACCGACGATCGAATCTCGGCCAAGTACCGTACCGACAGACAAAGGGAATTACATACGGGATTAAGTGAATCCTTGACACAGTGGTTCATCCGATGAGATCATCGAGGAACACGTGGGAACCAACATGGGTATCCAGATCCCGCTGTTGGTTATTGACCGGAGAGTCATCTCGGTCATGTGTGCGTGTCTCCCGAACCCGTAGGGTCTACACACTTAAGGTTCGGTGACGCTAGGGTTGTAGAGATATATGCACATGGAAATCCGAATGTTGTTCGGAGTCCCGGATGAGATCCCGGACGTCATGAGGAGTTCCGAAATGGTCCGGAGGTAAATAATTATATATATGAAGTCCAGTTTTCGGCCACCGGGAGCGTTCCGGGGGTCCACCGGGTGGGCCACCCATCTCGGAGGGCCCCGTGGGCTGTAAGGGGAGGGGGCCAGCCCCTAGTTGGCTGGCGCACCCCTCATGGGCTCCCCCCATGCGCCTAGGGTTAAAACCCTAGGGGTGGGGGCGCCCCCTTTGGCTTGGGGGGTAAGAAACCCCCCCTTGGCCGCCGCCCCCCTAGGAGATGGGATCTCCTAGGGCCAGCGCCCCCCTGGCCCCCTATATATAGTGGGGGGAGAGAGGGCAGCTGCACCTAAGCCCCTGGCGCCTCCCCCCCCGTTACACCTCCAACTCCTCCCGCAGGGTCTCGGCGAAGCCCTGCAGCTTTTCCCGTTGCATCCACCACCAGGCCGTTGTGGTGCTGGATCTCCATCAACCTCTCCTTCCCCCTTGCTGGATCAAGAAGGAGGAGACGTCGCTATACTGTACGTGTGTTGAACGCGGAGGTGCCATCCGTTCGGCGCTGGGATCATCGGTGACAAGGATCACAACGAGTACGACTCCATCATCCACGTTCCTTCGAACGCTTCCGCACGCGATCTACAAAGGGTATGTAGATGCACTCCTTTATGCTCGTTGCTAGATGAACTCCTTAGATTGATCTTGGTGAAGCGTAGAATTTTTTTGAATTCTGCTACGTTCCCCAACAGTATGTATATCACACACAGTCAATCCAAGGAATACGTTTATGTTCTTATGTACAACCCACACAGATAATCCAGGGAAAACGTTTCCGTTCGTATGTACATCCCACACAGTTTTATGTGTAGGCTCGTGTGTGAAAGGTGTAACTATCACACGCTCTGCCTTGGTTAACTGTTTGCTTTTATCAACTACATCACACACGATTTGACGAAGAAAACTATGTGGCATTGGGCTATCCATCACAAGCGCTTTTACTGCTAGAACCATTTATAAAGTTCCATGACACATTTAGCAGGTTTATTAGTTTACAATTAATAATTCCAGTATTACGCAAATTCACATTTCATATCGAACAGTTGTTTGCCAATTTCATATCACGCACATAAATATATTATAACATCACAGTATGATAGCTACATGAAAACAACACAGTACAACATATAGCTAGTTTAACTTCATAAGAACGATATATTAATTTCCCTAATCAAGATCATCCAGGCTCGTCTTATCCATCTCTGCTTTCAGTTCAATAAGAACCTATTTTGCACGGGCCAACTGGGAAAGTGCCTCCTCCTTCGCCAACACCATCTTAGCAAAGTCCGATTTAAAAAAAATTTGAGCCCATTCTACACCTTCCACTTTTTATCTCGCATATTCAAATATTCTTCAGCGTTGACAACAGTTTCTCTAAGCCTACGTCTGTTCTCTTCCTCATACATGCTCTAAAGCTTCGCTAGGCACATCTTCAAAGACTGTGGCCACTCATGATCAACCCACTCCAAGTAAGAACACTTTCCTTCATCCTATAATATTTAAAACTAGATCAGTAACAATTGTAGGGGAAATGGGTTTATAGCAACATAGAAAATTACCAATGCTTATTTTGAAAAACTAAAGAAACATGTTAATTATGACATATCTTCTCAAAAAGATGAATGTGCAAATGAATTAATTTCTACTGAGACAACAACCAAATTCTGGAACATCAGAAGCTATAATTAACTACAACAACGCTACTAGTTCTTACTCATGTACAATAAATAACACATTGAACATTTTATGAGGAAGGTAAATATAACTGCAACAGCATAGCGAGAGTGTTTGGATGATAGCAAATTGATACTAACAGCTGTGTACATTCACAAATTTAGTAACATAGAACTAATAGCACTAAAGCCGTCCACTATGTATGCCAAAACTGGTGTAAAGACAACTGCTGCTACATCTCGCACCGGTGCCCTGCACTGGCGAGCCGATGCAGCGGAAAAAAATCAAGGACCCGGACTCCGGAACACGTAGTTGCTTCGATGCCCAGTTCCTTCATGCCATAAAGATTTAGTATTTTACTACTTGGCTGCTCGGATGTGTGGACCAAAGTTGGCTACACAAACTATTGAAGCGGTGCCAAATAATTTGTTAATGGCACCGCTGATTAGAGGGAAACAATTTAAGATACTAGGTACAAACTATGACACTGCCTTAGGATGCATTTGGTTGAAGGTGTGGTATGAATGGGTTGGGACCATGACAGTGTGTGAATCACATCTAACAAATGATTTGTAACAACGACAGAGGGTCTAACCTTCTCTACACATGCCAGAAACTTCCTCCCACTATACACAGATTCAAACGCTTCTAGCTTCATGCATGGAGATTGATGGTGACAATGAGGAGATAGATCGTCAGCCACCCCGCTCATTTCGTTGCCACTGATGGTCCTAGGGAGCTACAAGAGGAAGAAATGACTCAAATCGACCGCCGGGTAAAAATCCTTCATTCCAAGTCATAGCCTGAGAGAGAGGAGAGAGGCATACCCAAGTGGTGAAGGAGTCGTCGCCGAAGGAGGAACTACTGGAGAGGTCTTTGAAGAAGACCATGGCGACCCCAGTGGTAGGATGTGAGACAGCGAGAGCGAGGAAGCGACTATAGCTTAGGAAGGAAGGAAGGAGGAAACAGGGGAAATGTGACTTGTGGTCAGGGAGAAAAGGGGGTAGTGAAGGGGGGAGGGGGCGGGGTAGATATTTTGGCCGAAGGCCAAAATTTTGGAAATGTGGAGGGAAACTTTCCGTGCGGTGCCGCCGGACCATTCACTTTGAACGATTGTGTGCATCGCAGACGATTCTTCTGCTTTACGCGCATGGGATGAGTTTGATAATTCAAATTTTTGTGGAAATTTTCTCTGGTACGTCATTGCATAATTTAACATCGCTTGCTAATTTGGTTACACAAAAGAGGGTACAGCAGACATACCACACTTACTGATCGAGCAATTTTAGTAATTAAACAGAGCCAGTTGACCTAAACATTGCTCTAACAAAAGACCAGCATTAAAAACAAAGCCTAAGTACACATAATTTTAACAAATCCGCCATCGCGCCCGCCTATGCACCGCCGGTGTGAGATGAGACGTCGATGACTTGTCCCGACGACATGCCGCCGTTGGTGGAATCCGCGCCCCCCTGCTGAAGTCGACCTCGTCCTCGTCCTCGTCCTCGGCGCCGCCCTCAAGGTTGTAGTACTCGTAGTAGTGGTGCGCCAGAGCTCGCGTTGGTACTCCACCGCCGATTCCTCGATGGACAGACTCTTCTCTACCTCGACCTCGGCCACGCGCAGCTCCTCCTCCCGACGCTCCTCGATCTCCGCCGCCTCCTGCATCTTTAGCTCCCGCTCGGTGACCTCATGAGGAAGCAGGTGCTCCATGGCCACAGCCGCCTTTTCAGACGTGGGTTGCATGCTAGAGTCCGAGGTGGCCTAGAATATCTTGGCATGTGCATCCTCGATCTAGGCATGGATGGCCTCGACCCAAGCCACGGCCACATCAGCGGCACAGATGGCAGCTCAAGTGCTCTGATACGTCTCCAACGTATCTATAATTTTTTATCTGTCCATGCTATTATTTCTGAAATCTGGGATGTTTAATGGGCTTTATCATTCACTTTTATATCATTTTTGGGACTAACCTACTAACCCAAAGGCCCAGTCCAGATTGTTGTTTTTTGCCTGTTTCAGGGTTTTGCAGAAAAAATATATCAAACGGAGTCCAAACGGAATGGAACCTTCGCGAGAGATATTTTTGGAGAAAATCACGCACACGAAGCTTGAGAACCATGTCAGGGGATCAAAGGGTGGCCCACGAGGGTGGGGGCGCACCCCCCTTCCCAGGGCGCGCCCCCTGCCTCGTGGCCCCCTCGAGCGTCCCCCGGTGCCCTCCTTCTTCCTATATAAGTCTACGTACCCCAAAACCTCCGTGAACAGAGAGAAAACCCTAATTCCACCGCCGTAACCTTCTGTTCCCGTGAGATCCCATCTTGGAGCCTGTTCCGGAGCTCCACCGGAGGGGGGGTCCATCACGGAGTGCTTCTACATCATCATCATCGCCTCACCATGAGTTGTGAGTAGTTTACCACAGACCTTCGGGTCCATAGCTCGTATCTAGATGGCTTCTTCTCTCTCTCTGGATCTCAATACCAAGTTATCCTCGGTCTTCGAGGAGATCTATTCGATGTAATATCATTTTGCGGTGTGTTTGTCGAGATCCGATGAATTGTGGGTTTATGATTAAGATTATCTTTGAGAAACATTTGGTTCTTTTCTAAACTCTTTATGTATGATTATAATATCCTTGCAAGTCTCTTCGAATTATTAGTTTGGTTTGGACTAGTAGATCTATAATTCTTGCAATGGGAGAAGTGGTTGGCTTTGGGTTCAATCTTGTGGTGTCCTTTCCTAGTGACAGTAGGGGCAGCAAGGCACGTATTGGATTGTCGCCATCGAGGATAAGAAGATGGGGTTTATATCATATTGCTTGAGTTTATCCCTCTACATCATGTCATCTTGCTTAAGGCGTTACTCTATTCTTATGAACTCAATACACTAGATGCATGCTGGATAGCGGTCGATGTGTGGAGTAATAGTAGTAGATGCAGGCAGGAGTCGGTCTACTTGTCTCGGATGTGATGCCTATATACAATGATCATGCCTAGGTAGTCTCATAGTTATTCGCTTTTCTATCAATTGCTCGACAGTAATTTGTTTACCCGCCGTAGAATATCGCTATCATGAGAGAAGCCACTAGAGAACACTATGGCCCCCGGGTCTATTCTCAACATATCAATTTACATCTACTTTACTTTTATCGTTTTATTTGCTGTTCTTATAAACTAAAAATACCAAAAATATAAACTATCATCTCTATCAGATCTCACTTTCATAAGTGACCGTAAATGGATTGGCAACCCCTTATCGCGTTGGCTGCGAAGTTCTAATTTGTTTGTGCAGGTGCGAGGTACTCGCGCGTGGTCTCCTACTGGATTGATACCTTGGTTCTCAAAAACTGAGGGAAATACTTACGCTACTGTGCTGCATCTCCCTCTCCTCTTCGAGGGAATACAACGCAAGCTTGAGAAGTAGCACGCTCTTGGTGTTTGCAGCCGCCATCGCAGCAGCAGCTGCAGCCGTCTCGGCTGCTGCAGCTGCCCTGTCCGCTGCCGCAGACGCCCTCTCGGCAGAAGCGGCCGCTCTCAATGCGGATGCGGCAGCACTCTTGGCATAGACGACCGCGCTCTCGGCACAGGCGGCGGCGCTCGGGGCGGCATCGTACGGGCCTTCACGAAGCGTTTTTATGGCGTCATCTTTGCAAGAAGGGGGTGCAGGAATGGGGATCGGGTTTCATGGATTCAGGGGTTGCCGGCACTGGAGCAGACGAGCAGGCGAAGCTTAAGGAGGGAGACTTAAATAGACCCAGATATTTTCATCACAAACGGTTCCTAGAAAACAACTGTGTGTGATGTTGTAGATATTTTTTATTAAAATCGGACCTTATGTGATGCATCCTTCATCGCAAATGTTTTGCACCTTCTTTGACGGTTACAAATGTATTTCATATATGTTTTCACTTATTTGAACTCCGGACTTTTTGTGTGTTCAAAATGCACCATTCAAATCCACGTCATCAATTTTCATCCCGTTCTGACTTTATTTGGTAGTTTTCATGCATTTACTGATTTTTTAAAGCTAAATGATCCTGAAATTGAAAAACACTACAAATGAACTCTGAAAAGGTTGAAAGTTGGCATGGAATCAACATTTCACCCACATAGCATGTGCTAAAAAGTTGAGAGGGTCATGGCAAAAACTGGATGCACTTTGTGTATAAAATGGACAGTCTCTTTCGAAGTATCAGGGTTTCGGACGAAAACTCATGTGTTACAAAGGGATTTCAATTTTTTGAACTAATTTGAACTCCAAACTTTTTGTGTGTTCAAAATGCACCATTCAAAGCCACATCATAAATTTGAACCCTCTCTGACTTCATTTGGTATTTTTCATGCATTTACTGATTTTTTCCGCTAAATGACCCTGAAATTGAAAAGCATGGCAATGAACTCTGAAAAGGTTGAAAGTTGGCATGGTATCATCATTTCACCCACATAGCATTTGCTAAAAAGTTGAGAGGGTTTTAGCAAAAACTGGATGCACTTCATGTACAAAATGGACAATCTCTTTTGAAGTATCAGTGTTTCGGACGAAAACTCATCTGTTACAAAGGGATTTCATTTTTAACTTATTTGAACTCTAGACTTTTCTTGTGTTCAAAATGCACCATTCAAAGCCACATCGTCAATTTTCAACCCTTTCTGACTTCATTTGGTATTTTTCATGCATGTACTAAATGTTTTTGAGCTAAATGACCCCAAAATTGAAAAGCAATACAAATGAACTCCCAAAAGTTTTAAAGTTGGGATGGGATCATCATTTCACCCACATAGCATGTGCTAAAAATTTGAGAGGGTTACTGTAAAAACTGGATGCACTTCGTGTACAAAATGGACAATCTCTTTCGAAGTATTAGGGTTTCGTACGAAAAACTCATCTGTTACAAAGATATTTCATTTTTTTGAAGTTATTTGAACTCCAGACTTTTTGCGTGTTCAAAATGCACCATTCAGAGCCAGATCATCAATTTTCAACCCTTTTTGATTTCATTTGGTATTTTTCATGCATTTACTGATTTTTTAAAGTTAAATGACCCTGAAATTGAAAAGCACTACAAATGAACTTTGAAAAGGTTGAAAGGTGGCATGGTATCATCATTTCACCCACATAGCATATGATAAAAAGTTGAGAGGGTTACGGGAAAAATGGGACGCACTTCGTGTACAAAATGGACAATCTCTTTTGAAGTATCAGGGTTTCGGACAAAACTCATCTGTTACGAAGGGATTTCATTTATGTGAACTTATTTGAACTCCAGACTTGTTGTGTGTTCAAAATGCACCATTCAAAGCCACATCATCAATTTTCAACCCTTTATGACTTCATTTGACCTTATAAAGACATTTACGTGATTTTCTAGCCATTTAATTACCGTAATTGAAATTTGAACTACATCTTCATGCAACAGCTAACCATAGCGGTTTGAAAAATCATATTTTTGTGTACTTGTGTGTGAGTTAAAAATCTTCAGACCATGTAAATATCTGGTGTTCAAAAAATAAAATATAAAGATCTGGCAAGACAACCGGCCCCCACACGATTGGCACTCTATTTCGCGCCTCGAGGTTTGGAAGGTGAATAGCGGGGGTTATTAATAATACACTGTTCTATATTGGAAACCGTTAGCTATTATGTTCACACACGGATTCTAATGCGACAATCGTGTGTAATTCAAACTACAGTACTCGTAAATTCTGGCGACAGGCGTGTGTACTGTTCTCGTCGATCTAGATTCCGGTCGCCAATAAATACAACCTTGCCCACGTCGTCTCCCTGCATTCTCATCTACATCCACTACAAAAAAGACACATTCGTGACATTTTGGGCCGAACGAAACTTTTCTCTGTCATACTTATGACACTTCTATGATGATAATTGTGACAAAACCCGGTATCATCATAGATGTGGTGGGGTCCTACTTCTCTGACAAAAAATCATGATAGAAAATGGGCTTTTCATCCTGGGCGGGCCGGAGACGCAGCTGCACGACATTCTTTGGGCCGTCCATGACGGAAAAATCCGTGGTAGAAGCGAGGGCGAGGAAAATATCGGGGTGTTCCCGGTTACGATGGGTGGTCGCGGTCGATCGATGCGTGTTTCTCTCGTATATGCACGCGCGTGGGTGCAAGGCGTTGGGCTCTAACTGAACCCAAGCGAGGCGTTGGGCTCTAACTGAACCCGAGCGATTGCACTGCAGGCTACGCGTTACTGAACCCGAGCGATCGATTGATGGCTGTTAACTGAACCCGATCGAGAGATTCCTTCGCTACTGCTGCTAACTAAAGCCGATCGGTGCTGCCTCTGGATGAACAGTGAGCGTTGCTGGGGGGGTTTGGATGAACAGTTCCCGGTAGGGGTGGATGAATAGGACCCCGTGGTGTTGCCTCTGGATGAATAGGACGCCGATTGATCGAGCCGGTTGGGGTTGCATGAACAAGACCCCCTGGAGGGCTGGATGAACAGGACCACCCCATGGAGGGCTGGATGAACAGTAGACGGTGGATGGCTGGATGAACAGTAGCCCCGTGGAGGGGTGGTTGAACAGGAGCCCGTGGAGATGGCTGGTTGAACAATAGCTGGTGGAGTAGCGCGCGGTGGAGGCTGGATGAACAAGAGTCGTGGATGAACAGTCACAGGTGGAGGCTGGAGGAGGTCGACGGTGGATGAATAGTAGCCCGTGGAGGCCGGAGGGGGTTGACGGTGGAGATGAACAGTATCCCATGGAGTCCCGTTTTGCGGTACGCCACACCCCTCCCGATGATCAGGACCCCCGTTTCGACCGTAGCGCGCCAACACAAGTCCGTTTCCTCCGTTTTGCGGTATGCCACACCCCCCCGATCAACAGGACCCTCGTTTCGACCGTAGGAGGTCCGTTTACTCCGTTTTGCGGTACGCAACACCCCTCCCGATGAACAGGATCCCATTTCAAACGTGGCTGGTCGAACACTAGGCTGTTTCCTCCGTTTTGCGGTACGCCAGGCCTTGTTTCCATCGTCTGTTCCGTCCAAGCCCTCTCGATGGACACGACGACACATTCCGTTCTGACCCAGCCGGTTGGCTCCCCATGAACACGAAGACGACGCTGTTTCTCCGTTCTGATCCAGCCATGTACACGAGCCCTGGCTATACGTACGCGCGAGTACGCATTCGAGACCCTGCCCGTATGTACCTATGTGGCCGTATTTACTTTCCTGCACCCTGGCCATTGTACGTACCTGTACATGCTACGTGTGCGCCTCTGCTACGACACGTGCGCGCCTATACATCGACCAGGATGTACATACACGTTCGCGACCAGAATGACAACACTACGTACGGTTCGACCAGGTGGGTCCCAATTGTCACGCACTTCCTTGCGTGCGAAGATGTAGCTGGTGGGTCCCACCCGTCAGGGCGGCGAATCATTTTGTTGCCTGGACGCAATTCCTTGCGTGCGAAGATGTAGCTGGTGGGTCCCAGCAGTCAGGGGGAAACATTTTTTCTTGAAATACGGTGGCCCGTCCGGTGGGTCCCCGCTGTCAGGTGGATGAATAATTATTTTGCGCGAAATAAGGAGGCACCTCCTTGCTGCGGCCGTGAACCCAGCTATCAGCCTCTCCACGTACAGTCCACGTCTAATGGAAGCCATTCCTTGACCATGTTGACCACGCCGCGCCGAGAGCACCAGGGCGGTGGACGACGGCGAGGCCTAGGACGGGGACGACACTGAGCCGGGGAAGACGTAGCAGTGGATGCCCACTCATAGAGGAGTACGAGGGTTCACTGGTTCGCTGCGGTGTGAGGCTGTCGTCGCCGCAGAATAACAGGGGGTGTGGGTGAGTAGAGGGATAGCCTGGCCAGCGGTGGGAATAGTAGGGGGCGGTGAGGCCTCTGTGGCAGCACAGCCGGCCATGGGAGGCAGGAGTATGCGGCAAGACCGGCGCTGATTTGGGCTGCTGGAGCAACAAGACCAGAGGTTGAAGAACAACTACGGCCGTTGGATGGACATCGTACGGTCACTGGAGCTAGAACCATTCATATTGACTAAGTTGACAAAGCACACCGTCCCCGTCAACTTAGTAGGCCCACAAGTCAGCCTCCCACCAAGGTGGGTCCCAACCAGCAGGGGGGGTATTCATTTTTTGTGCGTAATAAGGAGGCACTTCCGGTGGGTCTGAGCTGACAGCGGCGGGAACATTTTTTTCGCGCAATACGGTGGCCCATCCGGTGGGTCCCAGCAGTCAGGGGGAAACGTTTTTTCACGAAATACGGTGGCCCGTCCGGTGGGTCCCTGCTGTCAGGTGGAGGAATCATTATTTTCCGCGTAATAAGGAGGCACTTCCTTGCTGCCGTCATGGACCCAGCTGTCAGCCTCTCCACGTACAGTCCACGTCCGATGGAATCCGTTCCTTGACCACGTTAACCACGCCGCGCCGAGAGCACCAGGGCGGTGGACGACGGTGAGGCCTAGGAAGGGTACGACGCGGAGCCAGGGAAGACGCGGCAGTGGAAGCCCGCACGGTGAGGAGTACGAGGGTTCACTGGTTCGGCTGCGGTGTGAGGCTGCCATCGCCGTGGAATAACAGGGGGTGTGGGTGAGTAGAGGGATGGCCTGGCCAGCGGTGGGAGTAGTAGGGGGCGGTGAGGCCTGCGCGGCAGCACGGCCGGTACAGGAGGCAGGAGCAGGCGGCACGACCGGCGCTGCTTTGGGCAGCTAGAGCAAGAAGACCAGAGGTTGAAGATGCATGATGGCCGTTGGATGGACATCATATGATCACTGCAGCTAGAATCGTTTATATTGACTAAGTTGAGAAAGCCCTTGGTACGCGTCAACTTAGTAGGCCCACAGGTCAGCTTCCGAAACGGTGCGCCCCAGATGTCAGGGGGAGGAATCATTTTTGGGCAGGTGAAGCTAGAATATCCGAGATTGAAGAAGAAGCACGGCATCCGTTGGATGGACATCCAACGGCCACTACTGCTAGAACCGTGTGTTGACTATACGCGTCAACTCTTTTTTTTAGGGGACGCGTCAACTTAGTAAGGCCAAAAGTGTGTGGCAGAGAACTTATAGCCCATTTGAGATTTGTAAGAATGTGCAACCAACTTTTGAATTCTAATGGAATTTACTACAGCACATTTACAGTTTGTTAAAAGTACAGCCCATTTCAACCAACCAATCAAAACAGAATTCAATAAAATTTCCCACATTTTGATGGGATCCGAAATATTTATATCCCGAAATATCTAGTCAGATTAAATTCAATTTCAATATAAATTTATATTACGTAAAAATCCAACGAAACATTGCGCTCGCAACAATTAATGAAATTAAAATTTTCAATATCCAAAAATAATATTTTATAAAGTAATTATGTGTTTGGTGCATTTTTTATAGTTACTGCCCAATTTTTATAATTACATCCCATTTATTATTTCTTAAAGCTCATTTTCTTGTTAAGCCTAATGCATCCCTCCTAGGAAAGATTTGCAGCCCAGCGGGGCGGAGAATAACAACTTGACCTTACCTGGGTATTCCAAAAAAAAGTATAGCAGGGCTAGCCATTTTCAGCTTGAAAAATAATAATATCTGGGCTGGATATCTGGCCTGGGCTAGACGGGCCACGGCCCACCCAGTTAATAGCTGCAGCGATGTTTTCGTTGTTGTTCAGAGGAAAATATTAATATCTGGGCTAAACATCGCTCAAGAAAAACTCTGCAGTGCTCACGCCTCAAAAACACAAATACTGCTCGAGCTGCTTGGTCCCAGCTGTCAGCCGCTTCTTGTGCAATTCTCTCATTTATTGACTACATAGGTTGACAATGGTGTGGGACCGTGATGTCAAGAAACCAGGAGGAAGCAAACAAAATTATAGTTTTATATACTAATAAGGAGGCACTTGCGTACGTGCGGCTATGGCCCTGGTGGGTCCCCACTGTCATCCTCCAAGTAAAGTTATCTCCTCATCCTCATGTCGTTGACCATGTTGACAACGCGAGATGGCGGCGCCACGGCGAGCGCAACAACTCGAAGGACGACGGAGAGGGCCTCGCGGACCCTACGGATGGTCTGATACAGCGTCCGCTGCTCATTCAGGAAGCCAGGATCATAGGGCCACATGTCTGCGACGACATTGTCGTTCGCTTGTTCACCGGTGCTCGTTGAGGAGACGGAGGCACTACAAGAAATATGTCAACTTGTGACCACCACTATTGGTCACTGAATGGTCACAAATTTCCATTTGTGACCTTTTTGTGACCAAAAACATAAGGTCAAAAGCTGGCCGTCATAAACTGACTATAGCGACCTTCTCTGTGAGAAGGTCGTAGGCGTTTTTGACCAAAACAAAAGGTCGTTGAACCAATGACCTTTTGTTTTGGTCATTGGATGTCTGCCCAGGCCACGTCGGATTCGACGTGGCAATCTGACGTGGCAAAATTGCGACCTATTGAGAAGGTCGTTGATAAGATTCAGCCCGGTCCGATTAGGCGTCTATATGGGCCGAGCCCATTAATTCAGCCCATTTATGTTTTTTTTCCTGCCAATTTTGGTCAACTGCTTTGGGCATTTTGCGGTCCATTTTAAATTTGGGCCTCACGATTTTTACAGTGCATTTAATTTTGGGGCCTTGCCTTTTTGCAATCCAATTTTTGGGCCTTGGCCTCTTTGCGATCCATTCTTTTTGGGCTGTAGCCATTTCCACCAGTTTTTCATTTGGTCCAATATACATTTCGACCAGTTTTTAATTTAGGCCACGCCTCTTTTTGACCACTTTCAATCCAAGAATACATTTCAAATAAACATAGAATAATATTCCAAGGATTTGTACATATATCCTAGCATTTGAATAATAAGTTCAGCAAGCAAATATACACCAAATTCTCAGCAAGATCAACAATACATCCAAATTCCCAGAAAATACGGCATTACAACAGACATATAAAGCAAGTCGTTGACTTGGACTTCCAGCTTCTTCAAAAAAATTAGCACATAACTCTCCTGTAGATGAGAAGAAAAGCCACATGTTCAGTTTCGATATGGGTAATATATGCTAAAAATAAATCCAAGAACCGTGCAAGAGCCTAGGTTTTACTATCATTTGGACACCCAGATTGGCGATCCTTCCTTACCTAATGTGTGCAAGTCCAAATAAATTAATAAACAATCCATTTTATAGAGCAAATGATATGCCCCCCTTTTATCTAAAACTGTAGTGTATGCTAGTGACAGAACTAGGGGTAAGACTGTTATGATATGCCAGATTGCCAGAAATAGTGATAGAGCATCTTCATATTTCGAAATGTAACATGCATCACATCAAAAAATTGTAAGCATTGAACCTACATCATATCTACAATAACATCACCAATCAGGTTGCATGTGTATGCTAGAAATCAAGAATCAAAAGGACTTCAGCTTGTTTCGAATATTCATGTACACTATATAACTAGCTGCAGATACACTATATTCATGTACATAGCATGTAAATACTGATTCAACACTAGGGAGTACTAACTTTTTGTGGCAGGAGGCAAGCAAATTAATTTGGCAAACAGTTCAATGCCAAGTGAATTTAGTCAAGCATGCAAGTGAATTTAGAGCACTAGCACTAGGGACTAGGGACTGACAGCAGTAGCACTAGATTGACATATATAAATAGGACTGCCCTGATCAAGTATAAATAAGCATAAAAAAGATCAAACAAGCTCATTGTGCATTTTCTTTTTCAATCATGTACTTATTTCCTACAAAGCAGGAAGTTGGGCATGTTATTAGTGAAACATGGGGCATAAAGCAGAAATAGACACCATGATTGTTCTACACATAATGCAGAAAGAGGGGCAGCAGTATGGGCATCAGGAGCAGCACCAGTTTTCTGGTTTAGAGAAGATTAGGAGGAGGAGTAGAGAAGACTAGCAATGTCCTTGGCTCCATCCAGGGCCTGCAGGTGTAATGTTTTCTTGGGGTCGGCTGAAAGAAGGAACCGTTAGTTGAGTTAGCACCGAGCATGCATATTTTATTACAAAAAAGAAAAGCATGGGAAAACATTCCAAGTGCCAATTTATGCTGATTTTAAACTCCAACAATCTAAACTAATAGATTTATAATGAAAAATATTGACTATCACAGGAACACGCTAGCCAATTTATGTATGATATAGATGCAAATCACACAACATATTTTATTCCATGCATATGCAACAAAGAAGCAGAAGCTACTTATACAAGAATCAATCAAGCTGTTTGTAAGTAGCTAGCTAGCTTTGTAGTACGAGTGCGTGTATATCCTTCAGATGAATCGATCTAATGCTCTAAACCATACTAATTAACTGTATTGGACGGAAAATTATCCACCAATGGGCTGGGACAAAATGCTTATGTATACATAGTAAAGAAAATCTACAGTTTTGGAAGGGGGGTCACGACACCCTTTGGCCTCCAAGAGGCTCCGCCAGTGAGTACAAGTATATTAGTATAGGAACTAGATGCCTAGGAATTGGGAGAAAATCCCAAACTGAATAGCACACAAAAAAGGCAGGCATTGCAAGCCTACTCTTCACTCGAAGCTCCAGAAAATAGCACAAAAAATCGGGACCAAGCAATTTTAAGATCGGGAGGGGACAAAAAATCATGCCAAATGGTGATATTTACTCTGTAGCAACATTAATATAGGATATCATTTTATTTATTCAGAATTGGATGGGCATTTTTATTTTGTAGCTACTCCTTTTTATTAATTCAGAATTGGGATGGTCATTTCTATTTCTCTAGTTCAACATGTGATCATCTAAATTAACATACTCTGAACTAAACCAAGCACTAAATTTACATTCAGACAACACTACAGATGGACAAATTCATATAGTCATGTGGAGCAGCAGCGTAATATGCTAATCCAAACGCACCGATCGATAGAACCAACCATACTCCGAGCGAAACGGAGATTGGGGAAGGGCTCTGAACTACAATCCGGCACCTGATCGGGACCAAGCAATTTTAAGATCGGGAGGGGACGGGATTGGGGCGTGCGCGTGCATGATACCTTGGGGGTACTGCTGCTGCTGGTGATGGGGAGGCGGCCTTCTTGCTGACCTTGGAGTGCTTCCCGTGGTCGTAATCGTTGTCTCCTCATGCACGGGCGCGCCGGCCGTCGTGGTTCCGGCGACCTCGGACGAAGAGGAGGGCGTCGACGTCCTCAGAGCAGAAGTAGAGGAGGCCGAGGGAGCGGAGACCCGAGCCTGTGAGCGCGCGCTGGAGTTGTAGACGGTGAAGACGGCCGTGCCGGTGAGCGCGCGCGCGACCTCGTCGGGCCCGAGCCTGACGAGTGGGTCGTCGACGGTGGGGGTAGGCGGTGGTGGGGGTAGGCGACGGTGGAGAAGGGAGCAGGCGGGGAGGAAGGGGACGGGATCGAGAGGGAGGGAGGTCTGGATCTGGATCGAGAAGAGGGGAGAGAGAGGCGGCTATAGGTGGTGGGCTGGTTGGTTCGGTTGGGTGGTGAGGGAAGGGGAGGGGCGAGAGGAGGAGGGCGTCGTCGGCGTCCTCCACGGCGAAGAACGGCGCCAGATCCACCACGGGGACCGCGCCGCCGTTGCTGGCCGCCTTGAGCAGAGGGTGGAGGGTAGGGAGAAACGGTGAGGGGAAGGAGGGATGGCGTGGGTGGGAGGTCACGGCGGGATCGGCCGCCGTAGATGGCGGCGGTGGCGGCGGCGATGGAGGCGAGGAGGAGGTCGTGGAGGGAGAGGGGAGAGGGGTTAGGGTTTCGGCTGCGGGTCGTGGGGGGAGCAGTGGTGTGCGGGGGAGAGAGGGAGGGGGGAGGAGTGGTTTGGGCTGCGGTGGGGGTTTTCTTTTCTTCTTTTTTTGCTGTATATAGATGGATGGATGGATGGATGGATGGATGTGGGATGGTGAGATGGATGGATGGATGGATGGGCGCCATGTCATCGATCCGGGGGAAGAGTCCTGATTGGTTTGGAAAACCAGTGATGTAAAAAAGTATCTAAGTACTAAAAATATCTAAGGGATTTTGTGAAGTAGCTACCAAAAATATTTTGCAAAAGGGCACCATACAAATTTGCACTAGAGTTAGACCACATATTATGGATAAGTACCAATTTGTATGCATTTTTTATCTTTCTAGCAATTTTTAATCATTTTCCAAATGCCCAAAATGAGTTTTTTTGTGAAGGACCTACCATATATTTGTTGCAAAATTGGACCAAATCAATTTTCTAAAATACTAGGCCATATTTAATGCACGATTGATAAACTGGTTGTGTGAAAAAAGTTTTGATCCACCTCTCGTGAAAAAGACAAATTTCGGCCGATTCAGCTGGAAGTGGCTCAAATTTGAACTGTAGCTGCCTTGTAGTTTGCTCTTTATTTTTTACAAAAATCATTTCTAGGTACATAAGTATCTATTTAATCAGAGAAACACCAAAAAAATACCAAGATTCAACCACTAGCTAGCAACGGTCATTCCCGCCGTTTTGACCGCATTTTGAAACGGGCATAAAAAATTCAAAAAAATTCAAAAAGTTGGAAAACCTTCGCATTGTGTCATTATATATGACCAAGTTACCAGGAAAAATAACAAACTTGTAATACGGTAATTATTTTTAAAAAGTGTTCTCAGAAACGAGCTATCAAGCGTGAAGATTCATGGCTTTCAAGCCAAATGATCAATCTTATGGCCACATTCATGGCATAGTTTGTTCAAATGATCTCATATTGTGCACAAAGGTGCATATTGGAATGGCAAACAATGTTGCTTAAGGAAGTTTTCATTTTCTTTGGACGAAAAAATCATTTTCCATTTTTCGAGTGCCCAAAAGGAAGTTTTCTTGTGAAGGACCTCCCAAATAATTGTTGCAAAATTTGACCAAATCAATTTTCTAAATTACTAGGACATATTTAATGCACAATTGACAAAATGGTTGGGTGTAAAATGTTTTGATCCACCTCTCGTGAAAAAGACAAATTTCCGCCGATTCAGTTGGAAGCGGGTCAAATTTGAACTGCGGTTGCCTTGTAGTTTACTATTTATTTTTTCCAAAAATCATTTCTAGGTACATAAGTACCTATTTAATCAGAGAAACACCAAAAAAATTCCAAGATTCAACCACTAGCTAGGAACGGTCATTCCCGCCGTTTTGACCGCATTTTGAAACGGGCATAAAAAATTCAAAAAAAATCAAAAAATTGGAACACCTTCGCATTGTGTCATTATATATGACCAAGTTACCAGGAAAAATAATAAACTTGTAATACGACAATTCTATTAAAAAAGTGTTCTCATAAATGAGCTATCATGCGTGAAGATTCATGGCTTTCAAGCCAAATGATCAATGCTATGGCCACATTCATGGCATAGTTTGTTCAAATGATCTCATATTGTGCACAAGGGTGCATCTTGGAATGACAAACAATGTTGCCTAAGGAAGTTTTCATTTTCTTTGGACGAAAAATTCATTTTCCATTTTTCGAGTGCCCAAAAGGAGGTTTTTTTGTGAAGGACCTCCCAAATAATTGTTGCAAAATTTGACCAAATTAATTTTATAAAATACTAGGACATATTTAATGCACAATTGACAAAATGGTTGGGTGTAAAAAGTTTTGATCCACCTCTCGTGAAAAAGACAAATTTCCGCCGATTCAGCTGGAAGCGGGTCAAATTTGAACTGCGGCTGCCTCATAGTTTGCTATTTATTTTTTCCAAAAATCATTTCTAGGTACATAAGTACCTATTTAATCATAAATACATGGTTTGGTGGCGATACGTCGAGGTTTGGGCGGTGGTCGAGGGCCCCAACTCTAGAGCGCGTAAACTCGCATGCCCGCTGCGTGGTCACCGCGTGACTGTGGCGTTGCCATGTGTTCTGGGCGGCCTAGGCATGTCTAGTGGGTTGGCCACTCCCCAGGTAGGTTCTAGGAAGAAAATTACAACATAAGATTTTCACGAGGAGACCGATCGATGCTCAAACATGAATTAGCAGCCAAGTGTTTGATTAGCGGTACGGAAAATGCACATGGCTAATGGGCGTGAGTTTTGGTTGAGGATGATCAGTTACTACGAAGACCGTCTTCACAAATTTTCAGCTCAAAAGGAGGAGTCTAGGTGGTACTTGCTTTGCAAAGTACCACACTGGACATAAATACGAATGTTGAAGATGGGCTCAAAATAATGAATGGATTGAGCTGGCATTTGGTGGAGGATAGTTATTTGGGCATAGGAAAGCACTGTAGAAAATGGATACCATTTGGACATGCCAAAGTGGTACTTCCTTCACAAAGTGTTTTTTTGAACAGAATAGGAAAATGAATATTTTTTAATTATTTTTGAACTAGGCAAGGAAGGTTTTTTACATATTTGACGAAGATATGACCCAAAGAATTTATGAGATTTTTTGGGGAATTTTGGGAATGACATAAATATAGGTTGCTTCACAACCTAGGGCAAAAAATGCCACATGGACATGACACATAGGCAAAACTGACGAGGTGGCGCCTAGTCGTAGCAACCCACCACAATTTTCAAGGTTATGACCATCTATATTGGTCATGAACAGCTAGAAATAAGGCAGCGAACCAGTGCTATCTGCTTTGTGACCATTTCGTGTAAGGAAATTATGACCTTTCTGACCAAAATGGTCGTTATAGTTTAGGGTTTGGAGCCCCCCGAACAACTTTTGACCAATTGGTCAGAAATGGTCATAGATCTATGACCAATTCTTCCAGGGTCACTAACAAAAGGTCATAAGTTGACATATTTCTTGTAGTGAGGTTGCAGCACAGGTCCTCCTGTGCTGGTAGCTCTTTCGCCATTAGGGCGTCGAAGTGCGGCCGCACCTGCTCTATGGTGAACATGGCATGAACCGGCTTGGACAGTGGCGCCGGCTCCTCAACGGAAGCTACATCCATCGTCTGATTGTTGTCGCTCAGCTCGGCAAGGTAGTTGCCGAGCCAGCATGTCCGGCTGCTGGACCGACCAACTGCCAAGCACGAGTCTGACTGCCCTGGCCCACCAGGACCGCCTCCCTCGCCCGCGCGCGCTTTCCGCCCGAAATGGTCAGCACCACCCGCCCCGCTTCCCGGTGCATGCGATTGCTCCGCCTTCAAACGACAGAAGTGTCGGCCGTCCGTCCTTCTGCCGCCCACATTAATGATACATGGTTGCCAAGGCGGCTACTCCGGCGCCACACGTCCGTCCCTCTGCCGCCCACCATTGCTATATAAACTGCTGCGCAGGCGATAGTCGCAGTCATCCGCATCCGTTCCTATTCTCCTGTCCACACCACTACTGCCCACCATGGGTTCCTCGTGCTCCAGCTCTCTTCGGGACAGGCGCACGACGGACCACAAGGAGACGGTAGCCATTGCTGCCGACTAGCTGGCCGACAGGCAGCCGGAGGACGACGGCGTCCCAATGGAGAACATGATAGTCGACGATCCGGCGCCAACCCCCTCCTCTGCGCCATCCTCGCCGGTGCATTGCACCATGACCATCGGCGAGGCCCGTGCCCAATATATGCACACGGTGAGGCAAAAGCGTGAGGAGAAGTTCTGGGAGGCGCAGGCCGACGCCGCCTACAACCACCATCTCCTCCAGGAGCACCTGCAAGCGGAGGAGCGGATCGCCGCGGAGCGGGCGGAGCAGGAGGCGCTCCTCGACTCGTACCGCTCCGCCCACGAGGGCCGCCTCGAGCACTGGCGATACCGCATGCGGTGGTGGAGTCTATGGCCGCCTACAAAGAGGGTGATGAAGCGGGCAAGGCGATGTTTGGCGAGACCGAGGACGAGGCAGAGGACAATGCCGGCTCTGACGAGTCCCCGCTCCGCTGGCGTCGAGGAGGCCCCATGGCGCCAACAACGAGGCAGAGGACACCGCCGGCTCCGCCGAGGCCCCACCCTGTCGGCAACGAGGGGGGGGGGGGATTTCCCCCGCTCCGCCGAGGCACCGCTCGCCGGCAACGAGACAGAGGACATCGCTGGCTCCGCCGAGGCCCCGCCCCTCTGCCAACGAGGTCGTGCCACACAGAAAACCTGGAAGAGTAGAACACGGTAGTTCGTCACTGCTCGGGTCCAAGTAAGGCCACCGCTGCCCTAATCACTATGACAAGCTAGCCGGGTTGACCACTGACGGCCGGTTAGCTTTTTGGCGGCAACGTGGAGTCGGAGAGCTATGTTGGAGAAGGACGCTGCTTCTACTTAACAGCTTGTGTAGTTGGCTAACTGACACGTGGGCCCAACAGGCATCTGGGCCACATGTCAGTTACGCAACTGCACCTGCAGTTAAGTCACGGAAGCTTCTGTTTGGCTCAGCGAGACATAGGTGGGTAGCTTCGGTTAATTAATTATACCTCCAGCGCACCCCTTTTATGAATGTATGAAATGTAATGAAATCTGGCATGTTTATATGAAATCCGACCGTGTATGAATGAAATTATTTCGATTAGTTTGAATTATTTTATCACTGGCATTGGATGAACATGCAAAACAATACGTACTAGCATTATTCCCTGGGTGATCACCTCGTTTGCAGCAGTTTCGCATGTACTCCGTCCAGTCCTTTCTAGTCTGGATACAAGTTATGTCTGCAGTCAAAGTATCTCTACTTTGACTAATCTTATAGAAAAAAGTATGCACTTTCACAATGTGCAAAGTACAAAGGAACAAAAGGAGTACAAAGAGTTTGAGAAGCTTTTTAGCGTTCCTGTACATTGCAATCAAACACACAGGCCTGGCAATTCATCGAGAACATTCAAAACAATCGATAATTATGCATCTCAGCGATTCACATGTCAGAGCCAATATTTACTTCACAACTAAAGAATAAAGAAAAAATGGATCGACGCTGCTCACAGCAAAGGGCATCCCATTCGAAAATATCAAACGCATGTCTTCTTGCTAAAATCAATGAGCAAAAATTGACAAGGTTTTCCCATTCCAAAATATCAAATGCCTACGATTTTGGAATGGGCAGGGTTTTCCATCAGTTCGGACATTGACATGGCACCTCGTGCTAAATAAACCAGTTGTTCTTTTTGTGCAGTTCCACCAAAATCAACCAAATTCGCGCATAGCTTGTATGGTTTCGCCCTTATATGTTGCAACGCCTTGAACTTATCGGCACCTCCTTTCTTGTGGTGGAAATGAATGATTCGATGTATTCATGAACATTTTGTGCAGTGCCCATTGAAATCAAGCTGAGCACCCCTGTTTGCACAAATACAAAAAAAGTGATTAGTATAAAGCAAAATGTACTATGGATTGACAGTTTAAATAGGCACCTACATGGTCCATGTAGAGCACACTTTTAGAAAAATGGAACTCACCACAAAGAATCCTAGAAAAACATTGTACTCGCGCATCACAGCAAGAAAATGGAGATTTGTCAGTCCTTCTGAGCTGAAGTTAGTTTGGTCTTGTGGGGGGTAATGTAACCATCCTTCAACTGCTCCTTCTGATGAGAAGATAGATAGGGCTTCTTCATCCTAGCATAATCAGAACTAGTCACTTCATGTACTCCATATTCTTCTTCAGAGGAGGATGATCATGTTGTGCAAAGACAAGAGGATAATTAAATGCTAGCATCCCTGTTTGCTTGAAAAAAGGAAAGGACATATTTAAAACAACACAGATGAAGCACTTCTCAAGGACAATACCACTTTTTGATGACAGTATGTAAATAGTAGCACAACATCAATAGAGATGACGAAGCTCAATCATACGGATGAAATCGGTGGGCGAGTACCAACCTTTGTCAGGAGGCTTATTGTGTAGAGCATATAGATGAAGCACTTCTCCGGAACCATCTGTTGCTATCTATTGTGGTGGCCATGCTTACTATATACTCCTCGATTAGATTAATGTTTCCAGCATCTTCTTGTGTAGTTCCACTAAAATATATGGTATCTTCAAAGAAGATCCCTGTTTGCACAAGTAGAGATAATTACGTATTACATTAAGAGTGGCATCTAATCAGTGGCAAAACAATTGCTCGTTACAGCCATAGCAATAAATTAAGATGCAAAACTATATCATTACTTGTGTCATCATAGTTCCAGTGCTTCTTTACAGCACCAGGAGTTGATTTTTGTTTTTCTTCCGCTTGTTCTCCCCCTTCATCACTTGGTTCAATAACAGACAAGGTTCACCTTCAATGTGAAATAAGGCTAGTACTGACCTCTCATGACGCGGAATTCAAACAACTCGCAAGAAGAAGATCTGAACCAAATTTACCAACACGGATAGGAAGTAAGATCTCCTTTTGTGCAGTTCCACTAAGATCAAGCAATCAAGCAACGTTGTCGGTGTGACATTTTGGTTGAACTGCACAAAAAACTGTTAAAACAAAAGTGTTTTGTGCAGTGAAACAAAAGGTCACAATGGCAACGAGGTGAAGTAGATAACCCTATTTACACAGAGGTGCAAAGGAAACAACTAGTGGTCAATAACGGTGGATGACACAGAAGCCAACAAAAAGAAGCATCTACCTTATCTAAATGGGAAAGAAAGCAAGACAGTAGCATTTCTCAAACGGTGGCATTGATTAATATTAACAGATAGATTATATTAACAATAAAATTTGTGAAACATGTAATTTGCTTTTAACTGTGGCATTGCATCAATTTTCCAGCGGCATTATTAGAGGGTGCTTGTTTAAAGGCACATTTTGGTGGAGGGGCTAAAAAAACTCTGTGTCAGTCCCATCTAAACCAAACAGGAGGGACTTTTAGGGACTAAAAGTGGGCATTTAGGACTAAAGAAAGAAGACCCCAAGGGAGAGTCTTTTTGGGACTTTTTCCAACAGTTGCCCTTGCCACGCATGGCCCCTTGCCTTAGATTAACAACAGCTAAAGAGTTACACGAGACAGTGGACGCACCAGCACCATGTGCATCTACCGATGTACTGGGGTGATGCACAGTCTGTTGCAACAAAGAACAAACAACCAAGGAGCATATTTGTGTTGGTCCCAGTTTTGTTATCTTTAGACACCTTTCCCTATGTGAGCGCAGCAAATCTAGTCCTGCTCAAACTCTACAGCCTTGTCCCCCAAAACAAAAGATCAGTTCGTTACAGATGTGTGTACTGCGTTTGTCATTGTTTTCCCTTTTCGACCAACGTAGGTGTTGGATAGCCAGTCTGTACTAGTACTTTCCCCACTTCCTTTCCTCTGTGAACCACGTCCTAGATTTCCCTTTTCGACCAACGTAGGTGTTGGATAGCCAGTCTGTACTAGTACTTTCCCCACTTCCTTTCCTCTGTGAACCACGTCCTAGATTTATGCTATACAACTTTCCCCACTACTTTCCCCCATTCCTGTCATCTTTGAACCAAGACTTAGATTCATGCGATACAACTTTCCCCACTACTTTTCCCCTTCCTTTCCTTTTTGAACCACGCCCTAGATTCATGATATACAACTTTTCCCACTACTTTCCCCCATTCCTTTCCTCTTTGAACCACGTCCTAGATTCGTGGTATACAACTGTCCGCACTACTTTCCTGTTGATACGTCCACAACGTATCTATAATTTCTGCTTGCTCCATGCTTCTTTTGTGTGATATTGCTATGATATTGATGCACTTCCATACACTTTTGATCATATTTGGACTAACCTATTAACTCAGTGCACCACAGTGCCAGTTCCTGTTTTCTGCTGTTTTTCTATTTCAGGTTTCCCCCATATTAAAAGTGCTCCAAAAATTCCAGGAAAAATATAGGAAAAATCAGCGTACAGGAAGCTTCGCGAAGAACCAAAGATGGGCCAGAGGGGAGCCAGGGGAGGCCCAGGCGGCCACCTAGCGCGGCCCCACCCCTGGCCGTGCCAGGGGGGCGCTTGGGGCCCCTGCTCCGCCTCTGGCTGCCCCCCTTCGCCTATATATCCCTCTCGTCCCGAAACCCTCGAGGACAGAACCCTTTTTCGTGATCTCGCATCTGTTCCGCCGCCGCAGCGCTTCCAAGATCGGGAGCATCAGGAGAACTCTACCCGGCACCCTGCCGGACGGGCGAACCACCACCGGGAGCTTCTCCACCACCATGGACGCTTCCCGGATGAGTCGTGAGTAGTCCACATTGGACCATGGGTCCATGATCAGTAGCTATGTGATGTTCTCCTCCCCTCTTTGCTCTTCATGGTTTAGACCTCGTGAGCTGCCCTACACGAGGCACATATGTAATCTTTCTGCTGTTGCTTTGCTGAGTTTGCTGGGATCTGATGGATTATGAGACTATGTTCAGATTGTGTTTGAGTAATATATTTGATTCACCTCTTTTATATCTTTGTTCTTGAGTAATTCTTGCATGTTCTCCGTTGCTGTTTATTGCTTTGGCCAAGTAGTAGGTAGTAACTCCAAGAGGGAGCGTTATGCTTGATTGTGGGTTCATGCCCCCAGATGACTAGCTTGAGTGACAGAAACATGAGTCTAGGGGATGTGCTGTTGCCACAAGGGAGAAAACAACGGTGCTTGTACTTGCGGGTGCAAGGATTGTTTACTTTACGCAAAGTTCTTTTAATGAAGTTGTCTGTTGCTTTGAGTTTACACTTTGGGTGGGATTCGCAACTTAGTACCAGCGAGATGTTCTGGATAGACATCTCAAGGTGGATGATTAGTAGTAGATGCAGATGGATTTCGGTCTACTTCCCTTGGCGTACCGCCCATGCTTTTGAGCCTCTACCTTTCTTTGCAGCATAGTTAGCATTGGTTTGCGCACATAATCCTGTCAATTGCCCAGCTGTAATTTATTTACCTCGCTTTGCTGTTTTATCCTCTTTTGGGAGAGAGACATCACAAGTGAACATCATGGGACCCCGGTCCATATTACCACCGCTGATCACACCTTCTATTTACTTCCTGTTTTTATTTCCTAGTTGCAGTCATAGCTATCGTTATTATCTCTTGTGTTTGATCCTTTGTAAACAATAAGGCCGGAGGGATTGCAAACCTCTCTGTACTCGTTGGGAGCAAAGTTATCTGTATCTGTGTGCAGGTCCCGTCAAACGCTAAGTTTTTGGCGCCGTTGACACCTACTTGTCGACCCTCGGAGTCTCACGGGATTCGATCCTTGGTATCTTTGCCAAGGGAAATTTGCCGCTACGCTACATCTCAACCTTCCACTTGGGGTAACCAACGAGTGGCGAGAAGCCATCAAGCAAGTTTCTGGCGCCGTTGCCGGGGACTCCACTCTTCTAGATAGGGGAGTTGCACGCTATCTTTTATCTTTGCTTTTTAGTCTTGTTAGTTTACCTTTCAGTTTTTGCTTTAGTGTCCCTTACCAAAAATCACAAAAATAGTTATCTTGCTTGCTGCTGCTATGGGTTTGATACGTCCAAAACGTATCTATAATTTCTGCTTGCTCCATGCCACTTTTGGGTGATATTGCTATGATATTCATACACTTCCATACACTTTTGATCATATTTGGACTAACTTACTAATCCAGTGCACCCCAGTGCCAGTTTCTGTTTTCGGCTGTTTTTGTATTTCAGGTTTTCACGTTACGAGAACTGCCAGGAAAAATCCAAAAAAACTATATAAAAAATCAGCGTTCCGGAAACTACCGTGCGTCCGAAGGACAGCCGGGGGGGGGGGGGCACCAGGGCTCCAGGCGCCCTGGCGGCGCGCCCCCCCTGGGCCGCGCCGGGGGGGCGCCTTGGCCCCCCGAAGCTTCCCTGATGCCCCCCTTTGGCATATATTTAAAGCGTCCTCCGAAACCCTCAGAAAAGGAACTCTTTTCGCGATCCCATCTCTGTTCCGCCGCCGCCGCCGCTTCCAAGATCGGGAGCACCAGGAGAACTCTTTCCGGCACCCTGCCGGAGGGGAGTATCACCACCGGGAGCTTCTCCACCACCATGGACGCCTCCCGGATGACTTGTGAGTAGTCTCCCTTGGACCATGAGTCCATGACGAGTAGCTATGTGATGTTCTCCTCCCGTTCTCGTGCTTCACTAATTAGTCCTCGTGAGCTGCCCTACATGATCGAGGCACATATGTAATCCTTATGCTGTTGCTATGTTGAGTTTGCTGGGATCCGATGGATTATGAGATTATGTTCAGATTGATCTTGAGTAATATATTTGATTCACCTCTTTTATATTTATGTTCATAAGTAATTCTTGCATGTTCTCCGTTGTTATTTATTGCTTTGGCCAAGTAGTAGGTAGTGACTCCAAGAGGGAACGTTATGCTCGATTGTGGGTTCATGCCCCTCGATGACTAGCTTGAGTGACAGAAACATGAGTCTAGGGGATGTGCTGTTGCCACAAGGGGGAAAACAACGGTGCTTGTGCCCGCGGGTGCAAGGATTGTGTACTTTACGCAAAGTTCTTTTAATGCAGTTGTCTGTTGCATTGAGTTTACACTATGGGTGGGACTCGCAACTTAATACCAGCGAGATGTTCTGGATAGATATCTCAAGGTGGATGATTAGTAGTAGATATTGATGGATTTCGGTCTACTTACTTTGGCGTACCGCCCATGCTTTGAACCTCAACCTTTCTTGCAATGTAGTCAGCATTGGTTTGCGTTCGTGGTCCTGTCAATTGCCCAGCTGTAATTTGTTTACCTCACATAGCTGTTTTATCGTCTTTTGGGAGAGAGACATCACTAGTGAACATCATGAGACTCCGGTCCATATTACCATCATCGATCACATCCGCTATTTACTTTTCGCTTTTACTTACTATTGCAAACACTACCTATCACTAGTATCATTTGCGTTTAATCCTTTGTGAACTACAAGGCCGGAGGGATTGACAACCTCTCTGTACTCGTTGGGAGCAAAGTTATTTGTATCTTTGTGCAGGTCCACGTAGATTGCTAATATCTGGCGCCGTTAGCAGTTGACACCTACTTGTTGAACCTAGGAGTCTCTGGGGAGTCGATCCTTGGCATCTTTGCTAAGGGAAAAACTTCCACAACACTGCATCTCACACCTTCCACTTGGGGTAACCAACAAGGGGTTAGAGGCCCATCAAGGAGTTTTTCTGGCGCCGTTGCCGGGGACTCCACTCTTCAGGATAGGGGAGTTGCACGCTATCTTTTACCTTTGCTTTTTAGTCTTGTTAGTTTGCCTTTCAGTTTTTGCTTTAGAATCCTTTATCAAAAATCACAAAAAAATTATTTACCTTTTCTGTTAGTAGTCCTATCTGTTTAGCAAAACATGTTAGGATATGGTGCTTTGAGGGAATCAGAAGTTCTAGATTTCCATCAAAGGGATGGAGAAAATATGAAGAAGGCATGGGACGGAATTTCTGATGCACATAGGAGAATTATGCCTTGGATACCTATAAAAATTGTGCTTAGGAATTTTTACCATGGTCTTTTTAAATGGTGTAAACACTCTCTTGATATTATAACCGAGGGAGATTTCCTAGAGTGTGATGAAGCTAGAGCTCTTGAAATTATACATGGTCTATCTAGTTACTTTGTTTATGATCATAATTTTGATACTGTCATAGATAGACTTGCTACTATTGAAAAGAGAATGGATGCTCTAGACTTAATGAAGGTAGAGAAACCCAAACCCAATAAGAGAGATATTTTGGAAATAGATAATGACTGGGAGCCTCTTGTTAGGATTAGCATCTCTAATCAAGACTTCCTTGCTTATTGTGATATTGGATCTATGGTTTCTACTATGCCAAAAATTGTTCATGATTCTTTAAAATTTAACATGGATAGATTACCATCTTATCATGAACATACTAATGGAGATATTTCTGAAATCCAGGGAAGAATAAAAGATGTGCCAGTTAAATTCCTTAAAGGGATTGCAATGGTTGATTTCTTCATCATGGAGCCAAACCAAGGAAATATAGTGCTTTGAAGGGACTTCCTCCGAGCGGTAAAAGGCTTCATCGATATAGGTAAGGGACAAATCCGCTTACGCCGGAAGGCAAAAGGTGTGTACCCCTTTCCTAGAAGGAACAAGAGTGAACTTGTTGAGGAACCATATGAATCAATTTATAACTTCGATTATTATGATGGTCATTGATTTCTCTATGCACTATGCCTAGCTTAAAGGCATAAAAGAAAGCGCTTTTGGGAGGCAGCCCACATGAATAAATTTTTTGCTTTTGTTGTGTCTTGATGTTTTTTACTGCTGTAGCATCATCATTGTATCTTTGCTTTTCATATTTGTGCCAAGTATAGCCTCTGATTGCTAGAAAGTTCAAAAGTTGTGAGGTGCTGTCCAGGAAACAGATTCTGTCCTTGGATAGAAAAATTGGTATAAAATCACCAGATCATCTTCTTGGTCTGAATTTTTCGACAGCGTTCTCTATATAATTGTCTTTCGTGCGACTGTTCTGAGTTTTTTGATTTGAGTTGCAGAAGTATCCCGAACAGATCAATTACTACCTGCTGTTCTGTTTTTCACAGATTCTGTCCTGTTTTGCCTTTCCTTCATTTTGCAAATCAAGAGCTTGCTTTTTCTTTGCAAAAACCTTTTGGCAATCTTGAGAAACAGTAGAACTTCAAGAATATCTTTATTTCCAGCAAGGTACAATTATTTTATTAAGGGTACTAACCTCGCTAATCAGATTATGATGAGTTATGTATGAAGGGAGTTTTCAAGTGTGCGAGGGAAGATGATAAAAAGATTTAGGAGTGTCAAGCGCTCAAGCTTGGGGATGCCCCCGTGCACCCCCAAGAAATATTCAAGGAGACTCAATCGTCTAAGCTTGGGGATGCCCCCGTGCATCCCCTTCTCCATCAACATTATCAGTTCGTCTTTCGTTCCACTATATTTTTATCACTTCATGTGTTAAGTGCTATGCTTGGAGCGTCTTGCTTTTAGTTTTCTTTTTAGTTTTTCATAACGAGTCGGAACTCAGCGTTCTTTATGTGGGAGAGAAACACACTCCACTTCTACCTAGAACATAACATAGAATTTTCATGTCTATCCTTGCTGTGTGTGTTCTTTGTCTTTTAAATAGCTACTATCATGCTCTGCTCTTAGTATTCATGCTTATCTTTTCAAAGAGCTTTTGTTTAGTTGGTTGCTTGAACTCTCTTTAATTATCATGCTCACCTTATTAAGAGAGTTTGCTTCCGTTGCATTGGTTAATATGTTTATGATAAAGATGCTACTTGCATGATGGCGCTTAGTAGTTCAGGTTTTCTTATGGTTAATCTCAAATAGCTGGGGGGTTCCCAATGTGTTATTGGAGTACCAACATGGTTTGTTTGCCTATGATGTGGTATGGTTTAGTAATATCTTCCTTCGACAATTTATTTTGATTGACTTGGCGTATGCTCACGCATATTTAAGACTGTAAAGAAAGTCTGTCAAGCCTTGATGATCTTTTATTTCCGAGTAGCGATATAACTACCATGCCTGATTCAATATTGCTTTGTCGCTCTGCATGATTATGACCGTCATTGCTCTCTTAGTTGGTCACTCCCAGTCTTTTGCTAACCTCCACCTGTACTAAGCGAACTAACTTTGCAATACATAGCTCATGGGAAAGTAGCTTAAAAACTACCGTGGTAAAGAATATGTTGCTTATGTATCTTATTTCTTATAAGTTGCTTGCTGAGCGGTAACCATGTTTCTGGGGACGCCATCAACTGTCACACTTTTGTTGAATATCATGTGAGTTGCTATGCATGTTCGTCTTGTCTGAAGTAAGGGTGATTTGCCATGGGTTGAATGAATATGCATATTGTTAGAAAAGAACATTGGGCCGCCAACCAAAGCCATGTATCATGGTGGAAGTTTTAGCTTGGACATTAATCCTCAATCTCTTATGAGAATATGCTTATGCATTTAAGAGGAGTCCATCATCTATTTTCTATGTTGTCCCGGTATGGATGTCCTCAAGTTGAGATCTATCAAAAACGAGAAATCAAATGCGATTTATCTCCTTGGACCTTTGTACAGGTGGCATAGAGGTACCCCTTTGTGACACTTGGTTGAAACATATGTAATGCAATGATAACACATGGAAATCCGAGCTAATTAGGACAAGGTGCGAGCACTATTGGTATTCGATGCATGAGGCTTGCAACTTATAGGATGTCTTATGCATGACACATATGAAGTACTACTACCGTTGACAAAATTGCTTCTATGTTTTCAAAATGAAAAGCTCTAGCACATAACCATTCTTTTACTTTTATGTTGAGTCTCCACCTTCTTTCTTCAAGCACCAACTACTGAGAGCATGATTGTCATTCTGAGTGTAATGTGCATTGTCCCAAAGTAGCATTGTCTTTTGCATGATTGTGATATCGTTTATTTTGAAATCATTGTATCTAGTCATCACTTAAACCTTGAAGGTGCCCCTGCATTTATGTTTTGCTTCACTAAAGGGGGCAAGCTAGATATCACTTTATCATATTTGCACATCATGTTCATTGCAAATCTTTTTGATGTTTCAGTTTCATGTTGTAAAACTTTCAGTCATTTGTGATTTTCTCATGAGGCAACTTAATTACTATAGAATCATTGTCTTAGTAAGCTTATGTCATATGACTATGAAAAAGTCCTATATGGTTAATAGCATGTCACCACAGAAATTATTCTTGTTATCATTTACCTACTCGAGCACGAGCAGGAATTAAGCTTGGGGATGTTGATACGTCCAAAACGTATCTATAATTTCTGCTTGCTCCATGCCACTTTTGGGTGATATTGCTATGATATTCATACACTTCCATACACTTTTGATCATATTTGGACTAACTTACTAATCCGGTGCACCCCAGTGCCAGTTTCTGTTTTCGGTTGTTTTTGTATTTCAGGTTTTCACGTTACGAGAACTGCCAGGAAAAATCCAGAAAAATTATATAAAAAATCAGTGTTCCGGAAACTACCGTGCGTCCGAAGGACAGCTTGGGGGGGGCACCAGGGCTCCAGGCGCCCTGGCGGCGCGCCCCCCTGGGCCGCGCCGGGGGGGCGTCTAGGCCCCCCGAAGCTTCCCCGATGCCCCCCTTTGGCATATATTTAAAGCGTCCTCCGAAACCCTCAGAACAGGAACTCTTTTCGCGATCCCAACTCTGTTCCGCCGCCGCCGCCGCTTCCAAGATCGGGAGCACCAGGAGAACTCTTCCCGGCACCCTGCCGGAGGGGAGGATCACCACCGGGAGCTTCTCCACCACCATGGACGCCTCCCGGATGACTTGCAAGTAGTCTCCCTTGGACCATGAGTCCATGACCAGTAGCTATGTGATGTTCTCCTCCCGTTCTCGTGCTTCACTAATTAGTCCTCGTGAGCTGCCCTACATGATCGAGGCACATATGTAATCCTTATGCTGTTGCTATGTTGAGTTTGCTGGGATCCGATGGATTATGAGATTATGTTCAGATTGATCTTGAGTAATATATTTGATTCACCTCTTTTATATTTATGTTCATAAGTAATTCTTGCATGTTCTCCGTTGTTATTTATTGCTTTGGCCAAGTAGTAGGTAGTGACTCCAAGAGGGAACGTTATGCTCGATTGTGGGTTCATGCCCCTCGATGACTAGCTTGAGTGACAGAAACATGAGTCTAGGGGATGTGATGTTGCCACAAGGGGGAAAACAACGGTGCTTGTGCCCGTGGGTGCAAGGATTGTGTACTTTACGCAAAGTTCTTTTAATGCAGTTGTCTGTTGCATTGAGTTTACACTATGGGTGGGACTCGCAACTTAATACCAGCGAGATGTTCTGGATAGATATCTCAAGGTGGATGATTAGTAGTAGATATTGATGGATTTCGGTCTACTTACTTTGGCGTACCGCCCATGCTTTGAACCTCAACCTTTCTTGCAATGTAGTCAGCATTGGTTTGCGTTCGTGGTCCTGTCAATTGCCCAGCTGTAATTTGTTTACCTCACATAGCTGTTTTATCGTCTTTTGGGAGAGAGACATCACTAGTGAACATCATGAGACTCCGGTCCATATTACCATCATCGATCACATCCGCTATTTACTTTTCGCTTTTACTTACTATTGCAAACACTATCTATCACTACTATCATTTGCGTTTAATCCTTTGTGAACTACAAGGCCGGAGGGATTGACAACCTCTCTGTACTCGTTGGGAGCAAAGTTATTTATATCTGTGTGCAGGTCCACGTTGATTGCTAATATCTGGCGCCGTTAGCAGTTGACACCTACTTGTTGAACCTAGGAGTCTCTGGGGATTCGATCCTTGGCATATTTGCTAAGGGAAAAACTTCCACAACACTGCATCTCACACCTTCCACTTGGGGTAACCAACGAGGGGTTAGAGGCCCATCAGTGTTCCACCAAAAACACTAAGTGGGAGGAGTACACCCCTTCTTCCATCACGCCAATCACCACTGTCGGGATCTACAAAAGTAATAAACCTTGTGATTATATTAGTTTTAATGGAGAGTTATGCCCATGGCATGGTCTTCCAGGAAAAAAGTATGAGCCTCTGTTTAAAGTTGCTCCCACACTTCCCCAAACTTGGGAAGACGTCCAAACTCTTATATTAGAGAGCAATTCAAAGAAAGAAGATGACACTAAAATTCTGCTCAATAATGATAAAATTGATTTTGATAATTGTAGTCTCTCAGAAGTTGTCACCTTTTTACAAAGAATGGCTAAAGACCCCCACACTAGCACACTTAACCTTGCCTTCACAGAGCATATCACCAATGCTCTTACCAAAGCTAGGGAAGAAAAGCTCAAGCTTGAGACTTCCATCCCTAGGAAGCTAGAAGATGGTTGGGATCCCATAGTCAAAATTAAATTGAACAACTTCTCTTGCTATGCTTTGTGTGATGTTGGAGCTAGTACCTCCGTATGCCCAAAAGAATGTATGATATGTTTGAATTGAAACCTTTTGATCCTTGTTCTTTTGGTGTTCGTCTTGTTGATTCTTTCGTAAAGAAACCTTTGGGGAAGATTGACGATGTTCTTATCATTGTCAATGACAATTATGTTCCCGTTGATTTTACTATTATGGATATTGAATGTGAACCTTCATGTCCAATTATTTTGGGATGTCCTTTTCTTCGCACCGTTGGTGCTATCATTGACATGAAAGAGGGGAATATAAAATTCCAATTCCCTCTCAAGAAAGGGATGGAACACTTCCCTAAGAAGAAGATTAAGTTGCTTTTTGAGTCCGTTACACGGGCTAGCTATTCTCTTACTCTTGATAAAACTTGATCTTCTCTTTTTGCATCATGCCTAGCTTAAAGGCATAAAAGAAAGCGCTTTTGGGAGGCAGCCCACAACGAATTAGGTTTTATTTTGCTTTTGTTGTGTCTTGATGTTTGTTACTACAGTAGCATCATCATTGTATCTTTTCTTTTTCAGCTTTGTGCCAAGTTTAGCCTCCGATTGCAAGAAAGTTCAAAAGTTGTGACGTGCTGTCCAGAAAACAGATTCTGTCCTTGGACAGAAAAATTCGAATAAAATCACCAGATCATCTTTTTGATCTAAATTATTTTGACAGCATGCTCTATAAAATTGGCTTTCGAGCGTCTGTTCTGAGTTTTTTGATTTGAGTTGCAGAAGTGCCCCGAAAAAATTATTTACTACCTGCTGGTCTGTTTTTCACAGATTCTGTCCTGTTTTGCCTTTTCTTCGTTTTGCGAACCTTGAGCTTGCTTTTTCTTTGCAAAAACCTTTTGGCAATCTTGAGAAACAGTAGCTCTTCAAGATTATCTTTATTTCCAGTAGGGAAAAATTATTTTCTTGTGGGTACTAACCTCGCTAATCAGATTATGATGAGTTATGTATGAAGGGAGTTTTCAAGTGTGCGAGGGAAGATGATAAAAGAAGATTCAGGAGGGTCAAACACTCAAGCTTGGGGATGCCCCCATGCACCCGCAAGAAATATTCAAGAAGACTCAAAAGTCTAAGCTTGGGGATGCCCCCATGCATCCCCTTCTCCATCAACAATTATCAGTTCGTCTTCCGTTCCACTATATTCTTATCACTTCATGCGTTATGTTCTATGCTTGGAGCGTCTTGCTCTTAGTTTCTTTTTTTAGTTTTCTTTAGCTTTGCTTGCTGTTCATAACAAGTTAGAACCCAGCTTTCTTTGTGTGGGAGAGAAACACGCTCCACTTCAACCTAGAACACAACATAGGATTTTCATGCTTATCTTTGCTGTGTGTGTTCTTTGTCTTTCCATAGCTGCTGTCATGTTTAGCTCTTAGTTTTCATGCTTTTCTTTTTAAAGAGCTTTTGTTTAGTTAGTTGCTGAACTCTCTTGAGTTTTCATGTTTATCTTGTTAAGAGAGTTTGCATGTTGCACTGAGTTGTGTGTCTTAACTTAAAGTAGGTAACTGAGGTTGCTATTTAATTTTAGTAGTAACTTGCAATAGTTTTGAGGTATTGCCATGAGTACTGTCTGAACTTTTGGTGTCAAGAGCTTTAGCCTATTAGTGATAGATGTCGTATTTTGGGCAATCCGTGTTTATTTTCGAAAACCTACAAAATAGTTGAGAACTTTAGCTACTAGATGGATCACTAATCTTTGGAGGGATCGAATATTAGAGTACACTCACGTACCATGAGTCGAGGATGCGCAAGGATAACCAAACCCCCATACACTCCTCCTCGGGGTACTTGTCTCTTTGTGAACCTCCTAATTAGATTGAGAGTTACCGATAATAAGTGCATGAGTTCTTCGGACTAATGTGAGTATTCGAAAGTTGACACTTCCACCTAGCCATATTTTTCTAGCCTCTTCGGTACCGTGCATTGCCCTTTCTCACCTCGAGAGTTGGCGCATACTTCGCCGGTGCATCCAAATCCTTGGCACGATACGCTCTGTCATCATAAGCCTCATTATATCCTTCCTCAAAACAGCCACCATACCTACCTATCAAGGCATTTCCATAGCCTTTCCGAGATACATTGCCATGCAACATCCATCTTCTCATGACTTGATCTTCATGTCATACATGCTTTTTGCTTGATCGATGAGCCGCATGCTAGTTGGGCCTTGCCCTAATCATTGCTACATGACGCGCTAGTATCATTGCATATCCTGCTACACCGGCAGAGGCATACATTTGCATACATCATGATAGTTTCATTTTCTTTATGTTGAGTACTTTTGTAAAGTGTGAAAGATCTTCTATACTTCTTGTAATTCATAGAGTGTTGCCCCCAAAGTGAGGAAAAGATCCCAAAGAGGACAAAATCAAAAGATCCCAAAGAGGACAAATGAGAGTTAAATAGAAAGAGCCATTGAGGCCACAAAAACATAAAAAAAATAGAAAAAAGACAAAAAGAAATAAAAAGAGAGAAGGGGGCACACTACTATTCCTTTTGAGAGATCCACACTCGTACTTCATCTTATACCTTGTACTCCATAGAGATTATCATTCATGCATATAGCTATGTGGGGACCTTCACACTATAGAACTTGGCTTGTATATTCCAATGATGAGCCTCCTCAAAAGAGCTCCAGGTCTTCTTGAGCGAGCAAGTTGGATGCACCCCCACTAGTTCCATTGGAGAGCTTACCTTAGCTCATATGTGCATCCATTGCATGGCAATCCCTACTCCTCACATCATATCTATCATTTGGCTTTCTCTCGCCTATGATTGTCCTCATTGATGTGAGCCTTTCACACCTTTTTTGTCTTCCCCCTTCATCATTTTTCTCTCTTTTCCATCCTAAGTGTCAACTTTCTTGCTTACGCTCATCCATTGCATGAGTGCTCAAAATATCGAAAGGGAGTCGATCATTTTGACTTGTACCTGGCTAGTGGTCTGGGGATGAGTCAAGATAAGATTCCAAAGAAGACCAAGTGTGAAACTTTAGTAGATTAAGTTCTCAACAATACAAAACTATGTTTTACTCTCTCGTATATCCCTATCCCATTTCTTGCACGCAAACACCATTTGGAGACATTCGAGTCACGGACAGCGAGAGCTCTTGCACCATTATGTTTTTATGTTGCTTGTTACAATGCTAATATAGACTCTTGCTTGTTATGACTTGAATTGAATTACATGCCTTGATTGCTTTACTTAAAAAGTTCTTATATGGTTGGTAGCATGTCACCATAGAAATTATGCTTGTTATCATTTACCTACTCGAGGACGAGCAGGAATTAAGCTTGGGGATGTTGATACGTCCAAAACGTATCTATAATTTCTGCTTGCTCCATGCTTCTATTGTGTGATATTGCTATGATATTGATGCACTTCCATACACTTTTGATCATATTTGGACTAACCTATTAACTCAGTGCACCACAGTGCCAGTTCCTGTTTTCTGCTATTTTTCTATTTCAGGTTTCCCCCAAATTAAAAGTGCTCCAAAAATTCCAGGAAAAATATAGGAAAAATCAGCGTACAGGAAGCTCCACGAAGAACCAAAGATGGGCCAGAGAGGAGCCAGGGGAGGTCCAGGCGGCCACCTGGCGCGGCCCCACCCCTGGTCGCGCCAGGGGGGCGCCTGGGGCCCCTGCTCCGCCTCTGGCTGCCCCCCTTCGCCTATATATCCCTCTCGTCCCGAAACCCTCGAGGACAGAACCCTTTTTCGTGATCTCGCCTCTCTTCCGCCGCCGCAGCGCTTCCAAGATCGGGAGCATCAGGAGAACTCTTCCCGGCACCCTGCCGGAGGGGAGAACCACCACCGGGAGCTTCTCCACCACCATGGACGCTTCCCGGATGAGTCGTGAGTAGTCCACCTTGGACCATGGGTCCATGATCAGTAGCTATGTGATGTTCTCCTCCCCTCTTTGCTCTTCATGGTTTAGACCTCGTGAGCTGCCCTACATGATCGAGGCACATATGTAATCTTTCTGTTGTTGCTTTGCTGAGTTTGCTGGGATCTGATGGATTATGAGACTATGTTCAGATTGTGTTTGAGTAATATATTTGATTCACCTCTTTTATATCTTTGTTCTTGAGTAATTCTTGCATGTTCTCCGTTGTTGTTTATTGCTTTGGCCAAGTAGTAGGTAGTAACTCCAAGAGGGAGCGTTATGCTTGATAGTGGGTTCATGCCCCCTGATGACTAGCTTGAGTGACAGAAACATGAGTCTAGGGGATGTGCTGTTGCCACAAGGGAGAAAACAACGGTGCTTGTACTTGCGGGTGCAAGGATTGTTTACTTTACACAAAGTTCTTTTAATGCAGTTGTCTGTTGCTTTGAGTTTACACTTTGGGTGGGATTCGCAACTTAATACCAGCGAGATGTTCTGGATAGACATCTCAAGGTGGATGATTAGTACTAGATGCAGATGGATTTCGGTCTACTTGCCTTGGCGTACCGCCCATGCTTTTGAGCCTCTACCTTTCTTTGCAGCATAGTTAGCATTGGTTTGCGCACATAATCCTGTCAATTGCCCAGCTGTAATTTGTTTACCTTGCTTTGCTATTTTATCGTCTTTTGGGAGAGAGACATCACTAGTGAACATCATGGGACCCCGGTCCATATTACCATCGCTGATCACACCTTCTATTTACTTCCTATTTTTATTTCCTAGTTGCAGTCATAGCTATCATTATTATCTCTTGTGTTTGATCCTTTGTAAACAAAAAGGCCGGAGGGATTGACAACCTCTCTGTACTCGTTGGGAGCAAAGTTAACTGTATCTATGTGCAGGTCCCGTCAACCGCTAAGTTACTGGCGCCGTTGACACCTACTTGTCGACCCTCGGAGTCTCACAGGATTCGATCCTTGGTATCTTTGCCAAGGGAAATTTGCCGCTACGCTAAATCTCAACCTTCCACTTGGGGTAACCAACGAGGGGCGAGAAGCCATCACCTGTTTGATCCAACACCTAGATTCGAGTGCAGAAGCGGAAAAAGCCCACATGCAGCTAGAGCAATGCATGTGGAATAAGTAAATTATACGTTAAGGTTCCTGGGGTGTGGTTCGGTGGGCGACCGGAGGCCGTTCGACCCACACTATGTACGGCGGCGAAGAAGAAGGGGTCGGAGGCCCTCCCGTGCCGCCGCTGGGTGAAAGTGAACAGCTGCGCCAGTAGTGGATTCCCTCCCTCGCCGATGGCGACAGAGTTAAGCGTCCTTCCCTTCCCGGCGGACGGATCCTGCCGGCTCTTTGACCAGCAGTGAGTGGAGAGAGAAAGGCCAACGAAGTCTTGTTTAGATCTGGAGAGGGTGAGAGAGTGTGAAGAGAGCAACTACAAGCAGACCAGCAGTGAGGGGAGAGAGAGAGGCCAACGAAGTCTTGTTTAGATCTGGAGAGGGTGAGACGGTGTGAAGAGAACAACTACAAGCGCTGAGGCTCCAGCGTGTATATATATACTGGAGAGAGTGTGAAGAGTGTAAACCCTAGCAAACAAGCGTCGAGGCTGCAACTTATACGTGATGAGGTGATTATATGGTCACTACGAGATCGTATAGCTCCGTATCCATCCATTTTGACTAGTCAAAGAATCCTCTTGGCATGAAGTATGCTCAAGTGTAGTTATCGAACCCGAGGCCTCAAGTTTGATGAGCGAACGGGCTAACCAGCTACACAACCCTCCCGTTATGTTCAACGAGAGGAAAATAACCTTTTATACATTCCTGCATTCGTGTGACAAGCATGCCGTATTTTTTGTGTGTGTGTGGGAGTCATTGGGATTTAAATCATAATCATGTCATGTGGCTTTGGTGGTAAGACTATTCAGAGTGGTGCAAAAATAATGCAGCCTTAGTCACCTTACCTCTCTCCACGTAGTACGTTGGGTCCCACCAGTCAGAGGGTGAAACAAACAAATTAATAAGAAAAATTAAAAGCGCCAGCGGTGTATCTTATCTCACACATCTCGCTACTGCTCGGGAACACTCTCTAATTGATCCCTCTGTTCGCTCACGTACTATGTTAAGTGAATCCTTATTATAACATGCACACAATTTTGGGCACTTGTATTCGACCTAAGTCAGTGTGCCACCGTATCTCGTAATACTCCCTCCGTCTAGGTGTAATAAGTCACGTTAGAAGGTGCAGCGGCACCAAGGTGCAAGCAGATTGGAGGAGAAGGAGAAACTTGACCGGTCATTCCTCCAATCAAAGCCCTGATTTATGTCTCTAAACGCAACAATTAATCCAAACAACTAAGGGCCTCTCTGATTCATAGGATTTCCAAAACGCGGGAATAGGAAAAACGTGGGATTGGGGTGGCATGTCATCTTGAATTCTACATGATTCTATGAGTGCTTGATCGTGCACAGAAAAAACGTAGGATTCTTTCAAAGACGTTAGTGTGGATTGAAAATTTCCTATGAAATCTAGTGCAAATGAATCCTATGGAAAAGTTCCTATGGTTTAGAATACTATGAATCAAACAACCCACATAAGAAAAAATCCTAAGGAATTGAATCCTTCAAATATTCCTTTGAGAATCCTTGGAATCAAAGAAGCCCTGAGAGATGCCGTTTTAGCTACCATGCAGGGCCACGTATTAACTCGCATGTAAGTCGACTTTGATTTCTTGACTGATCAGCGCGTAGTTGCGCTCCATGCATTGGGTTTTCGGGGGAGATAACAAGGCAGAGTAAGGAGTGTTTGGTTACATTGCTTAGGATGGTCATAGTTTGTATGTACTCCATTTGTATCTCACTTCCTGTGGCTTCACACTCGCACGATTTTCCTATTCTATGAGCATGTGTGTGCGTGTGTGTGTTTCACATCCTGTGTGTGTTAGAGAGAGCGGCAGATCAACCTACTCCTTCAGAGAGATGGTGTGTAGTGTATGATTTTAGCCACGAGAGTTGGTGCATCCTCTCGTTTCCGGGCGTCCGGTAGGGACAGGCGGACAGCTGCCATGCCCGCTCCTGACCAGCCTGGCCCACCCAAAGCCCCTCCATCGCCCGCGCGTGCTTCCTGCCCGAAACGGTCAGCTCCGCTCCAAAGAATCGGTGCTGCAGTCATGCCCGGGCAGAGCGTACGCGACCTCTCACTGGCGCCTGCGTTGAAGGGAGAAGCGGATTCAAGAGTGATGGTTGCTTCATCCGTCCAACTTACTGCTAGGTCTATGTGATTTGACGGCTCATTGGTCATTATTACTGAGGTGGTAGGACTGCTAGATGTCCCACGCTTTCGGCGAAAGGAGGTACTACTATATTACAATTTTCTCCATTCTTACAGCGGAGGAGTGCAAGAGCAGTGAAAACACGCAAACTCAGTGATTACATGGCCCACCTCACACTATCACCATATTTTCTGGACACCGTGCGACACCTAACTCTTTACATAGTACTCCCTCCGTTCCTAAATATAAGTCTTTGTAGAGATTCCACTAGGTGGACTACATACGGAACAAAATGAATGAATCTACACTTAAAATGCATCTATATACATCCGTATGTGGTTCATGGTGAAATCTCTACAAAGACTTATATTTAGGAACGAAGGAAGTACTTGTATAGTACGTACTGTAATTTATCAGCGAGATAGTACAATGTTATGAAGCTTCCAGCTTCTGTTACATGTATCTTGCGTCCAAGGTTGCCCGTTGCAACATTTCATCAAATACAAAGGAGACTAACATGCATGCTATTGCATCTCAATGATTGACATATCATAGCAAATATGTACTCCCTCTGTTCCAAAATAAGTATCTCAACTTTATGCTACATACGGAGCAAAATGAGTGAATCTATACTCTAAAATACGTCTATATACATCAATGTTTGGAGTATGTACTAGTAGTTCATATTGAAATCTACTAAAGGACATATATATTCCAAACAATATGATAGTCTCTCTAACCAAGGTAGTAGAGACGAGGAGTAAACGGAGGGAGTAGTAAAATTTTCTCCTCGTTCTGTGAGCCACCGCGCGCGTGGGCGAGGGAGCGGGGGTAAGGCGTAGTAAGCAAGCTTCACCTCATCCTGCGAGCCACCACGCCCATGGGCGGGGTAGACGGCGTACTAAGCAAGCTTCTCCTCGTTCTGCGAGTTGACGGGACACATCAAAAGTACTCCAGTGTATAGAGCCTTGCCTCTAAGGTAGGCCCCACATGGTTTGCCTCTTTTTTAACATAACGCGTCAAGTCGCAATTTGTTTGTTCACCCGTGGTAGACGATCCTCCCTCCATCTAGCTAGTGGACAACCAGTACGTACACGTGTCAAGTTACCACGTGGGCTGCCTTTTCGTACAAAAATGAGCTCCGCCGTGTACCTGCGCGGGTGTGGTTGGGAAAGAGACGGGAGTATGTGTGTCGTGCCTGCACCTCTACTCTTCGTGCACGTCCCCCACCTACGTGGGTGTGTGTGTGAGATACAAACCTACACAAATGGCTTGTGCTCGTTCGTGAGTGTTTTTTGTTTGGGGGGAAGGTTGATTTCGTGAATGTATTTGCGGGAATATGTGTCGATGACATCTCAAACAAAAATTTGCATGCAATTTGTGTGAAATGGAGGCCTATCCATACCATATATAGAGGATCGGGCGATCCACGAGAAGAGAGGGAGGGGTCATAGATATCGATAGATTCGAAGAGAGGATCAAGTGGGTGGGTGCGAGATAGATGAAGAGAGCCATCAAAGTTGTGTGTGTGCAAGTCAAAGATATAGGGCAACTGACCTAGCTACCGGAACGTCAGAGGGCACATGTCAAGTTTGTGTGTGGCAGGGAGACATGACTAGAGCGCTCGATGTATCGGTGTGTGTGTGTGGGAGGGGGTTTGGGGAGGGGTAGGCAGAGGCCTAACTATAGAGGTAGAACGACTCGTATATGTGTTGAGGAGGAGAGACCCAACTATGTCTTGAGGGAGATCGGTCGACATCCATACATAACTGAAGGACGGGAAATAGGATGGCACACACAGAGAGAGAGAGAGAGAGGAGAGAGAGAGGGAGGGAAAGGGGTAGAGTGTTGGATGGGTGATGGAGTTGCTTCTTGAAGATGATGGGAGAGGCCTACTAGACAAACTAAGGGTGGAACTGCAATATTATCAATAAGAGTGGGGATGTGTTTCTGTGTGTGCCTGTGCGTGATAGATCTGTCGGGACACATCCATGGATGATGAAGGGGAACCATGTGTTTGGTAACCAAACCTAACTAGATCGGTAGATCAATTGTTGTTTGTCGGAGGAAGGGAGAGACATAACTAATGAGGTAGATCGATTGACACGTGGGGAAAAACAAGTTATAAGGACCTAGCTAGCTATATGTATAGCGGGAGATCGGTCCATGTACGTCCATTTGTTAGAGGCAAATAAGGCCCAGCGAGACGGATAGACAGAGAGAATGGAGCTTGGAGGTGGTGCGAGAGGCCAAGCTACTAGCTAGATAGGGAGAGGAGTGTGTAGTTGTGAGATCGATGAAAAGAGGGGCGAGAGTTTACACGTGTGTGGGACCATATGAGAGACACGAGGCAAGGACACATAAAGGAGGAGATTGAAGGTGCGTGTGTATGTTGTAGGCAGACATCGCTGGAGAGGTTTATCGACCGGTGTGTGTCGGAAAGGAGTTGTGGAGACTGTGGGAGAACGACCTAAAGAAAACAAAATGAATGTGCACGATGGATAGAATGCTGAGGGAGGCGGAGGGCGAGGAGGGCATGTGCATGCACGAGAGAAAGTTCGTGGTAGCTACAAAGGTTAGAGGATTGTGTGGGTGTAAGAGACTAACAAAGAGCATAATTTGATATGAAAGTGGATTCATATATTTGAATAGGAGATCATAGGGTTTTAAACATATGCGTGCATGAATATAGGGGTGATACGCGTGTTGTGGTTTTGCACATGTTATACCATAATGTGACAATGCATGGCGTTTGCAACTCAGAGCTAAATGTCGAACAATCTAAACCATATTATACATCGAACAATCTCACATTTTATTTGAATTTGTGATAATGTGTGGCGTTTGCAGCTTACAACTAAATATCGAACAATCTAAACAATACTATATATCGAACATTCTCACATTTTATTTGAATTTGTGGTAATGTGTGGTGTTTGCAACTCACATCTAAATACTTGTAGGCGTAGGGGGCGGGGCACCATACATAATGAGATAAACACATTATACATATCAGACATGGTTTAGTTTGTGAAGATCTAGCTAGAGCTTGAAATGTACTATGATTTGAAATTAACATAAAGTGGATTCAAAACATCGAGTTCGAGTTCATATAGTACACATAGTTCATATGTAACTCGAGACTAATCATGTGGTGTGCTGTGAAGATAATACACAAACGATGGTTTAACTTGACAATAATGACGATTGTAGATCTTATTAAAACAAAGAAACGAATTCAAATGCTTTGACTTCACAAAAATCATTATTGTAGATCTTATTCAAATAGGGAAACGAATTCAAATTTAGTTCATATTGAAGCGGTAGTATATACGTTTGGAATGCACTAAAACGTTCATTTGAGTACTAGGTTGCATGCATTATACACGTAGCGAAATATTTTAATTGAACATAACATGAATTCAAAGTTTTGAATGACATTTGTAGTGCGAATTGCTTTGGTACAGTACACATTAGGCTTGTCCGGAAATTTCAACCTGCGCCTTGTTAGCTCGAAATATTTAAGATATATCTTTGTCTCGTTGTGCTCCGACAACTCCCTCCATCTCAACCTGCGCCTTGCTATTCCGAAATTTCAACGCGCGTGAAAACTCCCACATCCTGTGAAATCCCGACACGCGAAATGCCCGTGATACCCCTGAACCGAAAGAACCGCCTCAAATTGGTGGGGGTACTTTTGTAACTTACCCCACATTTCGGACAAGCGCGTCCCTAAGCCATGGTTCCCCACTCCCATCCCATCCGCCCACCCATTCATACACCGAGGCCGTCAAAACCCGCGAAGCCCCACACCCTCCTCCGTCCGCCACCCAGCCAGAGCCTCTTCCCCGATGACGTCGTCCACAGCAACACCTCGTCGTCTGATACGTCTCAAACGTATCTACTTTTCCAAACACTTTTGATATTGTTTTGACCTCATTCTTGCATGATTTGAACTAAACTAACCCGGACTGACGCTGTTTTCAGCAGAGCTGCCTGTATGGTTTTATTGTGTGCAGGAAAACGGATTTTTAGGTATCTCAGAAAAATCCACGAAAAATCACAGAAAATCCACGCACCCGAAGGAACCAGGAGCCAGAAGAGGGGCCAGAGGGGGGCCAGGGGGTGCCCAGGCGCCCTGTGGGCGCGCCACCCCCCTGGGCCGCACCGGGGGGTCGCCTGGGTGGGGCCCACACCCCCTGGTGCCCTACTTTGCCTCATATTTTTACTCGCGACACGGAAACCCCAGATCAGAAGTTCTTTTCGCAGTTTTCCGTCGCGGAGCCGCCGCCTCCCTCTGTTCTTCTTCGGGAGGGCTAATCTGGAGGCTGAATTGGCCTCCGGAGAGGGGAGATCGTCGCCATCGTCATCACCATCACCACTCCATCATCCCTCCATGACTTCTCCCTCCGTGTGTGAGTAATTCCCCTGCTGTAGGCGAAGGGGATGGTAGGGATTGGATGAGTTAGATCATGTAATAGTTTGTCAGATCGTTGGGGGCATGTTGCCTATCATCTACTATGGTGTTTATGATCTTTGCTTCAACTTGTTATTCTTAATGCTTGACACTTAGGGCCCGAGTGCCATGATTTCAGATCTGAACCATTTGTGTTTGCATGAATATATTTGTGTTCGTGATCCTATCTATGAGTTGTTTGCACCTGTTACGGTTCGGAACCGGCGATCCCAAAAGTGACAGCTTGGGACACCAAAGGGGATGGTCCGTAGTTTGAGGATTACATGTATCCATTGAGTTCATTGCTTTGTTCCGGTGCTCTTTGACAGGAGCACCTTAATCTCCATAAGTTCCTTTTGGCCCCGTTCGTAGCGGGATGGTAGGACAAAAGATGTTGTGCAAGTTCTTATTGCAAGCACGTACAACTACATACGGGATACATGCCTAATGTTTGATATTTGCCTAGATGATCATTACTTTTCCGTGTGCCGTGCCCCAAGTTAGAATATATCTCATCCATGCAGCGCCCAACCATCCATCTCCCTAGCCTACAGTGTTTTAAATCCTGCTGGTTACTAGTTGCTATTTTTGCCATTTACTTTTGCTATTTACTTTTATTGTTTACTTTTACTATCACTACTATCACTATCATATCACTGTTACCATTTATCTTTTGTTGCAAGTAAGTATATTTCAGGTGCGGTTGAATTGACAACTCAACTGTCAAAGCTTATAAATACTCTTTGGCTCCCCGTGTGTCGAATCAATAAATTGGGTTATTCTTACCCGCGAAGACTATCTCGATCCCTTACGGTTGAGGGTTATCAACGTCCCTCATCAACCGTACCGGATGAGGATCTGTCGTTGATCTGGTCGTCCACCGGTTCAGCCACCCCGTCCTCCACCTCCAAGGAGCAGCCCCGACGTTCCCCTCGTCTTTCGCGCCACCTCCATTCCCACACCGCCATCTTCACCTGCACCACCGGAAGAGCATCATCATCACCGTTTCCTCGGATGAAGCTGCGGCCTAATCAGCGCCACCGAAGAGGATGTACATTAATCGCCGCATTTTCTTCTTGATTTGATCTCACGGTGCCACCGGCGCTCGGTCCCGAGCCGACACGGCACGGCTCCATCCACGGCGGCGTCACCGGCCACTTTCTCCACGGCGTCGCTCCCTCTACGGCGACGTCCACATCAGTAGGAGCTGCTGCTGCTTTAGCTCACGCTCGCGCTGCTCCTCTGCTCTTGCTCTCGGTCCCCTGCCTGGTCTGCTCTTGCTCTTGATCTTGCTCGAGTTGGTTCTCTCGCTCTTGCTCTTTCTTGCGATGCTGCTCCGATTTAGCTACACTTCAGTCGACTGAATCGACTTTTGGGTCAGTCGATTTTCAGGG
>LR738709.1:649918535-650003441 GCA_902687465.1 Secale cereale
GGGGGGGGGTGTTTGGCTGGTGGCGGCTGGCGGATCAGGGGGGTGGACGTTGAAGATGAACTGCATGCCCTTGATTTCGTATCCAACGGCTGCAAAATCGACTGACCAGAGATGAAAAAGTCAGTCGACTGACGTGTAGCCTCACCTCTAGTGCGTTCAGTTTTGAGAGCAAAATTCAGTTTCAACAGCAAAATTCAGTTTCACACTTAAGTTCAGTTTCCACAGTTAAATTCAGTTTCGACAGCAAAATTCAGTTTCGACATTTAAGTTCAGTTTTGACAATTAAATTCAGTTTCGAAAATTAAGTTCAGAGATGAGCGGCTGGTGTATACATCTAGCACTTTGTGGTTATGTATTTTACGTCATCTATTGGAGATGCTATAAGAATTCCACTCACTTTAACGTTGTCTCTCTTGTGCTGCTTCAGCCTCGGCATCGTACAACTCACCGGAGCTGCTCCAACAACGAAACCCTCCATCACAGCGGAGCAGTACCTCGGGCTCCATCTCCAGACGCCTAAGATCTTCTTCCCCTCCCCCGACAGCCAAGTTAGCCGGAGCATCCTCATCGGCCAACCCAATCACGTTGAGATCGACATGGCTTCGCCAAAGAGGTTGTACACTTCTTGTGGTTTGACTTAATCTCACCATGCTTCTTTGCATCATGTGATATTCCGATTCTTTTGAACCAAACACCCAGATTGGCAGAAATCCTGTGTTTTTAAATTCTCTGTTTTGCACATGCATTCCTATCCTATTCCTGTCTATTTCCTATCCATGCATTGTTAGAATCCTCAAATTCAAAAAAGCCCTTACACAATTACTTCTGTTACATATATGTGTCAAAGAAAACCTTGTGTGGTTTGTCTTGCTCCTGCGATGCTGTGTTCCACCCCAGCTCAGCTGCTCCAACGACGGAAGGGTTCACGATAGCAGGGATCCGCTCTCCAGACTGTCTTTCGCCGCCTCAGATCTTCTTCCCCGCCATCGGCAGCCACGATAATTGCATTACCATCATCAACTAAGCAGATGACCTTGAGGACTACACGGGTCCGCAAGAGAGGTCGCACTCTTCTGTGTCTGCTTATGTTATGCATCGCTTAATATGATGACATGCTACTTTATCGTCGTGTTCACTTATTAGACTCCGACTCAGGTCCAAACTTATGCTGAAACTTGAGTTTTTAAATGGTTGTGGGGTACATATTGGGGCAACAATCAGTACTATCTGTCTACTATCTGGTTAATCTCGGGTGTCTGCTATGAGTTTCATCTTGGGTGCAAACAAACATTAAAGGAGCCATTATCTGTATTTTTTAACTAAAGCTATTATCTTCCTGCTATCATTGGTTTTGGGTCTATCCATAGTTTGCTACCTTCACTCTCGATTTGTGCATGCACTCCTTACATAATCTCACTATGTTTTATTCCTATGCATGTCAGTTATTGTACACAATGGAACTGAACATGTAGAGCAAAAGAGACGAGCCTTGCGTGGCAATAAAATTTCATGCAGACGTCGCTCCATGGTGGGCACAAAGGCAGCCCCCCTCCACCCATTTCGGATCGTAATCAAGAGGAAGATAACTGTTCTGAAGGGGATTCAGAAGTAGAAGACACTCCTATTTACCCCACGAGGTCTTCGCTCTAACTTGGCATGCTGATGTTGGTAATATCATGCATATGGTGCCTTGCATTGCTTACTGTATACATCAAAGATGTCATCTGCTTAGTTTAGACATGCTTTGTGTCAATGCCATCTGTTTAGTTTCTTTATCGTATATGTGAATCATGCAATGCCATCTTGTTTAGCCATGCATCATATATGTTAATTTTGCAATGCCACCCTGGTTAGCCAGTCATCTTATATGTGAATTATATCATGACATCATTTTTTATTACATGTTAAATTTGTCAACAATTTTAGTATATTCATTTACTCTTCCTGTGCATCAGCCATTCGGCACGGTCATGGAAAAATCTGGAGTTGAAACAAGGTCTTCAGAGCAGACAATGCTATCTGACGAAGCGCATGTCTTGCTGGTTACAGATAGCTCCTCAGAGGAGCATTCAAAGACGGATGACCAGTCCTATTCCCCCCCCCCCGAGGTGCATGCTCTAACTTGGCAGGGTTATGTTGATCATATCGTGCGTATGGTATCTTGCATTGCTATGTCATTTGATTAGTTTAGACACGATTTGTGTGAATGCCACCAGTTTAGTGTCTAATTACCATATAAGTGAATTATGCAATACCACCTTTTTGCAAGAAATCATATATGTGAATTATGCAATGCTATCTTGTTGCAAGGCATTATATATGTGAATTATGCAATGCCATGCTGTTTAGCCAAGTGTCATATATGTGAATTATATCATGTCGTCCTTTTTTGTATTTCTCATTGCTTTTGTCGACAATGTTTGTATATTCAACTGCTCTTCCTGTGCATCAGCCATTTGAATTGGTGATGGAAAAATCTGGAGTGAAAACAAGGTCTTCAGAAAAGATCGTGCTACGTGTCGTTGGAGATAGAACCACGGTTGTACTTGCCCAAGAACCAACCCCACCACAGATAACCCAGACTCACGCAGATTGTACCCCTACCCAGTTGAACAGAGAACCAGCTACACCCCTTCTAACCCCAACCCCAGCAAATAGTAACCCAGTTCCCGTTGACATAGCTCCATCTCCACCACAGAGCACCCAAACACGAGCAGTTAGTAAGGCAACTGCAGTGCCCAAAGCACGAGGACCACCACTCTGAACCCCAAGTCAACACTTAAAGCAGAAGAAGAATTGTTCTCAGGTCAGGTTCCGTAGCTATGGTTCATACTACTTTGCTCTTGCATCACTGTATTTACTCATACCAACTAATTTCAAATTTGAAGGATGCAATTGAAACTCCAATGGCGCAACAGGTATGTTTTAAACATGTTTCTTTAACGTGTTTGCTGTTGTAACTTGCTCTATGTTGATTTCAGTTTCAATTGAATAAATAGTTATGTTCTCATGCCATGCACATTACAAGGGTTGTTATTGCTGTGTAGTTTCCCACACTTATATTCTGTCTATGATGCTTTGTCTTAAATAGATATGATTCGAACTGTATAAATCTTCATTTGGCAACATAAACTAGAATGATATAGACCATACAGTGACCATACTACATAGATATATGTTTGTTTCATGATGTTATCTTGTCCACCTTACTACTTAACTGGTTTACCATAATGAGTTTCATATACTACATTGTAAACCTGTGATGTGTTTGTTTGTTTCTCCTTTAGAACACGGATAAAATATTGGAGAAGAGTACCCCATTATGCAATGTTAAAGGAAGCAATGCAGATCAGGTTCAAGATAGTGAGACGTCCCTGTTGTTCTCCAAGAAAGCTGATAAAAACTATACTGAAGAAACTGAGACAACCCCAAAGTCCTGTCTTGATGTAGGGTTCGAGTTACTGGCTACTATTGCTGGCACCAGCTCTTCAAACTCGCTGCTTGAATCAGTTTGGCTTCTTGAGTCTCAACTTCAAGTTGAAAGACATCGATCAGATGTTATGCGACAGGAAGCCGAAGGACTGAGGAAGTCCCTGCAGAATTCAGATGCATACTTTTTGGTGCAACAACAAGTGCTGGAGGATTTAAGCGCCAAACAAGAGAAAGTTAATAAGCTTGCTAAGCATCTTGCCCGCATTATGGGTACCCTGGATATTGTTTCTTGAGCTCTTCGGAAGTGGTTTTAGTTCTGGACTTGTTTTGCTGCGAAGTTTATATGCTGCTTTATTCCCTATATTTGCACTTGTGGCGAACTTTGATGCCCAGTGGATGTAATATGTATAATAGTCGTGATAGCCTAGCGTAAGTTGCTTGCTTATTTATTTCCGTTGTCCTGTTTATTTGTTTTCTTGTAGTCAGTGCAGTTCTTTTTCCGTGGTTTGCTAGTGGCCGGAATAACCTATTTTTTAAAGCTAGGCACATTAACAATGCGCTACATGTTTACTGTAGTTAACATGGGCCTCCTACGGGCCGTAGAAACAATGGGCCTTCTAAGGGTCGTAGAAACAATGGGCCTTCTACGGGGCGTAGACACAATGGACCTTCTACGAGCCGTATCATCAATGGGCCTTCTATGGGCCGTATGATTGGTTGGCCAAACATGGGCCAATAACAGACCACTCTATGGCCGTAAATGGGCTAGAGTTGAAATCGTCCGTTCATGGGCCGACCATAACGGGCCGTCCTTAATAGGCTGTATTTGATGACGCTATGAAAATGGCCCAACGTATTAATGGGCCGACTGTAACCACGGGTTGTATTTGGCCCACAAGCAGAAAATGACAGTAACGGGCCGAAAGTACACGAATGCTGGAAATGAGCCCAAGAATAAATGGGCCCTGAGAAGGCCGAAAGATAACATGGGCTGGAAACGGCCAAACGGAGTAATGGGTCGTTCATGGGTATAAAGTGATACACTGTTCATTACAGGCCAGTTTTACCACGGGCCGTTAATGGGCCAAGGTTTACTAAGGGCCTCATATGGGCCGAAAGACGTCATGGGCCATACATGGGCCGGAAGTTAAAACGGGCTGGAATTATATTGGACAGCCCAGATGACGCTACTGGGCCTAATTAGGATAGGTCGTAAATGGGCCCTGGGTTAGCGGGCTGTAAATGGGCTATATGCGAACATGTCGTTAATAGGCTTGCCGCATGGCCCGGCCCGCCACCTTTTGACCAAGTCAAATGGGCCGGCCTTCTCACAGGAATGGGCCTCTGTTGGGCATTGTTCATTACAGGCCAGTTTTACCATGGGTCGTTAATGGGCCAAGGGTTACTGAGGGCCTCATATGGGCCGAAAGACGTCATGGGCCATACATGGGTCGGAAGTTAAAACGGGCTAGAATTATATTGGACGGCCCAGATGACGCTACTGGGCCTAATTTGGATATGCCGTAAACGGGCCCTGGGTTAGCGGGCTGTAAATGGGCTATATGCGAACAGGCCGTTAACAGGCTTGCCGTGGGCCGGCCCGCCACCTTTTGACCTAGACAAACGGGCTGGCCTTTTCATAGGAATGGGCCTCTGTTGGGCCGTGCCACGTGTCGATGTATCATAGGCGCTTTGGGTCCAATGAGTGGATGACATCTGTCCGAACGGCGAGCCGACACGTGTTCCCTCCAGCCAATGATGATTTTACACGTGGAAAATCCCCATTGGTCGGGGCTGTTAACGGGTTATCGGATCCAAAACCGGACCCGATAGCTTAATGGCGTTCCTTACGGTGAATGCCACGTGTCGGGCACCCTTGACGAAAGCACTTATGTGACGCGTGATTTATCGTCATGGAACTGGACACTTCCGTGATGATAATTTTGGTAATGTCATGGAACACTTCTACGACAGCACATGTATGACTATCTTGAATCTATCATAAATTTGTCATGGATGTACATGCATGACAGAAAACATGACCTACTGTGACAAACACGTATCATCATGGAAGTGTATTTTTTTGTAGTGATCCTCCCCTCGCTCGCCCTCCCCCTCTCTCAAAGCTCTGCCATGGCGCCGCCGATCTACCCATGCGCCGACGAGGAGTCACCGACCCCTACGCACCGCTGGACGAGGTTGCGTCGGACCCCCCAACTTTGGATTGGTTTTGGGGCCAGTACAATCTTTGTCTGTGGAAGTCACTGTCGTAGGCTGAGACGGGTACTTCGGGAGGAAGGACAAAGGCGCTAGGCGCCTCATCGCTGCGTGGAGGTGGGCCGATAAGCTCCGGCGTGCCACCGACGAGGAGCTCGGGTGGGCGGCCAACGAAATGGGAAGACCGTCCGCGCTCGTCCGCCGGCAAGAGGCAGATCGGTACGTCAAGCGCTACGAGACGGAGGAGGCAGAGTACTACCTCCGCGCTGGGATGACGCCGCGCATCAGGAGTGATTATTAGTTTTAGTATTGTTCGTTTTCAATTTTATGCATTGTACCAAGTAGTTAAGTATCATCATGTATATGTGATGATATTATATATATTCTATGGTGAACTAATGAACAATTTATATTAATATATATATATATATATATATATATATATATATATATATTATGAATTCCATTTTCTATCTGTTTTGGTATACTAATTTGGATCTAGCTGTTATCATCCACATATACAGAATGGAAAGTGTATATACACACATCGAAACAGAACATAAGAACGGAAAACAGAGTACACACATTGAAACAGAGGAATAAACAGAGCAATACTATGATTGCTGTGAATACATAGCTATCTAGGTCGAAACGACTCAACAAAATAAAACGCGTCCATGAGACCATGACCAGCAGCCCTTGCCTACGGTAGCTCTTGGCTCTTCCTGAACTCGTGCAGGCGTTCATCCAAGCGGTCGACACGCTCGCGATACTTCTGGAGCGCGATCTCGAGATCCAAGTTGGCTATTTCATCGGAGATCACCAGCTCGAGGATGCGACGGCCATGTTCCTCTACTGCGCCCTAGTGGACACCTGGGCCAAGGAGGCGGTCGAGCCTACGGACCAGCGCGTTGGCATCCAGCGGGCCGCGGACAAGGTGAACAGCGCCACCCATGCAAACGGCGTGGCGGGCGTCTGGTGCAAGTACGGCGCGGTCGGCCTCTGGTGCAAGTATGGCGCTGAGGGCCTTTGCCCACTCCTGGCGAGGAATGGAGGTACTGACGGGACATGTACCGAGCGGGGACGCCGTGTCGACACCAGGCAAGCGCCGATGTATCCGCTCTTGCTGTGTGGCGTGCCGCGCCTCTCGCTCTACGGCGCTCCAATGGTCTCGTTGTGCAGCGAGCCGCAGCTGTAGCTTGCTCCGCGGCACACCATCGATCATGTTGTGCAGCGAGATGCAGCCTGTCGGCGCTGACATGCCTATCTTGGTCCGCGACGCTCAAGCGCCATGCGCCAAAGGTCTGCTCAACCCTGGCGATGACGCGCATCACGGCGTCGTCCATCGTGTTGCCGGGGAGCGCCTCAGCCTCGACGGCCCGTGGCGCCTGCTCGTTTTCCTTGTCCACGAGGTAGATGGCAGAGGCGGCGCTTTGGTGGGTTGGCATGTTTGGCAAAGGTGGATGTGCTATAGGCTACGCTTGTTGCCTCCGTGCATCGCGCGCCGCCTAGGTTTATGCGCAATATCGCTGGGTGGCGGGAAACAGGTGAGGAAATGGTGGGAAACGGTGGCGTGTTCATAAAACGCCATCAATTAATGGAAACTTAGCATAAAAGGAACATCGAGCTAGCATAATAAGTTGATGATGATTAGATGAACAGGGACCACACTAGGGAATCCGTCGGTGATGAATTCACCAATCGCAAACGGTTGAATACTAGCAAGCGTTTGCCCACAACACACACGGCTTATTCCATCACAAACAGGTCGGATGGATCAACTGTATGCCACGTATCACACATTATCAAAAAGTAATGCGGTGGACCTTCTTTAACATGTGTTAAAAAAACAAGGACCTTGAGGTTAATTCCACCCCACAACACACATGGCTTATTCCATCACAAACAGGTCGGATGGATCAATTGTATGCCACGTATCGCACATTGTCAAAAAGTAATGTGGTAGACCTTCTTTAACATGTGTTAAAAAACAAAAAAAATTCAAAACAAGGACCTTGAGATTAATTCCACCCCACAACACACACGGCTTATTACATCACAAACAGGTCGGATGGATCAACTGTATGCCACGTATCGTATCGCACATTGTCAAAAAGTATTGCGGTAGACATTCTTTAACATGTGTTAAAAAAACAAAAAAGTTAAAAACCCACTGATGGGATGTATCATAAATGTCCTTAATGGACCTTTATGATCCATCCCATCAGTGAGTTTTGAAATTTTGAGAACTTCCCATCCGGTCACCCATCTCATGGCTGCTCCAGCCTGAGCACAGTTAACTTGAGAGTTCTCTTAGATGAGCTATTGGTAGAACAGCTAGTCCTTGCTGATATAGGATGCCCTCTTTGCATCCTTAGAGCGTACCCGGATGACCGCCCCTTGCCCAATGGCCAATAGATGTTGTGTAGACAGAGCATATTACATACGTCTTATTAGAAGCAATCATCTGTGTTGTTGTCCATCTTTGCACACATTTCTGATTACAGACCTGTTTGTCGTGTATCACACAAATCTTGTTATATATATTGAACCGTTTTTGTTCTCTTTTCTCAACACAAACAGTTTATCCGAGTGAGCCGCATGCCGCATATCGCACACACCTTGTGAAGGAAATATGCCCTAGAGGCAATAATAAAGTTGTTATTTGTATTTCCTTATATCATGATAAATGTTTATTATTCATGCTAGAATTAAATACAACCGGAAACTTAGTACATGTGTGAATATATAGACAAAACAGAGTGTCCCTAGTATGCCTCTACTAGACTAGCTCATTGATCAAAGATGGTTATGTTTCCTAGCCATAGACATGAGTTGTCATTTGAGCCACGGCATCACATCATTAGGAGAATGATGTGATGGACAAGACCTGTCTGTTAGCTTAGAAACTTGATCGTTTAGTTTTACTGCTATTGCTTTCTTCATAACTTATACATGTTCCTATGACTATGAGATTGTGCAACTCCCGAATACCAGATGAACACCTTGTGTGCTATCAAAACGTCACAACGTAACTGGGTGATTATAAAGATGCTCTACATGTGTCTCCGAAAGTGTTTGTGGTGTTGGCATAGATCAAGAATATGATTGTCACTCTGAGTGTCGGAGAGGTATCTCTGGGCCCTCTCGGTAATACACATCATAATAAGCCTTGCAAGCAAATGACTAATGAGTTAGTTACGAGATGATGTATTACGGAACGAGTAATGAAACTTGCCGATAATGAGATTGAACTGGGTATGATGATACCGACGGTCGAATCTCGGACAAGTAACATACCGATGACAAAGGGAACAAATGTATGTTGTTATGTGGTTTGACCGATAAAGATCTTTGTAGAATATGTCGGAGACAATATGATCATCCAGGTTCTGCTATTGGTTATTAACCGGAAATGAGTCTCGGTCATGTCTACATAGTTCTCGAACCCATTGGGTCTGCACACTTAACGTTCGATGACGATCGGTATTATGAGTTTATAAGTTTTGATGTACCAAAGGTAGTTCGGAGTCCCGGATGAGATCACAGACATGACGAGGAGTCTCGGAATGTTCGATACATAAAGATTGATATATTGGACGACTATATTAGGACACCAGAAGTGTTCCGGGTGTTATCGGATAAAACCGGAGTGCCAAAGGGGTTACCGGAACCCCCCCCCCCCCCCCCGGGGGAATAATGGGCCATATGGGCCATGAGGGAAAGCGAGGGGCAACCCACTAGGGCTGTCCGCGCCCCCCCAAGGGAATCCTAGTTGGACTAGGAGATCCTCAAAAAAAAGTTGGACTAGGAGGGGGGAGGCGTCGCTCTCCTTCCTTCTCCCCTTCTTCTTCCTTTCCTAGTCCTAGTAGGAATAGGGAAGGGGATTCCTACTCCTACTAGGAGGAGGAAACCTACTCCTGGCGCGCCCTATAGGGCCGGTCGCAACCCCCTTGCTCGTTTATATACGGGGATAGGGGGAACCCAAGGACACACAAGCAACATTGTTTTAGCCGTGTGCGGTGCCCCCCTCCACAGAATCACACCTCGATCATATCGTTGTAGTGCTTGGGCGAAGCCCTGCGCTGGTAGCTTCATCATCTCCGTCACCACGCCATCGTGCTGGCGAAACTCTCCAGTGAAGCTCAACTGAATCAAGAGCTCGTGGGATGTCATCAAGCTGAACGTGTGCTGAACGCAGAGGTGTCGTACGTTCGGTGCTTGGATCAGTTGGATCGCGAAGATTTTCGACTACATCAACCGCGTCACTAGACGCTTCCGCTTTCGGTCTATGAGGGTACGTAGACACACTCTCCCCTCTTGTTGCTATGCTTCTGGTAGATAGATCTTGCATGATCATAGGAAATTTTTGAAATACTACATTCCCCAACAGTGGCATCATGAGCCAGGTCTATGCGTAGATGATATGCACGAGTAGAACACAATGAGTTGTGGGCGATAATAGTCATACTACTTACCAGCATGTCATACTTTGATTCGGCAGTATTGTGAGATGAAGCAGCCCAGACCAACATTACACGTACGCTTACGCGAGACTGGTTTCACTGTTACGAGCACTCGTTGCTTAAAGGTGACCGGCAGGTGTCTGTCTCTCTCACTTTAGTTGAATCGAGTGTGGCTACGCCCGGTCCTTGTGAAGGCTAAAACAACACATACTTGACGAAAAATCATTGTGGTTTTTGTGCGTAGGTAAGAACGGTTCTTGCTAAGCCTGTAGCAGCCACGTAAAACTTGCAACAACAAAGTAGAGGACGTCTAACTTGTTTTTGCAGGGCATGTTGTGATGTGATATGGTCAAGACGTGATGAGTTATACGTTATTGTATGAGATGATCATGTTTTGTAAAGTTATCGGCAACCGTCAGGAGCCTAATGGTTGTCTCTTTATTGTACGAATTGCGAAGGCCATGTAATTGCTTTACTTTATCACTATGAGTTAGCGATAGTAGTAGTAGCAATAGATGGCGAGACGACCACGACGCTGCGATGAAGATCATGGTGTCTAGCCGGTGAAGATGGACATCATGACGATGCTTTGGAGATGGGGATCAAAAGCACAAGATGATGATGGCCATATCATGTCACATATTTTGATTGCATGTGATGTTTATCTTATTTTGCTTAGTACGGCGGTAGCATTATGAGATGATCCCTTACAAAATTTCAAGGTGCAAGTGTTCTCCCTAAGTATGCATCGTTGCGAAAGTTCGTCATGCCGAGACACCACGTGATGATCGGGTGTGATAAGCTCCACGTTCAAATACAACGGGTGTAAGACAATTTTGCACATGCAGAATACTCGGGTTAAACTTGACGAGCCTAGCATGTACAGACATGGCCTCGGAACACTGGAGACCGAAAGGTCGAGCATGAATCATATAGTAGATATGATCAACATAAGATGTTCACCATTGAAACTACTCCATCTCACGTGATGATCGGACATGGTTTAGTTGATTTGGATCACGTGATCATTTAGATGACTAGAGGGATGTCTATCTATGTGGGAGTTCTTTAGTAATATGATTAATTGAACTTTAATTTATCATGAACTTAGTACGGATAGTTTTTGCATATCTATGTTGTTGTAGATCAATGGCCCATGCTACCGTTCCCTTGAATTTTAATGCGTTCCTAGAGAAAGAAAAGTTGAAAGATGATGGTAGCAACTACACGGACTGGATCCATAACTTGAGGATTATCCTCATTGCTGCACAGAAGAATTATGTCCTTGAAGCACCGCTAGGTGACAAGCCTGCTGCAGGAGCAACTCCGGACGTTATAAATGTCTGGCAAGCTCGTTCTAATGACTACTCAATAGTTCAGTGTGCCATGCTTTACGGCTTAGAACCGGGACTATAAGTGAACACTTGCTGAGAATGTCTGGGTATGACAATCATATGACTCAACATGGATGCAAAGTTGACGAAGATAGTGTTATTGATAGAGTTCTTCAATCACTGCCACCAAGCTATAAAGGCTTCGTGATGAACTATAACATGCAAGGGATGCAGAAGACAATTCCCAAGCTCTTTGCTATGCTCAAAGCTGCGAAGGTAGAAATAAAAAAGGAGCATCAAGTGTTGATGGTTAACAAGACCACTAGTTTCAAGAAAAAAGGCAAGGGAAAGAAGGGGAACTTCAAGAAGAATAGCAAGACAGTTGCTACTCCCACGAAGAAACCCAAGTCTGGAGCCAAGCCTGAAACTGAGTGCTTCTACTGCAAAGAGACTGGTCATTGGAAGCGGAACTGCCCCAAGTATTTGGCGGATAAGAAGGATGGCAAAGTGAACATAGGTATATTTGATATACATGTTATTGATGTGTACCTTACTAATGCTCGTAGTAGCACCTGTGTATTTGATACTGGTTTGGTTGCTAATATTTGTAAATCGAAACAGGGGCTACGGATTAAATGAAGATTAGCTAAGGACGAGGTGACGATGCGCGTGAGCAATGGTTCCAAAGTTGATGTGATCGTCGTCGGCACGCTACCTCTACATCTACCTTCGGATTAGTTTTAGACCCAAATAATTGTTATTTGGTGCCAGCGTTAAGCATGAACATTATATCTGGATCTTGTTTATTGCGTGACGGTTATTCATTTAAATCTGAGAATAATGGTTTTTCTATTTATATGAGTAATATCTTTTATGGTCATGCACCCTTGAAAAGTGGTATATTCTTGTTGGATCTCGATCGTAGTGATACACATATTCATAATATTGAAGCTAAAAGATGCAAGGTTAATAATGATAGTGCAACTTATTTGTGGCACTGCCATTTAGGTCATATTGGTGTAAAGCGCATGAAGAAACTCCATGCTGATGGACTTTTGGAATCACTTGATTACGAATCACTTGGTGCTTGCGAACCATGCCTCATGGGTAAGATGACTGAAACTCCGTTCTCTGGAACAATGGAGCGAGCAACTGATTTGTTGGAAATCATACATACTGATGTATGTGGACAAATGAGTGCTGAGGCTCTCGGCGGGTGTCGTTATTTTCCGACCTTCACTGATGATTTGAGCAGATATGGGTATATCTACTTGATGAAACACAAGTCTGAAACATTTGAAAAGTTCAAAGAATTTCAGAGTGAAGTAGAGAATCATCGTAACAAGAAAATAAAGTTTCTACGATCTGATCGTGGAGGCAAATATTTGAGTTACGAGTTTGGTCTTCATTTAAAACAATGTGGAATAGTTTCACAACTCGCGCCACCTGGAACACCACAGCGTAATGGTGTGTCCGAACGTCCTAACAGTACTTTATTAGATATGGTGCGATCTATGATGTGTCTTGCCGATTTACCACTATCGTTTTGGGGTTATGCTTTAGAGACAGCAGCATTCACATTAAATAGGGCACCATCTAAATCCATTAAGACGACGTCTTATGAACTATGGTTTGGCAAGAAAACAAAGTTGTCGTTTCTTAAAGTTTGGGGCTGCGATGCTTACGTGAAAAAGCTTCAACCTGATAAGCTCGAACCCAAGTCAGAGAAATGTGTCTTCATAGGATACCCACTGGAGACTGTTGGGTACAGCTTCTATCACAGATCCGAAGGCAAGATATTCGTTGCTAAGAATGGATCCTTTCTAGAGAAGGAGTTTCTCTCGGAAGAAGTGAGTGGGAGGAAAGTAGAACTCAATGAGGTAATTGTACCTTCTCCAGAATTGGAAAGTAGCACATCACAGAAACTAGTTCCAGTGATTCCTACACCAGTTAGCGAGGACGCTAATGATGATGATCACGAAACTTCAGATCAAGTTATTACTGAACTTCGTAGGTCAACCAGAGTACGTTCCACACCAGAGCGGTACGGCAACCCAGTTATGTACGTCATGTTACTAGACCATGATGAAACTACAAACTATGAGGAAGTGATGATGAGCCCAGATTCCCTATGATCTGAGATGGGATCCATGTATGAGAACAAAGTGTGGACATTGGCTGACTTTCCCTATGATCGGCAAGCCATTGAAAATAAATGGATCTTCAAGAGGAAGACCGACGCTGACAGTAATGTTACTGTCTACAAAGCTCGACTTGTTGCGAAAGGTTTATGACAAGTTCAAGGAGTTGACTACGATGAGACTTTCTCACCCGTAGCGATGCTTAAGTCTGTCCGAATCATGTTAGAAATTGCCGCATTTTATGATTATGAAATCTGGCAAATGGATGTCAAAACTGCATTCCTAAATGGATACCTCAAAGAGGAGTTGTATATGATGCAACCAGAAGGTTTTTTCGATCCTAAAGGTGCTAACAAAGTGTGCAAGCTCCAGCGATCCATCTATGGATTGGTGCAAGCATCTCGGAGTTGGAATATACGCTTTGATGAGGTGATCAAAGCATATGATTTTATACAGACTTTTGGAGAAGCCTGTATTTACAAGAAAGTGAGTGGGAGCTCTGTAGCATTTCTAATATTATATGTGGATGACATATTGTTGATTGGAAATGATATAGAATTTCTGGATGGCATAAAAGGATACTTGAATAAGAATTTTTCAATGAAAGACCTCGGTGAAGCTAATTATATATTAGGCATCAAGATCTATAGAGATAGATCAAGACGCTTAATTGGACTTTCACAAAGCACATACCTTGATAAAGTTATGAAGAAGTTCAAAATGGATCGGTCGAAGAAAGGGTTCTTGCATGTGTTACAAGGTGTGAAGTTGAGTAAGACTCAATGCCCGACCACTGTAGAAGATAGAGAGAAAATGAAAGTCGTTCCCTATGCCTCAGCCATAGGATCTATCATGTATGCAATGTTGTGTACCACACCTGATGTGTGCCTTGCTATAAGTTTAGCAGGGAGGTACCAAAGTAATCCAGGAGTGGATCACTGGACATCGGTCAAGAACATCCTGAAGTATCTGAAAAGGACAAATGATATGTTTCTCCTTTATGCAGGTGACAAAGAGCTCGTCGTAAACGGTTATGTCTATTCAAGCTTTGTCACTGATCTGGATGACTCTAAGTCACAAATCGGATATGTATTTTTATTAAACGGTGGAGCTGTCAGTTGGTCCAGTTCCAAGCAAAGCGTCATGGCGGGATCTACGTGTGAACCGGAGTACATAGCTGCTTCGGAAGCAGCAAATGAAGGACTCTGGATGAAGGAGTTCATATCCGATCTAGGTGTAATACCTAGTGCAACGGGTCCAATGAAAATCTATTGTGACAACACTGGAGCAATAGCCTTGGCAAAGGAATCCAGGTTTCACGAGAGAACTAAGCACATCAAGAGGCGCTTCAATTCCATCTGCGATCAAGTCAAGGAGGGAGACATAGAAATTTGCAAAATACATACGGAAATGAATGTCGCAAACCGTTGACTAAGCCTCTTCCACGAGCAAAACATGATCAGCACCAAGACTCCATGGGTGTTAGAATCATTAATATGTAATCTAGATTATTCACTCTAGTTCAAGTGGGAGATTGAATGAAATATGCCCTAGAGGCAATAATAAAGTTGTTATTTGTATTTCCTTATATCATGATAAATGTTTATTATTCATGCTAGAATTGTATTAACCGGAAACTTAGTACATGTGTGAATACATAGACAAAATAGAGTGTCCCTAGTATGCCTCAACTAGAATAGCTCATTGATCAAAGATGGTTATGTTTCCTAGCCATAGACATGAGTTGTCATTTGATCAATGGGGTCATATCATTAGGAGAATGATGTGATGGACAAGACCCATCCGTTAGCTTAGCAACTTGATCATTTAGTTTTACTACTATTGCTTTCTTCATATCTTATACATGTTCCTATGACTATGAGATTGTGCAACTCCCGAATACCGGAGGAACACCTTGTGTGCTATCAAAACGTCACAAGTAACTGGGTGATTATAAATATGCTCTACAGGTGTCTCCGAAGGTGTTTGTGGTGTTGGCATAGATCAAGAATAGCATTTGTCACTCCGAGTGTCGGAGAGGTATCTCTGGGCCCTCTCGGTAATACACATCATAATAACCCTTGCAAGCAAATGACTAATGAGTTAGTCACGAGATGATGTATTACGGAATGAGTAAAGAGACTTGCCAGTAACGAGATTGAACTAGGTATGATGATACCGATGATCGAATCTCGGACAAGTAACATACCGATGAAAAAGGGAACAAACGTATGTTGTTATGCGGTTTGACCGATAAAGATATTCGTAGAATATGTAGGATCCAATATGAGCATCCAGGTTCCGCTATTTGTTATTGACCGGACATGAGTCTCGGTCATGTCTACATAGTTTTCGAACCCGTAAGGTCCGCACGCTTGATGTTCGATGACGATCGGTATTATGAGTTTATGAGTTTTGATTTACCGAAGGTAGTTCGGATTTCCGGATGAGATCACGGACATGACGAGGAGTCTCGGAATGTCTGAGACATAAAGATTGATATATTTGATGACTATATTCGGATACGGGAAGTGTTCCGGGTGTTATCAAATAAAACAGGAGTTCCGGAGGGGTTACCGGAACCCCCCGGCGGAGTAATGGGCCATACGGTGTGGGGACCCCGACTTGGAAGTCGAGATCACCGAATGCACGTGTACAGTGATCCCAGAGATCAATGCTCACTGAACACACAGAAGCTGAAATAACAAGAGTCTTACATCCATACAAATAGACTTACACGAATTAAGGCCATTATGGCCAAGTCTTACATAGATAGAGCCTCACGGGCTGAATAGCAAATAACTCAAATAGCGGAAGTCTTTGATAAACGGGTAGAACCCATGCCATCTGCCTTAACCCTACAGGCATTCTGACTGGGATAGCGTCCTAGTTCGCATGTTCGTCTCCAAAGAACTCTTCCTCATAATCCTGTTCTTCCATGCCTGGCCAATTAAATAACCAGTGGCAAGCCAATGAGTACTTTGAATGTACTCGCAAGCAACCCATGATGTGGTTCAAAGTAACAGTGCATTTGAATAATAATGATCAATCTAGCAAGGCTAGAACAAATATTCCATCACCAAGTTTATGCATCAATAACCTCGCGTAACCCCGAAGACAGGTTACCGATATCAACATGAATATGATTCAACTCATCGAGTCAAGTCACCACCTTGACTCACTTACACACGCATGGTTTCACAAACATTGGACGTAGCCCAAGAGCGGTTACCCAACTGTCCATGACCGTGGACACGGCTATTCGAATAGTTTGACACTCTGCAGAGGTTGTACACTTTACCCACTAGATCCGGGGAACTTCCGTGTCATCCACGACCCGCGGTACCTCAAGTACCCGGGGTAAGCACCCCGGTCATTATCTTTCCTTAGACGACACTAACATAGAGTCCACTCGTTGGTACACGGCCCTCGGGTACAAACAATAGATCACGCGACTTGCCCTAATTTCAATGTCACGCGTACCCGAAGGGACCAACGGTGTGTCCGGTGCCCTGTAAAAACAGTCATGGCCGTCTATCCAAGCACGACCCCGTCCCGGGAAAGACCTCAAGTCTCTCCGTCACTAGTAATGCGGGCACCATGCTAGTATCGACCTAAGTAATCAATAAAGCCCCGTCCCATAAGGGGTAGTGTGGTTGCACATGTATGGTTGGAATAACGGTCGCAACTTAAACCAATCCGTTTGAAAAACACACACACTTGCCTTGGCACACCACTTCGTCATCAAGTGGTCACCCAACTTATCATCACCATCTCCCTCGGGCATAAATGGCACCCGACGGGGTTTTATGCAAAGACTTCAACCATGAAGGTTCATGTCACACATGCATCACTAATCATAACCACTAACCATATGCAAGTCATCTAGCACATAGCAAGATCAAGATCATGTCATGCTTCATATGGTGGAATCAACTAGGTTACCATCGTAACCCTAATATCATGCATCGGAAACAAACGGGTTCCAAGGAACAAGTGTATCATGGTCAAAGGGCTGCTTGCCTGGATTGGCTTGGTCTTCAAAGTCTTCAAATCCTTCTCCTTCTTCTTCCACAGCAACTTCGTCAAATACGGGATCTATACGTCGCATAATAACCACGGAAAATAAATAAGAATACAAATAAAACAGAAAAATCAAAGTGCTCAGAAAAATGTCAACTCATTTTTGTAAAATACTAGAGGGATTTCTAAGATGGGGAAAAATCTTAGTTGGAGTTTTGGAGTAACAGAATGAAATATATTGATTTTTGAACAGGAGTATTACTGCCCAAATTTGAATTTAAATTTGAACAGTACAGCAAAGCTTCATGGATTTGAGTGAAAGTAGTACCATTAAATAGGTTGGAATATTACAAGATTTTAGGAGTTGGAAATATTTAATTTGGATCATTATTCTTTTCTGTAGAAATGTTTAAAACATTTACAGAAAAGAAAAAGAAAAAGGGGTCCTGTGCACTGGGCCAGAGAAGGCCACAGTGCACGGCCCAGGCGGATCGGCCCAGCCGCACGGGAGCCTGCGCGCACACGTCAGGTTTTTAAACCTGACGGGCGGGGCCCGTGGGTCAGTGGCACAGAGGAGGGGGAGAGAGGTGAGGGGATGACAGGCGGGGCCCGCCTGTCATCTCTAACCCCACGGCCACGGCGACGGCGAGCTCACCGACGAGGTTCCCGGCCACGGCGACGGCAACGGAGGGCAGGGATGAGCTCAGCATCGTGTCGCGGATGCAGGGGTGGTGGTGCGGCACGGCGGGGAGGTCTGGTACGCCGGCGACGAGGTGGGACGGCGGAAGCTCGTCGGAGGGTGGTGGCTGCGGCTGTTCCCGACTGCAAACGGAGGGGGAAATAGGGGGGAAAGGATCAGTGGAGCACGGCGGTTCCGAAACGGGAGGAAGGAGAGGCAGGGGAGGCCCGTACCACGAGATCACCGGCGGCCCGACGGGGCGGCGCTCCGGTCGATCCCAAGCACTGGGACCTCTTGGGGTCGAACTGGAGGTGCTGGGGGACTCAGTGGAGTGAGGAGAGGTCGCTGGTGGTGCTGGAGAGGCTCGGGAGGGGTTTATATAGCCGCGCCCGTGGTCCACCGTGGACCCGTGCGCCGGCGAGGTTGCAGGCGAGGCTAGGAGGGGTTCTGGAGCCTGGGATCACGCCGGGGAGGACCGTGGACTAGCTCCACGTCCAGCTGAGGGGAAAAGAGGAGCGGGGGAGCGTCAGAGGAGTGTGCGCGTGCGAGGCAGAGGAGTGGCCGCCGCGGGCGGCCAGCGCGCGTGCGACGACGGTCACTGGAGGGCGCAGGAGGAGGGGGGACAGCGCCGGGGAGATTGCGGACGTCGAGGGGCCTCGACTGGCGCGAGGGGGAGGCCCGAGGCTGTCGGGGGAGGCTGGTTGGCCGAAGCTACAGTGCTGGTCTGCACTGTTACGCGCTCCAGAGCGCGCGTTTGGCTGGCATCGCCGCGCTCTCGCCGTCCTGGTCAAAGCCAACGTGTCCAGCAGTGTCTAGCACGTTGAGGGAAGAGTAAAGAAATGGCCTGAGGCCTTGGATGCCCTGGAGATGCTGAGAGAGAGGGAGGAGGCTGGTGAAATGGTGAGAACTTGCTGTACAGCAAGGTAAAACAAGGCTTTCACCCCTCAATCATGGAGCTGGGGTGCTGGGGGAGTTACTGGAGGTAGCTGGTAACTCAATGAGCATGTGGTAAGAAGTTGAGGCCATGGAGAAAAGTAAAAGTGATCAAGTTGGAGGTTTTAGCAATTCTGCAGAAGGTGTTTGATCAGTGTTTGGTCAAGTAAATGAACTCTACTTGACATGGCACTTGACAGGGTTGAAAGACATGAGAAAATAGGGTGCTTCACCAAGTTTGGGCCCATTTGAAGAAACTAGCCAATGTAACTTTGGTGAACCCTAGAAATCAACAGAAACAGTTTCATCTTGATTGAGTCAAGCTAATCATCTCCCCTTGATGCACCACTTGGTGTAGCATCATCATTTGGGGTATTGATCATGCCCACAAAGTTTGAAGCTCCAGATAAAAAGTTGGTAATGTAAAGTTGTTCAAATTTGCATTTGAACAGAAAGGGCTTTGAGGTGATCTGATCAAGTTGCTCTATTCCAATTCTTGTGCCATTTGGTCTAGATGCCTTATTAGGTCATTCTAGCATGTGCACCAAGTTTGAGAGCATTTGGACAAGTTTGGCAATGTAAAGTTGCTCAAACTTCAAATATGGACAGAATGGTTATGAAGGGGTTTGAGGATGTTGTCTTGCTTCCCAAGGCATGGGACTTGGCAAGATCATCAAATATGTCATATATGACATGATAGAATTTCCCTGGAATTTTTGGAGAAAGTTCCTTTGTAAATATTTCAAAAGCTTGAAATATCCAGAAAGGGTTTTAGAGGGTTTAGCCCATTATTTTGAACATGACCAAGTGTTGAAACTCTTATATATGGACAATATATGTCCTATGAGTCTTTCTGAATTTTGGCAAATATTTTTGAAACAGTTAAATAATTTTCCCCTATTAAAGACCATTTCTGGCCTTGAGAAAAAGCTTTTAAATAAAATAGGAAAATAACTTTAAAATTATACCATTGTGGTTTCTGGGAGTCCTATGACTACTAGGTCTCAAATAAACCTTTTGAAATAATTTTCTCACCCTAAATCAAGTACTTGCAGTGCAAATCTCAATTCAGGGGTTTTTGGAAAACTAAATTTATAAAATACTTTTTGGCCAAATTAATTTTGTAAGAAAATACTATACTGTTATATAACACTTGGCATGATCATTGGGCAGAAGTTTTGGGTATGGAGATGAAATCTACAAGAGATCATAGTTGACTTTAATGAGCACATGAAAAAGCAAATGAAGAAAACTCAATTCCAAATAAAAGCCAAATGATGCTAAAAAAATTTGCTGGTCCAAATTTTCATGCTTCAAAGTAGGGATGGCAATGGGGACAATCCCCTATGGGGACCCATAGAACATCCCCGTACCCATCTATTCCCCATCACCCCATCCCCATCCCCGTTTACATGACCGGGGATGAAATTTTCCCATACCCATGCCCCACTGGGTAGCGGGGCCCCATTAGGGTCCCCATCCCCATAAACAAATAATCATATATATAATATGATAAAATACAACCAACATTTATTAAAGTGAAATAACAAATAAAAATGCACTAATAATGGTACATGGCGACAAGATGTTGTATGCACCATTGTTAAACACAAATATCAAAGAAATATTGAATAGCTTGAGCACACGCTTGAAGAGAGTATCAATGCAAACACCATATTTAATAAGGACAAAATTTTGTCCGACTCACTTGACATAATTTATTGACTACAAAATTTGTCTAACTCACTTGACATAATTTATTGACTCCAACATAAGGTTCCATGTGACCATAACTAACTTAAGGTAAACATGATCGTGCACAAAAGTATTGCAGAGGTAGCAAGCTAACAGCTACAGCCTTGGTATGTGTTCGGCATCATTATTTGTTGAAGTTGAGCTGACTTGTAGTAAGTACAGAAGGAACCCCCTCTATAGTGTGATGCGCTGCAGAAACACATACGACAACCATAAACAAATGCTTGATGAATAGATAAAAATCTTTGAAGTTGAAAAATGGTGCCATGTATCTTAGATTGACTCACCTCTAAACCTTCTTTCCATGTACAATCTTTAAATCGTCAAGGAGATGCTTCGTTCCATTTCTTGGTTCCCCTCCAAGCTTCTTTGAGCACCAGTTACACTTGGCCTTCATTCTGTTCATCACTTTTACTTTCTTAAACTCCTTCCAAACAGGAGATGTCAACTTCCTCCTAGGATGAACGACCACTTCTGCTTCATTTTCTTCCGCTTGTGCTTCATCTTTTTCGTTGTCTTCCTCTATGACAACTGAATCTGTATTCATGGGCTCAGCCTGTGATACTGATACCTCATCAGCTTCATGTTGAGGGGATGTCAGAGTAGGAGCGGTGACTAGGCTGCTGCTTCCAGTGGTGGAATCCAATGGATCAAGGATCTACAAGATGAAAGAAGTTTAAAACATATGATTTTGTTCATCAGTACAGTACAGTACTGCTACCCCATGTTGAAAATGCTACTTATCTCCCACTACGTGGAAAGAATAAATGGATATGCGTTGATTTGTACACACTAAATTATTATCACGTTAAATGCAAGAATATATATGGTATTGAGTAATATATGTAGTTACTAAAGATCATGAAAAAAAAAATGATACTACATTTATCATATGCATGCGTATACAAATCAATTCAAGTAAATAGACTGTTGTGGTAGTAAAGAAGTGTGAAAAATCATAATCAATCATTATGTGATTTTAATTTCTGAAACTACTGAGTAATTATTCAGTGCTAGCACGGCACAATTCAGAACTGAATCTCCCCCAAAAATTAGTGGATGATGATTGATGAATAGTACTACAATCAATCTAAAAGTTTGCAAGCCAAGGGTCGACCAAAAACAACTAAATCTCCTAAAAAAATTGTGGATGATGACCAGTGCTAAATCAATCTAAAATTTCAGCTTCATTACTGAATCTAAAAAGTCTGGACGGCGACCAGTACTACAAGATACTACATGTGAGACATACATGAAAAACAATCTTCACAAATTCCAATCTCCATCGTGTATGGGCCAATCTCCATCAGCAGAAGATGTCCACGCCGGAGCATATGAGGGCCAATCGACTAGAAGAGGGGCGAGGGACGGTGGGCAGGGAGGACGGCTAGGTATGGATAAGGACGGTTGGGCACGGCGACCGGGGAGGAAGGCACCTGCGCCGTCGTTGGACTCCATGGCTGGGAGTGGCTCAGGGGGGAGGCGCACCTGCGTCGCTGCCGGACTCTGTGGTGGTGGCCGCCATCGGCGGCCTCTGCTACGTTGAAGTGGCCGGTTTCTCCTATCCCCTTCTTTTTTCTAGTCCCTCGAAGAGGGATAATCACGAGAGAGAGAGAGAGAGAGAGAGAGAGAGAGAGAGAGAGAGAGAGAGAGAGAGAGAGAGCACCGTGGAGATGGATGGATGGCCGTTCGGCTGTTGCTGTCTGGGTCGTTGCTGATGAATCCGATGCATCAGCGTTACCTAGGAACCTTGAGCTACGGCGTTGTGCTTCTCATGTTGTTGCGGATCTAGAAGTAGGACGTGTTGACTTCTTCATCATGGCGGCGGCTGAGGTGAGCACGATCGGATGAGAGGTAGGGTTATTGAAATCTTTAGGGTTGACTGTATTATGTATATATAGACATATATATGGTCCTACATGTCATATCTAAAATGCGGGTCCCCGTTGGGTAGCGGGTCTGGGGACTAGTATACCATCCCCATCCCCGTTGTACCCTATGGGGAATAAATAAGGTCGGTAAATATCCCCATGGGGAAGATTTTCACCCATCCCCTGCGCCTAATGGATGAAATCCCCATGGGTTTGGCGGATATGGGGCCCCATTGCCGTCCCTACTTCAAAGATACAAATAACATGTTACAAAATGTAGGGTGTGACATACGGGCCATGAGGAAAAGAGAGGGGCAGCCCACTAGGGCTGGCCGCGCCCCCTCCCCCCAAGGGAATCCTAGTTGGACTAGGAGTGGGGGGAGGCGCCCCTCTCCTTCCTTCTCCCCTTCTTCTTCCTTTCCTACTCCTAGTAGGAATAGGAAAGGTGATTCCTACTCCTACGAGGAGTAGGAAACCTACTCCTGGCGCCCCCTATAGGGCCGGCCGCACCTCCCCCTTGCTCCTTTATATACGGGGGCAGGGGGCACCCAAGGACACACAAGCAACATTGTTTGAGCTGTGTGCGGTGACCCCTCCACAGAAACACACCTCGGTCATATCGGTGCAGTGCTTAGGCGAAGCCCTGCGTCGGTAGCTTCATCATCTCCGTCACCACGCCGTCGTGCTGGCGAAACTCTCCAGTGAAGCTCAACTGGATCAAGAGCTCGTGGGACGTCATGGAGCTGAACGTGTGCTGAACGTGGAGGTGACGTACGTTTGGTGCTTGGATCGGTTGGATCACGAAGACGTTCGACTACATCAACCACGTCACTAGACGCTTACGCTTTCGGCCTACGAGGGTACGTAGACACACTCTCCCCTCTCGTTGCTATGCATCTGGTAGATAGATCTTGCGTGATTGTAGGAAAGTTTTGAAATACTATGTTACCCAACACCTTGATCTGGCTGACCGTTTCTTTTGTGTTGCCTAATCACAAACAGTTCATCCGAGTGAACCGTATGCTATATATCACACACCTTCATCTCGCTGCCCGTTTGTTTTGTTCCTCCTCACCGCAAACTGTTAATTGAACTGAACCGTATACCCTGCATCGCACACGCAACTAAAATCTGAACCGTGTTTGATGCATCCGTCATCGCAAACATTTTGCACCTTTTGACGGGTTTTTTGCACCACTCTGTGATTATTGCATCGCACACAGTTTCGTCGAAGGGTCTGTGATCATAGTGTCGCGTTAGCAGCATCCTGCAATAGTGTAGGGCCAACACCTCTTTTGGTTAATGGGACTGTTTTAACTTTGGAACATGTGTGATGCAAATACTTGATATTATTGAAAATAAAATGGCCACTATTGAGTTAATTGAAAATCTAGATAAGAAAGTTCATAATCAAATTACTCAATATAGATCTAAAGTAGGAATTACTATAAAGAATCTTAAGGAAAAATAACCCATAGTCAATTAAAAAATAGATCAAGATTCTATTAGGATTGGCAAACTAGAAAGTTACCATTTTGGGTTCTGATTTTACCTCCATTGATAATACTCCTACAACTCCTAATAAGATTGCCAAATTTATTTATGTTCCTAAGAAAAAGGGTGAATCATGTAGTCAAGAAGATCTCGAATCATTAAGCATTCACCCCGATCTTGTTAATATAATTAAGAGACCAATTACTATGGGTGAATTTATTGATTTCTTGCCTAGGAGTTTGATTATTGACAAAACCAAAGAATCTCCTAGTGAAAATAGAGGTGTTATTAAAGAATTGCATACCAAAGATAATAAATACCTAGATCTATTTGCTTTTTATGCCTAGCTAAGGGTGTTAAACAATAGCGCTTGTTGGGAGGCAACCCAAATTTATTTTTGCTTTTTACTTTTTGGTTCTGTTTTGTAAGTTTTACACATTATTACTTCTGTAGTAATTGTGTTTCGGTGTTTTAATTATTGTTTGAGCCAAGTAAGACCATTGTGGTGGCCTACGCGTATCTTGATTTGATTTTGCTGAAAAACAGAAACTTTTGCATCCAATGCAGAAAATTCAGTAAATCACTGGAACGTCTGAACCTTCTGAAGTTTTTACACAAAATTGATATACAAATTCCCCACGTCATCCAATATTTTCAGAATTTTTAGAGTTACAGAAGTATGCGAAGTTTACATATTGCTACAGACTGTTTTGTTTTTGACAGATTCCGTTTTTTATGTGTTGTTTGCTTATTTTGATGCATCTATGCCTAGTATCGGGGGGTATGAACCATGGATAAGTTGAAATATAGTATATATTACACCAATATGAAATTGGAATAAGATCACAACAGTACCTTGGGTGGTTATTAGCTTTGTTTTACTAACGGAGCTCACGAGATTTTCTGTTGAGTTTTGTGTTGTGAAGTTTTCAAGTTTTGGGTGAGGATTTGATGGACTATGGAATAAAGAGTGGCAAAAGTCTAAGCTTGGGGATGCACAAGGCAGCCCAAGGTAAAATTCAAAGACGGCCAAGAGCCTAAGCTTGGGGATGCCTCGGGAAGGCATCCCTTCTTTCGTCTTGATCCATCGGTAACTTTACTTGAGACTATATTTTTATTCACTACATGATATGTGTTTTGCTTGGATCATCATGTATGATATGAGTCTTTGCTTTTTAGTTTTAACAATCATCCTTGCTGTACACACCTTTTGAGAGGGACACGCTTACTCTATGTGCTTCACTTATATCTTTTGAGCTAGGCAATTTTGTTCTAGTGCTTCACTTATATCTTTTTAGAGCACGGTGGTGTTTTATTTTTTTGAAATTGTTAAACTCTCTTGCTTCACTTATATTATTTTGAGAGTTCTTAAGAACAGCTTGGTAATTTGCTTGGTTATGAAATTAGTCCTAATATGATAGACATCCAAAGGAGATATAATAAAACCTTCATATAGAGAGCATTAGAAATTATGTGAAGTTTAACTCCTTGTAATTGTTTTGAGATGTTAAGATGGTAATATTAGAGTCATGCTAAAGGTAGTTGGTGAGGTTAAATAAATAATTGTGTTAAGGCTTGTGATTTCCGAAGCATGCATGTATGGCCTATGTAACCAAATTGGCGTGCATTGTATTTTGAGTGTTTCATCTTTGTGGAAAGGTCGGGTGCGCGCGATGGTTAACTCCTACCAACCTCCCCCTAGCTAGGGGCATGCGTCGTAGTGTTTTGCTTTGAGGGATAAGTAGATTTTTTACAATAAGTATGTGAGTTCTTTATGACTAATGTTAGTCCATGGATTATACGCACTCTCACCCTTCCACCTTTCTAGACAGTCTAGTGTCGCGCAACTTTCGCCGGTGCGTAAAACCCTCATTATACCTTCCTCAAAACAGCTACCATACCTACATATTATGTCATTTCCATAGTCATTCCGAGATATTTTGCCATGTAACTCCACCATTCCGTTTATTATGACATGCTTCATCATTGTCATATTGCTTTGCATGATCATGTTGTTGACATATTATTTGTGGCAAGGCCACCGTTCATATTTTTCATACATGTCACTCTTGGTCATTGCACATCCTGGTACACCGCCAGAGGCATTCATATAGAGTCCTATCTTTGTTCTAGTATCGACTTGTAAGTAAATAAAAGTGTAATGATCATCATTATTAGAACATTGTCCCATGTGAGGCTATCAAAAATAAAAGAGGCCAATGAAGCCCAAATAAATAAAAGATGCCAAAGAAGCCCGCCCAAAAAAAGAGGTCAAACACCCCAATATAAAAAATAAAAAACATAAGAGAAAAAGAGAGAAGGGACAATGTTACTATCCTTTTCCACACTTGTGCTTCATCATAGCACCATGAGCTTCATGACAGAGAGTCTCCTATGTTGTCACTTTCATATATCACTAGTGGGAATTTTCCGTTATAGAACTTGGCTTGTATATTCCAACGATGGGCTTCCTCAAATGCCCTAGGTCTACATGAGCAAGAAAGTTTATGTGCACCCACTAGTTGTCTTTTTGAGCTTTCATACACTTATAGCTCTAGTGCATCCATTACATGGCAATCCCTACTCACTCACATTGATATCGTTTGATGAACATCTCCATAGTTCATTGATTTTCCTAGTTGATGAGAGACTTTCTCTCACCTTTTGTCTATTACCACCTCCACTCCACCCATAGTGCTACGTCCATGGCTCGCGCCCATATATTGCGTGAAGAGTTGAAAAGTTTGAAAGAGTAGAGCATGAAAGCAATTTCTTGGCTGACTCCGGGATTGGCATGAGGGGTGCTTTGTGTTAAGAAAAGGGAGCATAAGGACTATATGATTTGTAGGGATAACGTTCTTTAGCCATGTTATTTTTGAAGCTTTATAGATTGCTTTTGGTATGAATAAAGTATTATTGTTTTGATATTGAGAAATTTTTATTTTGAGTCTTATGGATCTGAACATTCATGCCACAATAAAGAATATTACATTGATAAATATGTTGGGTAGCATTCCACATCAAAAAATCTGTTTTTATCATTTACCTACTCAAGGACGAGCAGGAATTAAGCTTGGGGATGCTTGATACGTCTCCAACGTATCTATAATTTTTTATTGTTCCATGCTATTATATTATCTATCTTGGGTATTTTATATGCATTTATATGCTATTTTATATGATTTTTGGGACTAACCTATTAACCCACAGCCCAGTGCCAGTTTCTGTTTTTCCTTGTTTTGGAGTTTCGCGGAAAAGGAATATCAAACGGAGTCCAAATAGAACAAAACTTTTTGGAGATTTTTCTTGGACCAGAAGACATCAAATGGACTTGGAGTACACGCCAAGGGATCCACGAGGTGGTCACAAGGGGGACTATACCTGGCCATGGGCCGGGCTGGGCCGGGCCTAAGAAAGCCCATGGCAGAAAACTGAGGCCCAGGCCCTACCATCGGGCCTACTTTTCAAGCCCAAGCCCGGCCCATCTGGTAAAAAGCCCTAAAAAGCACTTAGGGCTTACGACCGTGGGCCAGGCCTCTTCCTTAAAATGCCAATATGCCAAGCCCAATCCCGTCCAGGCCCTACTGGTGGGCTCAAAAGTCAGGCCCAAGCCTGGCCAATGGGCAAGCCCATCGGGCCTAGGCCCTGGATTTTAGGGCCGGGCCTGGATGGACCGAGAGGGCCGGGCCGGAGATGGCGAGGACTAGTGGGGGCGCACCCCCTACCTTGTGGGCCCCCGTACCTCCCCCGACCGACTTCTTCCGCCTATAAATACCAATATATTCCAGAAATATCAGAACATCCATCGAAACCACTTTTCCGCCGCCGTAACCCTCAGTACTCGCGAGATCCCATCTTGAGGCCTATTCCGGTACTCTGCCGGAGGTGGAATCAACCATGGAGGACATCTGCATCAACCCTATTGCCCTTCCAATGAAGTGTGAGTAGTTTACCATAGACCTACGGGTCCATATCTAGTAGCTACATGGCTTCTTCTCTTTCTTTGATCTTCAATACCATGTTCTCCTCGTTGTTCTTGGAGATCTATCACATGTAATCTTCTTTTGCGGTGTGTTTTTTTTTTGAACAATCAATGACAGTAGGAGAGCATCCTACTGACTTTCCATATATCAACAAAGTTACATGGTGCCTCGGGGTTTTATGCAAGACAGCACGATGGTCTCAGACCAGCCAACAAGGCATGATCAAAGACCCATCATTCTTGTCAAGCACCCCAATTCTAATTGACTCAAGTTTTCTTACTATTACACAAGTGCTCTCAAGAAGTCACTAATAAACTGCTCTAGGGAGGGCTTAGCCCTATGCGCAAGCAAGCCAATGTCTCTCTTGAACCTCTCCTGCCAGGAGGTTTCCGAAGGGGGGACTGCCCTGAACACTTTGTTGTTACGTTCTTTCCATATGCTCCAGGCTGCCGTCAGGAAGATCTCCATGAACATGGGTTTTGCCCAGCGTTGCCGTCCGGAGTGCGTGATTTGTAGGCGATCCCCATCGTATGTCCATTCTATTCCCAACCGCCTCCAACAAGCCCTGCTGAAAGTGCATCGGAAGAAAAGGTGTTCAACAGTTTCTTCCTCTCTTCCCGCACACAGCTCGCACTCAACCCCCTCCGAAACATTGTAGTGTCTCCTTTTGAGCATATTTTTAGTGTTCACACGGTCAGCCAGCATCAGCCACGCGAACACCTTAATTTTCATTGTACATCTGCTCTTCCAGATCCATCCGAAAGCCGCATCCGCCACCACTTCTTTGAAGTAGTTTGCATAGTATTTCCGGGAGGAGTATCGTTCCCCCCACAAGCATACCCATGAGTCCATTAGATCATCCTCGGGGCTGATCCCCCTCGTGAGGTCTTGTATCGCCAGCACCTCATCTCGAGCCTGTTGAGAGAGGGGTAGATAAAAACCCTGTTGCATGCTTGTGATGGACAGGAAATCTCTGACAGACGCGTCCTCAATCGCAGTGAAGGAGAAAGCCCTCGGGTGCGAGGACTCAAGGGTTTCATCCAGCCGCAAGTCCTTCCAGAATAGCGTCGACGAGCCATCGCCCACCACAACCTTGGTAACTCCTCTGTACTTGTCATTCAGTTTCATCACGTCTCTCCACCAGAAGGATCCGCAGACATCTGCTGCGTGCGGGACCTGGTGGTCATAGTACGTGTCCCAGAACAAAGCGCACCAGGGAGTGTCTCTCTTATTATAAAAGCAGTGTAGAAATTTGAGGAGCAATCCTTCATTTTAAACCTTGATATCTAAAACCCCCATGTCGGTGTACTAAGATAGGGGTACCTTAGTACCCCAACTTGTGCACGGGCAGTAGCAGCTTCCTGTGGCGGGGCTTACCACGCGCTCGCCAAGGTCCGCTCTGGTCCCTATGAAGCCATTCAAGAACAAAGTATTTAAGTTAAGAGACAAGACCCCGGCAAGAGGAGCTTGCCGGGAAGGCCGTACCAGGCTCAAGGACATCTTTTCAGCACAAGATCCTGGCAGGGGGTGCTTGCTAGGAAGACCAAAGAATAACACTTCAGAAGATATATCGTGGCGCATCGTACGCCCCGGGAGGGCCCGGGGAGCGGCAAGCTTCTAGGCCCGGCAAGATAGTGGCCCCGGCAAGGTGCTTGCCGGGGGAGACTCACACTGTGTGCCTGCGCTCCAGCTCGTCTGTCCACGCGTCGCCCTGGGGCCCTTCCAGGGGCGCGTGGCAGACTGCTGTGCAGCCTGGGGTACACGGTGGCAAGCCGCGGTGACGAAGCCATCGCCGTGGCGAACGGAGACGCATGGACAGACGCTTTTGGGGTCGACGGCGACGGGCATTCAATGCCCTTGTCCCCCACCGTCAAAGTTAGGTGAAGACCACTGTTCATGCACTGTTCATGCACTGTTACAACTACCACCAAAGTTACATTTTTACCCTTCTCTACGTTGACACCTATCGGTGACCCCTTTGAGCTATAAAAGGAGGCCCATGCACAACGTAGAGGGGGTTTCGATCCCAGAAACTCACACACTCCCTCGCTCAGTGTAGCTGGTACTATAGATCTTCAAGCTCCCGAGCCCAAGAACTTAATACAACCAGAAGCAGGAGTAGGGTTTTACGCGTCCGCGCGGCCCGAACCTGGGTAAACTGCCCGCGTGTGCTCCTCGATCTGCTCTCCGTGCACCCTCCGCTCCCTTACCGCAACGTAGAAGGGGCTCCGGTCCCATAGGTGTTCATGGGAGGACAGTTTCCCCCGACATCTTTGGCGCGCCAGGTAGGGGGCGTCGAGGTTGTGCGAACCTGATCCGGCGCTCACGCGGGCGCACTCTTCATCAACTTCTCCAGCTTCATCAACCTCATCGACAACTTCAATATGCCTCCGAAGAAGAAGGCTTCGGAGGTCGGAGGCCCGTCCGCGTCGATCCCACCACCACCAGAACCAACGATTGGTGGGGTAGACGCTGGCGGAAGGGCGGACGCCGGCGAAGACACTCGCGGCGCCACCAAGTCCAAGGACAAGACGGACGACCGGGCAAACTCCAAGGCCTCGGCGTCCGTGCACGCACCACGCCCCTCTCAGGAGGTGCCGGACCAGCAGCGACGTGGTACCGGAGGTACCATACGCTTGCTGGGACGCGGACAAGCTGGCGGGTCGCGAGATGCTCAAGGCCAGCGCGCCGGTACGAGCAGGGCGCGGTCGCCGGGGCGAGACCCTGCTCCTTCTAACCCTGTTAGAAGTCCGAGCATATCTCGCTCCTCGCACCGCTCGCCGCCGCTTCCCTCCTCTCCAGCAGAAGCTCTCGCTAGAGCCCAACTGCTCCTCGATTTCCCTCCAGCGGCAGACAAGGCCGAAGACTGGAGGGCTACGATCCAGAGCCTCATCGCCTTCGCCAACAATGACACGCCGCAGCAGCCGGCAACATCACGGCCGCGGCAAGTCGATCAAGCGAAGGCCGATGGAGACAAGACCGCCGGGGGTGCAACAACCGTGCACTCCCCGCTGCGGAAGCAGAAATCGCCCCCCTCCGGATCAACGTCGACGACGACTCTACGGCTTCGTCGGATCCGCGGGCTCGCCGCGATCAGCGCCAAGTCCTCGACGACAGGCGACAAGAGGACGCTTGAACTCGTATCGAGCGTCGAAGAGAAGCCCGAAGACAATCAGACCAGCGCGCTGGGACTGCTGTCGACATGCACGCGCCCGGTGAGCCAGGCGACTTGCCGTACGCGGCAGGTTGCCCTGCGTTCACCCGAGAGCTGCGGCAAGTCCAGTGGCCCAGCATGAAGAACTTCAAGCCCGACGTACCCGAGAAGTACGACGGCAAGACGCACCCCTCGGAGTTCCTCAGCATCTACACCATCGCGGTGCAGGCTGCCGGGGGACGCGACGAGAAGATCCTAGCCAACTATTTCCCGCTTGTGCTTAAGCCAAACGTCAGGTCTTGGCTTATGCACTTGCCGGAGAACTCCATCTCTTCGTGGGCGGATTTGTGCCACCAGTTTGTTGGCGCCTTCACGGGCGGCCACAAACCCCACGGCCTGGAGAGCGATCTCCATATCCTCGCCCAGAAGGAGGGAGAGTCCCTACGCAAATACATCCAAAGGTTCAGCCGCGTGCAACACAACATCCCCGATGTCCACCCTGCTGCGGTTATCAGCGCGTTCCACCAGAACGTGCGTAACCACCGGATGAGGGAGGAGATGGCGATGACCAAGATCCGGGACATCAGCGAGCTTTACGCTCTGGCTGACAAATGTGCACGTGCTGAAGAGGGGAGGAGACTCCCCGGAGAGGATACCGGCGCAGGAGGAAGTGACAGCGAGGACGCCGCCCCGGCAAGGAAAAACCGGCGGCGAAACAAGAAGAAGAAGAACAAGGAGGTACTGGTTGTCGAGAAGTCCGGCAAGGAGGCTCCCACCAAGAAGGCACAGGCTGGTGGCTCCGGCAAGGAGCCTGCCCTTGTAGCGGCGGCCGACAAGTAGGACGGCTCCGACAAGCAGTACTGTAAGATCCACCGCACCAAGGGCCATGATCTCCAGAACTGCAAGAGGGTAGAGTACCTCGTAGAGCAGCAGAAGGCTGAATACGAGCGTCGCGATAAGGAGAAGGCCCAAGGAGGCGGAGGAGAGCCCAGCAAGAAGCGGCCGTTCAATGGCCGGGGAGGACGCCGCGGCAAGGCCAAGCAGCGGCAAGGAGACAGACCTCCCCGGGGCCGCGACAAGGATGAGGACGAAGACGATGATGAGGACATGGAAGAAGGAGATAACAGCGAGCAGGAGTTCCAGAAGGCCACAGAAGTTCTGTGCGTCGATGGAGGTGCCTCTCTGCACACTTCTCACCGCCAACTCAAGCAGTGGGTGCGGGAAGTGAACGCAGCAGAGCCACCCGTCGAATCGCGCAGGCTACTGAAGTGGTCCGGCACGCCCATCATCTTTGACCTTGAGGACCACCCTGACCGCACAACCGCGGTCGGGTGCTTGCCGATGTTGGTTTCACCAACTATCCGCAACCTCAAGGTCACCAAGATGTTGGTTGACGGCGGGGCCAGCCTCAACTTGATCTCCTCTGCTGTGATCAAGAAGCTACAGATCCCCGACAGTGAGCTCGAGGAGACCGGGACGTTCCAAGGAATCAACCCAGGACGGAGCAAGCCGAAGGGGAAGATCACGCTGCCAGTGACCTTTGGCGGAGAGCTTAACTTCAGGACGGAGAGGATCACGTTCGACGTCGCCGATATCCCATTGCCATATAATGGGATACTTGGCCGTCCTGAGCTCGCCAAGTTCATGGCAGCTTCCCACTACGCGTACAACATGCTCAAGATGCCGGGGCCGATAAGCGTCATCTCTGTCCCCGGCGACAAGAAGGATGCGCTTATCTGCGCCGACAAGATCTACCGGAAGACCAAGACCAAGTCCGGCAAGAGCTCTGGGGCCCACTCCGGTAAACGCACCTCTTCGGAGTGCTGTGCTGCCGTCGAGGACGCACCATGGAGCTCCACCGGCAAGTGTAAGAAAGGAATGGCAGCTCCACCGGCAACCAAGAAGGTGTCCGCCAAGGAGGACGGCACTGGTGGTACCTTCACCATCAGTGCTACGCTCGACCCCAAATAGGAAAGCGTGCTCGTTGCCTTCCTGCGGGCGAATGTCGACGTGTTCGCATGGCAACCGTCTGACATCCCCGGCGTTCCCAGGAAGGTAATTGAGCACAAGCTTGCTGTTTGTCCTCACGCGCGGCCCGTCAAGCAGAATGTCAGGAAGCAAGCTATGGAGCGCCAAGAGTTCATTGCCGAAGAGATAAAGAAGTTGGAAGCAGCAGGCCTGGTTAGAGGCGTACTCCATCCCACGTGGGGGACACCCTGATCCAAGACTTAGGAGAAACCTTTGAGAATCTGCGCAAGATACAGCTCAAGCTAAACCCCGAGAAGTGCGTCTTCGGAGTCCCTTCCGGCAAGCTTCTCGGGTTCTTTGTGTCCCAGAGGGGGATTGAAGCCAACCCCGACAAGATAAAAGCCATCGAGCAGATTGAAGCCCCGAAGCGCGTCAAGGATGTAAGAAGACTTGCTGGTTGTGTGGCTGCCCTCAGCAGGTTCATTTCAAAGTCTGCAGAACGCGCCCTGCCTTTCTTCAAAATCTTGAAAAAGGCAGGTCCTATGAAATGGACTCCGGAAGCGGAGGCAGCGCTGCAAGACTTGAAAGGATACCTGTCCTCCACTCCAATACTTGTCGCACCTAGGCCACAAGAGAAGTTGCTGCTGTACCTAGCGGCAACCAATCAAGTGGTTAGTGCTGCATTAGTAGCGGAGAGGGAGGCAAACGAGGAACCCGCATCCCCGGCAAGTGCATCCAGCGACAAGCAGGGAGCTTCCCCGACAAGCTCTGGACCCGACAAGGACAAGTCTGCGCAGGAACAAGGAGAAGTGCGAAGGAAGATGGTGCAGCGCCCAGTTTATTTTGTAAGTTCCCTCTTGTAGGGGGCTAGATAAAGATACTCTGGGGTGCAGAAGTTGCTTTTCGGCCTCCTCATGGCCTCGAGAAAGCTGCGCCACTACTTCCAAGCACACGAGATAACAGTGGTCACTCGCTTTCCGTTGAAGAGGATATTGCAAAATCCAGAAGCAACAGGCAGGATCGTCGAGTGGGCGCTAGAGCTGTCAAGCTTTGGTCTTAAATTTGAGAGCACTTCGACCATACAGAGCAGAGCTTTGGCAGAATTCATAGCAGAATGGACACCAACACCAGATGAGCAAGTTCCAGAGATAAGCATCCCCGTCCAAGAAGCAAGCAAAGAGTGGATAATGTACTTCGATGGTGCTTTCTCGCTACAAGGCGCCGGTGCAGGTGTGTTACTCATAGCGCCCACCGGAGAACACCTCAAGTACGTTGTTCAGATGCACTTTCCCAAGGTGCAAGCGACGTACAATACTGCCGAGTATGAAGGTCTGCTTGCCGGCCTCAGAATTGCGGCCGAACTTGGGATCAAGAAGTTGATTGTGCGGGGAGATTCACAATTGGTGTTCCGACAAGTGAACAAGAGTTACCAGAATCCTCTGATGGAAGCTTATGTTGATGAAGTGAGGAAGCTTGAAGAACACTTTGAAGGTCTGCAGATGGAGCACGTCCCAAGGGCTCAGAACGATATCGCAGATGGCCTGTCAAAGTGTGCCGCCATGAAGTTACCTGTGGAACCAGGGACCTTCGTGCTCAAGCTAACTCAGCCATCCGTTACACCATCAGTTGGGCAAAGCAATAAGAGGAAGTTGGTCTCCGGCGACTACTTGCCGGCGGATCTTCCCGAAGCCGCCGCCAAGGTCCCCAAGATCAGCAACCAAAATGCTGAGGAACAGTCTGCTCCTGCGGACCCAAGGGTCTGTACAGTTGAAGCAGGCGTTCCCGACAAGCATTGCCCCGGCAGGCTTGCCGGGGAACCTTCAGCTCTGGCAGAGCCGCAGGTTCTTGCCGTAGAAGCTGAGGTTCCCGCAGCAGCACTAATGCCTTTAGTCCTTGTTGTTTAGCCTCGGGCTCCGGCATGGGCACAGCAAATCGTCCGTTTTCTTCAAACTGGAGAACTTCCCGAAGAACCGGAAGAGATAGAGAAGATAACCAGACAGTCAAGTATGTACCAGTTCGTTGACAACGAACTGTACAGAAGAAGACTCAACGGTGTCAGATTGAAGTGTATTTCCCGGGAAGATGGACAGAAGCTGTTGGCAGAGATACATGGAGGCATATGCGGCCACCACATTGGCGCAAGGGCACTTGCCGGGAAGGCGTTCCGGCAAGGGTTCTTTTGGCCAGAAGCCCTCCAAGATGCAACTGCACAAGTACCCAAGTGTGAAGCGTGCTAGTTCCATGCCAAGCAAATACATCAGCCAGCTCAAGCTCTCCAGACGATCCCTTTGTCCTGGCCCTTCTCGGTCTGGGGGCTCGACATCCTCGGCCCTTTTCCCTGTGCTGTCGGGGGCTTTGAGTACTTGTACGTAGCAATCGACAAGTTCACAAAGTGGCCAGAAGTGGAACCAGTGAGGAAGGTGACAGCACAGTCAGCAGTCAGGTTCTTCAGGTCAATGGTTTGCCGTTTCGGAATCCCTAACAGGATCATCACCGACAACGGCACGCAGTTCACAAGCCGCACCTTCATGCAGTACGTCCAAGACCTTGGCGCCAAGGTCTGCTTTGCTTCCGTTGCTCACCCGAGGAGCAATGGTCAAGCAGAGAGGGCAAACGCTGAAGTGTTGCGCGGGCTCAAAACAAGAACCTTCGACAGGCTGCACAAGTGCGGAAGAAACTGGATAGAGGAGTTGTCGGCGGCTCTTTGGTCAATCAGGACGACACCAAGTCGAGCCACCGGACAGACACCCTTTGCTCTTGTCTATGGAGCAGAGGCAGTTCTCCCCAGGGAACTCGTATATGGGTCTCCTCGAGTGCTCGCTTATGATGAGCTCGAGCAAGAGCAACTACGGCAAGATGATGCATTGCTCCTCGAGGAGAACCGTCTCCAGGCTGTTGTACGAGCTGCTCGATACCAGCAGGCCTTGCGCCGCTATCATAGCCGCAAGGTCAAGGCCAGGAGTCTCGAGGAAGGCGACCTTGTTCTTTGGCGCGTTCAGTCCGCCAAGAATTCCAACAAGTTGACGCCGAAGTGGGAGGGCCCTTATCGGGTGAGACAAGTCACAAGGCCCGGCGCTGTCCGCCTTGAGACCGAAGATGGCTTACCGGTGAGCAACTCCTGGAACATAGAGCATCTTCGCAAGTTTCACCCATAAGGCGCGGTTGCCGTGATCCGCTCCGGCAACCACCTTTTGTACGAGTCTTGCCGCTGTTGCATGTAAACCTTTGTACAAAGCCGGGCGCAGACCCCGTGCATCAGTAAAAAATTTGTGCTTCGCAATAATTGTCATTTCATGCCTCTCTTTTTACTTGCATGCATCATCTGACACCTTGTGCAGCACACAACCCCGGTAAGCAGTAACAAGCCGCAAGGCTCCATACTTGCGTTTCCTCCTCTTTTCCTTTCTTCCTTAAACAGAAAAAGTGTTCCTCGCGCACAAGTTGCCGGGGGGGAAGAAGATGGAGGCATGGACCAAGTACTGCTCAAGAAAGGAAAGCCTTGCCGGGAAGCGAACAACCTATGAAAGCTAAGTTATCAAAATTTGAGCAGTTCAAATTTTTAAAAAATTCTTAGTTGTCTTCCTTGAGCAACCACACTTTGTATGGAAAACCTGTGCACGGAGGAACCTACCCGTGGCTAGCCGCGCCCTTATTTTGTTTCGAGCACGCTCGACGGCTTAAGTGAGCCGCGACAAGTGTCGCGCCCTTACCTCGTTTTCGAGTTCGCTCAGCAACCTAAGTGTGCTGCGACTAGCTACGACGAGGTTTCTTACCGGCAAGGGCATTTGCCAGCAGGCTGCTAAGAGTCCAGCACTCAGCGCTCGCGGCAAGGGTCCCTTTGCCGGCGAGTTCCCTAAAAGCGTAGGGTGGAAAGCATACAAAGTGAAGGGACTAAAGCAAGGGAGATAACACTTCATCGATTACCTAAAATAAAAGTGTATATTACAGAGATAGCTTGCCGCTGTTCTAACCAACTACTGCCTATGACTTAATTGACAGCGGCGAGGGAAGCAAGGTGCCTAGTCTCTTCGGTCTCCGTCGATCCTCTGGATCTTGCCCACCTTGGCGACGATGTGGGCAACTTGGGCCTTCAACGCCTCTTGGTCAGCTTTCGGGCGGCAGGGTGCGGAGGACGTTGACGAGGTTGATCCCTGGGTTGCGGTAGACAATCTTCGACAAGACCCGCTCGCCCCGGCAAGCTTCCCGGAAGGCTCCCCGGCAAACTCTTCGGGCGCGATCTTCAGCAGCTTGAGGATTTCCGCCTCCTCAGCTTGGCTCATTGCGTCTGCCTCCTCTGCTTCCTCCACGGTATATCCAAATTTGCCCGCAGCCGCAGCTGCGGCGGCCTCTTCCATTCTGGAGGCAATGAATGCTACATTGTCAGGACCGTTTTTCCAGGATATTAATTTCCCAGTAAATGGTCCTTGTGCTCACCAGCCCCAGGATTACTGTTAGCTGATGAGACACAACTTGATACAGAAATTCCAAGCCAAAAGCAAAATATGTAGTACAAGACCATTCTGGTCAATGAGTACAACAAAAGGTTTCTAGTGGTTGGTGGCGGAAGCGGTTTGCGATACATCAGCGTCTATGGGACTCCATTTCCCACAGGAACAGCTGACCTGGATAATTCCTATCTTCGCGAGGTTGCTATCACCGTTGCCTAGGTTCCGGGGCTGCCATCGTAGCACTCCTCTCCAAGCAAGAAATCTGGCCAAGACAATAACCAGGGACAAGCCAGTGAGTACTTTGAATGTACTCGCAAACATTATGAACACAGGTACAATATAACAAATGACATTCATGTACAGAAATATCCCATGATCACTTCGTTAGTCGCGAAATAAAATTCATGACGCAAGCATGTTATTCTTATAAACCATGAATAAGCAATCAAAGAATAAAAATAAAATGCATCGATCGGGTGTCTGAAGTGACGCCTCGAAAGGATAATAAAATAAAGCATGCCTCAGTCGGACGTCTGAGCGACGTCACATAAAGGGCTTATAAAGAAAATAAAAACAAACATGCCACAGTCGGGCGTCTGAGCGACACCACATAAAGGGCTTATATGAAAAATAAAACACAAGCATGCCACAGTCGGGCGTCTGAGCGACACCACATAAAGGGCTTATATGAAAAATAAAACACAAGCATGCCACAGTCGGGCGTCTGAGCGACACCACATAAAGGGCTTATATGAAAATAGTCACAGGGAATATCCAGGAGGTAGAACCATCCCAGGGATGTTTAATAATTCAAATAACACATATGGTTAGTCCAAAATAAAAATAATCATAATCATCATATGTCACGTGTTATGACCAATGTTCTGGCTTAGCAGTTTTTCCCCTCCGAAGACCGACACTCAGACCGACACTTGACCCATCCCAGACTGTAATCCTTAACCGCGGACACGGCTATTCGAATAGATATAATCTCTGCAGAGGGTGTACTCTTTACCCACGAGCAACGGATTTCTCTAGTCCATCGGGACTAATTCCGCTTACGGTCTTTTAGTTGAAAACACACCTGATCCGCACACACCAGCTCAACTTACCGGTGACTGGAATCACCCACGACACCTGTCAAGCAAAACTCTAAGTGGGGAGGCTACAACCTCGAGTAGCATGGGATCACAGAATTTATAATGCGCGCAAACTAGGGGAGCTACCCCCTCGGTCCCAACCGGAAACACCCATGCCCCCGGACCAGGTGGCCTGCCTACCGGATGCAGCCGGTATCTTCCACCATGGCCTCTCTGTACGGTGTGTGCCAAGAAAGGGGTTGACAACTTACTGGACTGTACCCTACCTGCGGCAGGGACAAGTGGTAGTACGAAGCAAGTATGGGGGTTACCGGAACAAGACTCGATCTATGGTCGACTCAGGAGGTTAAAACATCACTTGCATGATTAGTATAGCAATTATATTCCACACCAACAAACAGAATCACTACTCATCATACCTCAATATGCCTTACTGACAATACTCGTCTCAACGTAATATCAGTAACAAGCTCGTGTCTACCTAAGACAGAGACTTTCCTGGATTCCTTCCAGTAGGCATGAGAGGTAGACGAGGGTGATTACTATCACAAGTATATCAATTTCCAACAGCAAGGAAACTTCATTATGCACTCATGAGCATGATCATATCCTCACATAAAATAACGAATACTTCGTGCCAAGGTGGTGTTGTAAACGTGTCCAACAACACACAACAATATTATGCCGGGGTTCAGAATGCTTGCCTTCTGAGAGTGTGTGGGTGGGGTGCATTTTTTAAAGTTGCTTCCCTCTCCAAAATCCTATTTTAAGAAAATTCAAATCAATACATAAACCAAAAACAGTACAAAAAGCTGTCCCAATTATTTTTGAAATAAATCTTAAAATAAACTAGGTGAAATTTGAGAGTGGTAGGAAAAAGAATCAACTCATTTGGAGTTTTATTTAAAAAGATATGCCCAGTCAAAGTTTAGTCAAAATTCTGTTTTAAAATAAAACAGAAAAGTAAACGGTTTTGAATGAAATGCGCTTTCAAACAGAGAAAACGTACTCGGTGGGGGGGGCGCTTTTACTTAAGCCAGCGAGGGCCGGCTCGGGTCACTGACAGGGGGCCCCGCGGTCCCACCTGTCGGGTTTGGCGGGTCCTTCTCCCTCCTCCCTTCTTTGCCCGCACTGGACGGAGCTCCGGCGATTGCCTGCGGCGAACGGCGGCTCCATGCGGGGAACGGAGGGGCGGAAAGGGTCCGCGGGTCCACGGCGAGCCTTTCGGTGGTCGAAACGGCCGACGTGGTGCTGAGGATCGCCGGCGACGAGCTTCGCGGCGGCGACAGCTTCGGGAGGAAAGGGGAAAATGGCTACGGTGGTGCTGGAGCTCGGTTGAGTGGTTGGGGAGCTTCGTGATGTCAAGGGGAAGCCAAAGGCGGCGCTGGATGGGTGGGGGAGGGCCTGGTCACGGCGAATGGTGCCGGCGCATGGCGGCGGCCGTGGTTGCCGGAGATGGAGAAGATGGCTTCTTCCGGTTGAACCACTACGAGGGGAGCTAGCTACGGTGGACTGGAGGTTGCCTGGGATCTCCGACGAGCTCGGGACTCCTTTTATAGCGCCAGAAGGTCGGTTCCGCGGCTCCCCGTGGATAAGCACGACGGCGGCGATGGCGGTTCGTCGCCTCTGTAGCCGGGGCGACGTGGCAGAGCTCTGGGAGCATGCCAGGAGCTAGCGGACGGATGTTAGGATGAGGCTGAACTGTTCCCGGGGCGAGCTGGCGAGCAAGAGTGGCTCGGGCGGCGCCGTCCATGGCAGAGCCGGTCACGGGCGCCGGTGTGCTGCCAAAGCGCCATCGCTGCCGCTCTGAGAGGAGCAGGACGAGTAGGGGCCGCACTAGGGGACAGGGGAGAGGATTAGGACGAGCCCGGGGAGGCTTATCCAGGGCGTGTCGGCTCGGACGCGAGCACGTGCAAAACGCGCGCTCTGCTCGCGCTCCGGGCATGCACGGCAGGTGTTCGGCGAAATGCCAATGCAATCTAGAAGACTTGGGTTAGGGTAAGACTTAACAGGGTAGCTAGGTTGGTTACTTTAGTTCCATTAGACATGCTAGTTTGGCACAGAAAGCAACTCCACAATGCAAACTAAAAACCATGCCAATTCTGTCCCGGCGCACAAGGTGCTCGACAGAATGCCATGGGCATCTAGGGATATTTTCTGGCCACCAAATTCTCCAGAGTAGAGTCTCTTTAGATGATAAAGAGGGTGGCAAGGTTAGTTTGTCAAAAGCAAGAACTACCTAGTGTAAGTTTTTGAGAAAACCAAATCTGGACAGAAGAGAAAAGCTATCCTTGCATGGACCAAAAACATTCCAATGGTCTCAATCTCCTGGACTTAAGAGTTTGATATGGTGGTCTAAAAGCAGGAGGAAAAACCAGGGGCAATGGGGCAAGATAAAATGGGGTTGCAGTAGAAAGTGGCAAACTGGACCAGAGAGCAAAAGAGGATGTTCTGCTCAATTTTTCCAAAGATCACCAATGGGTTTTTGCATAGAAATGAATTATATGCTTCTACTAACATCTCCAATTTTTGGTGGAATTTTTAAAAGTATTTATAAAAGGGTTGTAGTGCAAAAGAGGCTCCAAAACTTATGAGAAACCAAATAAAAGCAATAAAGTTTCAGGGAAATATTTATAGAAATAATTTCCACTGATAAAAGAAATGATCTTGAGAAGGTATACAAGTCCAACAATATTTATTTTTGAAAAGTTCCCCTTGGAGGGGAAACTCCACAATTCAGAAGAAAAGAATGGTTCTGAAATCAAAGAAAGTCCAGAAAAGAAAATTTTAATTTCCTGGCAAAATTTTAATATATAAACCATGGTTAAATTTTTGGGGTGTTACATACATCCCGGTCGGTGGTCTCCCGGGTGAGGCCCTTCTTCTCCTCGGCGTTGCGGGGCTTCTCGACCAAGTTGTCGAAGAAGGCTTGCACGGTCTCCGCTGAAGGCACCAGCCAAGTGGGGACGACCCCGTGGGAGTCACACTCGGGCATCACCGCGCGTATGGCACTGAGGGAAGTGTTGTTGCATAACGGCACCACTCCCACCGACGGTTTGAACCACTCTGGGTGCTTGGGGTCATGCTTAAACAGTTCCCGGACCATCCCCTTCAGCTCCAAGACAGTGAAATTGTAGTTCAACCCGGGGCGCAGCCTCATGCGGTCTGCCGCGTTGTCGAACTCCCAAGCAGGTCTCTTTCTTTCCTGCAGAGGGGCAATGCGGCGGCGGAGGAAATCAGCCCCAACTTCGCCCACAGTCAGATTGGCGGCCCGGAGACGAAGAATCCTAATGAGGGCAATCTCCAACTTGTCGTCCTCCGGGGCCAAATCGCTCCAATCCTTGCCGCGCACTATTGGAGTTTTGCGCGGCGAGGTAAACGGCTCAGGCTTCTCTTCCAGAACCCAGCACCAATCCGCCCTCCACTCCTCCCACTTGCCGCGAAGCTCCCCTTTCAAGTACGCCTCCTTCTTGTTCAACCTAAAGATCCAGGAGATACCGCCGGAGAGTGGGGATCCGGACTCTACTCTAGGCGTGAAGAAGTGGCGGAAGAGAGCTACATTTGGATGGACCCCTACGTAGTTTTCGCACAGATGTGCGAAAACGGCCAAGGTGAGGACGGCGTTGGGGGTGAAATCTAGGAGGTGGAGGCCGTACGTATTCATCACATCACAAAAGAACTCCGAGAATGGAGGGCACAGACCACAGTGGAAGAATGCGGCAAAGTAAAAGTACCCGCCGGGGAACATGTCGATGGCGACGGCGGGGAGGACTCTGGTGCGGGGATGAGCCTTCATCTCCCTCGCCCAGAACAAGTAATACTTGTCCCGCAGCTCCCTCGCGCCGAGCCTCGGCGGGAAGACCACCCTCTTTCTCCGCATGGCTGCTAACTTCGCCGCCTGCTCAGACTTCTCCTTCTTCGCCTTGTCGCCTTTCGCTTTGTCGCTCTTCGGAGCCATGGCGGGGGCGGCAAGGAGGGAGGCTAGGAGGTCGCCGGCGCTGCGGGTGTTGGATGCGGCGGAGGGGGTGGAGCTCGGCTCTCCGTCGACCTTTGCGGAAGCAGAGGGCGACGGGGGTTTCTGGAGATTGAAGACACAATGAAGGCAATGGAGGGAAACTGCCCCTGCTTCCTCTGCTTTTAAGGGGGGAGTGGGGGACGTTCCGCATTTCCCATTAAAGAACAGGCCACGATCTCTCCCACGACGCCGCAATCGACGCGTGCTGTTAGGGAGGGATGCGGCGGATGCGGAGATGGATACGGCTTGCCGTGGGCCGCGTGTGCCCGTGCACTGTCTTGGGCCTGGCCCAACAGCGCTCGGCACCGTGTGTGGCCCAGGCCCGGGGGCTCCTGTCGGTGTACTAAGATAGGGGTACCTTAGTACCCCAACTTGTGCACGGGCAGTAGCAGCTTCCCGTGGCGGGGCTTACCACGCGCTCGCCAAGGTCCGCTCTGGTCCCTATGAAGCCATTCAAGAACAAAGTATTTAAGTTAAGAGACAAGACCCCGGCAAGAGGAGCTTGCCGGGAAGGCCGTACCAGGCTCAAGGACATCTTTTCAGCACAAGACCCTGGCAGGGGGTGCTTGCCAGGAAGACCAAAGAATAACACTTCAGAAGATATATCGTGGCGCATCGTACGCCCCGGGAGGGCCCGGGGAGCGGCAAGCTTCTAGGCCCGGCAAGATAGTGGCCCCGGCAAGGTGCTTGCCGGGGGAGACTCACACTGTGTGCCTGCGCTCCAGCTCGTCTGTCCACGCGTCGCCCTGGGGCCCTTCCAGGGGCGCGTGGCAGACTGCTGTGCAGCCTGGGGTACACGGTGGCAAGCCGCGGTGACGAAGCCATCGCCGTGGCGAACGGAGACGCATGGACAGACGCTTTTGGGGTCGACGGCGACGGGCATTCAATGCCCTTGTCCCCCACCGTCAAAGTTAGGTGAAGACCACTGTTCATGCACTGTTCATGCACTGTTACAACTACCACCAAAGTTACATTTTTACCCTTCTCTACGTTGACACCTGTCGGTGACCCCTTTGAGCTATAAAAGGAGGCCCATGCACAACGTAGAGGGGGTTTCGATCCCAGAAACTCACACACTCCCTCGCTCGGTGTAGCCGGTACTGTAGATCTTCAAGCTCCCGAGCCCAAGAACTTAATACAACCAGAAGCAGGAGTAGGGTTTTACGCGTCCGCGCGGCCCGAACCTGGGTAAACTGCCCGCGTGTGCTCCTCGATCTGCTCTCCGTGCTCCCTCCGCTCCCTTACCGCAACGTAGAAGGGGCTCCGGTCCCATAGGTGTTCGTGGGAGGACAGTTTCCCCCGACACCCCAGTCCTCCATGTTTCTGAGGCCTACAAACCAGATCCCAAGAGGCCAGAGGGTTGCACGTTTCCCCTTGCTCCGTTTTTTTATGCCAGAGACACCTGCGATGGATCTTGTCCAATTGCTCTATTAATTTGAGCGGGAACTTAAGCGTACATATAGGGTAGATCAAGAGGGAGGTGATCAGTGAGTTGAGCAATGTCAGCTTACTCCCATGATTCATCAGACACTGTGAGGAGGAGAGCCTGTGTGTTAGTCAAGATCCGATGAATTGTGGGTTTATGATCAAATTATCAATGAATAATATTTGAGTTTCTTCTGAATTCTTTTATGCATGATCTTATATCTTAGTAATTCTCTTCGAACTATCGGTTTTGTTTGGTCCACTAGATTGATAATTATTCCAATGGGAGAAGTGCTTTGCTTTGGGTTCAATCATGCGGTGCTCAATCCCAGTGACAGTAGGGGACATGACACGTATTGTATCGTTGCCATCGAGGATAAAAAGATGGGGTTTTCATCATATTGCTTGAGTTAATTCCTCTACATCATGTCATCTTGCTTAAGCCATTAGTCTGTTCTTATGAACTTAATACTCTAGATGCAGGTAGGAGCCGTCGATGTGCGGAGTAATAGTAGTATATGCAGGCAGGAGTCGGTCTACTTGTCTTGGACGTGATGCCTATATTCATGATCATTGGCATAGATGTTGTTATAATTATTCGCTTTTCTATCAATTGCTTGACAGTAATTGGTTCACCCACCTTAAAGTTGCTATCATGAGAGAAGCCACTAGTGAAACCTATGGCTCCGGGTCTCTTTTACATCTTATAAGTTTCAGATCTACTATTTTGCAATCTTTTACTTTTCAATCTATAAATTACCTAATAATAAAGAAAATTGAGTTTCAGCCCGTCCGTCGTTTAAATTGCCCTTGAAGTTGCCTTAAATTACCCATTATGCCATCCAGAAGTATAACGATTCGGTTTTTCTTTTAAAATCATCGTCGGATTAGTTTCTTTAAGAGAGTGATACACTAACAGAACACAAGAGCACAGACAGCCCAATGGTTAGGACGCCGGCCTACCACGAGGGCGACCAGGGTTCGATCCCTGGTTCCCCACCCCTTTGCCCCGCTTTTCTCTACCCTTTTTTCGCCTCCTCCTCCCCCCACGCACTAATGGGCCGGGCCATGTGCAGGTGCCTTGCTTTTCTCTACCCTTTTTTCGCCTCCTCCTCCCCCCACGCACTAATGGGCCGGGCCATGTGCAGGTGATAGTGCCCCCTATTTTCTAATTAGTTTTTTGCTTTTCAATTTTCGTTTTTATTTTCCGTCTTTAAGTTAATTCAGAATTTTTAGAAGAAACAAATTTTAAAAATTTGCGAGCTTTGAAAATATATTGAGAAATCATAAACTGTTTTTGAATTCTAAAAATATTTGAAAATCATAGAATGTTCATGATTTCAAAAAATTGTTCGCACGTTATAAAAATATTCACAATCACAAATAGATGTTCATGAAATAAAAAATGTTCATGATTTTCAAAAAATAATTCAGTATTCAAAACATATTTTGGAAATAGAAAGAAATGTACATGAAATTTTAGAAATGGTACCAAGAATTAAAACATGTCCATAAATAATGAACAAAACAAACCGCTGCTTGCGTAAGAAAATTTATTAGGGGGTCTGTAGAGGTCATTTTATGATTTTATTTTGTCCCACGCGTCGGGTTAAAAATGGTTTCCGTGTTACGTACAACGTTGAGCCCCCAAAAAATTGACACACTTTCCTATAGGTTAGTTTTTGTAAGCTATAAAAAATGATAAATGTCTATTTTGCCTTACACAAATATGTTTTTTTCTGGTACCACGGTACTGATTATGGTAAACACCGCTAAGCTAGGTCAAAAAGAGACACATCATTCATTAGTCTAGCTCAGGGACTGTCCATCAATGCAGTTTGCTCAGTCATTTTTTTTGTTGTAGCACCTTAGGAAATCAAATCGTGATCAAACCATCACATTTTTAGTTTATGAAATGACTTTTTAGAAGTCCCTTATTTCATCATGACATCACTTAGACATAGTTTGTGAAATGATATTTTAAAAATCTTTATCTCATCCTGGCATTTCATTTAGACTTTTTTTATATCTACCACACCTGCATAAACTTCCGTTGCAACATACGGGCATCATGATATCATTGCACTGGGTGCATAACATTCAGCCATATAACGGTACAAGAAAAATGATTTAAACTGGAAAGAAAATCAACAATGCGATCTGATGTGCACGAGGATTCAAAAAGTATGTGTTTCACGTAATTATTATTGTACTACTAGGATGTATATGCCTCCGTTGCAACGCACGGGCAATATCTTTACCTTTATACCTAATTTTCTTTACCTAATAATAAAGAAAATTGGGTTTCTTTCGTCCGTTAAGGTATTGAGTCATGGTTATTGAGTCATGGTTATTAAGTTAAGAGCATGTGTTGTTTTCTTACCCGTTGCAACGCACGGGCTTTTTTGCTAGTAAACCAAAAACCCAAAAATATTTACTTCATTTGTTTATCTATCTCTATCGGATCTCACTTTTGCAAATAACCTAGAAGGGATTGACAATCCCTTTATAGAGTTGGGTGCAAGTTGTTGGTTGTTTGTGCAGGTATTTGGCGACTTGTGTGTAATCTCCTACTAGTTTGATACCTTGGTTCTCAACAAACTGAGGGAAATACTTATTTCACTTTGCTGCATCACCCTTTCCTCTTCAAGGGAAACACCAACGTTACCTCGGGAAAGGAGCGAGGAAGCACATGCACGTGTGGTCTTCTAGTTATGTGATGAAGTTGGAGCGCGATTTATTCTTGATTGTCTTCCTTTGCATGAAAGTCGGGACCGCGCGATGGTGAACTCATATCGACCTCTCCCCTAGGAGCATGCATAGTAGTACTTTGCTTCAAGGGCTAATAAGCTTTTTGCAATAAGTATGTGAGTTCTTTATGACTAATGTTGAGTCCATGGATTATACGACTCTCACCCTTCCACATTTCTAGCCACTCTAGTACCGCGCAACTTTCGCCGGTGAATTAAACCCACCTTATACCCTTCCTCAAAATAGCCACCATACCTACCTATTATGGCATTTTCATAGCCATTCCGATATATATTGCCATGTAACTCCATAGTTCCGTCATTATGAGTTTGAGTCACCTTGAGTTGTAATTTTGAGTTGTAAGTAAATAAAAGTGTGATGATCATCATTGTTAGAACATTGTCCCATGTGAGGGTATAAATAAAAGAGGCCAAAGATCCCAAAATAAAAAAAGAGAAAAAAACTCCAAAAAAGAGGAGTCTAAAAAAATGAGAGAAAAAGAGATGGGATAATGTTACTATCTTTTTTCACACTTGTGCTTCAAAGTAGCACCATGTTATTCATGATAAAGAGTCTCCTATTTTGACACTTTCATATATTACTAGTGGGAATTTTTCATTATAGAACTTGGCTTGTATATTCCAACGATGGGCTTCCTCAAATGCCCGAGGTCTTCATGAGCAAGCAAGTTGGATGTACACCCACTTATTTTTTTTAACTTTCATACACTTATAGCTCTAGTGCATCCGTTACATGGCAATCCCTACTAACTCACATTAATATCAATTGATGGACATCTCCATAGTCCATTAATTTTCCTAGTTGATGTGAGAATTTCTCCCTACTTTTCTCTACTACCACCTTATATTCCACCTATAGTGATATGTCCATGGCTCACGCTCATTGATACGTCTCCAACGTATCTATAATTTTTGATTGTTTCATGCTATTATATTATCCTTCTAGGATGTTTTATGGGCTTTTATATACACTTTTATATTATTTTTGGGACTAACCTATTAACCCAAAGGCCCGGTGCAGTTTGCTGTTTTTTGCCTATTTCAGGGTTTCGCAGAAAAGGAATATCAACGGAGTCCAAACGGAATGAAACCTTCGCGAGAGTTATTTTTGGAACAATATCAACATAGAAGACTTGGATTACACGCGAGGGAACGAAGGAGGTGGCCACGAGGGTCCAGGGTGCACCCCCTCCTACAGGGCGCCCCCCCACCCTCGTGGGCCCCCTCTGGCTCCCCCGATGCCCTCCTTGCTCCTATATATACCCATATACCCTGAAAACATCGAGGCAACAGAGAAAACCCTAATTCCACTGCCGCAACCTTCTGTTCCCGTGAGATCCCATCTTGGGGCCTGTTTCGGAGCTCCGCCGAAGGGTGGATCTTCCACGGAGTGCTTCTACATCAACACCATTGCCTCACCATGAGTTGTGAGTAGTTTACCACAGACCTTCGGGTCCATAGTTATTAGCTAGATGGCGTCTTCTCTCTTTTTGGATCTCAATACCAAGTTCTCCTCGGTCTTCGAGGAGATCTATTCGATGTAATATTTTTGCTGTGTGTTTGTCGTGATCCGATGAATTGTGGGTTTATGATCAAGATTATCTATGAGAAATATTTGGTTCTTTTCTGAATTCTTTTATGTATGATTATTATGTCCTTGCAAGTCTCTTCGAATTATCGGTTTGGTTTGGCATACTAGATCTACAGTTCTTGCAATGGGAGAAGTGCTTGGCTTTGGGTTCAATCTTGCGGTGTCCATTCCCAGTGACAGCAGGGGCAGCAAGTGTAAGTGCATCTAGTGCCACCCCTAGTGGTTTTGGAGTATTGACGACAAACCTGGTTGAGGGACTAATGTGTTTGTGAGAATTGCAGGATAACACAGGTAGTAGTCCCTCATTGATTCGGTTAACCTACCGGATATGACCCCTAAAAATGTATGAAGACATTGATATCAGTGGTGGTATATGAAGATAATCATATTGAAGACTATGACATGAGAAGACATAATGTGAAGACTATGGAGAGCGAAGACGTAGAAGTTTCATTGTTTCCTTTTCTTCTTTGTTGAGTCATAGGAACCACTGTACTGTTAAGTGGGGTCCAAGTGAACTAAGTCAGAGTGACTGAAGTGATGCTCAACCAAATCCTATGTCTTCGAGCGAAGACTATGAGAGCAAATCTTATCCATAGGCGGATAAGTCAGCTTTACTTGGAGCTCAAGTAAAGTTGCCGTGTGTGTTTGAAATCTGACCGTTGGAACACGTGTCAGTTCCTTAGTGACCCAGGGTCACTTCGGACAAATCAGGTCGGGTTGCCCAGTGGCTATAAATAGCCCACCCCCTACACCATAAATTGGTGGCTGCACATAGTTATTGCACGGATTTTGTCGTTTGAGAGCAACCCACATCTGAAGCATTTGAGAGAGAAATCCTTGCCAGGACAAAGCCCAAACACCAAGAGCCAAAGAGTGTTAGGCATCACTGAAGTCTTTCTGTCTGTGTGACCTGAAGACTTATTACACTTGAGGACTGTGTTTCCTCTAGCCGGTTAGGCGTCGCGTTCTGAGCATCCAAGAGTAATTGTGGATTGCCGGTGAACGAAGTCTGTGAAGGTTTGGAAGTCTACCTTGAAGACTTACCAGAGTGATTGGGCGTGGACTAGGTGTTCTTAGCTCAAGGGGAACAAGGTGAAGACGCGGTCTTCTGAGTTAAATCTCAGCATCCCTAACCAGACGTACAGTTGTCACAGCAACTGGAACTGGTCTAACAAATCACTGTCTTCCCCGAGCTACTGGTTCTATCCTTTCCTTCCCTTTACTTATTGCTCTCTGTTGTGAAGACATTGCATGCTTGCCTTATCTGGTTGTCTTCACCGAGTATCTACCTGTTATGATTGGCTTCATTCCTTCTTCCTTTATGATCACTACTGCCTAGTTGCTATTAGTCTTCATGGTTTCACTTCATTGAATACATGTCTATGTCTTATCTAGTGTAGTCCACTTTCCGCTGCATACTAATAGGCTTGAGCTTATCGTTTGTCTTCGAAACTACCATGTTTTGAAGCATTTCATAAAAATCGTCTATTCACCCCCCTCTAGTCTATATACTGCACTTTCAATTGGTATCAGAGCTAGGTACTCCCTTGTTCTGTGTGATTCGGTTTAACCACCTGGAGTTTTAGCTATGTCGACTGCAGGGATAATCAAAGTCTCGGCTGCGTGCCCCATCTTCGATGGCACAGAATATCCCTACTGGATGAATAAGATGCGCATGCATCTTGAAGCCATTGACGTTGACCTCTGGTTTGTCGTCAAGAACGGCATTCTCAAGACTGGTGAAGGTATCACCCATGCTGATGTCAAGAGGCTCGTTCAATTGGATTCAACGGCCAAAAACATCATCCGTGGTCATCTGACCAAGGGACAGTACGGTCGTGTAAGTGCTCTGGACACGTCAAAGGAAGTTCGGGACTGGCTCTCAAAGGTCAATGAAGGAGTTTCTACCCAGAGAGCTCAAAGGATCAGCGTCCTTCGCAATCTCTTCAATCGCTTCAAGAGACATGACAGTGAAAATGTCCAGCACACTTTTGATCGTCTCACTAACATCACAAATGAGCTTCAAGCACTTGGCGCCACTGAGATTACCAAGCATGAAATCGTCAAGACCCTTCTGAGATCACTCGACAGCTCATTTGATATACTTGCCCTGATGATTGATGTCTACACACGCTTCTACTCTTGTAGACTATGTTGGGCCTCCAAGCGCAGAGGTTTGTAGGACAGCAGCAATTTCCCTCAAGTGGATGACCTAAGGTTTATCGAACTCAGGGAAGTAGAGGTTGAAGATGGTCTCTCTCAAGCAACCCTGCAACTAAGATACAAGAAGTCTCTTGTGTCCCCAACACACCTAATACAACTAGGAGTTGTATAGGTGCACTAGTTCGGCGAAGAGATGGTAAAATATGGATGATAGGAGTGGCAAAGCAAAGTAATATAAATCTGTAATAAAAAGTGCAGCAAGCAAACAAGTGGTAAACGTGAGCACAAATGGTATTGCAATGGTGGAAACAAGGCCTAGGGATCATACTTTCACTAGTGGCAACTCCCAACAACATTAACATAATTGAATCACATGATATTTCCCATAAAACATGCAATGGAGACGCACCCGGAGGTCATTCCTTCGTGGTCAAGAGAGGACGAGAATTATGTAGGGCTACAAAAGCACACCTCAAAGTTCGTAGTTCTCAATCTAAGGATTTTCCAATGTCACCGCGGCCATCCAAAGAGAGTCCCACAATCACCACAACATATCTAAGGATTTTCCAATTTCACCAAGAGACTCTCAATCTTCAATCAACACACAAGAGAGGAAATCACTCATGAAAATATTTTTCTAATCCATGTCCAATAGACCGCTGTCACCTTGGTCTCGGGGATTATACTAGATAAAGACAAGTGAGTACATCAATCCAATATATAGAGGAAGGGGAAATATCATGAGATCACCCTAGATTAACATAGCCTATGATCACAACGAAGATCACATCATGGGAGAGAGAGATAACCACATAGCTACACGTACGAGCCCTCGGCCCCGGAGAAGACTACTCACACATGGACATGGTGAGGAGGAGGTTGATGATGGTGTTGATGGAGAGGTGCAGCCCCGCGAGGAGGAGATGGCCGGCGGCAGCCATGGAGGCGGCGGCGGCGGCCCTAGGGCGGCGGCGGCCCTAGGGGGCAGCGGCTCCTTGGCCCCCCTTCTTCCTTGTGGATGGTGCTGCAATGGTGCTGGTCCTCCCCTCCAAGACGGCGGCTCGGGAGGAGGAAAATTCGTGGCACTTGGTGACCTAGGTTTCCTCTTTTTATATACACTCTCGGATTCCCGTCATCTGATTTTGGGCCTCACTAAAACGGGCTTTACTCGGCCGTCCGGACTCCGATTTGGACGAATTTTATATCCAGAAGCATCGCCTCGAAATTCGCCACAACTTTCGCAACTAGACATTTTCTGTTTGATGTCGTCTTCGGGCCGGAACGTGACCATCTTTAAAAAACGTTCTCAGACAGATTTCAGGAAAGTCAGAGTCCTACTCCAATACGACTCCTTTTGCGTTTTTGTCAATTTCCAAGTAATTCCTACACAATAAAGTGTAAAACAAGAACATTGTGCACTTTTGCAACCATTAGTAGGTTAGTCCAAATATGATCAAAAGTGTATGGAAGTGCATAAATATCATAGCAATATCACACAAAAAGGGCATGGAGCAAGCAGAAATTATAGATACATTTTGGACGTATCAACATCCCCAAGCTTAATTCCTGCTCGTCCTCGAGTAGGTAAATGATAACAAGCATAATTTCTGTGGTGACATGCTATTAACCATATAAGGACTTTTCACAGTCACATGACAAGTGCTTACTGAGACAATGAATCTGTAGTAATTAAGTTGCCTCATGAGAAAATCACAAAGAACTGAAAGTTTTACAATATGATACTGAAACACTCAATAGATTTATAGTGAGCATGGTGTGCAAATATGACAAAGTGATATCTCGCTTGCCCCCTTTAGTGAAGCAAAACATAAATGCAGGGGCACCTCCAAGGTTTAAGTGACGACTAGATACAATGATTTCAGAATAAACAATATCATAATCATGCAAAAGACAATGGTACTTTGGGACAATGCACATTACACTCAGAATGACAATCATGCTCTCAATAGTTGGTGCTTTAAAGAAGGTGGAGACTCTCGAACCGTGTTTTTGTTGGCAAGGTTGAAAACCCGTGGTCGGAAACAAAAACTAAACATGTACCAGAGCTCTTGGTTTTAAAAACAGAGGTAATAATTATTTTTTTAGAATATGCATATTTCGTCAACGAATGCTAGCAGATAACTCAATCACTTCTTGAGCTGGACAAGTTTCGAGGAACGGCTCCCGAATGAGGACGATCACATCCTCTTAATCTCCTTTGTTTATCACTGCCAAAGTTTTCTGATTTCTCATGAACAAAGCGTGAAGGAGGGTTTGTTTGTTGTATTATTTTTTAATGAGCCGGGCGCACTCTATGCCAGTTCCTTCTCGTATTATGGGTTTGCACATTAGACATGCAATCCTGGGGTGAAGCTTGTCCAACTTAAAAAGATCATGAATTAACTACTACTTCCTCATGAGCTAAAACAGAGGCACAAAAGAGAAATGCTTTTTTTGAATAATTTCGAGATGGTACATGAAAGTCTTTGTTAGGAATGGCAGGTAAATACCATATATAGGAAGGTATGGTGGACTCATATGGCATAACTGGTTTAAAGGATTTTGGATGCACAAGCAGTCAGTCCGCTTAGTACAGGCGAAGGTTAGCAAAAGACTGGGAGCGACCAACTAAGAGAGCAATGACGGTCATAATCATGCAGAGCGACAAAGCAACATTAAATCAGGCATGGAAGTTATATCGCTACTCAGAAATTAAAGATCATCAAGGCTTGATAGACTTTCTTTACAGTCTTAAATATGCGTGAGCATACGCCAAGTCAATCAAAATAAATTCTTGGAGGAAGATATCACTAAACCATACCACATCATAGGCAAACAAATCATGTTGGTACTCCAATAACACATTGAGAACCCCCCCAGCTATTTGAGACTAACCATAAGAAAACATGAACTACTAAGCACCATTATGCACATAGCATTTTTATCATAGACATATCAACCAGTGCAACAGAAGCCAACTCTATTAACAAGATAAGCATGATAAATAAAGAGAGTTCCAGCGACCAACTAAACAAAAGCTCTTTAAAAAGATAAGCATGAAAACTAAGAGCTGAACATGATAGCAGCTATTGAAAGACAAAGAACACACACAGCAAAGATAGACATGAAAATTCTATGTTATGTTCTAGGTTGAAGTGGAGCGGGTCTCTCTCCCACACAAAGAAAGCTGGGTTCCAACTCGTTATGAACAGCAAGCAAAGCTAAAGAAAACTAAAAAGGAAACTAAAAGCAAGACGCTCCAAGCATAGCACATAACACATGAAGTGATAAAAATATAGTGGAACGAAAGACGAACTGATAATTGTTGATGGAGAAGGGGATGCACGGGGGCATCCCCAAGCTTAGACGCTTGAGTCTTCTTGAATATTTCTTGGGGGTGCATGGGGGCATTCCCAAGCTTGAGCGTTTGACACTCCTGAATCTTTTTATCATCTTCCCTTGCACATTTGAAAACTCCCTTCATACATAACTCATCATAATCTGATTAGCGAGGTTAGTACCCTTAATAAAATAATTGTTCCTTGCTGGAAATAAGGATATTCTTGAAGGTCTACTGTTTCTCAAGATTGCCAAAAGGTTTTTGCAAAGAAAAAGCAAGCTCAAGGTTTGCAAAATGAAGGAAAGGCAAAACAGGACAGAATCTGTGAAAAACAGACCAGCAGGTAGTAAATGATTTTTTCGGGGCACTTATCCAACTCTAATCAAAAAACTCAGAACAGACCCCCGAAAGCCAATTGTATAGAGCACGCTGTCGAAACAATTCAGACCAAAAAGATGATCTGGTGATTTTATACGAAATTTTCTATCCAAGGACAGAATCTGTTTCCTGGACAGCACGTCACAACTTTCGAACTTTCTTGCAATCAGAGGCTACACTTGGCACAAAGCTGAAAAGTAAGGATACAATGATGATGCTACTGTAGTAACAACATCAAGACACAACAAAAGCAAAATAAAATTTTATTCATTGTGGGGTGCCTCCCAAAAGCGCTTTCTTTTATGCCTTTAAGCTAGGCATAAGACTTTAATGATGCTCTCGTAGGAATAAGAGTTGAAGAACAAAAGAGAGCATCAAGAAGAAAATACCAAACACATTTAAGCCTAACATGCTTCCTATGCATAGGAATATTGCAATAGAATAATTCATTGAAGCACAAAGCAATAAGCATAGGAAGGCAAAACAAGCATAACTTCAAAATATTCACCATAAAAAGAGGAAACTTCTTATTATTAAGATATTTAGAACCATGTCTCCCTCTCTCATTATAAATTTCAGTGGCATCATGGATGAACTCAACAATATAACTATCACATAAGGCATTATTTCCATGATCCAAAAGCATAAAAGTGTCATTACTCTTCATATAAGCAAAATCTTTCTTATTAGGAATAGTGAGAGTAAGACTATCATAACCATCATGGTAATCATCGTATTTAGGAGGCATATCATAATCATAATAAATTTTATCCTCAATAGTAGGTGGACTGAAAATATCATATTCATCATTGTAATCATCATATATAGGAGGCATTGTCGGTGTACTAAAGTAGGGGTACCTTAGTATCCCGACTTGTACACGGGCAGTAGCAGCGTCCCGTGGTCAGGCTCACCACGCGCCCGCCAAGGCCCACTCTAGTTCCTTTGGAGCCATTCAAGAACAAAGTATTCAAGTTAAGAAACAAGACCCCGGCAAGAGGAGCTTGCCGGGAAGGCCGCTCCAGGCTCAAGATCATCCCTTCTGCGCAAGACCCTGGCAAGAGGATCTTGCCAGGAAGGCCAAAGAACAGCATCTCAGAAGACATGCCGTGGCGCATAGCGCGCCCCGGCAGGACCCGGAGAGCGACAAGCTTCCGGGCCCGGCAAGGTAGCGACCGCGGCAAGGTGCTTGCCGCGGCAAGCTTTCACTGTGCGCCTGCGCTCCAGCTCATCTGGCCACGCGTCGCCCTGGGGCCCTTCCTGGGGCACGTGGCGGATGGCTGTGCAGCCTGGGGTACACGGTGGCAAGCCACGATGACGAGGCTACCGTCGTGGCGAACGGAGACGCCCGGACGGACGCTTTTTACACTATTTTGGGGCGACGGCAACGGGCATTCAATGCCCTTGTCCCCCACCATCTGGGTTAGGTATAGACCACTGTGCATACACTGTACATGCACTGTTATAACTACCACCAATTTTACGCTTTTACCCTCATCTACGTTGACACCTGTCGGTGACCCCTTTGAACTATAAAAGGAGGCCCATGCACAACGTAGAGGAGGTTCCGAAACTTGATCACTCTCACGCTCGGTGTAGCTAGTACTGTGGATCTTCTTGCTCCCGAGCCAAGAACTCAATAACAAAACCAAGGCAGGAGTAGGGTTTTACGCATCCGTGCGGCCCGAACCTGGGTAAACGGCTCGCGTGTGCGCCTCGATCTGCTCTTTGTGCTCCCTCCGCTCCCTTGCCGTACCGAAAAGGGGCTCCGGTCCCATAGGTGTTCGTGGGCGACCAGTTTCCCCGACATCTTTGGCGCGCCAGGTAGGGGCGCGTCGGGGTTGTGCGAACCTGATCCGGCGCTCACGCGGGCGTAACCTTCAGTAACTTCACCAACTTCGTCAGCTTCATCAACTACATCAACATGCCGCCGAAGAAGAAAGCTTCGGAGGTAGGAGGCCCGTCTGCGTCGATCCCACCACCACCAGAACCAACGGTTGGTGGGGTAGACGCTGGCAGAAGGGTGGACGCCGGCGAGAACACTCACGGCGCCGCCAAGTCCAAGGACAAGACGGACGACCGAGCCCACTCCAAGACCTCGGCGTCCGTGCACGCACCACGCCCCTCTCAGGAGGTGCCGGACCAGCAACGGCGTGGTACCCAGGGTACCATACGCTTGCTGGGATGAGGCCAAGCCGGTGGGTCGCGGGACGCTCGGGGCCAACGTGCTGGCGCGAGCAAGGCGCGGTCGCCGGGGCGAGATCCTACTCCTTCTAACGCTGTTAGAAGTCCGAGCATATCTCGCTCCTCGCACCGCTCGCCACCGCTCCCTTCCTCTCCAGCAGAAGCTCTAGCCAGAGCTCAACTGCTCCTCGACTTCCCTCCAGCGGCGGACAAGGCCGAAGACTGGAGGGCCACCATTCAAAGCCTCATCGCCTTCGCCAACAACGACACGCCGCAGCAGCCGGCAACATCACGGCCGTGGCAAGTCAGCCAAGCGAAGGCCGATGGAGACAAGACCGCCGGGGGTGCAACTACCATGCACTCCCCGCCGCGGAAGCAGAAATCGCCGACTCGCCGGATCAACGTCGACGACGACTCCACGGCGTCGTCGGATCCGCGGGCTCGTCGCGATCAGCGCCAAGTCCTCGACGACAGGCGACAAGAAGACGCTCGAACTCGCATCGAGCGTCGAAGAGAAGCACGACGACAGTCCGATCAACGCGCTGGGACCGCTGTCGACATGCACGCGCCCGGTGAACCAGGCGACTTGCCGTACGCGGTAGGCTGCCCTGCGTTCACCCGTGAGCTGCGGCAAGTCCAGTGGCCCAGCATGAAGAACCTTAGGCCCGACGTACCCGAGAAGTACGACGGCAAGACCCATCCCTCGGAGTTCCTCAGTATCTACACCATTGCGGTACAGGCTGCCAGGGGACGGGATGAGAAGATTCTAGCAAACTACTTCCCGCTTGTGCTCAAGCCCAATGTCAGATCCTGGCTCATGCACTTGCCGAAGAACTCCATCTCTTCTTGGGCAGACCTGTGCCACCAGTTTGTCGGCGCCTTCACGGGCGGTCACAAGCCCCACGGCCAGGAAAGTGATCTCCACATACTTGCCCAGAAGGAGGGAGAGTCCCTGCGGAAATACATCCAGAGATTCAGCCGCGTCCAGCACAACATCCCAGACGTACACCCTGCCGCGGTTATTAGCGCGTTCCATCAGAACGTGCGTAACCGCCGGATGAGGGAGGAGATGGCGATGACCAAGATCCGGGACGTCAGCGAGCTTTACGCTCTGGCCGACAAGTGTGCGCGCGCTGAAGAAGGGAGGAGACTCCCCGGAGAGGATGCTGGAGCAGGGGGAATGGACAGCGAGGATGCCGCCCCGGCAAGGAAAGGCCGATGGCGGAACAATAAGAAGAAGAAGAACAAGGAAGTACTGGTTGTCGAGCAGTCCGGCAAGGAGGCTGCCACCAAGAAGACACAGGTTGGTGGCTCCGGCAAGGAGGCCACCCCTGTGGCGGCCGCCGACAAGCAGGACGGCTCAGACAAGCAGTACTGCAAGATCCACCACACCAAGGGCCACGATCTCCAGAACTGCAAGAGAGTTGAGTACCTCGTAGAACAGCAGAAGGCTGAATACGAGCGTCGCGACAAGGAGAAGGCCCAAGGAGGTGGAGGAGAGTCCGGCAAGAAGCGGCCATTCAATGGTCGGGGAGGACGCCGCGGCAAGGCTAAGCAGCGGCAAGGGGATAGACCTCCCCGCGGCTGCGACAAGGACGAGGACGAAGAGGACGACGAGGACATGGATGACGGAGACAACAGCGAACAGGAGTTCCAGAAGGCCACAGAAGTTCTATGCGTCGATGGAGGTGCCTCTCTGCACACTTCCCACCGCCAACTCAAGCAATGGGTGCGGGAAGTAAATGCAGCAGAGCCACCCGTCGGGTCGCGCAAACTTTTGAAGTGGTCCAGCACGCCCATCATCTTCGACCTTGAGGACCACCCTGACCGCACAACTACGGTCGGGTGCTTGCCGATGTTGGTTTCGCCAACCATCCGCAACCTCAAGGTCACCAAGATGTTGGTTGACGGCGGGGCCAGCCTCAACTTGATCTCCTCCGCTGTGATCCGGAAGCTGCAAGTCCCCGACAGCGAGCTCGAGGAAACCGGAACATTCCAAGGGATCAACCCGGGAAGGAGCAAGCCGAAGGGGAAGATCACACTGCCAGTGACCTTTGGCGGGGAGCTAAACTTCAGGACTGAGAGGATCACCTTCGACGTCGCCGATATCCCATTGCCATACAATGGGATACTCGGCCGTCCGGCGCTCGCCAAGTTCATGGCAGCCTCTCACTATGCATACAACATGCTCAAGATGCCAGGGCCAATAAGCGTCATCTCTGTCCCCGGCGACAAGAAGGATGCGCTTATCTGCGCCGACAAGATCTACCGGGACGCAGCAGCCGCGGCAGATAGCAAGACACTTGCCGCTGAAGCTCCCGGGGGGAGGACCAAGACCATGTCCGGCAAGAGCTCTGGAGCCCACTCCGGCAAGCGCACCTCTTCGGAGTGCTGCGCTGCCGTCGAGGACGCACCATCGAGCTCCACCGGCAAGTGCAAGAAAGGAATGGCAGCTCCACCTGCAACCAAGAAGGTGTCCGCCAAGGAGGACGGCACTGGTGGTACTTTCACCATCAGTGCTACGCTCGACCCCAAATAGGAAAGCGCGCTCGTTGCCTTCCTGTGGGCGAATGTCGACGTGTTTGCATGGCAACCGTCTGACATCCCTGGCGTTCCCAGGAAGGTAATTGAGCACAAGCTTGCTGTTTGTCCTCACGCGCGGCCCGTCAAGCAGAAGGTCAGGAAGCAAGCGGTGGAGCGCCAAGAGTTTATTGCCGAGGAGATCAAGAAGTTGGAAGCAGCAGGCCTTGTTAGAGGTGTACTTCATCCCACGTGGCTGGTCAATCCAGTTGTCGTGCGCAAAGCTAATGGGAAGTGGAGACTTTGTATAGACTTCACTGATGTGAATAAAGCTTGTCCCAAGGATCCATTTCCCTTGCCGCGCATTGACCAGATCGTTGACTCCACGGCTGGATGTGAGTTGCTTTCATTTCTTGATGCATACTCAGGATACCACCAGATATTCATGGCTGAGGAAGACGAAGAGAAGACCGCATTCATTACTCCATGTGGCACTTACTGTTTCATACGCATGCCCTTTGGATTGAAGAATGCGGGCTCAACGTTTGCAAGGGTAATCCACAATGCTTTTGAGCCACAGATACACAGGAATGTAGAAGCTTACATGGATGATATAGTGGTCAAGAGCAAGGACAAGGATACCCTGGTCCAAGACCTGGATGAAACTTTTGCAAATCTGCGCAAGATACAACTCAAGCTAAACCCCGAGAAGTGCGTCTTCGGAGTCCCCTCCGGCAAGCTTCTCGGGTTCTTCGTGTCCCAGAGGGGGATTGAAGCAAATCCCGACAAGATCAAAGCCATCGAGCAGATCGAAGCCCCGAAGAGCTTCAAGGATGTACGGAGGCTTGCTGGTTGTGTGGCTGCCCTCAGCAGGTTCATTTCTAAGTCTGCAGAACGCGCCCTGCCGTTTTTCAAAATCTTGAAAAAGGCAGGTCCAATGAAGTGGACTCCGTAAGCGGAGGCAGCGCTGCAAGACTTGAAAGGATACCTATCCTCCACCCCAATACTTGTCGCATCTAAGCCGCAAGAGAAGTTGCTGCTATACTTAGCAGCAACCAATCAAGTGGTTAGTGCTGCGTTGGTAGCGGAAAGGGAGGCAGAGGAGGATCCCACGGCCCCGGCAAGCGCATCCAGCGACAAGCAGGGGGCTCTCCCGACAAGCTCTGGCCCCGACAAGGATGAGTCTGCGCAGATACAAGGAGAAGTGCGAAAGAAGATGGTGCAGCGCCCAGTTTATTTTGTAAGTTCCCTCTTGCAGGGGGCTAGGTCAAGATACTCTGGAGTGCAGAAGTTGCTTTTCGGCCTCCTCATGGCCTCGAGAAAGCTGCGCCATTACTTCCAAGCACACGAGATAACAGTGGTCACTCGCTTTCCGTTGAAGAGGATATTGCAGAATCCAGAAGCAACAGGAAGGATTGTCGAGTGGGCACTAGAGCTGTCAAGCTTTGGACTTAGGTTTGAAAGTACTTCAACTATCCCGAGCAGAGCCTTGGCAGAGTTCATAGCAAAATGGACACCAACACCAGATGAAGAAATCCCAGAGACAAGCATCCCCGTCAAGGAAGTAAGCAAAGAATGGATAATGTACTTCGATGGTGCCTTCTTGCTGCAAGGCGCCGGTGCTGGTGTGCTGCTTGTCGCACCCACCGGGGAGCACCTCAAGTACGTTGTCCAAATGCACTTTCCCAAGGAACAAGCGACGAACAATACTGCTGAGTATGAAGGTTTGCTTGCCGGCCTCAGAATTGCGGCCGAACTTGGGATCAAGAAGCTGATTGTGCGGGGAGATTCGCAGTTGGTGGTCCGACAAGTAAACAACAGCTACCAGAGTCCTTTGATGGAAGCTTATGTCGATGAAGTGAGGAAGCTTGAAGAACACTTTGAAGGCCTGCAGATGGAGCACGTTCCAAGAGCTCAAAATGATATCGCAGACGGCCTGTCAAAGTGTGCTGCATTGAAGCTACCTGTGGAACCAGGAACCTTCATGCTCAAGCTAACTCAACCATCTGTTACACCATCAATTGGGCAAAGCAAGAAGAGAAAGTTGGTCTCCGGCGACTACTTGCCGGCGGATCTTCCTGAAGCCGCCGCCAAGGTCCCCAGGATCAACGACCAAGTTGCTGAGGAGCAGTCTGCTCCTACGAACTCTAGGGTTCGTACAGTTGAAGCAGACGTTCCCGGCAAGTCTAGCCCCGGCGAGCTTGCCGGGGAACGTTCAGCTCCGGCAGACCCGCAGGTTCTTGCCGTAGAAGCTGGCGTTCCCGCGGCAGCGCTGATGCCTTTAGTCCTTGTTGTTGAGCCTCAGGCTCCACCATGGGCACAGCAAATTGTCCGTTTTGTTCAAACTAGAGAACTTCCCGAAGAACCAGAAGAGATAGAGAGGATTACCAGGCAGTCAAGTATGTACCAGTTCGTCGGCAATGAACTGTACAGAAGAAGACTCAATGGTGTCAGATTGAAGTGCATTTCCCGGGAGGATGGACAGAAGCTGTTGGCAGAAATACACGGAGGCATATGTGGTCACCACATTGGTGCAAGAGCACTTGCCGGGAAGGCGTTCCGGCAAGGTTTATTTTGGCCAGAAGCCCTCCAAGATGCAACTGCACAAGTAACCAAGTGTGAAGCGTGCCAGTTCCATGCCAAGCAAATACATCAGCCAGATCAAGCTCTCCAGACGATCCCTTTGTCCTGGCCCTTTTCGGTCTGGGGGCTCGACATCCTCGGCCCCTTTCCCCGCGCAGTCGGGGGCTTTGAGTACTTGTACGTCGCCATCGACAAGTTCACAAAGTGGCCAGAAGTGGAACCAGTGAGAAAGGTGACCGCGCAGTCAGCAGTCAAGTTCTTCAGGTCAATCGTTTGCCGTTTCGGAATCCCTAACAGGATCATCACCGACAACGGCACACAGTTTACAAGTCGCACCTTCATGCAGTACGTCCAAGACCTTGGCGCCAAGGTTTGCTTTGCTTCTGTTGCTCACCCGAGGAGCAACGGTCAAGCGGAGAGGGCAAACGCTGAAGTGCTGCGCGGGCTCAAGACAAGAACTTTTGACAGGCTGCACAAGTGCGGAAGAAACTGGATCGAGGAGTTGCCGGCGGCTCTTTGGTCAATCAGGACGACACCAAATCGAGCCACCGGACAGACACCCTTTGCTCTTGTCTATGGAGCAGAGGCAGTTCTCCCCACGGAACTCGTATACGGGTCTCCTCGAGTACTCGCTTATGACGAGCTCGAGCAAGAGCAACTGCGGCAAGATGATGCACTGCTCCTCGAGGAGGACCGTCTCCAGGCTGCTGTACGAGCTGCTCGATACCAGCAAGCTTTGCGTCGCTATCATAGCCGCAAAGTCAAGGCCAGGAGTCTCGAGGAAGGCGACCTTGTTCTTCGGCGCGTTCAGTCCGCCAAGAATTCCAACAAGTTGACGCCGAAGTGGGAGGGCCCTTATCGGGTGAGACAAGTCACAAGGCCCGGCGCTGTCCGCCTTGAGACCGTAGAAGGCTTACCGGTGAGCAACTCCTGGAACATTGAGCATCTTCGCAAGTTTCACCCATGAGGCGCGGTTGCCGTGATCCGCTCCGGCAACCATCTTTTGTACAAGTCTTGCCACTGTCGCATGTAAACCTTTGTACAAAGCCGGGCGCAGACCCCGTGCATCAGTAAAACTTTTGTGCTTCGCGCGACTTGTTATTTCATGCTTTTCCATTTTCTTGCATGTGTTACTTGACACTTTGTGCAGCACACACCCCCGGTAAGCAATAACAAGCCGCAAGGCTCCATATCTATGTTTCCTCCCCTTTTCTCTTTTTCCCTCAAGCAGAAGAAGTGTTCCTCGCGCACAAGTTTGCCGGGGGGGAGGGAACAGTGGTATGGACCAAGTGCCGTTCAAGAAGGAAAAGCCTTGCCGGGAAGCAAACAAAAGCTAAGTTGCCAAAGTTTGAGCATTCAAATTTTTAAATTTTTAGTTATCTTCCTTGAACGACCACACTTTGTATGGAAAACCTGTGCGCGGAGGAACCTACCCGTGGCTAGCAGCGCCCTTACTTTGTTTCGAGCACGCTCAACGGCTTAAGTGAGCTGCAACAAGTGTCGCGCCCTTATTTCGTTTTCGAGTTCGCTCAACAACCTAAGTGTGCTGCGACTAGCCGCGGCAAGGTTTCTTGCCGGCGAGGGCATTGCCAGCAGGCCGCTGAAGTCCCGCACTCAGCGCTCGCGGCAAAGGTCCCTTTCCCGGCAAGCTCCCTAGAAGCGTAGGGTGAGAAGCATACAAAGTGAAGGAACCAAGCAAGGGAGATAACACTGCATTGACTACCCAAAATAAAGTTATATTACAAGATAACTTGCCGTTGTTCTAATAAACTACTGTCCATGACTTAATTGGCAGCGACAAGGGAAGCGGAAAGAAAACAACCTAGTCTACACGGTCGCCGTCAACCCTCTTGATCTTGCCCACCTTGGCCACGATGTGGGCGACGCGAGCCTTCAACGCTTCCTGGTCAGCTTCGGGCGGCAGGGTCCGGAGGACGTTGTCGAGGTTGATCCCAGGGTTGCGGTAGACGATCTTCGCCAACACTCGCTACATGGTACCCGTGCAGAGCCTACGCGCCTCGTTCGCCAGCTGCAAGGGGAGCCTTTCCCGTAGCTGTGCGAGGGCCGGCGCCACTCCTCTGAAGAACAAGCTCAGCTTGGCGCTGTGGGGGAGGCTCTCGTCGGGGGAGTACACGAGGCGAGGACTTCTCCATCGAAGCTCTCCCCCTCCGCGGAGGCGAGGACTGGCTGAGCGCTCCCTCCCGCCGAGACAGATCTTCGGCGGCTAGTCTTTGCTGCTCCTCAACCTCGGCCTTCTCGAGGATGAACGCCTGGTGCGCCTCGGCGAGCTCCTCCCGCTCCTCCGCCAAGTTCCGGAGGGCCGCATGGTTGGCGGCGCGGAGCTCCGCGGCGCGCTTCTCCAAGTCGACGCCAGCCTTGGCAGCCAGAGCCTCTCGGGACTCCAGCTTGGCCTGCCTGGCGCGGTACAAGGCCAGAAGCCGGCGCAGGAGCTGCTCCTCTTCGGGCTCGTTGCTGCTGCCGGGCGCGTCGACAAGCCTCAGCCCGGCGGAGGCGAGGACTTCTCCATCGAAGCTCTCCCCCTCCGCGGGCTCCCTTGATGAGGACGCCCACGGGACTTGAATAAAGACCCCGTTGGCGGCCTCCAGATAGACACCCGACCCGGTCGCGGCAGCGGAGGGGTCGGCGGCCGGCGCAGCGTCCGGCGCTCCTGCGGCCTCAGGGCCGTCAGTGCGGTTGCCGGTCCCCTCCCCAGCTGCAGCGTCAGTGGCCGCGGGGGTCTCGTCGGCGGCTGGCTCGTCAGCGCCGGCCATCCCTTCAGCGGTGGCGGCGTCGCCAGCATTGCTGCGCGCGTCCTCCTCGGCGATGGCCTCCGTCTCCAACGGCTCCGGGGCGGGCGGATCTGACAGCAGAAAAAGAAAAGAAGAATCGTCAAGCAAATATCAAAAAAGAAGAAATTCAAGAGAAGGAAAGTACAAGGGCTACCTGCGCGGGCTTCTTCGGTAACGGGGTCCCTCGCCGGGGAGTTCTCCCTTGGCGGCGTAGTAGTAGCCCCCGCCGGCGGAGGGCCGCTGGCACCTTCCCTTGGCGGTGTGTCCACCCTTGTCGGGGTGCTCGCTCTTGGTGGGGTACTCGCCCTTGGCGGAGTACCCGCCCTTGGCGGAGCACTCTCCCTCGCCGGGGAGCTCCTCCTTGGCGGGGAGGGTGGGACGAGCGGCTCTTCAGGAATAGTCTCCTGACGCTCCAGAGGCTGCGGCTCCGTTTCTGCACAAGTCAGCAAGCAAACAAGGCCTTAGCAAGGATAAGAAGCCCACGCGCGCCCGACAAGCGAAGAAGAAAAGAAGACGACTTACGCTGGGGGCTGCTCTGCGGAGCAGCAGGCTGGTCCGGCAAGCTTGTCGCTGGCGCATCCCCCGCCGCTGCGATAGGCTCGTCCTCCTCGAGGTCAACCACTGGTATCTTGGCCCTCTTCGCCATCCTCTGGGTCAGGGTCCTGGAAGCCAAACAAGATCAGAATCAGGCAAAGAGGATTCAAGACAAGAGCAACAAGGATCAAAAGAAATAAAAGCTGCAAATGCTTACTCTTCCTCCTCCTCGTCGGAACTAAGGGCGGAGAAATCGAAGTCCGCCTCGCGCGTCCCGGCGCGAGGAGTTGGAGGGGTAGGCTCCCTCGGGCGCTTAGCGGGCTCCGGAGCCGGAGGCTGAGAAGACCCCGCTCCGGTCGTCCCCAAAGACCGAGGGGCGGAAGGAGCGCCAGAGCCAGTTCGGGAAGATCCCCCTCCGCTTGCCGCTGAGGCACGGGGCGCCTCCTTGACGGCCTTGCTCGTCGTGGTGGCGCGCGTCGAGCGATGCTGTGGCTGCTGTCGGGGCGCCGGCTGCCTCGCCGTCTCGGTGGTCTTGCGGAGGCGCTTCTTTGGCTGTGGCGGAGGACTCGGTGGTGGTGGAGAATTCTCCGAGGATGAGGAGGCGTCGTCGAGGTTCAGTGACCCGCCCGAGTCTTCGTCGGAATCGCCCGATTCGGCGTCTTCCTCGGCGGGCTCACTGGACTCAGTGCCCTGCCCGGCAGCCTCGCTCGTCCCGGCAGGCTCCCCGGCAGGCTGCCCGGCAGGCCTCAGCAATTTGAGGATTTCTTCCTCCTCGGCCCGGCTCACTGCGTCTGCTGCTTCTGCTTCCTCCATGGTGTACCCAAACTCACCCGCGGCCGCAGCTGCGGGGGCCTCTTCCATACTGTTGGCTATATACGCCACATCCCGGTCGGTGGTCGCGCGGGTGAGCCCCTTCTTCTCTTCAGGATTGACCGGCCGCTCAACCAGGTTGTCAAAGAAAGTTTGTACGGTCTCTTCTGAAGGCGTCAACCAAGTGGGAACAACCCCGTGGGAGTCGCACTGAGGCATTGCCGCGCGGATGGCACTAAGGGAAGAATTGTTGCAAAGACGAACTACTCCCCGCGACGGGGCAAACCACTCAGGGTGCTTGGGGTCATGTTTGAACAGCGAACGGACCATCCCCTTGAGTTCCAAGATGGTGAAGTTGTAGTTCAGGCCGGGGCGCAGCCTCATACGGTCTGCCGCGTTGCCGAACTCCCAAGCAGGCCTCTTCCTATCCTGCAGGGGAGCAATGCGGCGGCGAAGGAAATCAGCCCCGACCTCACCTACAGTAAGGTTGGCGGCCCGGAGGCGAAGGATCCTAGTGAGGGCTATCTTCAGCTTCTCATCCTCCGGGGCCAGATCACTCCAATCCTTGCCGCGCACTATTGCAGCCCGACGCGGGCAGGTAAACTGCTGGGGTTCCTCTTCCATAACCCAGCACCAATCAGCCCTCCACTCTTCCCACTTGTCGCGGAGCTCTCCAATCAAGTACGCCTCTTTCTTGTTGAGCCTGAAGATCCAAGAGATGCCACCGGATAGAGGGGACCCAGACTCTACTCGAGGTGTGAAGAAGTGGCGGAAGAGAGCTACGTTGGGGTGGACCCCGACAAAGTTTTCGCATAGATGTGCGAAAACGGCCAAGGTTAAGACTGCGTTCGGGGTGAAATCGAGGAGGTGGAGTCCATACGTGTTCATGACGTCGCAGAAGAACTCAGAGTACGGAGGGCAGAGACCGCAATGGAAGAACAGAGCGAAGAAATGGTAACCTCCCGGATACATATCGCAGGCTTCGGCGGGGAGGACCCTGGTGCGCGGGTGAGCCTTCGTCTCCCTCGCCCAGAACAAGTAGTACTTGTCCCTCAGCTCCCTCGCGCCGAGCCTCGGCGGGAAGACCACCATCCTCTTCCGCATGGCTGCCAGCTTCGCCGCCTGCTCGGACTTCGCGTTCTTCGCCTTGTCGCTCTTCGGGGCCATGGCGGGGACGGCGAGGGGGGTCGGCGGCGCTGAGGAGACTGGCGGCGGCGGAAGGAGGATGGAGCTCGGCTTTCTTTCGACCTTTGGGGAGGCGGAGAGCCGCGGGGGTTTCTGGAGATTGAAGACGCAATGAAGCAATGGGGGGAAACTGCCCCTGTTTCCTCTGCTTTTAAGGGGGGAGTGGGGGATGTTCCGCATTTTCCCATTAAAGAAACAAACCACGATCTCTCCCACGACGCCGCAATCAACGCGTGCCGTTAGGGAGGGATGCGGCGAATATGGAGTGGGAAACGGCGCGTCGTGGGCCGCGTGTGCCCGTGCACTGTTTTGGGCCTGGCCCAACAGCGCTCGGCACCGTGTGTGGCCCAGGCCCGGGGGCTCCTGTCGGTGTACTAAAGTAGGGGTACCTTAGTATCCCGACTTGTACACGGGCAGTAGCAGCGTCCCGTGGTCAGGCTCACCACGCGCCCGCCAAGGCCCACTCTAGTTCCTTTGGAGCCATTCAAGAACAAAGTATTCAAGTTAAGAAACAAGACCCCGGCAAGAGGAGCTTGCCGGGAAGGCCGCTCCAGGCTCAAGATCATCCCTTCTGCGCAAGACCCTGGCAAGAGGAGCTTGCCAGGAAGGCCAAAGGACAGCATCTCAGAAGACATGCCGTGGCGCATAGCGCGCCCCGGCAGGACCCGGAGAGCGACAAGCTTCCGGGCCCGGCAAGGTAGCGACCGTGGCAAGGTGCTTGCCGCGGCAAGCTTTCACTGTGCGCCTGCGCTCCAGCTCATCTGGCCACGCGTCGCCCTGGGGCCCTTCCTGGGGCACGTGGCGGATGGCTGTGCAGCCTGGGGTACACGGTGGCAAGCCACGATGATGAGGCTACCGTCGTGGCGAACGGAGACGCCCGGACGGACGCTTTTTACACTGTTTTGGGGCGACGGCGACGGGCATTCAATGCCCATGTCCCCCACCGTCTGGGTTAGGTATAGACCACTGTGCATACACTATACATGCACTGTTACAACTACCAACAATTTTACGCTTTTACCCTCATCTACGTTGACACCTGTCGGTGACCCCATTGAACTATAAAAGGAGGCCCATGCACAACGTAGAGGAGGTTCCGAAACTTGATCACTCTCACGCTCGGTGTAGCTAGTACTGTGGATCTTCTTGCTCCCGAGCCAAGAACTCAATAACAAAACCAAGGCAGGAGTAGGGTTTTATGCATCCGTGCGGCCCGAACCTGGGTAAACTGCTCGCGTGTGCGCCTCGATCTGCTCTTTGTGCTCCCTCCGCTCCCTTGCCGTACCGAAAAGGGGCTCCGGTCCCATAGGTGTCCGTGGGCGACCAGTTTCACCGACAGGCATAGTATCATCAAAGTAAATTTTCTCCTCAAAAGTTGGGGGACTAAAAATATCATGTTCATCAAACGTGTCATCCCCAAGCTTAGAGCTTTCCTTGTCATTAGCAATATTGATATTAAATAAAAACATACTAATAACATCACCACCATCATGATTGTTATGCAAATAATAAAGTTCCAAAGGTTTTTTAATTTTCTCTTCGAACACATCATGTCCAAGTTCAAGGTAGAGCTTATAAAGCTCTCTCATATTTTTGTTGTTTTCCATTAAGCAAAACTAGTGAAAATAAAAACAAAAAACAAAAAGATTTAATTGCAAGATCTAAAGATATACCTTCAAGCACTCACCTCCCCGGCAACGACGCCAGAAATAGCTTGATGTCTACACACGCTTCTACTCTTGTAGACTATGTAGGGCCTCCAAGCGCAGAGGTTTGTAGGACAGCAGCAATTTCCCTCAAGTGGATGACCTAAGGTTTATCGAACTCAGGGAAGTAGAGGTTGAAGATGGTCTCTCTCAAGCAACCCTGCAACTAAGATACAAGAAGTCTCTTGTGTTCCCAACACACCTAATACAATTAGGAGTTGTATAGGTGCACTAGTTCGGCGAAGAGATGGTAAAATATGGATGATAGGAGTGGCAAAGCAAAGTAATATAAATCTGTAATAAAAAGTGCAGCAAGCAAACAAGTGGTAAACGTGAGCACAAATGGTATTGCAATGATGGAAACAAGGCCTAGGGATCATACTTTCACTAGTGGCAACTCCCAACAACATTAACATAATTGAATCACATGATATTTCCCATAAAACATGCAATGGAGACGCACCCGGAGGTCATTCCTTCGTGGTCAAGAGAGGACGAGAATTATGTAGGGCTACAAAAGCACACCTCAAAGTTCGTAGTTCTCAATCTAAGGATTTCCCAATGTCACCGCGGCCATCCAAAGAGAGTCCCACAATCACCACACCATATCTAAAGGATAGTCAAAGACAAGCACCAAGAGACTCTCAATCTTCAATCAACACACAAGAGAGGAAATCACTCATGAAAATATTTTTCTAATCCATGTCCAATAGACCGCTGTCACCTTGGTCTCGGGGATTATACTAGATAAAGACAAGTGAGTACATCAATCCAATACATAGAGGAAGGGGAAATATCATGAGATCACCCTAGATTAACATAGCCTATGATCACAACGAAGATCACATCATGGGAGAGAGAGATAACCACATAGCTACACGTACGAGCCCTCGGCCCCGGAGAAGACTACTCACACATGGACATGGTGAGGAGGAGGTTGATGATGGTGTTGATGGAGAGGTGCAGCCCCGCGAGGAGGAGATGGCCGGCGGCGGCCACGGAGGCGGCGGCGGCGGCCCTAGGGGGCGGCGGCGGCCCTCCGGGCGGCGGCGGCCCTAGGGGGCAGCGGCTCCTTGGCCCCCCTTCTTCCTTGTGGATGGTGCTGCAATGGTTCTGGTCCTCCCCTTCAAGACGGCGGCTCGGGAGGAGGAAAATTCGTGGCCCTTGGTGACCTAGGTTTCCTCTCTTTATATAGACTCTCGGATTCTCGTCATCAGATTTTGGGCCTCAGTAAAACGGGCTTTACTCGGCCGTCCGGACTCCGATTTGGACGAATTTTATATCCAGAGGCATCGCCTCGAAATTCCCCACAACTTTCGCAACTAGACTTTTTCCGTTTGACGTCGTCTTCGGGCCAAAACGTGACCATCTTTAAAAAACGTTCTCAGACAGATTTCAGGAAAGTCAGAGTCCTACTCCAATACGACTCCTTTTGCGTTTTTGTCAATTTCCAAGTAATTCCTACACAATAAAGTGTAAAACAAGAACATTGTGCACTTTTGCAACCATTAGTAGGTTAGTCCAAATATGATCAAAAGTGTATGGAAGTGCATAAATATCATAGCAATATCACACAAAAAGGGCATGGAGCAAGCAGAAATTATAGATACGTTTTGGACGTATCAATGATTCAAGAACGCCCTGACTTCAAGACTCTCGATCCGTCTGATATACTTGAGAGGCTCAACACACATGAGTTCCAGCTATCTGAGAAGCGTGACATCTATGGTCCCAACTATGGCCGCTCTCGCGCCTTAAAGGCAAAAGCTGTTTCCTCATCTGAAGAAGAATCTGACTGCAGTTCTTATGATCCTGAAGACATTGGAAAGGAGCTTGCCATGCTTGTGAACAAGTTCCAGAAATTCACTAGGAAGAAAGGTTTCAGAAAGTCTTCAAGATCCAGCTCAAGAAATGATGAAGCATCTGCTCATGACTACAAGAAAAGAACATGTCATAAGTGCAAGAAACCTGGTCACTACATCTCTGAGTGTCCTCAGTGGGACAACGAGAAGAAGAAAAAGAAGAGCAAGGAATATGATTCTGATGACAAGAAAAAGAAGAAATACTCAAAGTCTTCTTCAAAGTCTTCATCAAAGTATTCATCACATAATAAGAATTCATCTGGCAAGGCTCGCGCTTTTGTTGGCAAGGAGACGGATTCTGAGGAAGAGTCTGCTTCTGAAGAAGCGAAGGTGGAGTCGGAGGAGGAGTCTGATTCTGGTGCTGCAAGTCTGGCTTTAGCCACTGCTTACGTGGGCAAGTCCATCTTCAACACTAAAGACAATGGTCCTGTCCCCAACAATGATGATGAGGACGACGACTCTGCTCCCACCTTCTGCTTCATGGCACGTGGTGCCAAGGTAAAATCATGCGATGCTTACTTTCAAACATCTAGTGAAGATGACTCTGACTGTGAATCAAAACCTAGCTACAAAACACTTGCTAAAATTGCCACTGAACAACAGAAAGCCATGGAACATATTCGAAAACTGTCAGACAAAAGCGATGACATGTTGGACGCGGAAATGACCCGTTCTCAGTCCTTAATTGAAGACATAAAAAATCTTCATGTTAAGTACCAGGAACTTGAAGGTCTTTATGAATCGCTTTCAAAAACTCATGAAAAGCTTTCCCACGATTACATTCAAAGCAAACGAGAACTTGAGAAAGTGAAAGCGGCTCATGAAGATCTTCAAAAGGAGAATGAGTCACTCCGCGCATGACTGATCAGCTCCACTCACGAAGAGTTTGAACCACCATGTCTAAAATGCATTGAACGTGATAATGTTACATCTGTTGCTGAATGCTCTACTGCTGCCACTGTTGCAATATCTTCAACTATTGATGTGGTAACTAACCCCTCTGCTGAGGAAACCACTACTATTGCTGATGAAAATGCTAGGTTGAAGACTTTGCTTGAAACAGGGATGTACAAAAGCCTCAAAGGGCATCAGACTCTATGTGATGTCCTCAAAAAGTAGATACTGAACCGGAACCCTAGGAAAGAGGGTGTTGGGTTCGACAGGAAAATGAATGTTGATGGTTCATACTGGAAGCCTGAGCAGTATCCCAAAACCACATGGGTTGCTGCAAAGGGACCTTCAGTGGATCCATCTACCTTATCTGGCTTCACTTGTGCTAATCCTGTTATCATTGATGAATCCTTTGATGCAAACTATAAACTGTTTAAGAATCAAAATGGTGAAGTGTTTGCCAGGTATATTGGTGCTAACTGCAGGAACGGGCCACCTATGAAGAAGATCTGGGTACCCAAAGGTTGTCTTGAGAAGCTTCCAGCAAATACTGTCATGACACCTCCTGGGATGAAGACAAACCCCAAACCAAAGGCTTCATATGGTCCTAAGGCTTCATACAGACAAAGGACTCACCTGAGTCACCCTAACGCAGATGTTTTGCAGGGAAATCATACTCAGACCCATGAATATGAGCGTGTTTCTTCAAACCGCTATGTTCATAAATCAACGAACTTTTCTGCCTATTCTTATGAGTATTATTCTCCTCCTGCAAGACTATTTGCTAGGGCCCCAAAGCAAAAATTCTCAGATGCTGCTCTTAGACTCATTGCTTCTAAGCCACCCCTGAAGATGTGGGTGGTTAAGAAGAACTAACTTTCTCTTGCAGGGAAAGGTCTCCAGCCTATAATCAAAGGCTTCTGATGTATTTCTGGGGACCTAAAACATTTGTAGGGCACAAGATCAAATGCCCAGAATGACTTACTGCTCATACTATTCATAATTCACTTGTTGAACATCTCATCAGTCCTAACTTTCATCTAAGCTTTCGTAATCCACTTATGCATCAAATGTTTATGCTTCACAATGGCTTTTGGTGAAGCCTATCCTCCTAACGTGTAGGGAGAGACACCAAAGTCTTCAGAATGGATTATGGATAGCGGATGCACAAATCACATGACTGGTGATCGAAATCTTCTCATGGACTCAACTTTACGTCCATCCAACAAGAGTCACATCACATTTGCTGACACTGGTAAAAGCAAAGTGTTGGGTCTAGGTAGAGTTGCAATCTCAAGAGATCAGCACATGGACAAAGTCATGCTTGTTGAATCTATTGGCTTCAACTTAATGTGTGTCTCAATGCTTTGTGACCTAAACATGATTGTGATCTTTGGTAAATTTCATTGCATTGTACTAATGGAATCTAACAAGTCTTTAGTATTTGAAGGATACAAAAAAGGTGATCTGTATATGGTAGATTTCTCAGCAGGACCGCAGATGGCCGTATGTCTTCTAGCAAAAGCTTCAGAGTGCTGGCTCTGGCATCGGAGGCTAGGACATGCTGGCATGAGGAACTTGCATACTTCGCAAAGAAGAAGCATGTCATAGGCATCGAGGAAGTCAAGTTCAAGAAAGATCATCTATGTGGTGCCTGTGAAGCTGGGAAGATGACTAGAGCCAAGCACCCCTCGAAGACAATCATGACGACATCTAAACCCTTCGAGCTGCTTCACATGGACTTATTTGGCCCTACTCACTACTCCACATTCTCTACCACAGCCTGTCTCTATGGCTTCGTCATTGTTGATGATTACTCAAGATACACATGGGTGCACATAATACTCTATAAGACTGAAGTGCAAGATGTCTTCAGACGCTTCGCCAACCGTGCCATGAACAATTATGGCATCAAGATCAAACATATCAGAAGTGACAATGGCACTGAATTCAAGAGCACTGGCCTCGATCTTTATCTGGATGAGATGGGAATCACTCATGAATTCTCAGCCCCATATACATCTCAGCAAAATGGGATCGTTGAGCGCAAGAACAGAACTCTAATTGAGATGGCTCGAACGATGCTCGATGAGTACAAAACACCAAGAAGGTTCTGGCCCGAAGCTATGGATACTGCATGCCATATCATCAACCGTGTTTATCTTCACAAGCTTCTGAAGAAAACATCCTATGAACTCCTCACTGGAAAGAAGCCAAATGTAAGCTACTTCGGAGTATTTGGAGCTAAGTGCTGGATCAAGGATCCTCATCATAAATAAAAATTTGCACCCAAAGCTCATGAAGGCTTCATGCTCGGATATGGAAAGGACTCACACTCCTACAGAGTCTTCAACATTTTTCTCTATAAAACTGTTGAAACTGTGGATGTGAGGTTTGATGAGTCAAATGGATCACAAAGAGAATCCCTACCAAATGTGCTAGATGAAGCATCACCACATGAATCTATCAAGCTAATGGGAACTGGTGAGATCATGCCTTCTGAAGCACAACCTGACGAGGAACTCATCATCTCTGCTCCAAATCAACCTGACGACAATGCTCAGCCTGAAGACAATACTCCTGATGAAGACAATGTACAGCAAGAGCAAAATCTTCGTCCAGCTCATCCTCGTGTTGCAAATGAAGTGCAAGTTGAGAAGATAATTGATAGCATAAATGCTCCTGGTCCACTCACTCGCTCAAGAGCAACACAGCTTGAAAATTTCTGTGGGCACTTTGCTTTTGTCTCAATATCTGAACCGAAGAAAGTTGCTGAAGCTTTTATGGAGCCTGAAAGGATTCAAGCAATGCAAGAAGAGCTTCAACAGTTTGAGCTGAACAATGTGTGGGAACTTGTCAAGCGTCCAGATCCTCGAAAGCACAACATAATAGGCACAAAATGGATCTATCGCGACAAGCAAGATGAGCATGGTCAAGTGGTCAGAAACAAAGCTCGTCTCGTTGCTCAAGGATACACTCAAGTAGAAGGGATTGACTTCGATGAAACATTTGCTCCTGTGGCTAGACTTGAAGCTATTCGCATACTGCTAGCCTATGCAAATCATCACAACATACTTCTTTATCAAATGGATGTAAAGAGTGCCTTTCTCAATGGAAGAATTGAAGAAGAACTGTATGTTGCACAACCACCTGGCTTTGAAGACCCAAAACGTCCTGGTATGGTCTACAAGCTCAACAAGGCACTGTATGGCCTCAAACAAGCACCTCGTGCTTGGTATGACACCCTCAAATACTTCCTGAAGAGCAAAGGCTTCAAACCTGGATCCTTAGATCCCACACTCTTCACGAAGACATATGATGATGAGCTATTTGTCTGCCAAATCTATGTGGATGACATTATCTTCGGCTGCATAGACAAGAAATACAGTGATGAGTTTGGTCACATGATGCAAGAACAATATCAAATGTCTATGATGGGTGAGCTGAAGTTCTTCCTTGGTCTTCAAATTCATCAGCAAAGCAACGACATCTTCATATCTCAAGAGAAGTACCTTAAAGACTGCCTGAAGAAGTTTGGAATGCAAGACTGCAAAGGGTACTCGACGCCAATGCCTGCTAAACATCATCTGGGTCCCGACGCCAATGGTAAAGAGTTTGATCAACATGTATATCGCTCCATGATTGGTTCTTTACTTTATTTATGTGCATCTAGGCCAGATATTATGCTTAGTGTTTGCATGTGTGCTCGATATCAAGCGGCACCAAAGGAGTAGCATCACTTAGCTGTGAAGCGAATACTTCAATATTTGGCTTACACCCCAACACTAGGATTATGGTATCCAAAGGGCTCAGAGTTTGATCTAGTAGGATTTTCAGATGCTGATTATGCTGGTGACAAAGTTGATCGCAAGTACACCTCAGGCACATGTCACTTTCTAGGACGATCACTCGTCTGTTGGTCTTCGAAGAAGCAGAACTGTGTATCACTCTCCACTGCTGAATCTGAATACATTGTTGCTGGATCTTTCTGCGCTCAGCTTCTTTGGATGAAGCAAACACTCAAGGACTATGGAGTCCATCTGAAGCATGTGCCACTCTACTGTGATAATGAAAGCGCCATCAAGATTTCCAACAACCCAGTTCAGCACTCGAAGACAAAGCACATTGAAATTCGTCATCACTTTCTCAGAGATCATGTTATGAAGGAAGATATTGATATCATACACGTCAACACTGAAGAGAAACTGGCAGATATCTTCACAAAGCCCTTGGATGAGAAAAGGTTTTGCAAGTTGCGGTGTGGCTAAATATCTTAGAATCCTCAAATGTCGTGTAATCAGGCACACATCCTAACACTTATGCATATTGATGACTTAGATGTGCAACACACGAAGTAAAGTATATCTTCAATCAATGAAGACTTACATTCTTAGTGTGACTACATTAACATGGAATTTGACTTCAGAGTGCCATGATAATTGTGCGCCGTGTCTGGGTCTAATACTTCCTATACGGTGGGTAATGCGACCACCAAATTCTTGTTTGAAGCGTTTCTTGTGGCGTTACATTTGCAAAGTCTTCGCACTTGGTTTGTCTTCATATAGGACATATATATATATATAGAGAGAGAGAGAGAGAGAGTTGTGTTCTGTCCTCAACAGCATTCACTTATAGATGTGTCTTCGTATTTGAATCTTTTGGACTAAGTGAATGTGATCGGACCCTAACCTCTCTATGCTTTCTCATCTCACACTCTGTCTGTCCAAATCATATGCACTATGTTGAAACAGTCGAATATCTTCTCTGCGTCCTTGTCAGCAGAAGATACGGAGACAAACTTTAAATCTAATTTTAATGCTCCATCCGTTATGCCTGAAATGCGGAGAAGCCGGAACGACCACTCCGACAGTCGTGGTGCACGTGGGATCGTGGGACAACTCCCAATGCATTACATGACCGCCACGTGTCACTCGTACGTGAACCATCAGGGGCACCTGAGTAATTATGATGTGCCGTCTCCCATGCCTATAAATGCACGTCCCATCATGATCAAAAGTTTCTTCTACCACCTCTCCACCTCGACCAACCCTAGCGCCTCCGCTAGCTTTCGACGACGCCGGCGACGAAGCGCTTCGCTGCCGCAACTTGTCGACGTCGTCCTCACGCCGGCCACGGACATCTTCCACTCCGCCGTCGCCGTAGCTGTTCTCCGTCGCCAAGTTAGGGCACGGAAGACCGAACTGCCTGGCATCCAACTCCTACTCCGTCTAAGCAGTTCATCGTGTGGTAAATAAAACTTGCTTTTTACCATCTTCTAGATCCATAAAGATTCATCTGCTTTACCACAAGAAGTTTCTGCCTACTTAGATATATAGATCTATCCGTTCTGCATCTCACATCTTGCCTAGTACATTCACATATGCTTCAACTATAGTTAGATTCCTCACTTGTACTTATTCATGAATTCGTACAAATCTGGAACCAACTCCCATGAGTGAATGTCTTCGCACTATGAGGTCAAAGTCTTCAAAACTGTTTTAATCTTCAAAACTTCTGAGAATGCATATGACCTCTTCCCCTTCCCTCGCATCTCTAATGCTGTCACAGGTACATGTCCGTGGGAGAATCTCTAGGTTCTCATAGTCTGCATTCATTTGCAGAGTTTTTGCAGCGTCACATTCATTCCCTTGAAGACAGTTCCTGTCTGACCAGCAAACCGAAGCATTTGCCTGTTTTGAAGCCATTCAATTTGAAGCCCTTCAGGTTGAAGCAAATGGCAGCTGACAAGACAGTAAGAAAGGGTGGCAGACAGCGCCGTGGCAACACCTCCATTGATTTGCCTCCTGATCTCAGTGAGATGTACAAGACTGATCCAGAGGAGGATTACAATCAGAGAAAGACCCGAATCCAATGGATTCGAAGATACTGGGCCGAACAGTGGTTCAAGTATAGGTTCGTGACCCAAGAGTATGCTGAGAAAAACGCCATCAAGCATCCTTGGGGAGATATCACTTATAAGAATCTTCCCCCCAAGACTCGTGCTGAAGCCATTGCTCAAGGCTTCTATCCTTGCATGGTGAGAGGGCCTCAGCCTGCTGAAGCTGATCCAAGCTCTCTGCTCTGGTGTCGCGACCACAATCTGTTCAAGTGAAATCTTCAATTCGCCAAGAACTCGGCCAAAGAGAACAAGAAGCTGTGGGGATTTGACTTCATCCTGGCCCCTCTGCGCCCTGCGCTGATGGCACGCGCGAAGCTGAACCGAATCTGGTTGGGCCTTTCTACAATCTAGAGGGCCTCATCAGTCACATAAGGGTTCAAGGGGCAGATGTGCATTAGCCTGAAGCAGATGATGACTCTGAAGACGCACCTGCAACGCCGAAGCCTCAGAAGAAGAAATCAAAGGCTTCGAAGACTACTCCTCCAAAGGCGTCTAGAGTGAAGCCTTTGGCCACTACTCCACCTGCACCAAGTGTGCAATCTGAGGAACACTCTCGTATCTCCAAGAGCAGATAGTTGAAGAGGAAGCCAACACGCAACCGCAGTCCAGCTCTCACTCCTGATGCAGTACTGAAGACTGCCAATGATGCCCTTGATCTCTCAAGTGATGAAGATCTTGGTGATGATGCTCTGGAGCTATTGATCAAGAGCAAGCAGGATGCTGAAATCTTCAATGATTTGCCGCTCTTTGACGTTGAAGTGCTCAATAACTTCATTGATGAATGGTTTGACACACCCAACCTGAGCTTCGACGATCTTCAACTTCCAGTTGGCCTCAGCGTCTCCTTCCATGGCGCCATTGCTTTTGAGCTGGCTCTGGCTCAAAGAATTGTTGAGCTGAAGCAGAAGATAGACTATGAAAAAGCTCAGTTCAAGAAGCCTGTGGACTCAGCGTGCAAGAAATTCAAAACTTCAAAGTTATGATGCACGAGCTCAAGGAAGCCTTTCGCCAGCGGCGTGAAGAAGCTAAAGGTTCTCGTGAGAGAATCAAGGACTTGGCTGCCAAATGCGTTCAAGCATTCAATGAAGCTGAGAAGCGCAAGGCACTTGGGCGTCCTGGCATTGATCCAAGAATGGCTGCCAAGAAGAAGAAGAAGCAGCATGTGCCCGAAGCTGAAGAATCTGGGCAGGAAATGCCTCGCATAGTCGTCCCTGCTAGCATGACTGGCACGAAGCCTAAGGCAACTCCAACCGCTTCAAAGCTCAAGAAGACTAAGGTGGCTGAAGCTGAAGCTCGCAAGCATAAGCAATCTACTGATGAAGCTACACCCACCAAGAAGCGCAAGACTAAGAGGGATAAGGCTGCTTCCAAAGAGCCTATCTTTGTCGAGCCAATCTCAGTTGCTCGTCCTGCATCTGCCCAGAGAGAACGAAGACTGACTGTTCATGAGCCTGCTCCCACAGAGGCTGAAGACACTCCAGCTGTCGACCCCACCGCAGCTGAAGACATTGGTCCTCAAGACAATGTTGAAGATGATGAAGTCCTTCCTCAGATCGAATACAACATTGACTCTTCGCCTGTTCTTACGAACAGCGAACGCATCAGCATTGGTCGCCCATTGACGCCAATTGCTCAGGATGACTTGTGGGCTGATCACCCACAAGATACACAAGACACTCCCCAACAAACTCAAGACACTAGTATGGTGCTTGAAGATGAAGATGAAGACTTTGAGGCCCAACAACCTCCATCTCCTCAGGCGTCGTCACCGTTTCGCAGGCTTCGCAAAGGACCAAGGCCTCAAATCGTCACCCCAAGTGCTCCAGAAGGAGTAGAGCAACCATCTGCACTTGATACTGCTCCTACTGGAAGCCCCTCAGAATCTGAAGCCAAAGCGGCTGAAGATATTCCGGCTGCATTAGCCGAAGAAGAACCACCCCAACAAAAAGAAGCACAACCCCAAGTTGAAGAAGATGGTACTGCCATACCCCCTGTTCTCGAGGAGAACGTGTCCTACCCTCCAGCTCCTAAAGTGGAGGCAACAAATTCAGAGGCTGCCACCACCAACACTGAAGCCAATGACGTGGTCATGGCTGAAGCTTTTGTGGCACCTGAAGACACTGTGGCACCTGAAGTGACTGCGCCTGAAGTAACTGCTCCTGAAGCCAGTGCTGCTCCTGATGCCAGTGCTGTGCCTGAAGCTAATACTGCGCTTGACGCCAATGCTGCATCAGAAGCAAATCTTCAGCTTGAAGACAATGCCTCTGCTCCTGTTCCACCTCCACGGTCTCATACCATTGAGCAAGCATACAACAAGGATGATCAGCTTGTTACTGTCCGGTGGCCCATTCTGATTCCGCCACCTACAACTGAACCGCGTGCTGCTGGTCCTCAGTTTGATCATCATGTTGCGCATAGGCCCCAAGTTCAGAAGCCTAAGCCAAGACTGTCAAGGCTTCCAGGTATTGCAACCTCTTCAGGGTCATTCAATGCCAATAGCTTCACTGCGCACAACACCTTCTTTGACAGCGCCAAGAACCCATATTCCAAGCCAAGAATATCATCAGATAGGTTCTGGAGCCATCAACAGCGCAGCTACTACTCAAGAGTACTCTATGATCAAGGCCGCATTTTCCCTCATATGCGTCTTGAAACTGAAGCTATTGCTGGAATGCCCTGCTTGGCGGAAGCTCTCGACTGCTTCCGTGATGCTGGCCTCCTCAATTTTGTCCTAGATAAAGAGCATTGGAATGAAGAGCTGCTTTTGCAATTCTATGCAACACTCCACATCCGAGGCTACAGCAAGGATCCGAAGACATAGGTCCTTGAGTGGATGACAGGCAATGTGCATCATGAAGCTAAAGCCTTTGATCTCATTAAGCTTACTGGCCTGCCCACTCTAGGAGATCTATATGAACCTGGCTGTCAACTGCACACTGAAGCCTTGGAGAGTATCTTTCAGAAGCGTCATCCCAACATGAGCCAAATGCTCAGCATGATGAAGCCTCTACCAAGTGATGCTGAATATCCTAAGGAATTCTTTGTTGAAGACCTTGAGTACCTGCCGCGCACCATCTTTCACATCATAAGGCGTACTCTATGGCCAATCAAAGGACATTCTTCATCAGCCAAGCTTGAAGGCACTATGAAGACTTTGGTCTTCTATATCTTCAATGGCATCAGCTTCAATGCTCAAGATTTCTTCATTAGGCAAATGGCTATGTCTGGAGCTGATCTATTTGGACTGAAATTTTATGCCCCTTGGATAATGCGCCTCATCAAGTTGCATTCAGCTATCACCTATCAACCCTCTGCTCGCAACCATCAGATTTTCTTGCCTGAGGTAGATATGTCAGCTGAAGCCATCTACCAAGAGCCTGCTAAAGAGCCAGTTAGTCTTCACAACGCCGATCATCAAAGCTTCACTCAGCAGATTGAAGGGGTTCCAGCAGTCTCACGTGTTTATCCTCTGGCTGGTCGTACTCGTCTACCTCGACACGCTGAAACCGAAGCCACTGAAAGCACCATCGCTCAAAGGCCTCAGAAGCAATCTCGTGTCCTGAACAACCGAGAGCTTCTGGTAGCCCTTCATCAGAAACAGGACAAGCATCACCTCTGGTTAAAGCGCCAGATGCAGAGCCTCTTGGTGGATGTCAATCGCATTCGCAATCTTGCCACCAAGAATGCCTTTGTTGCTCATGAAACATGCAGGCGGTCTTGGAAGAGTTTGACCTTGCTAAGTGATGAAGCAGATCTTCAAGACGATGGCTTCACTGAGAGATTCAAGTTTGACAACACTCCTCCAAGGACTACTGTTATGCGTCGAACTCCATCCCTTGAAGATTCTGAATACTCCTCCTCCGCTGCAACAATTGACGCCAGGGTGATCGATGATCAGGATGATGCTACTTCACCGCCTCCTACTTCAGCGTGCATCGACACTGCACCAACCACTTCTGCACTGCCAAACAACAACACCGACCCTGCATCCTCTTCTGCTCCAACTGGGAACGAGTAGAGGCTCTATGTCTTCAAACCTTTTTGGTCCTTACTGACAAAAGGGGGAGAAGCATATGAGTTGATAGTCTTCAAGCGGGTCCATATGGGCGGGTGCTTTATAATTTGCCTAGTGTTTACAACTCTCCTTTTGCTACATTTGGTTCTTTGAGTTGTAACACTTAAACTGATGGTCGTCTGCTACGTTTTTATGCTACTCTGTAATGCGATGATAAATTACGCATCTGCTACCTTATATTCCGCACTTAGTCATTATTGTAGACGTCCATTTTTCATTATGCATGTCATTATCTTCGACATATCAATTATGCATGATGAATTGTCTTCATAAGTTGAAGAGGATCTCCACAAGTACAACCGGCCATGTGCATTTCCATTCAAAGGCAAATCAACCATATGCACATCTTCAGGGGGATCCTTTTGCTACTTACGAAGACAATACCTTTATCCTTTACAATTTCACATATGTTTATCCCCGTTGAAAACTTCAACCAGTTTGTCATCAATCACCAAAAAGGGGGAGATTTTAAGTGCATCTAGTGCCACCCCTAGTGGTTTTGGAGTATTGACGACAAACCTGGTTGAGGGACTAATGTGTTTGTGAGAATTGCAGGATAACACAGGTAGTAGTCCCTCATTGATTCGGTTAACCTACCGGAGATGACCCCTAAAAATGTATGAAGACATTGATATTAGTGGTGGTATATGAAGATAATCATATTGAAGACTATGACATGAGAAGACATTATGTGAAGACTATGGAGAGCGAAGACGTAGAAGTTTCGTTGTTTCCTTTTCTTCTTTGTTGAGTCATAGGAACCACCGTACTGTTAAGTGGGGTCCAAGTGAACTAAGTCAGAGTGACTGAAGTGATGCTCAACCAAATCCTATGTCTTTGAGCGAAGACTATGAGAGCAAATCTTATCCAGAGGCGGATAAGTCAGCTTTACTTGGAGCTCAAGTAAAGTTGCCGTGTGTGTTTGAAATCTGATCGTTGGAACACGTGTCAGTTCCTTAGTGACCCAGGGTCACTTCGGACAAATCAGGTCGGGTTGCCCAGTGGCTATAAATAGCCCACCCCCTACACCATAAATTGGTGGCTGCTCAGAGTTATTGCACGACTTTTGTCGTTTGAGAGCAACCCACCTTCGAAGCATTTGAGAGAGAAATCCTTGCGAGGACAAAGCCCAAACACCCAGAGCCAAAGAGTGTTAGGCATCACTGAAGTCTTTCTGTATGTGTGGCCTGAAGACTTATTACACTTGAGGACTGTGTTTCCTCCAGCCGGTTAGGCGTCGCGTTCTGAGCATCCAAGAGTAATTGTGGATTGCCGGTGAACGAAGTCTGTGAAGGTTTGGAAGTCTACCTTGAAGACTTACCAGAGTGATTGGGCGAGGACTAGGTGTTCTTAGCTCAAGGGGAACAAGGTGAAGACGCGGTCTTCTGAGTTAAATCTCAGCCTCCCTAACCAGACGTACAGTTGTCACAGCAAGTGGAACTGGTCTAACAAATCACTGTCTTCCCCAAGCTACTGGTTCTATCCTTTCCTTCCCTTTACTTACTGCTATGTGTTGTGAAGACATTGCATGCTTGACTTATCTGATTGTCTTTGCTGAGTATCTACCTGTTATGATTGGCTTCATTCCTTCTTCCTTTATGATCACTACTGCCTAGTTGCTATTAGTCTTCATGCTTTCACTTCATTGAATACATGACTATGGCTTATCTAGTGTAGTCCAATTTCTGCTGCATACTAATAGGCTTGAGCTTATCGTTTGTCTTCGAAACTACCATGTTTTGAAGCATTTCATAAAAATCGCCTATTCACCCCCCCTCTAGTCAATATACTGCACTTTCAGCAAGGCATGTATTGTATTGTTGCCATCAAGGATAAAAAGATGGGGTTTATATCATATTGCTTGAGTTTATCCCTCTACATCATGTCATTTTGCTTAAAGCATTACTATGTTCTTATGAACTTAATACTCTAGATGCATGCTGGATAGCGGTCGATGTGTGGAGTAATAGTAGTAGATGCAGAATCGTTTCGGTCTACTTGTCACGGACGTGATGCCTATATATAATGATCATGCCTAGATATTCTAATAATTATTCGCTTTTCTATCAATTGCTCGACAGTAATTTGTTCACCCACCGTAGAATTCTGCTATCATGAGAGAAGCCACTAGTGAAACCTATGGCCCCCGGGTCTATTCTCAACATATCAATCTACAATCTACTTTACTTTTCTGTTTTTACTTTTCTGTTCTTATATCCAAAAATACCAAAAATATCAAACTATCATATCTATCGGATCTCACTTTCGTATGTGATCGTAAAGGGATTGACAACCCCTTATCGCATTGGCTGCAAAGTTCTTATTTGTTTGTGCAGGTATGAGGGACTCGCGTGTGGTCTCCTACTGGATTGATACCTTGGTTCTCAAAAACTGAGGGAAATACTTATGCTACTGTGCTGCATCACCCTTTCCTCTTCGAGGGAATACAATGCAAGCTCAAGAAGTAGCACTCATGTATTGTGTGAAGAGTTGAAAAAGCTGAAGCGCGTTAAAAAGTATGAAATAATTGCTTGGCTGACACCGGGGTGGGCATGATTTATACTTTGTGCTAAGGAGAGGGAGAATAACAAGACTGTATGATTTTCAAGGGATAACTTTCTTCGGCCATGTTATTTTTGAAGCTTCATGATTTTTCTTTCCAGTATGCTTGAAGTATGTTTATTTTTATGTCAATGAACTTTTGTTTTGATTCCATATGGATCTAAACATTCATGCCAAAATAAGAAGAAATACATTGCTAAATATGTTAGGTAGCATTCCACATCAAAAATTCTGTTTCTATCATTTACCTACTCGAGAATGAGCAAATTAAGCTAGGGGATGCTTGATATGTCTCCAAGGTATCAACACATTTGTATTGTTCCATGTTATTATATTATCAACTTTGGATGTTTTATATGCATGAACATGCTATTTTATATTATTTTTGGGACTAACTTATTAACCTAGTGCCCAGTGCTAGTTTATATATATTTTCTTGTTTTTGAGTTTCGCAGAAAAGGAATATCAAATGGAGTCCAAACGGAATAAAACATTCGCGATGATTTTTTTCTGCACAAAAACACATCTACGTGACTTGGAGTAGGGGGCAGGAAAGCCACGGTGTGGCCACAAGCCGTAGGGGCACGCCCTAGGGGCGCTCCTTGGCTTGTGCCCCCCCCCC
>LR738709.1:650003512-650020706 GCA_902687465.1 Secale cereale
CCCCCCCGTGACTCCCCTGCACCGTCTCTTTGCCCTATATATTCTCTAAAATCCCAGAAACCCTAGAGGGATGGAAGAAAATACTTTTCCACCGCCACAGGTCTCTGTTCCCATGAGATCCCATCTTGGGGCCTTTTCCGGTACTCCGCCGGAGGGGGGTTCGATCACGGAGAGCATCTACATCAACCTTGATGCCCCTCCGATGATGTGTGAGTAGTTTACCACAGACCTACGGGGCCGTAGCTAGTAGCAAGATGGCTTTTTCTCTCTCTTTGATATTCAATACAATGTTCTCCTCGATGTTCTTGGAGATCTATTCGATGTAATCTTCTTTTACGGTGTGTTTGTCGAGATTCGATGAATTGTGGATTTATGATTAGTTTATCTATTAATATTATTTGAGTCTTCTCTGAACTCTTTTATGCATGATTAAGATAGCTTTGTATTTCTCTTCGATCTATCGATTTGGTTTGGCCAAGTAGATTGGTTTATCTTGCAATGGGAGAGGTGCTTTGTGATGGGTTCAATCTTGCGGTGTCCTCGCCTAGTGACATAGTAAGGGTAGCAAGGCACGTATTGTGTTGTTTCCATTAAGGATAAAAAGATGGGGTTTATATCATATTGCATGAGTTTATCCCGCTACATCATGTCATCTTGCTTAAGGTGTTACTCTGTTTTTAACTTAATACTCTAGATGCATGCTGGATAGTGGTCGATGAGTGGGGTAATAGTAGTAGATGTAGGCAGGAGTCGGTCTACTTGCCACGAACGTGATGCCTATATTCATGATTATTACCTTATATATCGTCATAACTTTGGGCTTTTCTATCAGTTGCTCGACAGTAATTTGTTCACCCATCGTATGATTTCTTCGGGAGAGAGAAGCCTCTAGTGAAAACTATGGCCCTCGGGTCTATTTTCCATTTTATATTTTCAGATCTATAAAACCAAAAACCAAAAAATATCTTGTTGCAATTATTTTGTGTTTACTTAATTTAGCTTTTCACTTTAGTTTTAAATCTATCTCTATCCGATCCCAGTCTTGTTCGTGACCGTGAAGTGATTGACAACCCCTTTTCCGTGTTGTGTCCAAGTGTTTGTTAGTTTGTGCAGGTGCATATATTAGAGAATTGCTTGTGTCTCCTACTGGATTGATACCTTGGTTCTCAACTGAGTGAAATACTTATCTCTACTTTGCTGCATCACCCTTTCCTCTTCAAGGGAAAAATCAAGGCAAGCTCAATAAGTAGCATAGTGCCGCACGAAGGGGTACTACCGTGCACTTCTAGTTGTACTACCGCTAGAAGTCACAGTTACAAAGGAAAAATAGTAGAGCAACGGTAGTAGGCAGCGGAAGTACCGCATCAAGCAGTACTACCGCTGCGGTAGGAGCGGTGCTACCGCATCAAGTGGTACTACCGCACCCTACAACCGCCCTACTGCCGCCGATGTGAAGAACAAGCTTGTTGGATAGATAAAGACAAGTACTATCCGACAGTGATGGACAATAAATGCCAATAGGATAAGGAAGATGACCTTCCCAAACATGATCCGGCAAAGACTCCAACATCCGAAACGCAATGGACAATGCATATGAAATCCATTTTTGATGAACTTGAGCTTGTCAGGAAGATGACCAGAAGCTCCAAAACTCACATATATAGAGAAAGGCCAAACAAGAACCAAGAAAGATGATGCCAAGGATGCAATGGTTTGAGCTCTCTACAAACGATGCGATCAAGATACTCACTCAAGAGCCCCCCTTGATAGTATACGGCTATCGATCCTATAGCCCGGTCTCGAAACTAATCACACTAAGACCGGTAAAATAGAAAACCTATCAAGGACAAACCTTTGCCATGCGCATAATCCACTTGAATTAGATGATGACGATCTTCAGTTTCTCAAGTTGGACCACATTTCTTGATTGCGCACGCTCGAGGAAGACAAGTAGATTCCTCTCCCATACTCCACTATGGGTGAGCCACTCTTCGGCACATCTTTCACAAGTCCATTGTCACCACAATGGACGGCAAGCTTCAAGCATGTGATCTCTTCGTGATGCTCCACTTGAACTTGCGCACCGCAACCTTCATGACGATCACCACTTGATGTCATCCTCCATGGGAACATTTTTACATCATCAAAATGGCCATGTACAACCAAGTCAGGGCACCATGCCAAGTTGTTTCGGTTTTCAATAAATTTTGTATTTTCTAGAGTCTTCTCGGTCAAAAAGCCCGACAAATGATTGGGCGTGTCACAATGTGCATACTGTGTCGGAAATCAGTCAAACCTAACGTGGATAACTACTAGGGGTATTCCCACCTACTTAAAAATGTTGGGTCATTTCAAGAATGTCCAAAACTAGACCATGTTAAATGAAGGGTGCTCGGGTTGTCCAAAAGGCTCAGTTAGAGAGCATGTTATTTCTCCACTTCCTTCAAATGGCCCCAAAATTTTCCACCAATTTCTATGAGAAATTCAGGGCACCATGCCAAGTTGTTTTATTTTTCGACAATTTTGCATTTTTTGGAGTTTTCTCACTGAAAAATAGCTGATAAATGGTCGCACGTGACACAACTTGCATTGGTGTGGAATTCATTAAAACCTAGCATGGATGCCTACCATGAGCATGCGCACTTACACAAAGGTTGGGGTCATTTCATGCATGTCCAAAAATAGACCATGTTCAATGGAGCTTGTTCTGTTTGAGAGCACATTTTTTTAGCATCCGTCAAATGACCCCTATTTTTCCAACTTATATGACCAATTAAAGGCACTATGCCAAGTTGTTTTGGTTTTTGACATTTTTTGCATTTTATAGACTTTTCTTAGTCAAAAATGGTCGAGAACTGTCCAGACATGTCGCAACTTGCATACGGTGAGGAAATCATTCAAACCTGACATGGATGCCTTGCATGGGCATGCTCACCTGCTTGTAAAAGTTTGGTTCATTTCAAATGTATCCAATACTAGATCATGTTCAACGCAGGGTGTGCGGGTAATGCCAGAAGGCTCCGTCTAAAAGCATGTTGTTTCTCAACATCCTTGAAATCGCCCCAATTTTATTCATGGCCTTGTATGACTAATTAAAGGCACCATGCCCAGTTTTTGGTTTTCTACAACTTTCGCATTTCTTGGAGTTTTCTCACTCAAAAAGGCTGATAAATGGTCGGACATGTCGTAACTTGCATGCGGTGTCAGAATTATTGGTATGGATGCCTACCATGGGCATGCCCACCTGCTTGTAAGGGTCATTTAAAGAATGTCCTAAACTAGACCATGTTCAATGGAGGGTGTCCGGATAGGCCAGAAGGCTCCGTCTGAGAGCACGTTGTTTCTCGACATCCTTGAAATGGCCCCACATTTTCCATGGCCTTGTATGACTAATTCAAGGCCCCATGCCAAATTACTTTTTTTAGGAAAAAATTGTATTTTCTATAATTTTCTTAGTCAAAGAAGGTCGACAAATGGTCTGACGTGTCGTAACTTTCATACGGTGTCGGAAATCGTTCAAACTTAACATGGATGCATACCATGGGCATGCCCACCTTCTTGCAAAAGTTTGGGTCACTTTAAAAAATGTCAAAACTAGATCATGTTCAACGTAAGGTGTTCGGGGTAGGCGAGAAGGGTCCTTTTGAAACTATGTTGTTCGACATCCGTCAAATGACCCTAAGTTTATTTCACCAGTTGTTTTTGACCAATTCAAGGCACCATGACAAGTTGTTCAAGTTTTTGACCATACTTGTATTTTCTGGAGTTTTTTAGGTGAAAATGGCCGATAAATGGCCAGACCTGGCGCAAATTGCGTACGGGGTCGTAATTCGTTCAAACCTAGTATGGATGCCTCATATGTTTGTGTCAGCCTACTTCAATAATTTGAGGTCATTTATTGATAGAGAAGTGCATGGATGAACCCGGGTACATATGAACCCACTTTGAGAAAGACACTTCTAAATGCTAAAAAATCTGAAAAAAGTTGCACGGGTATGTCTCCATGTTCTATGTGCGTGCATAAAGTTTCACGGAAAAACAACTTTTTGTGTGGCCTATGCAAAAAAGACAAAAAATTATGTCGTGGAACACTATTTAGAAGCGCTGAAATTTGTCTCTTTTGTGGAGACAAAACAAAAGAATATTTTTTCACAAAACTTTGTGCCGCACACCCACATTTGCGAACATGTATGTGTAGTATTTTCTTTTGAATTTTTTAACATTTTAAAGTGTCCTTAAAATTCATTGTTGGAAAAGTGGGTGCATATGCCCATGGGTTCGGGGGTGCCCTCTCTTTATCGATAGTCCCAAAAAACATCAGTTTAGAGAACTTTCCTAGACTAGGCCACACAAGTGCATCCGAGATCATGTAGGATTTCCTAATTTGGATGCTTTTGTTATTTGCAATTTTCGTTGTTATCAATCAACATCAACTTTCTTATATCCTAACCATTTCCCAAAATTTCTCAACAATTTAGTAATTTCAAATTGTGTAGGAAAATGTTAGAAACTTGAACACTTTCTTCAAAATTTTAAAAAAAATAAAATAATTGATGTTGCACAAAAAATTGGAAACCACATATTTTTTTTTAAAAAGCATCAACTTTTTGAAACACAAAACATTTCTTAAATTTGTGAAAAAGAAATTAAAAAGAAGGCACATTTTTTCAAAATTCCATAAGATTTTTGAAAATTGTAAACAATATTTTTTTAGTATTCCAAACAATATTATAAATTTGTGGACATATTTGAAACATAATAATAAAGTTAAAAAATGAGGAAAAATAATTAACAAAAATACAAACGTAAATCATAAAATAGAAAAGAAAAAAGAACGCTTAGGCCTTGGCCCAATTAGGCAACCACATCGCTCCCGTCGGGCACCTGTTGGGCCGGTCCAAGCTTTCGTAGATTTGAAAAAAGTTCATCATTTTGAAAGAAAAAATTGTCACAAATTTGAAAAATATCACAGGCTTATTTTTTTCCATAAATTTGAAAAGAGTTTGTGAACTTGAAAAAAGTTCATTGATTTGAAAACAAAGTTTACGAATTTGAGAAAATGTTCACATATTTGTTTAGTTCACAGATTAATGAAAAATTTCATGATGTACAAATAGTTCATGAAATTAAAATAAAGTGAAATGAAAATAGAAAAAGAAAGAGAAAGAGAAAATAATAAATATGAAGAAAAAGCCGATAAACAAACAAAACAAAAAATAGGCTCGCGCTGGTTAGTGTCATAGTTGAAGAATAAAACAGAAGATAACTAGACACAGCAAGGAAGTAGCTCACCTGGTTACCGTGGTTATACTAAGCCTGCAGGTGCTAGGTTTGAATCTTGTCAGACAGTCGTTTTGTTTGACCGTTTAGAGAAGAGAAAAATGTCAAATGGGTCATCCTAGGGTGGTAGTACACAAACCGCATATCGCATTTTTGAAGGTTTTATAAAAGGGGTAAACGAGTGTAAAATGGGCTGGCGTAGGGTGGTTCATACACAGGCCGCATATCGTGCTCGACCTAGGCCACGTTCTCTAAAAAAGATCATTATACTCTCTATTATGAAGACGTGTGAAGAGATCTAAACCCTCGATGTGTTTAGGGGGGTGAAGTGAAGCAGAAGTGTTGATGTAAATACAGAATGTGAGATGCATCCCAAAGCTTTTTCGGCTTGTGTTCACGTTAATTGTTTTTGCCCTACATGCCACAGGGTTTACTCGATGCGAGTATATTCAGTGGGTGTTCTGTCATGAAACAAGCTCGCGAAGCTCGACTTGGTTTGATTTGTTTTGTTGGACATTGTTTCTCTGATGGTTGCAAATTTGCAATGGAAACTGGGTTCACTTGGGCTTGCAGGAGGAAAACACTTCGTACTTCCTACTTTTACCCAGTTAGTCATATGGCCCATATGGTCGGTCTGCATCTGTTAGGTGAAGTTGTCCGGAACTCGATGTCACTTGCTTGATCTTAGAACTGTTTAGATGACGCTAGCTAGAACGTTGGGCCCATTATGACTTTGTTAGGATAATGAAGATGTATGCCAGTTTGGACGATTGAATCTTGGCTGAAAAATGCTTGCCTGGAGTGTGTTTGCTTGGTGTCCTGGAAAAATACATGCATGCATGTGCTAGTTCCCCTATAGCTTACTTAGCCTGACTGCTTACCTATGCTTCTTGCTTAGCCTGGACCAGGTGTCCAAAATAAGTAGCCTGGGAAGCTGCCTGGAGTCTCGTTCCATTCTGCCCAATCATACATCTTGGCTTGGTCATACTAGCACATATGCATGTGCGTTGTAATGGGAGAAAAAATATTATGCATTTAAAGTTAGTGAGAATTATATGTGCAAGCAAAACCCTGTGTGCACGTGAAAAGGGAACATTTAGCTTCTTGGTTTCGCCGGGTGTGAAGTAATCAATCCGCTATTTTCTATTCATTGATCAGGGGAATTCAAGAGTTTTGTTACATCATCGTACGCCAGAGAAGGCCCATGAATTATTCAAACACTTTTCTTTTCAATCGAGGAGATTTTAAGGTATGAAGTTTCTGAATATTGTAGGATACATGAGCCATTTTTAAAATCCTGAACATCTTTTGGAAATCATGTACACCTTCAAAAAAATGCAAACAAAATTTAAAAAAATGAACTTTTTTAAAATTCACAACATTTTTTAAAACAGCAAAGGTTTTTATAAAAACATAAACATTATTTTAATTTTGTGAACATTTCATTAGAACGGGAACTTATGTTGAAAATTCATAAACTTTTTTGAAAATGTGTACCTTTTAACATTATTTTGAATTGTGAAAATTACACTAAAAACAACATTAATTTTTGAATTTGGAGCATTTTTTAAAATGACATTTATTTTTGGAAATCTCAAACAATTTTGAAAAACAATTAAAGGTTTTCAAAAAAATGGGAAACTTTTTTCAAATTCCGAATATTTTCTAAAATAGCAACAAATTTTTGAAATTATGAACATTTTCTATTATTTGAATATATTTTTGAAATAATGAACTTTTTTTAGAATTTTTAATTTATGAAATAAATTCTTTAAGAAATATAAACTTGGAAGGGAAAAAAGAGATAGGGGAAGGAGAATAAAAATAGAAGTAAAACAGAGAAATAAAGAGAAATGGACCAACCCATTATTGGTTGTCCTGTGCGAAGCTCCGACTATTTGTCGCCCTGTGCAGATAATAGAATTTTCTTAGCTACATGGCCAGAAAAATAAGTGGGTTGCCTTCGCTGCGCCATAGCGTGTGGCCCACTTACCAAATGTTGGAAACACCTTTTTTTCTAGCAGATGAATGCATAAGAATTTAGTACCACCTTGGATAGAAAAAATTCTTTTCGATGGTGAACAAATGAAAAATTGGCGAAACACACCTTGCTTTATTAGTATATATATGGGCCATTAAATCATTTACCAGGCCAGGCATCAACCAAACACCTTAGTCTTAGCTAGCCTGACCAAGCATGAAAATACTAGTGCGCAGGCCCACCCAGGTACATTCTTTTTCCCGGCACGGTGAACTATGGAGGCTCGTTATTTCTTAAAAAATCATAGGTGAGAGGCTCCAGAGTTACTCGCTGCTGCCCCGGATCTAGGATCCTGGCACGTAGCAGCGCCACCAGATAATTGGAACAGGACAACCGCCTTCCCTACCCACCACCGCACCTCTCGTTGCTGCCCTACCTGAAGCACTACAGCCTACAAGCTCTTCATCCCCACATGCCACTGAGTACACCACGAGCTCTGCTTCCTCAGTTGCCTCCTGGTTCATATAAGATCGAGGGCGGGCGGCCAAATCATCTAGGCTGCGAAGGAGGCAGGCTCGATGGAGGCGAAACGGGTGTCGGCAGTTACAGACGCGAGACAACAGAAACAAGATTTTTGTTTTTGAAGTTAGAAACAAGAATTTTGAGGGAATGTAGTACTTGGTTTTTCGGACGAGTTTGGTTCAACTCTAGTGACATAAACACAGTTGGTATCGGATGATAAGAGGTATCATTGCTGGAATGGTAATATCTCAGTTTTGTTTGGTTCAGATGTGCAATGAAAAGAATTGGTTTTGCAAGTTGAATAGTGGTATCAGCTTATAAATGTCCGCACAAAAAGCTTAAAATGGCAGTTTTGTTACACAACAAATTAGCTCAAAATTTCACAGAACCATTGGAAATGCTTTAAAATACTAAATTTGATGCATAGGTAAAACCACAATTATTTTCACATGCACGCTTATGAATTCATCAAACCAACACATAATTAAAAAATAAGTTTTATAGAAGTGCTGGTCCAGGGATAGGAAGAGGTCCTGGTCGTCAGGCTCCGGTCCTAGATGAGCTACCGATCGGGTCGTCGAGTGGAGTGGAGTAGTAGGTCGTTGGGCGGACCTTTCCGAGCTCGAGGTCGTCAGCTCGCACATGATCTTGGATGAGGGGCGGGATATTGGGGCGGGCGGAGGATGGGTGCGGGCGGGGATGGATGCGTCCTGTGACAGAGGATTTGGTCAAAGGAATCGAGAGAGACGGAGGGGATCTGGGCAAGATAGGGTTCAAGTGAGTGCTGTAACTGGTGGGGGTGAGCGGTATCAGCCGAAAAAGGTGTAATTCATTTCTGTCGGATCTAATTGTGTCCCTTTCGAAACTAACATGGATAACGGCATCAGTTGTTGATGGTATCGCATTACGTGCTTGATGACACACAAGTATAGGGGATCTATCGTAGTCCTTTTGATAAGTAAGAGTGTCGAACCCAATGAGGAGCAGAAGGAAATGATAGGCAATTTTCAGTAAGGTATTCTCTGCAAGCACTGAAATTATCGGTAACAGATAGTTTTGTGGTAAGGTAATTTGTAACGAGTAGCAAGTAATAAAAGTAAATAAGGTGCAGCAATATGGCCCAATCCTTTTGGTAGAAAAGGACAAGCCTGGACAAACTCGTATGTAAAGGAAAGCGCTCGCGAGGACACATGGGAATTATCGTCAAGCTAGTTTTCATCACGCTCATATGATTCGCGTTCGTTACTTTGATAATTTGGTATGTGGGTGGACCGGTGCTTGGGTGATGCCCTTACTTGGACAAGCATCCCACTTATGATTAACCTCTATTGCAAGCATCCGCAAATACAAAAGAAGTATTAAGGTAAACCTAACCATAGCATGAAACATATGGATCCAAATCAGCCCCTTACGAAGCAACGCATAAACTAGGGTTTAAGCTTCTGTCACTCTAGCAACCCATCATCTACTTATTACTACCCAATGCCTTCCTCTAGGCCCAAACAATGGTGAAGTGTTATGTAGTCGACGTTCACATGACACCACTAGAGGAAAGACAACATACATCTCATCAAAATATCAAACGAATACCAAATTCACATGACTACTTATAGCAAGACTTCTCCCATGTCCTCAGGAACAAACGTAACTACTCACAAATCATATTCATGTTCATAATCAGAGGGATATTAATATGCATAATGGATCTGAACATATGATCTTCCACCGAATAAACCAACTAGCATCAACTACAAGGAGTAATCAACACTACTAGCAACCCATAGGTACCAATCTGAGGCTTTGATACAAAGATTGGATACAAGAGATGAACTAGGGTTTGAGAGGAGATGGTACGGTGCTGGTGAAGATGTTGATGTAGATTGACCCCCTCCAGATGAGAGGATCGATGGTGATGATGATGGTGATGATTCCCCCCTCCCGGAGGGATGTTTCCCCGGCAGAAGAACTTCGCCGGAGCCCTAGATTGGTTCCGCCAAGGTTCCGCCTCGAGACGGTGGCGCTTCATCCCGAAAGCTTCTTTATGATTTTTTCCAGGGTGAAAGACACCTTATACCAGAAGATGGGCATCGGGGGGCTACCAGGTGGCCCACGAGGCAGGGGTGCACCCAGGGGGCAGGGAGCGCCCCCACCCTCGTGGACGGTGGGTGTCCCCCCTCTGGTGCTTTCTTTGCCCAATATTTTTTATATTTTCCAAAACTGACTTTCGTGGAGTTTCAGGGCTTTTTGAGTTTTGCACAATAGGTCTCCAATATTTGCTCCTTTTCTAGCCCAGAGTTCTAGCCGCCGGCATTCTCCCTCTTCATGTAAACCTTGTAAAATAAGAGAGAAAAGGCATAAGTATTGTGACATAATGTGTAATAACCAGTCGATAATGCAATAAATATCAATATAAAAGCATGATGCAAAATGGACGTATCAGTGCTAAAAACACCAAACCAAGCACGTCTCATGTTTTAAGGGGAACGTCATAATTTGTTTTATCAGACATTCTTACATGGAGAATTAGAAGAGGATATTTATATGGAACTACCTGAAGGTTTTTTATTCCTGGAAAAGAAAAGTGTGTATGTAAGTTACAGAAATCTCTTTATGGATTGAAGTAATCCCATAGACAGTGGTATAAGGGATTTGACATGTTTATGCTCTCTCAAGGCTTCAAAAGGTCTAATTATGATAGCTGTGTTTATTTCAAAACTGTCAATGGTTCAACTATTTATTTGCTCCTTTATGTCGATGATATGCTAATTGCTACAAAGAGTATGTCAGAGATTAATGAACTAAAGAAGAAACGGAGTAATGAATTTGAGATGAAGGATTTGGATGCAGCAAAGAAAATACTTGGCATGGAAATATCCAGAGATAGACCATTTGGAAAAGTATATCTAAGTCAGAAGGGGTATATTGATAAAGTTCTTTGTCGTTTTAATATGCATAATGCCAACCCGGTGAGTACTCCGTTAGCTGCACACTTCAAATTATCATCACCTTTATGCCCTAAGTTAGATGTCGATATTGAGTACACGTCTTGAATTTATCAAAATATCACTAATGGACTTTGATGTGTGGCTGAGCCAAATGTTTAAGATTGTGATATTTATTGGTTTGTCTATAGCACATCTAAATGAGATGTGGCCTACTTATGGCACATCTAAGTAACTCAATCAAACTAAAACGACAAAAGAAAATGTTTGCACGATTTTTTGGTGAAATCAATGAGATACGACTTAGAGTGCAATACTTAGGGCACATTTAGATGTGCTCCAGCAAAATTGGATATTTATTTGTACATTGGTTTGTGCATCCATACCGTTGATAGATTTCATAGTTCTCATCATGATCATTTTTTCTTGAAATGGCCTTTGCGCCATGATATCCAATGGTTTTCTACTTGTTACTTTACTTTCCAAATTTTGTTAAATATTTTTATGTTCTTTTCCTTGCAACCACTAAATTTATTACTCCCTCTGATCTATAATAGGTTTTGCTATTTTGAACTAAGTTATGTGTTTCAGACAGTGGAATTGTTGGGACTTGGGAGAACCTGGTGTATTTTATGAGAAGTTCATCATGCTTTTCCGCCTGAAATAAAGTTTATGTAAGTTCAGAATACTTTGTGTATTTTTTTTTGACAACATTGCAATTAAAATACTCTAGTTGAGGGGTAGTAAATATATGAACTTTTATTTTTGAATAAGTTCATCATGACTATGTTCAAAGAAATTTCATCATGACTGCAGAATCAAAGCTTTGAGTTAACCTTACGGATGGAAGAATTGCACATTGCTACGGACTTAAAATCCCGGTTCAGCAGCATAACCGATCTCTGTTGGTCTGCAAGAGAGATCCACACGCTGAATAGCTTCCCTTTTGTATTTTTTGAAACATTATTTGCTCATCTACTATTTTATGGTCCTTCTAAATCCAAAGCTGAATCACGGGGAGGGGCGACCATCGATCATGGTGTCACGGGCTCACTGCTCGGAAATGGACCCACCAAGCTAGCGTGAAACAAGATAAGGGCATGTAAAATGGTTGATAAGATAGTCTTATCTTAAGTTTTGCATGTAAATTAGAGATAACAAAAAAACATGTCTACAATGAGTCATCTCTTAGCCTTATCTTCAATAATTTGATGTTCCTAAAAACATGGTGAGACAAATTGTGCTAAGAGATCATACAAGCCTTCTTTTATGATTTCTCTCCCCTTCACCACATCATTTATCCTACGTGGCATTGCAACTTCTCGAGCTTGCATTGTTTTCCCTCGAAGAGGAAAGGGTGATGAAGCACAGTAGCGTAAGTATTTCCCTCAGCTTTTGAGAACCAAGATATCAATCTAGTAGGAGACCACGCGCGAGTCCGCTGCACCTACACAAACAAATAAGAACCTTGCAACCAACGCGATAAAAGGGTTGTCAATCCCTTCACGGCCACTTGCAAAAGTGAGGTCTGATAGAGATGATAAGATAATATTTTTGGTAGTTTTGATATATAGATTGAAAGTAAAGATTGCAAAACAAAAGTAAAGTAAAGGTAAATAGTTGATGGAAGATTAATATGATGGAAGATAGACCCGGGGGCCATAGGTTTCACTAGTGGCTTCTCTCATGATAGCAGATTTCTACGGTGGGTGAACAAATTACTGTCGAGCAATTGATAGAAAAGTGCATAGTTATGAGAATATCTAGGCATGATCATTCTATATAGGCATCACGTCCGTGACAAGTGGACTCAAACGATTCTACATCTACTACTATTACTCCACACATCGACCGCTATGCAGCATGCATTTAGAGTATTAAGTTGATAAGAACAATGTAACGCTTTAAGCAAGATGACATGATGTAGAGGGATAAACTCATGCAATATGATATAAACCCCATCTTTTTGTCCTCGATGGCAACAATACAATATGTGCCTTGCTGCCCCTGCTGTTACTGGGAAAGGACAACGCAAGATTGAACCCAAAGCCAAGCACTTCTCCCATTGCAGGAACTACCAATCTAGTAGGCCAAACCAAACTGATAATTCGAAGAGACTTGCAAAGATATTTAAATCATGCATAAAAGATTTTAGAGAAGAATCAAATATTGTTCATAGATAATCTTGATCATAAACCCACAATTCATCGGATCTCGACAAACACACCGCAAAAAGAATTACATCGAATAGATCTCCAAGAAGATCGAGGAGAACTTTGTATTGAGATCCAAAGAGAGAGAAGAAGCCATCTAGCTAATAACTATGGAACCGAAGGTCTGTGGTAAAATACTCACAACTCATCGGAGAGGCTATGGTGTTGATGTAGAAGCCCTCCGTGATCGATCCCCCTCCGGTGGAGCTCCGGAACAGGCCCCAAGATGGGATCTCACGGGTACAGAAGGTTGCGGCGACGGAATTAGGTTTTCGTGGTGCTCCCCGATGGTTTCAGGGTACGTAGGTACACATAGGAGGAAGAGGCACATCAGGGGAGCCGTGACAGGCTCACGAGGGTGGGGGCGCCCCTGCCCTCGTGGCCACCTCTTTCACTCCCTGGCGTGTACTCCAAGTCTTCTGTTTTGCAACTGTTCCAAAAATAACTCTCCCGAAGGTTTCATTCTGTTTGGACTCCGTTTGATATTCCTTTTCTGCGAAACACTGAAATAGGCAAAAAAACAGCAATCTCCACTGGGCCTTGGGTTAGTAGGTTAGTCCTAAAAATAATATAAAAGTGTATAATAAAGCCCGTTAAACATCCAAAACAGATAATATAATAGCATGGAACAATCAAAAATTATAGATACGTTGGAGACGTATCAAGCATCCCCAAGCTTAATTCCTGCTCGTCCTCGAGTAGGTAAATTATAAAAACATAATTTTTTATGTGGAATGCTACCTAACATAATTTTCAATGTAATTTTCTTTATTGTGGCATGAATGTTCAGATCCGAAAGATTCAAGACAAAAGTTTAATATTGACATAAGAATAATAATACTTCAAGCATACAAACAAAGCAATCATGTCTTCTCAAAATTACATGGCCAAAGAAAGTTATCCCTACAAAATCATATAGTCTGGCTATGCTCTATCTTCATCACACAAAATATTTAAATCATGCACAGCCCCGGTTTCAGCCAAGCAATTGTTTTATACTTTAAGTTTTTCAAAAAAATCAACTTTCACGCAATACATGAACGTGAGCCATGAATATAGAACTATAGGTGGAATAGAGTGGTGGTTGGAGAAGACAAAAGGAGAAAGATAGTCTCACGTCAACTAGGCGTATCAATGGGCTATGGAGATGCCCATCAATAGAAATAAATGTGAGTGAGTAGGGATTGCCATGCAACGGATGCACTAGAGCTATAAGTGTATGAAAGCTCAACTAAAGAAACTAAGTGGGTGTGCATCCAACTCGCTTGCTCACGAAGACCTAGGGCATTTGAGGAAGCCCATCATTGAAATATACAAGCCAAGTTCTATAATGAAAATTCCCACTCGTATATGAAAGTGACAAAACAAGAGACTCTCTATCATGAAGATCATGGTGCTACTTTGAAGCACAAGTGTGGAAAAAGTATAGTAGCATTGTCCCTTCTCTCTTTTTCTCTCATTTTTTTATTTTGGGCCTTTTTTCTTCTTTTTTATGGCCATTTTTTTTCTTTTTTCTTTTCTTTTTCGTCCGAAGTCTCATCCCTACTCGTGGGAGAATCATAGTCTCCATCATCCTTTCCTCACTAGGACAATGCTCTAATAATGAAGGTCATCACACTTTTATTTACCTACAACTCAAGAACTACAACTCAATGCTAGAACAAAATATGACTCTATGTGAATGCCTCTGGCGGTGTACCGGGATGTGCAATGAATCAAGAGTGACATGTATGAAAAATTATGCATGGTGGCCTGCCACAAATACGATGTCAACTACATGATCATGCATGGCAATATGACAATGATGAAGCGTGTCATATGCAATGGAACGGTGGAAAGTTGCATGGCAATATATCTCGGAATGGTTATGGAAATGCCATGATAGGTAGGTATGGTGGATGTTTTGAGGAAGGTATATGGTGGGTGTATGGCACCGGCAAAAGTTGCGCGGTACAAGAGAGGCTAGCAATGGTGGAAGGGTGAGAGTGCATATAATCCATGGACTCAACATTAGTCATGAAGAACTCATATACTTATTGCAAAAAATCTACAAGTCATCAAAAACAAAGTACTAAACACATGCTCCTAGGGGAAGGGTTGGTAGGAGTTAACCATTGCGCGATCCCGACCTCCACACAAAGGAAGACAATCAATAAATAAATCATGCTCCAACTTCATCACATAATGGTTCACCATACGTGCATGCTACGGGAATCACAAACTTTAACACAAGTACTTCTCAAATTCACTATTACTCCACTAGCATCACTCTAATATCACCATCCTCATATCTCATAACAATCATCAAGTATCAAACTTCTCATAATATTCAATGCACTTTATATGAAAGTTTTTACTATACCCATCTTGGATGCCTATCATATTAGGACTAATTTTATAACCAAAGCACATTACCATGCTGTTCTAAAAGACTCTCAAAATAATATAAGTAAAGCATGAGAGATCAATAATTTCTATAAAATAAAACCACCGCCATGCTCTAAAAAGCTATAAGTGAAGCACTAGAGCAAAACTATCTAGCTCAAAATATATAAGTCAAGCACATAGAGTATTCTAATAAATTCCAATTCATGTGTATCTCTCTCAAAAGGTGTGTCCAGTGATACGTCTCCAACGTATCTATAATTTCTTATTGTTCCATGCAATTATATTATCCTTCTAGGATGTTTTATGGGCTTTTATATACACCTTTATATGATTTTTGGGACTAACCTATTAACCCAGAGCCCAGTGCCAGTTTCTGTTTTTCTCATGTTTTAGAGTATCGCAGAAAAGGAATATCAAACGGAGCCCTGTTGACCTGAAACTGAAAGGAGGTTATTTTTGGACCAGAAGAAGCCCAGGAAGTGCCGGAGGGGGGCCAGAAGGTTCATGGGCTTCCCACGAGGGTAGGGGCGCCCCCCTGGGTGCGCTCCCTGCCTCGTGGACAGCCCGGAGACCCCCTTTACTTCCCCCGGACTTCAACACCTCCTATATATACTGAAACCTCCGGAAAGTAACCTAGATCGGGAGTTCCGCCGCCGCAAGCCTCTGTTGCCACCGAAAACCAATCTAGACCCGTTCTGGCACCCTGCCGGAGGGGGAATCCCTCTTCGGTGGCCATCTTCATCATCCAGGTGCTCTCCATGACGAGGGGGGAGTGGTTCACCCTCGGGGCTGAGGGTATGTACCAGTAGCTATGTGTTTGATCTCTCTCTCTCTCTCGTGTTCTTGAGATGGCACGATCTTGATGTATCGCGAGCTTTGCTATTATAGTTGGATCTTGTGATGATTCTCCCCCTCTACTCTCTTGTAATGGATTGAGTTTTCCCTTTGAAGTTATCTTATCGGATTGAGTCTTTAAAGATTTGAGAACACTTGATGTATGTCTTGCGTGGGATACCCGTGGTGACAATGGGGTATTCTATTGATTCACTTGATGTATGTTTTGGTGATCAACTTGTGGGTTCTGTGACCTTGGGAATCTATGCATAGGGGTTGGCACACGTTTTCGTCTTGACTCTCCGGTAGAAACTTTGGGGCACTCTTTGAAGTTCTTTATGTTGGTTGAATAGATGATCTGAGATTGTGTGATGCATATCGTATAATCATGCCCATGGATACTAGAGGTGACAATGGAGTATCTAGGTGACATTAGGGTTTTGGTTTATTTGTGTCTTAAGGTGTTATTCTAGTACGAACTCTATGATAGACCGAACGGAAAGAATAGCTTCATGTTATTTTACTACGGACTCTTTAATAGATCGATCAGAAAGGATAACTTTGAGGTGGTTTCGTACCCTAAAATAATCTCTTCGTTTGTTCTCCGCTATTAGTTACTTTGGAGTGACTCTTTGTTGCATCTTGAGGGATAGTTATATGATCCAGTTATGTTATTATTGTTGAGAGAACTTGCACTAGTGAAAATATGAACCCTAGGCCTTGTTTCCTAGCATTGCAATACCGTTTACTCTCACTTTTATCATTGTTATTATTGTTGAGAGAACTTACGCTTTTGGTTGTCCTTGAATTTTACTTTGGGGGTGCCTTGGGCATCCACAAGCATAGGCTCTTGCCACTCTTTGTTTCATTGTCCATCAAATCCTCACCCAAAACTTGAAAACTTCACAACACAAAACTTAGCAAAAATCTCGTGAGCTCCGTTAGTATAAGAAAACAAACCACCACTCAAAGGTACTGTAATGAACTCATTATTTATTTATATTGGTGTTAAACCTATTCTATTCCAACTTCTC
>LR738709.1:650020748-650083144 GCA_902687465.1 Secale cereale
CCCCCCGATACTACTCATAGATCCATCAAAATAAGCAAACAACACACGAAAAACAGACTCTGTCAAAAATAGAACAATCTGTAGAAATCTGTAACTTTCGAATACTTCTGTAACTCTAAAAAAATTGAAATAAATTGGTGGACGTGACTAATTTGTCTTTTAATCATCCAAAAAAAGAATCAACTTAAAAGCACTCTCCAGTAAAAAAATGGTAGCTAATCTCGTGAGCGCAAAAGTTTCTGTTTTTTACAGCATGATCGCATAAACTTCACCCAAGTCTTCCCAAAGATTCTACTTGGCACAAACACTAATTAAAACACAAAACCACATCTAAAGAGAAGCTAGATGCATTATTTATTACTAAACATAAGCAAAAGCAAATAAAATAAAATTGGGTTGCCTCCCAACAAGCTTTATCGTTTAACGCCCCTAGCTAGGCATGATACAAGAATAGATCTAGGTAGTGCCATCTTTGGTAAGCAATTCTTCAATTGAACACTTATAATTCTTAGGAATTTCTTCCTTCCTATTAATAATCGAACTTCTAGGCAAGAAATCAAGAAATTAGTTTGAAGCAAAAGGTTCCCTTATGATAGTGAGAAAGTTGGGGTGAACACTTATTGACTTGAGATCCGCAGTCTCCTTACTAGAAGATTCACCCTTATTTTTAGGAACATACATAAACTTGGCCATTTTAGTGGTAGAGGGGTTCGAAGTATTTCTCACAGCATAAAAAGTAGACCCTACATTAGTGATAATATCCTCTAGTTTATCAATTCTAGTGGAATCTTGATCTATTCTCTGTTTAACTATGTGTTCTTTTTCTTTTAAAAATTCAGAATAACTCCTACCTTAGATCCATATTGAGTAATTTGGTTATGGATATTTTTATCCAAACTCTCAACCAACTCTACAGTGGCAACTTTATTTTCAATAATTTCAAGCCTTTGCATTACATGCTCTAAAGTTAAGATAGTTCCATTAACCAAAAGAGGTGGTGGGCCAAACAAATCTGTCATAGCATCACAAGAATCAAAAGTATGGATACCCAAGAAATTCCCTCCGGTAATGGTATCGAGAATATATCTATTCCAAGGAGTGATGCCAACATAAAGATCGCGAAGAATCACGGAAGTGGAAAGCTTCCTAGTAGATCTATTTTGAGCATTGCAAATTCTATACCAAGCATCTTTTAGATTTTCTTCCTCCCTTTGTTTAAAATTAAGAACTTCACTCTCGTGAGTATTGATAATGATAGGAGAGCTAGCCATGACGACAAAGCAAATGATAAAACACACAGAGCAAATAAGAGGGCAGATAAAACGACAAAGGTGAAGTGGGGGAGAGGAAAACGAGAGGCAAATGGAAAATAATGTAATGCGAGGGATAAGAGTTTGTGATGGGTACTTGGTATATGACTTTTCCGTAGATCTGCCCGGCAACGGCGCCAGAAATTCTTCTTGCTACTTCTCGAGCTTGCGTTATTTTCTCTCGAAGAGGAAAGGGTGATGCAACATAGTAGCGTAAGTATTTCCCTCAGCTTTTGAGAACCTAGGTATCAATCCAGTAGGAAACCACGCGTGAGTCCCTTGCACCTACACAAACAAATAAGAAACTTGCAACCAACGCGATAAAGGGGTTGTCAATCCCTTTACGGTCACTTGCAAAAGTGAGATCTGATAGAGATGATAAGATAACATTTTTGGTATTTTTGATATATAGATTGAAAGTAAAGATTGCAAAACAAAAGTAAAGTAAAGGGAAAGAGTTGATGGAAGATTAATATGATGAAAGATAGACCCGGGGCCCATAGGTTTCACTAGTGGCTTCTCTCATGATAGCAGATTTCTACAATGGGCAAACAAATTACTGTCGAGCAATTGATAGAAAAGTGCATAGTTATGAGAATATCTAGGCATGATTATTGTATATAGGCATCACGTCCGTGAAAAGTAGACCGAAACTATTCTGCATCTACTACTATTACTCCGCACATCGACTGCTATCCAACATGCATCTAGAGTATTAAGTTCATAAGAACAGAGTAACGCTTTAAGCAAGATGACATGATGTAGAGGGATAAACTCATGCAATATGATATAAACCCCATCTTTTTATCCTCGATGGCAACAATACAATACGTGCCTTGCTGCCCCTGCTGTCACTGGGAAAGGACACCGCAAGATTGAACCCAAAGCCAAGCACTTCTCTCATTGCAAGAACTACCAATCTAGTAGGCCAAACCAAATTGATAATTCGAAGAGACTTGCAAAGATATTTAAATCATGCATAAAAGATTTCAGAGAATAATCAAATATTGTTCATAGATAATCTTGATCATAAACCCACAATTCATCGAATCTCGACAAACACACCACTAAAAGAATTATATCGAATAGATCTCCAAGAAGATCGAGGAGAACTTTGTATTGAGATCCAAAGAGAGAGAAGAAGCCATCTAGCTAATAACTATGGACCCGAAGGTCTGTGGTAAACTACTCACAACTCATCGGAGAGGCTATGGTGTTGATGTAGAAGCCCTCCGTGACCGATCCCCCTCCGATGGAGCTCCGGAACAGGCCCCAAGATGGGATCTCACGGGTACAGAAGGTTGCGGCAGCGAAATTAGGTTTACATGGTGCTCCCCGATGGTTTCAGGGTACGTAGGTATATATAGGAGGGAGAGGCGCGTCAGGGTAGCCACGAGGGGTCCACAAGGATGGGGGCACGCCTACCCCCCTGGGCGCGCCCCCTGCCCTCGTGGCCACCTCTTTCGCTCCCTGGCGTCTACTCCAAGTCTTCTGTGTTGCAATTGTTCCAAAAATAACTCTCCCGAAGGTATCATTCTGTTTGGACTCCGTTTGATATTCCTTTTCTGCGAAACACTGAAATAGGCAAAAAAACAGCAATCTGCACTGGGCCTTGGGTTAGTAGGTTAGTCCCAAAAATAATATAAAAGTGTATAATAAAGCCCATTAAACATCCAAAACAGATAATATAATAGCATGGAACAATCAAAATTTATAGATATGTTGGAGACGTATCAGGCACTCTTAAGATAAAACCATTGTACATGCCCTAAGGTGGCAGCGAAACTTTGCTCTGGTCTGGTCTACTTGATGTCTCACTGCGGGGTTGACCGTGTAAACTGGACCAAGATTGATGGGCGACGTTCGAGTCATGTCTCGGCGCATGGTACAGCCTGAACTGATGGCCTCACCGTCGGCGGAGGCCGTCCACCTGACGTCGTGGACTGCATCCAGAAGGGCATCCTCCTGCCCAAGCATCCCGCCACCGGCAGACAGGGACGCCACGACATCAACGTCGAACGTCTCGCTTCTTCCTTCGCACGCGCCCTAGGTCGCTTTTACCCCTACGTCGGATGCCTCACTGTAGCGCCGACTAGCAAGGACGGAGGGTCGCCTGAGTGCATCGCCATTTCGCTCTATTGCAGCAGCGAGGGTGCCCAATTCGTCCACGCTGTGGTGCTCGGAATCACCGTCGTGGAAGTTACCGCCTCGCTCCTCATTCCAAGGGCGGCCTGGTCCTTCTTCCCGCTCAACGGGCTGATCGGTGTGGACGCCACTGCCGACTTGCGTCCGGTCCTCGCCGCACAGGTCACCTAGTTTGTGTCCCCTTCTCTATGTTAGAGGATCCACATCCACCTCAAAGAGGGTGCACCCAAGAAAATATTAGAATAACTAGAAATTCTAACTTATTTCATTTGGTTGTCTTCTTCCTCAAAAGTAAACAATGGCATTCTTATCTCAATACAAAGAAGTGCGCTTTTAACAAATAAGGTCTCTGGCACAAATATTTCTGAAAAAGGGAAAAATATAAAAACAGTAACTAGAAGATGAGTAAAGCATACATCTTTACCTCAAAGATCAAAATATAGGGGGAAACCTTCGTATCGGGGTAGTCCTTAGCCACATGAATGATGAATCTAGTGTTCCTCCTTCGTTGTCACCTTCCTTCATCAAAAGATCGTCGGATTTCTCCTCTTCCACCGGCTCCGTTGGTAGCGGTGTGTAAGGAAGCTCCCGATCTATCGGTGGGATAGAGTTTCTTCGTATTACGTTATTAGGTAGGTCTCTGCTTGCTCGTCACTCTGGGCCTTCCAGCAGTGGTAGCCGCGGTGTTCAATAATGGTTCCTCCAACCTCTTCTCCATTTCGATGATGCACATGCCATCGACCCAGTAACGAGATCAGGTGGACATATAGGTTTCTGCCATCCGCGTGTCGGTGTACTAAGATAGGGGTACCTTAGTACCCCAACTTGTGCACGGGCAGTAGCAGCTTCCCGCGGCAGGGCTTACCACGTGCTCGCCAAGTACCTTTCCGGTCCTTATGAAGCCATTCAAGAACAAAGTATACAAGTCATAAGATCAAGACCCCGGCAAGTGGAGCTTGCCGGGAAGGCCGCACCAGGCTCAAGGTTATCACTTTAACGCAAGGCCCTGGCAAGTGGAGCTTGCCAGGAGGAACAAGGAACACATATCCCAAGAGATGCCTCGGCGCATCATGCGCCCCGGCAGGGCCCGGAGAGCGACAAGCCCCCGGGCCCGGCAAGATCAAGACCCCGGCAAGGTGCTTGCCGGGGAAACATATGTTGTGTGCCCGCGCTCCAGCTCATCGGCCCACGCGTCGCCCTGGGACCCTTCCAGGGACGCGTGGCGGATGGCTGAGCAGCCTGGGGTACACGGTGGCGAGCCACAGTGACGAGGCTACCGTCGTGGCGAACGGAGGAGCATGGACGGACACTTTTGGGGTCGACGGTGACGGGCATTTAATGCCCTTGTCCCCCACTGTCAAGGTTAGGTGAAGAGCACTGTTCATCCACTGTTCACGCACTATTCCCGCACTGTTACAACTGCCACCAAATTTACACTTTTACCCTCCTCTACGTTGACACCTGTCGGTGACCCCTTGAGCTATAAAAGGAGGCCCATGCACAACGTAGAAAGGGTTCGGAACCTAGACAACTCTTTGGCTCGGTGTAGCTAGCTCTTCAAGCTCCCGAGCTCAAGAACTCAATACAATCCAAGCAGGAGTAGGGTTTTACGCGTCCGCGCAGCCCGAACCTGGGTAAACTGCCCGCGTGCGTCCCTCGATCTGCTCTCCGTGCTCCCTCCGCTCCCTTACCGCAACGTAGAAGGGGCTCCGGTCCCATAGGTGCTCGTGGGAGGACAGTTTCCCCCGACATCTTTGGCGCCACTACGGCGCGGGACATAGCTTACATCGCTTCCAGGATGGAGGAGGCCGCTGCAGCCGCAGCGGCGGGAGAGTTTGGATACACCGTGGATGAGGCACAGTCCGCGGACGCGGTGAGCCAAGCAGAGGAGGCTGAAATCCTCAGGCTGCTCAAGCTTCCGCCCGATGAGTTTGCCGGGGTGCCTACCCTGAAGTTTGCCGGGGCGAGCGAGGTCGCCGGAGAGGACGAGGTCGCCGGAGGGAGCGAGGTTGCCGGAGGGAGCGAGGCCGCCGGGCATGGTGCTGGGTCCAGCGGGCCTGCCGGGGAGGAGGAGGAGGACGTCGAGGCTGATGAAGACTCCGGTGGATCTCTGGGACTTGACGACGATGCCTCCTCGTCTTCAGAGAACTCCCCGCCTCCGGCAAGTCCTACGCAACCACCGAGGAAGCGCCTCCGCAAGGCGGCTACGGCGACGAGGCCGCAGGCGTCTTGACAGCAGCCAGCGCGCCGTGCAACGCGCGCCGCCAGGACGAGCAAAGTCGTCCAGGAGGCGCCCCGTGCACCAGCGCCAAGCGGAGGGGGATCCTCCCGGAGCGGAACGGCTGCCCCTTCTGCTCCTCGGCCCCCAGCGACGACGGAGGCTGGGTCTTCGCAGCCCACAGCCCCGGAGACTGCCAAGCGCCCGAGGGAGCCTTCTCCTCCTGCTCCTCGCACGGGAGCACCTCAGGCAGATTTCGACTTCTCCGCCCTCAGCTCCGACGGCGAGGAAGAGGAGTGAGCACTTGCAACTTGTAATTTCTTTGATTCTGTCTTGATTTTCCTTGTTGGCTCGAGACGAGGACCCCCACGGGACTTGTATGAAAACCCCGTTGGGGGCCTCCAGGTAGACGCCCTGCCCAGCCGCAGAGGCGGAAGGATCGGCGGCCGGTGCAGCGCTTGACGCTCCTGCTGCCTCCGGGCCAGCAGTTTGGTCGCCGGTCCCTTCCCCAGCCGCGGCGTCTGCGGGCGAGGTGGTCTCTTCAACGGCAGGCTCGTCGGCTCCAGCCATGCCCTCAACGGCAGTGGCGTTGCCGTCGTCGCCGTGCACCTCCTCCTCGACGGTGGCCTCCGTCTCCATCCGCTCTGGGGCGGGAAGATCTAGCAGAAGAAAAAGAAAAGAAAAAGTCAAGCAAATATCCAAAAAGACAAGTCCAAGGAGAAAAAGCTACAAGACTTACCTTCGCGGACTTCTTCGACGACAGGCTCCCTCGCCGGGGAATCCACCCTTGGCGGCGGAGTAGTGGCCCCTGCTGGCGGAGGGCCGCCTGCGCCCTCCCTTGGCGGGGTGCTCACCCTCGTCGGGCTGCTCACCCTTGGCGGGGTGCCCGCCCTTGCGGGGTGCCCGTCCTTGGCGGAGCGTTCTCCCTCGCCGGGGAGTTCACCCTTGGCGGGGAAGGTGGAGCAAGTGGCTCGTCGGGGGCGACTACCTGGTGCTCCTGCGGCTGCGGCTCCACTTCTGCACAAGACAAACAAGACAACAAAAATATCAGTACGAGCGATAACCTCAAGCGCGCCCGTCAAGCAGAAGGTCAGATACCAGACTTACGCTGGGGGCTGCGCTGGGGGCTGCTCCTCGGAGCAGCAGGTTGGTCCGGCAAGCTTGCCGCTGGCACATCTTTAGTCGCCGCGACGGGCGAGTCGTCTTCGACCTCGACCACAGGGATCTTGGCCCTCTTCGCCATCCGCTGGGCCAGGGTCCTGAAAGCAAAACAAAACAAGATCAGAACCAACAAGGAAAATCAAGACAGAATCAAAGAAATTACAAGTTGCAAGTGCTCACTCCTCTTCCTCGTCGTCGGAGCTGAGGGCGGAGAAGTCGAAATCCGCCTGAGGTGCTCCCGCGCGAGGAGCAGGAGGAGAAGGCTCCCTCGGGCGCTTGGCGGTCTCCGGGGCTGTGGGCTGCGAAGACCCAGCCTCCGTCATCGCTGAGGGCCGAGGAGCAGAAGGGGCAGCCATTCCGCTCCGGGAGGATCCCCCTCCGCTTGGCGCTGGTGCACGGGGCGCCTCCTGGACGACTTTGCTCGTCCTGGCGGCGCGCGTTGCACGGCGCGCTGGCTGCTGTCGAGACGCCTGCGGCCTCGTCGCCGTAGCCGCCTTGCGGAGGCGCTTCCTCGGTGGTTGCGTAGGACTTGCCGGAGGCGGGGAGTTCTCTGAAGACGAGGAGGCATCGTCGTCAAGTCCCAGAGATCCACCGGAGTCTTCATCAGCCTCGACGTCCTCCTCCTCCTCCCCGGCAGGCCCGCTAGACCCAGCACCATGCCCGGCGGCCTCGCTCCCTCCGGCAACCTCGCTCCCTCCGGCGACCTCGTCCTCTCCGGCGACCTCGCTCGCCCCGGCAAACTTCAGGGTAGGCACCCCGGCAAACTCATCGGGCGGAAGCTTGAGCAGCCTGAGGATTTCAGCCTCCTCTGCTTGGCTCACCGCGTCCGCGGCCTGTGCCTCATCCACCGTGTATCCAAACTCTCCCGCCGCTGCGGCTGCAGCGCCCTCCTCCATCCTGGAAGCGATGTAAGCTATGTCCCGCGCCGTAGTGGCCCGGGTGCCCCTGTTCTCTTCGGTGTTCTTGGGCGTCTCAACCAAGTTGTCGAAGAAGCTCATCACGGTGTCCGGCGGAGGCTCGATCCAGGTGGGGACGACGCCATGGGAGTCACACGCCGGCATCATCGCGCGCAAGGAATCTCGGGCGGTGCTGTTGCACAGCGGCACCACTCCCCGGGAAGGTCTAAACCACTCCGGATGGGCTGGGTCATGCTTAAAGAGTTCCCGGACCATCCCCTTCAACTCCAAGGCAGTGAAGTTATAGTTTAATCCAGGGCGCAGCCTCATGATATCCGCCGCATTGCCAAATTCCCAGGCGGCTCTCTTCCTTTCTTGTAGAGGGGCAATGCGGCGACGGAGGAAATCTGCCCCAACCTCTCCGATGGTCAGATTGGCTACCCGGAGACGGATAATCCTGACGAGGGCAATACTGAGCTTGTTGTCCTCCGGGGCCAATTCGCTCCAATTCCTACCGCGCACTATGGCTGTTGTGCGCGGCGCGGTGAAGGGCTCCGGCTTGTCCTCCACCACCCAACACCAATCTGCTCTCCACTCCTCCCACTTGCCGCGGAGTTCTCCCCTCAGGTACGAATCCTTCTTGTTCAACCTGAAGATCCAGGAGATACCGCCGGAAAGGGGAGCGCCTGATTCTACTCTGGGTATGAAAAAGTGGCGGAAAAGGGCTACATTGGGGTGAATCCCAACATAGTTTTCGCACAGATGTGCGAAAACGGCCATCGTAAGGATGGCGTTGGGAGTGAAATATAGGAGGTGGAGGTTGTATGTATTCATGATATCGCAAAAGAACTCCGAGAACGGAGGGCACAATCCACAGTGGAAAAATGCAGCGAAGAAGAAATACCCGCCGGGGAACATATCTTTGGCGATGGCAGGGAAGACATGGGTGCGGGGGTGAGCTTTGGTCTCCCTCGCCCAGAACAAATAATATTTGTCCCGCAGCTCCCTCGGACCAAGCCTTGGCGCGAAGACCACGTTCCTCTTCCGCAGGGCGGCCAGCTTCGCCGCCTGCTCAGACTTCTCCTTCTTGGCCTTGTCGTTCTTGGCCTTGTCGCTCTTCGCCTTGTCGCTCTTCGGAGCCATGGCGGAGGCGGCGAGGGAAGAAGCGAGGAGCTCGACGGCGCCGCAGATGCGGAAGACGGCGGAGGAGGGGCGGAGGCAAGAAGTAGCGGAGGTTTCTGGAGAAGAAAAGCGCAATGAAGACGAAGGAGAGGAACTGCCCCTGCTTCCTCTGCTTTTAAGGGGGAAGTGGGGGACGTTCCGCATTTCCCATTAAAGAACGAGGCCACGATCTCCCCCACGACGCCGCAATCGACGCGTGCCGTTAGGGGGGGATGCGGCGGATACGGAAGGGGATACGGCTTGCCGTGGGCCGCGCGTGCCCGTGCACTGTTTTGGGCCTGGCCCAACAGCGCTCGGCACCGTGTGTGGCCCAGGCCCGGGGGCTCCTGTCGGTGTACTAAGATAGGGGTACCTTAGTACCCCAACTTGTGCACGGGCAGTAGCAGCTTCCCGCGGCAGGGCTTACCACGTGCTCGCCAAGTACCCTTTCCGGTCCTTATGAAGCCATTCAAGAACAAAGTATACAAGTCATAAGATCAAGACCCCGGCAAGTGGAGCTTGCCGGGAAGGCCGCACCAGGCTCAAGGTTATCACTTTAACGCAAGACCCTGGCAAGTGGAGCTAGCCAGGAGGAACAAGGAACACATATCCCAAGAGATGCCTCGGCGCATCATGCGCCCCGGCAGGGCCCGGAGAGCGACAAGCCCCCGGGCCCGACAAGATCAAGACCCCGGCAAGGTGCTTGCCGGGGAAACATATGCTGTGTGCCCGCGCTCCAGCTCATCGGCCCACGTGTCGCCCTGGGGCCCTTCCAGGGACGCGTGGCGGATGGCTGTGCAGCCTGGGGTACACGGTGGCGAGCCACAGTGACGAGGCTACCGTCGTGGCGAACGGAGGAGCATGGACGGACACTTTTGGGGTCGACGGTGACGGGCATTTAATGCCCTTGTCCCCCACTGTCAAGGTTAGGTGAAGACCACTGTTCATCCACTGTTCACGCACTATTCCTGCACTGTTACAACTGCCACCAAATTTACACTTTTACCCTCCTCTACGTTGACACCTGTCGGTGACCCCTTGAGCTATAAAAGGAGGCCCATGAACAAAGTATACAAGTCATAAGATCAAGACCCCGGCAAGTGGAGCTTGCCGGGAAGGCCGCACCAGGCTCAAGGTTATCACTTTAACGCAAGACCCTGGCAAGTGGAGCTTGCCAGGAGGAACAAGGAACACATATCCCAAGAGATGCCTCGGCGCATCATGCGCCCCGGCAGGGCCCGGAGAGCGACAAGCCCCCGGGCCCGGCAAGATCAAGACCCCGGCAAGGTGCTTGATGGGGAAACATATGCTGTGTGCCCGCGCTCCAGCTCATCGGCCCACGCATCGCCCTGGGACCCTTCCAAGGACGCGTGGCGGATGGCTGTGCAGCCTGGGGTACACGGTGGCGAGCCACAGTGACGAGGCTACCGTCGTGGCGAACGGAGGAGCATGGATGGACACTTTTGGGGTCGACGGTGACGGGCATTTAATGCCCTTGTCCCCCACTGTCAAGGTTAGGTGAAGACCACTGTTGGCTTCACCGACAAGCTCTGGCCCCGACAGGGACAAGTCTGCGCAGGAACAAGGTGAAGTGCGAAGGAAGATGGTGCAGCGCCCAGTGTATTTTGTAAGTTCCCTCCTGCAGGGAGCCAGATCAAGGTACTCTGGGGTGCAGAAGTTGCTGTTCGGCCTCCTCATGGCCTCAAGGAAGCTGCGCCATTACTTCCAAGCGCACGAGATAACAGTGGTCACTCGCTTTCCGTTGAAGAGGATATTGCAGAACCCCGAAGAAACAGGCAGGATCGTCGAGTGGGCACTGGAACTGTCAAGCTTTGGTCTCAAATTTGAAAGTACTTCAACCATACAGAGCAGAGCTTTGGCAGAATTCATAGCAGAATGGACCCCAACACCGGATGAACAAGTCCAAGAGACAAGCGTCCCCGTACAAGAAGCGAGCAGCGAATGGATGATGTACTTTGATGGTGCTTTCTCGCTGCAAGGCGCCGGTGCCGGCGTGGTACTCATAGCGCCCACCGGAGAGCACCTCAAGTATGTTATCCAGATGCACTTTCCCAAGGAACAAGCAACAAACAATACTGCTGAGTATGAAGGCTTGCTTGCCGGCCTCAAAATTGCGGCCGAGCTTGGGATCAAGAAGTTGATTGTGCGGGGAGATTCACAGCTGGTGGTCCGGCAAGTAAACAAGAGTTACCAGAGCCCTTTGATGGAAGCTTATGTTGATGAAGTGAGGAAGCTTGAAGAACACTTTGAAGGCCTGCAAATGGAACACGTCCCAAGAGCTCAGAATGATATTGCTGATGGCCTCTCAAAGTGTGCTACAATGAAGTTACCTGTGGAACCAGGGACCTTCCTGCTCAAGCTAACTCAGCCATCCGTTACACCATCAAGTGGGCAGAACAAGAAGAGAAAGTTGGTCTCCGGCGACTACTTGCCGGCGGATCTTCCCGAAGCCGCCGCCAAAGTCCCCAAGATCGACAGTCAGAACGCTGAGGAACAGTTTGCTCCTGCAGATCCAAGGGTCTGTACAGTTGAAGCAAGCGTTCCCGACAAGCCTTGCCCCGGCAGGCTTGCCGGGGGGCCATCAGCTCCGGCAGAACTGGAGGTTCTTGCCGTAGAAGCTGGGGTCCCCGCAGCGGCCCTCATGCCTTTAGTCCTTACCATTGAGCCTCAGGCTCCGGCATGGGCACAGCAGATCGTCCGTTTTCTGCAAACTGGAGAACTTCCCGACGAGCCAGAAGAGATAGAGAAAATAACCAGGCAGTCAAGTATGTATCAGTTCGTTGACAATGAACTGTACAGAAGAAGACTCAATGGTGTCAGGTTGAAGTGCATTTCCAGGGAAGATGGACAGAAACTGTTGGCAGAGATACATGGAGGCATATGTGGCCACCACATTGGCGCGAGGGCACTTGCCGGGAAGGCGTTCCGGCAAGGGTTCTTCTGGCCAGAAGCCCTCCAAGATGCAACTGCACAAGTAACCAAGTGTGAAGCGTGCCAGTTCCATGCCAAGCAAATTCATCAGCCAGCTCAAGCTCTCCAGACGATTCCTTTGTCCTGGCCCTTCTCGGTCTGGGGGCTCGATATCCTCGGCCCTTTCCCCCGCGCAGTCGGGGGCTTTGAGCACTTGTACGTAGCAATCGACAAGTTCACAAAGTGGCCAGAAGTGGAACCAGTGAGAAAGGTGACAGCACAGTCAGCAGTCAGGTTCTTCAGGTCAATTGTTTGCCGTTTCGGGATCCCTAACAGGATCATCACCGACAACGGCACACAGTTTACAAGTCGCACCTTCATGCAGTACGTCCAAGACCTTGGCGCCAAGGTCTGCTTCGCTTCTGTTGCTCACCCGAGGAGCAATGGTCAAGCGGAGAGGGCCAATGCTGAAGTGCTGCGCGGGCTCAAGACAAGAACCTTCGACAGGCTGCGCAAGTGCGGAAGAAACTGGATAGAGGAGTTACCGGCGGCTCTTTGGTCAATCAGGACGACACCAAGTCGAGCCACCGGACAGACACCCTTTGCTCTAGTCTATGGAGCAGAGGCAGTTCTCCCCACGGAACTCGTATACGGATCTCCTCGAGTGCTCGCTTATGATGAGCTCGAGCAAGAGCAACTGCGACAAGATGATGCATTGCTCCTTGAGGAGGAATGTCTCCAGGCTGCTCTACGAGCTGCTCGATACCAGCAAGCCTTGCGTCGCTATCATAGCCGCAAGGTCAAGGCCAGGAGTCTCGAGGAAGGCGACCTTGTTCTTCGGCGTGTTCAGTCCACCAAGAATTCCAACAAGTTGACGCCGAAGTGGGAAGGCCCTTATCGGGTGAGACAAGTCACAAGGCCCGGAGCTGTCCGCCTTGAGACCGAAGAAAGCTTACCGGTGAGCAATTCCTGGAACATAGAGCATCTTCGCAAGTTTCACCCATAAGGCGCGGTTGCCGTGATCCGCTCCGGCAACCACCTTTTGTACGAGTCTTGCCGCTGTTGCATGTAAACCTTTGTACAAAGCCGGGCGCAGACCCCATGCATCAGTAAAGTTTTTGTGCTCCGCACTATTTGCCATTTCCATGCTTTTCTTTGTTATTTGCATGCATTGTTTGGCACCTTGTGCAACGCACATCCCCGGTAAGCACTAGCAAGCCGAGAGGCTATATACTTGTTTTCCCTCCTCTTTTTCTTTCCCTCTTAAGCAGAAGGAACATTCCTCGCGCACAAGTTTGCCGGGGGGGGAAGGGGGTGGAGGATGAACCAAGTGCTGTTCAAGAAAGAGAAGCCTTGTCGGGGGACAAGCAATTTATGAAAGCTAAGTTACCAAAGTTTGAGTAATTCAAATTTTTAAATTTTAGTTGTCTTCCTTGAACAACCACACTTTGTATGGAAAACCTGTGCGCGGAGGAACCTACCCGTGGCTAGCCGCGCCCTTACTCTGTTTCGAGCACGCTCAACGGCTTAAGTGACCTGCGACAAGTGTCGCGCCCTTACTTCGTTTTCGAGTTCGCTCAGCAGTTTAAGTGTGCTGCGACTAGCTGCGGCAAGGTTACTTGCCGACGAAGTCTTTTGCCAGCAGGCTGCTAATAGTCCAGCACTCAGCGCTCGCGGCAAGAGACCCTTGCCGGCAAGTCCCCTGAAAGCGTAGGGTAAAAAGCATACAAAGTGAAGGACTAAAAGCAAGGGAGATAACACAGCATTGACTGATCAAAATAAGATTGTATATTACAAAGATAACTTGCCGCGATACTAATAGATTCTTGTCTATAACATGCCTTGCAGCGGCAAGGGAAACAGAAAGAAAGAAATCTAATCTACGCGGTCGCCTTCACGCCTTGTGATCTTGTTCACCTTGGCGACGATGTGGGCAACCTGCGCCTTCAATGCCTCCTGATCAGCGTCGTCCGGCAAGGTGCGGAGGACGTTGACAAGGTTGATGCCGGGGTTGCGGTAGACGATCTTCGTCAAGACGCGCTCCAAGGTGCCCATGCAGAGCCGGCGCGCCTCGTCGGCCAGCTGCACGGGGATCTTCTCCTGCAGCCTCGCAAGTGCCGGTGCTATTCCCCTGAAGAAGAGACTCAACTTGGCGCTGTGGGGGAGGTTCTCGTCCGGAGAGTACGCGAGATGCTCCGCCCTCAGCGCCACCATCTCCTTGTCGATATTGGCAGCGGAGGTGACAAGATCGTCAGTCCACTGCTCCACCGCCCGGCTGAAGTTGTTCGCTGAGACGGCGGCGCTCTCCACCAAGTTCCGCTCCTTGCGGAGCTCGTCCTTCAGCTTCGTCTCGCGGTCCCGGGCGGCGTCGAGCGAATCAGTCAGAGTGGAGACCTTCAACTCTAAGTCAGCAATCGTGTCCTTGGCGGCAGTAAGCTCGTCGCCCTTCTTGGAGAGACGTACCTGCAAGTCAGAGTTGGTGTGGGCATCTTTCTCCCGCTCCACATTGAGCGCGGTGATCCTGTCCGCACTCGCCTTCAGGTACCGCTCCAGCTGCTCCACCTTGGCCTCAAGATCCTTCTTGGCGGTCTCCGCGGTGGCTGCGGCGGCCTTCGCCTCCTTCAGGGCTCCGCCAATGGCCTGCTCCCGGGCGGTGAGGTTGTCCTCGTGGGCATCGAGGTCGACCTTCCGCTGGTTGAGCACTCCTTCTCGCCGGGACAGCTCCTCGGCGGCCAACCGTTGCTGCTCGTCCACCTCGGCCTTCTCCAGGAGGAAGGCTTGCTGCGCTCCGGCGAGCTCGTCGCGCTCCTCAGCCAAGTGGCGGAGGGCTGCTTGGTTGTCGGCGCGAAGCTCCGCGGCGCGCTTCTCCAAGTCAACTCCAGCCTTGGCGGCAAGAGCTTCCCGAGACTCCAGCTTCGCCTGCCTGGCCCGGTACAGAGCCAGGAGCCGGCGAAGGAGTTTCTCCTCTTCGGGCTCGTCGCTGCCGCCGGGCGCTTCAACGACCTTCAACCCCGCGGAGGCGAGGACCTCTCCGTCAAAGGTCTCTCCCTCCACGGGGGCTCGAGACGAGGACCCCCACGGGACTTGTATGAAAACCCCGTTGGGGGCCTCCAGGTAGACGCCCTGCCCAGCCGCAGAGGCGGAAGGATCGGCGGCCGGTGCAGCGCTTGACGCTCCTGCTGCCTCCGGGCCAGCAGTTTGGTCGCCGGTCCCTTCCCCAGCCGCGGCGTCTGTGGGCGGGGCGGTCTCTTCAACGGCAGGCTCGTCGGCTCCAGCCATGCCCTCAGCGGCAGTGGCGTTGCCGTCGTCGCCGTGCACCTCCTCCTCGACGGTGGCCTCCGTCTCCATCCGCTCTGGGGCGGGAAGATCTAGCAGAAGAAAAAGAAAAGAAAAAGTCAAGCAAATATCCAAAAAGACAAGTCCAAGGAGAAAAAGCTACAAGACTTACCTTCGCGGACTTCTTCGACGACAGGCTCCCTCGCCGGGGAATCCAACCTTGGCGGCGGAGTAGTGGCCCCTGCTGGCGGAGGGCCGCCTGCGCCCTCCCTTGGCGGGGTGCTCACCCTCGTCGGGCTGCTCACCCTTGGCGGGGTGCCCGCCCTTGGCGGGGTGCCCGTCCTTGGCGGAGCGTTCTCCCTCGCCGGGGAGTTCACCCTTGGCGGGGAAGGTGGAGCAAGTGGCTCGTCGGGGGCGACTACCTGGTGCTCCTGCGGCTGCGGCTCCACTTCTGCACAAGACAAACAAGACAACAAAAATATCAGTACGAGTGATAACCTCAAGCGCGCCCGTCAAGCAGAAGGTCAGATACCAGACTTACGCTGGGGGCTGCTCCTCGGAGCAGCAGGTTGGTCCGGCAAGCTTGCCGCTGGCACATCTTCAGTCGCCGCGACGGGCGAGTCGTCTTCGACCTCGACCACAGGGATCTTGGCCCTCTTCGCCATCCGCTGGGCCAGGGTCCTGAAAGCAAAACAAAACAAGATCAGAACCAACAAGGAAAATCAAGACAGAATCAAAGAAATTACAAGTTGCAAGTGATCACTCCTCTTCCTCGTCGTCGGAGCTGAGGGCGGAGAAGTCGAAATCCGCCTGAGGTGCTCCCGCGCGAGGAGCAGGAGGAGAAGGCTCCCTCGGGCGCTTGGTGGTCTCTGGGGCTGTGGGCTGCGAAGACCCAGCCTCCGTCGTCGCTGAGGGCCGAGGAGCAGAAGGGGCAGCCGTTCCGCTCCGGGAGGATCCCCCTCCGCTTGGCGCTGGTGCACGGGGCGCCTCCTGGACGACTTTGCTCGTCCTGGCGGCGCGCGTTGCACGGCGCGCTGGCTGCTGTCGAGACGCCTGCGGCCTCGTCGCCGTAGCCGCCTTGCGGAGGCGCTTCCTCGGTGGTTGCGTAGGACTTGCCGGAGGCGGGGAGTTCTCTGAAGACGAGGAGGCATTGTTGTCAAGTCCCAGAGATCCACCAGAGTCTTCATCAGCCTCGACGTCCTCCTCCTCCTCCCCGGCAGGCCCGCTGGACCCAGCACCATGCCCGGCGGCCTCGCTCCCTCCGGCGACCTCGTCCTCTCCGGCGACCTCGCTCGCCCCGGCAAACTTCAGGATAGGCACCCCGGCAAACTCATCGGGCGGAAGCTTGAGCAGCCTGAGGATTTCAGCCTCCTCTGCTTGGCTCACCGCGTCCGCGGCCTGTGCCTCATCCACTGTGTATCCAAACTCTCCCGCCGCTGCGGCTGCAGCGGCCTCCTCCATCCTGGAAGCGATGTAAGCTATGTCCCGCGCCGTAGTGGCCCGGGTGAGGCCCCTGTTCTCTTCGGTGTTCTTGGGCGTCTCAACCAAGTTGTCGAAGAAGCTCATCACGGTGTCCGGCGGAGGCTCGATCCAGGTGGGGACGACGCCATGGGAGTCACACGCCGGCATCATCGCGCGCAAGGAATCTCGGGCGGTGCTGTTGCACAGCGGCACCACTCCCCGGGAAGGTCTAAACCACTCCGGATGGGCTGGGTCATGCTTAAAGAGTTCTCGGACCATCCCCTTCAACTCCAAGGCAGTGAAGTTATAGTTTAATCCAGGGCGCAGCCTCATGATATCCGCCGCATTGCCAAATTCCCAGGCGGCTCTCTTCCTTTCTTGTAGAGGGGCAATGCGGCGACGGAGGAAATCTGCCCCAACCTCTCCGATGGTCAGATTGGCTACCCGGAGACGGATAATCCTGACGAGGGCAATACTGAGCTTGTTGTCCTCCGGGGCCAATTCGCTCCAATTCCTACCGCGCACTATGGCTGTTGTGCGCGGCGCGGTGAAGGGCTCCGGCTTGTCCTCCACCACCCAACACCAATCTGCTCTCCACTCCTCCCACTTGCCGCGGAGTTCTCCCCTCAGGTACGAATCCTTCTTGTTCAACCTGAAGATCCAGGAGATACCGCCGGAAAGGGGAGCGCCTGATTCTACTCTGGGCATGAAAAAGTGGCGGAAAAGGGCTACATTGGGGTGAATCCCAACATAGTTTTCGCACAGATGTGCGAAAACGGCCATCGTAAGGATGGCGTTGGGAGTGAAATCTAGGAGGTGGAGGTTGTATGTATTCATGATATCGCAAAAGAACTCCGAGAACGGAGGGCACAATCCACAGTGGAAAAATGCAGCGAAGAAGAAATACCCGCCGGGGAACATATCTTTGGCGATGGCAGGGAAGACATGGGTGCGGGGGTGAGCTTTGGTCTCCCTCGCCCAGAACAAATAATATTTGTCCCGCAGCTCCCTCGGACCAAGCCTTGGCGCGAAGACCACGTTCCTCTTCCGCAGGGCGGCCAGCTTCGCCGCCTGCTCAGACTTCTCCTTCTTGGCCTTGTCGTTCTTGGCCTTGTCGCTCTTCGCCTTGTCGCTCTTCGGAGCCATGGCGGAGGCGGCGAGGGAAGAAGCGAGGAGCTCGACGGCGCCGCGGATGCGGAAGACGGCGGAGGAGGGGCGGAGGCAAGAAGTAGCGGAGGTTTCTGGAGAAGAAAAGCGCAATGAAGACGAAGGAGAGGAACTGCCCCTGCTTCCTCTGCTTTTAAGGGGGAAGTGGGGGACGTTCCGCATTTCCCATTAAAGAACGAGGCCACGATCTCCCCCACGACGCCGCAATCGACGCGTGTTGTTAGGGGGGGATGCGGCGGATACGGAAGGGGATACGGCTTGCAGTGGGCCGCGCGTGCCCGTGCACTGTTTTGGGCCTGGCCCAACAGCGCTCGGCACCGTGTGTGGCCCAGGCCCGGGGGCTCCTGTCGGTGTACTAAGATAGGGGTACCTTCGTACCCCAACTTGTGCACGGGCAGTAGCAGCTTCCCGCGGCAGGGCTTACCACGTGCTCGCCAAGTACCTTTCCGGTCCTTATGAAGCCATTCAAGAACAAAGTATACAAGTCATAAGATCAAGACCCCGGCAAGTGGAGCTTGCCGGGAAGGCCGCACCAGGCTCAAGGTTATCACTTTAACGCAAGACCCTGGCAAGTGGAGCTTGCCAGGAGGAACAAGGAACACATATCCCAAGAGATGCCTCGGCGCATCATGCGCCCCGGCAGGGCCCGGAGAGCGACAAGCCCCCGGGCCCGGCAAGATCAAGACCCCGGCAAGGTGCTTGCCGGGGAAACATATGCTGTGTGCCCGCGCTCCAGCTCATCGGCCCACGCGTCGCCCTGGGGCCCTTCCAGGGACGCGTGGCGGATGGCTGTGCAGCCTGGGGTACACGGTGGCGAGCCACAGTGACGAGGCTACCGTCGTGGCGAACGGAGGAGCATGGACGGACACTTTTGGGGTCGACGGTGACGGGCATTTAATGCCCTTGTCTCCCACTGTCAAGGTTAGGTGAAGACCACTGTTCATCCACTGTTCACGCACTATTCCCGCACTATTACAACTGCCACCAAATTTACACTTTTACCCTCCTCTACGTTGACACCTGTCGGTGACCCCTTGAGCTATAAAAGGAGGCCCATGCACAACGTAGAAAGGGTTCGGAACCTAGACAACTCTTTGGCTCGGTGTAGCTAGCTCTTCAAGCTCCCGAGCTCAAGAACTCAATACAATCCAAGCAGAAGTAGGGTTTTACGCGTCCGCGCGGCCTGAACCTGGGTAAACTGCCCGCGTGCGTCCCTCGATCTGCTCTCCGTGCTCCCTCCGCTCCCTTACCGCAACGTAGAAGGGGCTCCGGTCCCATAGGTGCTCGTGGGAGGACAGTTTCCCCCGACACCGCGGTTTTCAGCCCTTCCAGTGGTGGTGGTAGTGGGTGTTCAGTAGATCTCCAGTGGCTTCTTATCGGGCTTCAGCGATGTGTGAACTATGCAATCTAGCATCGAGATTGGGTTGACAAGTTAGCATTTCTCTTTTTGAAAACATTGGGAGTTGGTTGCATCTTCGTCGGATCGGTCCTACTTCAGCAACAAAGACACCAATCTGGTTATTTCTTTCAGTCAGAGATACATTTAGGTATTGTCGACCTATCCCCATCTTATTATCCAGGCCGCGGATACTTTAGGGCCGGCTTCACTAACACTTATCCGCATAGATCAATGATTTCTTGGTTGTTTGTGTGGATGCTAGCTTTTGTTCCCGCGGAGGCACGAAACTCTAGCGGCAGTAACATCTGCGCAACATCGACATGTGCTAGATGGAGAGGACCAACATCGACATGTGCTAGATACATTCGCCCCAAGGACCGGATTGTATTTCCCCTTCACTTGGAGTTCTCATGTAATGTTGGTGTTTGATTAATTCGTGCTTTGGCTCCTTCAGGGGAAAAAGGAAAGTCTCATGGTAGTGTTATGTAAAGAAAATAGTTTCTTTTAGAATAAGTACCACTAGATCATGGAATATTTTATTGGAAATTGGTCATATTATCATCTTAGTGATGGGACTCTACAACACTAGTAGCAATAAGTTGCTAAATATTATTAACGTTTGAATCCCTTATTTTTAGGGGATTTTTAATCCTTTCCATGGGATAATGTAATACTCCCTCACATATCTTATAGTACTCCCTCACACATCTTACTTTCAGAGAAATACTATACACGGGCCACGGGCGTGTCAGCCGAATCATAAGTGGTCACTTTTATGACCTCGGCTCAAGGAGGCTTTTGTTGGGGACATTGTCGAGCTAGTATACAAAAGTCTAAGCTAGTCAACAAGCCTTAAGATGGTCAACAAAATTCCAACAATCCAAGAAAGTCCAAGAAAGTAGCCACAATAACATTCAAAAGAAAGAGTAAAAGAAAGGTCAAAGTTGAAAATGAAGAGAAGATGCAAAGAAGCACAAGCCCAAGCTAAGCAGAAAAATCCTCATATGGTGGAGAAAACCCCCCTTCACGAGGCACAACCCCCCTCTTAGCCCAACTAGGAGCAGGCTAGGGGTCATTGGACTAATGGGCCAAAGTTTACCTAGTTCTAGCATCCCATCAAGTTCTCCTATTTAGCACTTAAGGTGTCAGGATTCCCCTATAACACGCACTATGCCGCCCACTACAATCGCTCGCCATCGACTACCTCGACTCGCTCTCTACACCGCTAGGTTCCAGCGGCGGCGCCAGAAAGAATACCCTCTGGGGTCATTAGAAATCTGTGTGGTCAATCTTCTCAAGTTATAAGGAGTAATGTGCAAAATCTAGAAAAGCAAAGAGGTGCTATAGAAAAGTTGTGGGGTCAGCTGACCCTACGACTTACACGTAGGTTCGCCACTACTCGGTTCGATGCATTTTTTGAAGCACATTCCTCTTCTACTATCGGTCCCTCTCTAGCAATTCACCCGTCTCGCTCGGTACACCGCTTGGTTCATTGCATTTTTTAGGCTCAGGAAAAGCCAGCTATAAGTTTTTTGTGCTATTGTTGAAAATTTTGGTGAAATCAAAAAATGTTCATGGATTAAAAAATGTTCATGATATTTTTGAATCCATAAATTTTAAAAACTCTAATTTAAAAAAAATGTTCATGATTTTTTCATAATTTTGAAAAAAATACATATTTCAAAATATTCTTGAATTTGAGAAATGGAAAATTCAAAAAAAAACACGTATTAAAAAATATTAATATATTAAAAAATAAAAAAGATTAAAAATAGATCAAACTTGATAATACCAAAAGAGAAATGCACGTAACATTAAAAAAAATCAGCCCGAAGAACATTCTAGAAAGTTCTCAAAACAAGAAATCTTAGGACCTCCGAATATCACTCCACCTTCACTTGAATACATGTGGCGCGCCGTAGAAACTGTTGCAGGCAAAACAAGCACCACACCTCACCTTGGGCAAAAATTTCTACTGCAGATCCTCCTATGAAAAGTGGCGAGCCAAACATTTGTAGAGAACCAAACACGTGCCTAGGGACCTGTAGCATGCCACACCTTTGGCTTGGCAAACTAAAGCTGGGAACTAAACAGCCCCTTAGTGTCTTCCCATACACAGCTGCCCTATTACGAAAGAACATTCTTCACAAGGGGTGTGCGCCTTTTACCAATAACATTATATCTTGCGCCCGAGCGGACAAGTAGGATTTTCCCATCCCACCTCCTCTTTTTCACAAAGGTAGCCTTGGTCCTTTGTGAATCATTCCACCTTCACTTGAATACGCTGAAGGGGAAGGCACTAGAGCTCTTGTACCTATTCATAGCCGCAAGCTGCCTCTAGGGTCGAGTCCGAGGAGTCACATACGACTCAGATTGACCTTAGTCAAGAGTTTGGGAGAGGATTTCGAGGAGTCGCACACGACCCAGAGGCTGCAACCATCCAGCCCCATCTGAGGCCCTCCTAATATAGGACTAGGTCACACTCACATGGGGCGTCTGGATATATTCAGAAACATCATTGTGCCACTTTTGTCAGGTGTACGGTGAGCTTTTCTATAAGGCCGTCGTACATGTCCTTGCTAACACTAATTTGATTATGGTCGAGCTGATACTAAGGTATGCCTAGCTCTCACATTGACCTCATTCTCTTGTAGAGACCTCCTCTATTAGTGGGGCTTCATGTCGGCCAGGCTCCACCTTGTAGAGATCTCCTCTATTTGTTAGGCTTGTTGTCGGCCAAGCTGCACCTTGCAACTATGTTGTCAATGAAAACATGTACAATATAGGCTACTACGTTCCTCATGACATCAACTCTCGATCGCCATAGAGCCGTGAGCAAAGGACGATGGGCCCAAGACCCCTGAGCGCTTAGGATGTAGACCGGTGGGGACCTCTCTACGGAGCCTAGGTAGGTCTAGGGCGTGTCGATCAGGCGAGGCCGGGCATGACCGGGAAAAGTATGTCCGACCAGAGTTAATTGAGCATGTTGGGTAAGTTGGTGCACCCCTGCACATGAAATCTGTTACCCGATGTTCCTGTTGCTTCTCTTGAATTTGCATAATCCTGATCTTGACGGCATGGTGGAATCTCACAAAATTCTAGCAATCGGCGATCCTTTTATGCTGCTCCTGAGTATGTTGATTGACAGATCAACAAAGTGTTAACAGTTCTTTGGGTTCCACCATAGTTAAAGAAAGATGGATGTTTCACAGACGACATGGCAATGCAGATATGATCTGCACAGGGGTCATGCGTATGACGAAGATTAGTATGGGGTTTAAGATTTTATTATCTCATGCTTCATACACCCTGCAATGTTAATCTAGCGACTTGGATAATCATGCTTGATGATGAACGTTGGTAGCTTTGGTTTGTTTCGAAACCTTAGAAGCCGAATAATTTTTTGCATGAACCGATTAGAGGCGTCTAACTTGGTTTTGTAGGATGATTTTCATGTGCATGTGATGAGGTATATCAGTGCTCATATTGATTCGATTATGTATGAGATGACTATATAATGTAAAACTAACATGATCTGTGTGTCATGATTCAGTATGATGGCTGGAGCCATATAATCGTCACATTAAATGACCTGCATGTCAACCTTAAGTAATGCACTTATTTTATTAGCTATAGAGATAGCAATATTATCTGGTGAATCGAAAAGGTGATGGCAATCTTCGCGAAGGTGAACACCGACGAAATGCCGAAGACAAAGAAAATAAAGACTTCTCCATCAGAAAGGGATATACCATATCATGCTATTATGAATTGCCTGAGATGTGTTTATCCCTCTTGATGCACCCTTCTTGATTGTGCAGTAGTCGCTTTTTATTAGGGTGATCTCTCACTTAAAATATCAAGTAGTTAGTGTTCTCCCAAGTGTAGCACCGTCACGGCACCTATCTCTTCGGGGTATTACATGGATGCATTGGTACGAACGATTAGAGAAGTGTGAGGCGGGTGAGTTGAGACCTCGCAGCGAGATCACTTGGTTCTCTTGAGGTTCAGGCATGAAAGTCATGAGCTCGGAACACGCGCATCGAAAGATGAACAAGAGTCACATAAAGATGTGATTGACAAGTTGGCCTACCAATTGCAATTCTCGTCACTTGAGATGGATGCATCCTTGGCATTGAATTGTAATATGGGTCTTGTATCACTCACGATCAATTATGAGAGATATTGATTTGAGTGGGAGCACACTGTAGAATTAACTTGTTTAATTCTCAGTGCAATTAATTTTGAACACCGTCTAGGTGCGATTAGCATAACAGTTGTAGAATAATGGCTCGTGTTTCCACCTTCCCTATTAAAATTGAATAGCTGTTAAATATATGGTTAAAACTTTATGGTTGGTAACGTAATGTGACAATTGTCTTCAAGAGTGCTGAGAAGGACAATTTCCTGTCACATGCTTTCCGTATACTCCCGCTAAATGCTATGGATGATGAGACTCTTGTCCTTCAATCCAAAAGCTAGAATTCAGTTACGGTCAAGTGCAATATGTTTGCTTCCATGAGACCCGAACTTCGAAAGTTTTGAGATAGCTATGTAATATTCATGGAACTGAAAATCATTTTCAGACACAAACAAAAGCTAAAAGACATGTGATGTCCAAAGGAATGCTTGTTTTGCAAACTATTAGTAAAAGTGTTTAGTATGCATTTGACTAATACCAGAGGGATCCAAAAGAACGACTGTCATATGATGATGGTGAATAAAAAAACAACTTAAGAGAAAGGAAATGTCCGAAGGGTGTTAGTATGACTTGCACACCTAGGAAGTCCGGGGCTGACGCCACTCTTCAAGTTGGTGCTTCTTCTGAGAATAGGAGAATTATTGGAAGTAAAACTGTTAGAAGGATAAAGGCAAAAAAGGAAGACTGGGATGTCCATCTCATGTATGAATGTCATACAAGTTATTGATGTATAGAAGGATGGTCAAAGAAATAGTTCTTGGGAATTGTGATTAAATTGTTAGTCACTGATCCTTGGGTATTGTGAGTTCATCACAATAATACTCGTTCGATTACATTGTCTTGCAACTCGATACAAGAACTACTACGACCTGAAAGACTTGCCGGAGTGAGGTTTAGATACATGCTGGGAACATAGTAAATGTCACTATACCTTCCATCGGTATATTACCTTTGTATTTATTTTTCGTAATTCATTTTTGGAGTTTCATACACTCTAGCCAATTGCATAAGGTATCTTGCAAGAAGTTTGTTCATAAGAGTACTTTTGATGTTCGGTGTTATGAATAACACAAGGGCCATATGTTCATTATGAATGAGATGTATGTTATGAATATTGATAATAATACATTACCTCTGTATTTACTTTCATAAACCATTTTAGAGTTTTATACACTCCAGCCCATTGCATAAGGTATCTTGCAAGAAGGTTGTTCATAAGAGAACTTTTTCGGTGTTACGAATAACACAAGGGCCATACTTTCATTATGAATGAAATGTATGTTATGAATATTGATGGTAATATGATACATCCATAACATTGACACTAAATGTCGCAAGACTAAAAGAATACCACATTTGTGTGGCACTGCATTTGGTCACATTGGAGAAACCCGCATGAAAAATTCCATTATGATGGACTTTGAAGTCGTTTGATTATGAATCATCTGACACTTGCAACTTTCCTCCAAAAAGTGAAGTGACCGAAATAAATACCGTTCACAGGCCGTAAGGAACGGGCAACAAAATTATTGGTGATCATACATTTTCATGTGTGTAGTCCGATAAATGTTGTTGCGAACAGTGGATTTGTCTACCTTCAAAAATGTCTCAAGTGGATATATGGTTATTTACTTGATGAGACGTAAGTCTGGATCTTTTGAAATCATTGGAAACGTTTTCAAAATGAAGAAGAAATTATTGTAACAAGAAAATTATGTTTCTGCAATCAGATTGCGGAAAGGAATATTTGAGTTACAACTTTAGTGAATGTCTGAGGAGTTGTGAAAAGAGATTCATAACTTGCTGATACGTCTCCAACGTATCTATATTTTTTTTATTGTTACATGATGTTATATTATTATTATTGGATGTTTTACAATCATTTTACAACCATTTTATATCATTTTTTGGGACTAACCTATTGACATAGTGCCAAGTGCCAGTTGCTATTTTCTGATTGTTTTTTACAATGCAGAAAATCAATATCAAACGGAGTCCGACTGTAGCAAAACTTTTTGTGGATTTTTTTGGACCAGAAGACACCAGATGGGCCAGCGAAGCACGTGGGGGGTGCCCCAAGGGGGGCACAACCCACCAGGGCGCGCCTGGGCACCCAGGCGCACCCAGGTGGGGTGTGCCCACCTTAGTGGCCTCCCGCACCACCTCTTCACTCTATAAATACCTCCTTCCTCCAGAAACCCTAGGGGAGTCAACGAAATTTTGTTACAGCCGCAAGTTTCGGAACCACGAGATCCAATCTATAGCCCTATTCCGGCACTCCTCCGGAGGGGATCACGATCAAGGGTTCATCATCCTCATTGGTGCCTCTCTGATGATGCGTGAGTAGTTTACCACAGACCTACGGGTCCGTAGGCAGTAGCTAGATTGCTTCTTCTCTCTTTATATCTCAATACAACGGTCTCTCGGAGATCTATTTGATGTAATGACTTTTTGCGGTGTGTTATTTGGGATCCGATGAATTGTGATTTTAAGATCAGATTTGCCTTGATTTAATATCCAATCTTGATTATTATAGCCTCGTATTTCTTCTCTGATATTTGGGTTTTGTTTGTCCAACTTGATCTATTTATCTTGCAATGTGAAGAGGTGCTTTGTAATGGGTTCGATCTTGCGGTGTCCTTTCCCAGTGACAGAAGGGGAAGCAAGGCACGCATGTATTGTTTTTATTAAGGATGAAAAGATGGGGTCTATTCCTACATGAATAGATCTTGTCTACATCATGTCATCGTTCTTATTGCATTACTCTGTTTTTTCATGAACTTAATACACTAGATGCATGTTGGATAGCGGTCGATGTGTGGAGTAATAGTAGTAGATGCAGGCAGGAGTCGGTCTACTAATCTTGGACGTGATGCCTATATACATGATCATTGTCTTGGATATCATCATAATTATTTGCTTTTCTATCAATTGCCCAACAGTAATTTGTCTACCCACGACATGCTATTTTCTCGAGAGAAGCCACTAGTGAAATCTACGGCCCCCGGGTCTATTTTCCTATCATATACATTCAGATCTATATTGCCATTTGCCTTTTCCTTTATTTGCTTCTTTTATTTTTAGATCTATATTATCAAAAAACAAAAAATATATTGCTGCGTTTTATTTGCTTTTATTTGCATCTATCAATCTACTACAATTTTATCTTAACCTTACGTCACTTTTTGGCACTGCTACCCGAAAGGATTGACAACCCCTTTAACGCGTCGGGTTGCAAGTGGTTGTTATTTGTGTGCATGTACCATTTACACAGTGTTGCGTGGTTCTCTGATACGTCCATTTTGCATCATGCTTTTATGTTGATATTTGTTGCATTATGGGCCGTTGTTACACATTATGCCACAATACTTATGCCTTTTCTCTCTTATTTTACAAGGTTCACAAGAAGAGGGAGAATATCGGCAGCCAGAATTCTGGGCTGGAATAGAAGAAAATATTGGAGACCTATTCTGCACAACTCAAAAAGCCCTGAAACTCCATGAAAGTCAGTTTTGGAAAATATAAAAAATATCTGGCGAAGGAAGTACCAGAGGGGGGCCACCCACCGTCCACGAGGGTGGGGGCGCGCCCCCTGCCCCGTGGGCCACCTGGAATCCCCCTGATGCCCATCTTCTTCTATATCAAGTGTTTTGACCTGGAAAAAATCAGAAGGAGGCTTTCGGGGTGAAGCGCCGCCGTCCCGAGGCGGAACCAATCTAGGGCTCCGGCGGAGCTGTTCTGCCGGGGAAACTTCCCTCCGGGAGGGGGAAATCGTCACCATCGTCATCACCATTGATACCCTCATCGGGAGGGAGTCAATCTCCATCAACATCTTCACCAGCACCATCTCCTCTCAAACCCTATTTCATCTCTTGTATCCTATCATTGTATCAAAACCTCAGATTGGTACCTGTGGGTTGCTAGTAGTGTTGATTACTCCTTGTAGTTGATGCTAGTTGGTTTATCCGGTGGAAGATCATATGTTCAGATCCATTATGCATATTAATATCCCTCTGATTATGAACATGAATATGATTTGTGAGTAGTTACATTTGTTCCTGAGGACATGGGAGACGTCTTGCTATAAGTAGTCATGTGAATTTGGTATTCATTCGATATTTTGATGAGATGTATGTTGTCTTTCCTCTAGTGGTGTTATATGAACGTCGACTACATGGCACTTCACCATTGTTTGGGCCTAGAGGAAGGCATTGGGAAGTAATAAGTAGATGATGTGTAGCTAGAGTGATAGAAGCTTAAACCCTAGTTTATGCGTTGCTTCGTAAGGGGCTGATTTCGATACATATGTTTCATGCTATGGTTAGGTTTACCTTAATACTTCTTTTGTAGTTGCAGATGCTTGCAATAGGGGTTAATTATAAGTTGGATGCTTGTACAAGTAAGGGCAGCACCCAAGCACCGGTCCACCCACATACCAAATTATCAAAGTAACGAACACGAATCATATGAGCATGATGAAAACTAGCTTGACGATAATTCCCATGTGTCCTCGGGAGCGCTTTCCTTAATATAAGAGTTTGTCCAGGCTTGTCCTTTGCTACAAAAAGGATTGGGCCATATTTTTGCACTTTATTTACTTTCATTACTTGTTACTCGTTACAAATTACCTTATCACAAAACTATCTGTTACCGATAATTTCAGTGCTTGCAAAGAATACCTTACTGAAAACCGCCTATCATTTACTTCTGCTCCTCATTGGGTTCGACACTCTTACTTATCGAAAGGACTACGATTGATACCCTACACTTGTGGGTCATCAAGACTCTTTTCTGGCGCCGTTGCAGGGGAGTGAAGCGCCTTTGGAAGTGGAATTTGGTAAGGAAAAAATAATAAAGTGTTCTGAAATTTACTATTACTTGTTAATATGGAACATAATCCTTTGAGGGGCTTGTTCGGGGTATCTTCACCCCAACCAGTAGAGAAAAGAGTTGCTCCTCAACCTACTGAACCTACAGAAAATGTTTACTTTGAAATTCCTTCGGGTAAGACTAAGAAACTGCTAGCTAATCCCTTTACAGGAGATGGAACATTGCATCCCGATTTGCACTAATCTATGTGGATGAAGTTTGTGGATTATTTATGCTTGTAGGTATGCCCGAGGATATGATCAAGAAGAAGGTCTTACCTTTATCTTTGAAGGGAAAGGCATTGACATGGTTTAGACTATGCGATGATATTGGATCCTGGAATTACAACCGGTTGAAATTAGAATATCACCAGAAGTTCTACCCTATGCATCAGGTTCATCGTGATCGTAATTATATATATAATTTTTGGCCTCGCGAACGAGAAAGTATCTCTCAATCTTGGGGGAGGCTTAAGTCAATGTTATATTCATGCCCCAATCATGAGCTCTCAATAGAAATGATTATTCAAAAAATTTATGCTCGGCTTTCTCTCAATAATCGCTCCATGCTCGATACTTCTTGCACTGGTTCTTTTATGATGAAGACTATTGAATTCAAATGGGATTTATTGGAAAGAACTAAACGCAACTCTGAAGATTGGGATCTCGATGAAGGTAAGGAGTCAGGTATAACACCTAAGTTTGATTGTGTTAAATCTTTTATGGATACCGATGTTTTCCTTGAATTTAGCACTAAATATGGACTTGACTCTAAGATAGTAGCTTCTTTCTGTGAATCATTTGCTACTCATGTTGATCTCCCTAAGGAGAAGTGGTTTAAATATCATCCTCCCATTGAAGTAAAAGTAGTTGAACCTGTTAAAGTTGAAGAAAAGACTATCACTTATAATGTTGATCTTATTGTTCCTACCGCTTATATTGAGAAACCACCCTTCCCTGCTAGAATAACGGATCATGCTAAAGCTTCAACTGTGGTTCTTAAGAGTAATACTAGAACACCTACATCCTCTAAGCAAATTAAAGTTGAACCTAGTGTTGCTATGGTTAAGGATCTCTTGGTCGATGATATTGATGGGCATGTCATTTACCTTTGTGATGAAGCTGCTAGAATTGCTAGACCCGATACTAAAAATAAACATAGAACTATTGTAGGCATGCCTATTATTTCTGTTAAAATAGGAGATCATTGCTATCATGGTTTATGTGACGTGGGTGCTAGTGCGAGTGCCATACCCCATTCCTTATACGAAGAAATTATGCACGATAATGCACCTGCTGAGCTAGAAGGTATTGATGTTACAATTAAGCTTGCCAATAGAGATACTATTTCACCAATAGTGATTGTTAGAGATGTTGAAGTCTTGTGTGGCAAAGTTAAATACCGTACCGACTTTCTTGTTCTTGGTTCCCCATGATACGTCTCCAACGTATCTATAATTTTTGATTGTTCCATGCTATTATATTATCTGTTTTGGATGTTTAATGGGCTTTATTATACACTTTTATATTATTTTTGGTACTAACCTATTAACCCAAGGCCCAGTGCAAATTGCTGTTTTTTTGCCTATTTCAGTGTTTCGCAGAAAAGGAATATCAAATGGAGTCCAAACGGAATGAAACCTTCGGGGGAGTTATTTTTGGAACAATTGCAACACAGAAGACTTGGAGTACACGCCAGGAAGCGAACGAGGCGGCCACGAGGGCAGGGGCACGCCCAGGGGGGTAGGTGCGCCCCCACCCTCGTGGGCCCCTCGTGGCTCCCCTAATGTGCCTCTTCCTCCTATATATACCTACGTACCCTAAAAACATCGGGGAGCACCACGAAACCCTAATTCCACTGCCGCAACCTTCTGTACCCGTGAGATCCCATCCTGGGGCCTATTTTGGAGCTCCACCGGAGGGGGAATCGATCATGGAGGGCTTCTACATCAACACCATAGCCTCTCCGATGAGTTGTGAGTTGTTTACCACAGACCTTCGGGTCCATAGTTATTAGCTAGATGGCTTCTTCTCTCTCTTTGGATCTCAATACAAAGTTCTCCTTGATCTTCTTGGAGATCTATTTGATGTAATTCTTTTTGCGGTGTGTCTGTCGAGATTCGATGAATTGTGGGTTTATGATCAAGATTATCTATGAACAATATTTGATTCTTCTCTGAAATATTTTATGCATGATTTAAATATTTTTGCAAGTATCTTCGAATTATCAGTTTGGTTTGGCCTACTAGATTGGTAGTTCTTGCAATGGGAGAAGTGCTTGGCTTTGGGTTCAATCTTGCGGTGTCCTTTCCCAGTGACAGCAGGGGCAGCAAGGCATGTATTGTATTGTTGCCATCGAGACTAAAAATATGGGGTTTATATCATATTGCTTGAGTTTATCCCTCTACATCATGTCATCTTGCTTAAGGCGTTACTCTGTTCTTATAAACTTAATACTGTAGATGCATGCTGAATAGCGGTCGATGTGTTGAGTAATAGTAGTAGATTTAGAATCGTTTCGGTCTACTTGTCACGGACGTGATGCCTATATACAATGATCATGCCTAGATATTCTCATAACTATGCACTTTTCTATCAATTGCTCGACAGTAATTCGTTCACCCATCGTAGAAATCTGCTATCTTGAGAGAAGACACTAGTGAAACCTATGGCCCCCGGGTCTATCTCCATCATATTAATCTTGCATCAACTATTTATCTTTACTTTACTTTTGTTTTGCAATCTTTACTTTCAATCTACATATCAAAAATACCAAAAATATTATCTTATCATCTCTATCAGATCTCACTTTTGCAAGTGGCGGTGAAGGGATTGACAACCCCTTTATCGCGTTGGTTGCAAGGTTCTTATTTGTTTGTGTAGGTACGAGGGATTCACGCGTGGCCTCCTACTGGATTGATACCTTGGTTCTCAAAAGCTGAGGAATGCTACTGTGCTGCATCACCCTTTCCTCTTCAAGGGAAAACAACACAAGCTCAAGATGTAGCAAGAAGAATTTCCGGCGCCGTTGCCGGGGATTTCTACGCAAAAGTCATATACCAAGTACCCATCACAAACTCTTATCCCTCACATTACATTATTTGCCATTTGCCTCTCGTTTTCCTCTCCCGCACTTCACCTTTGCCGTTTTATTCGCCCTTTTCCGTTCGCCTCTTCTCGCTTGGTTCTTGCTTGCTTGTGTTGCCATGTGCCTTCTATTTGCTTGCATCTTTGCTTAGTAAAAATCTATTAATATGGATCCACTTAAAGTGTTCTACTTGGATCATCTTCGATCCTTATGCACTCGCGCTGAAACCCCAACTAGCCTAGTTGATGGGAAATCTTTAGATGAGCATGCTCATTTTGTGCATCACCATTATATGAAAAGGGGAGACTCTTATGGGTTGAAATAAACAGATTGATGTGTTATGCTTGGAATCTTTGTGAAATTTGTGATTTTACTTGTTTCTCTAAGAACCCTAAAAAACACCTCCCCTTCCTATGTGAGTTTAATGATAATGAATTCTTATCTTCTTATCCAAAGGGTGTTTATAATGACTATGATATAGAACAAACTGAAGAATTTGTTGCTTTTAAGGGTGCTTATGTAGTTGCTTATTTGATTGAAAAGTATGATATTACTCTCTATGAATCTGGAATTTTTTACATACTTAAATATTGCTTTGAAAAATATGCTCATAATATCTATGTCAAAGAATTTATTGAAAGAATGACCGCTGCTTTGGAAGAAAATAATGATATGCATGAATCCATAGATAATTATGATTCCGATGATTTGATTGAAATATCCCTTGATGAACATGACGCTTGCTATTCTTGTGGCCATGATGCCAATATTTATGAAGATGAATTTGCTATAGTTCCTTATGTTAATAATAAGATCGTTGCTATTACACCCATATTTGATAGTTCCTTCGATAAAAAGCATGATTGCAATGATGTTATTATAAACTCTCTTAATGCTAATTGTGTTAATAATATGCAAAACCTCAAGCTTGGGGATGCTAGTTTTGCTATGACTACTATTTGTTGCAACGATCATGATTGGGGTGATGTTTCTTACGATCTTGAAAACTTATTTAAGCCCCATGATATATATGAGATTGATAATAATGTTTGCAATAATATTGAAAGTGGGTTTGGAAGAGTGTCAACTTTAGATCCCACATATTTGGGGAATGTTCAATCTTATGAATTTTTTGATAAAAGTGGGTTTGGAGAGGTCATGCCATTAGTTAATGTTGATCCCACTATTTTGGAAGAGCCTCAACTTCGTATGCATGTGGGTCGTGTTGAGAATATGTTTTGTGATAGCTATATTGTTGAATTTTCTTACGATCCTACATGTAATTAGTATGAGAGAGGAAAATATGGTTGTAGAAATCTTCATGTTACTAAATTACATCTCGTTATGTTGAGATTGCTATTGTTTCTTTCTTCTTCCTTGCATATGCTAGATCTTGCTTGTGTTGCTAATTTGTTTTCCTATAAAATGCCTATGCATAGGAAGTATGTTAGACTTAGATGTGATTTTCACATGCTATATGATGCTCTCTTTGTGCTTCAATTCTTATCTTTCATGTGAGCATCATTGAATTCTCAAGCCTATCTTAATGGCTATAAAGAAAGAGCTTGTTGGGAGGCAACTCAATTTTATTTTCTTCGCTTTTACTTCTATTTACTAATAAATAATGCATCTAGATTCTGTTTACATGTGGTTTTGTGTTTTAATTAGTGTTTGTGCCAAGTAGAACCTTTGGAAAGACTTGGGTGAAGTTTATGCAATCATGCTGTAAAAAATAAAAACTTTTGCGCTCATGAGAATTAATGCCATCTTTTACTGGAGAGTAATTTTAAGTTGATTCTTGTTGCAGATGATTAATAGAAAAATTACTCACGTCCACCAATTTATTTCAGAATTTTTAGAGTTACAGAAGTATTCGAAAGTTACATATTGGTGAATCTATGAGTAGTCCCGGGGGTATGAATCATAGAGAAGTTGGAATACAGTAGGTTTAACACCAATATAAACAAAGAATGAGTTCATTACAGTACCCTTGAGTGGTGGTTTGTTTTCTTATACTAACGGAGCTCACGAGATTTTCTGTTAAGTTTTGTGTTGTGAAGTTTTCAAGTTTTGGGGAAAGGATTTGATGGACTATGGAACAAAGAGTGGCAAGAGCCTAAGCATGGGGATGCCCAAGGCACCCCAAAGTAAAATTCAAGGACAACCAAAAGCGTAAGCTTGGGGATGCCCCGGGAAGGCATCCCCTCTTTAGTCTTCGACTATCGGTAACTTTACTTGAGACTATATTTTTATTCACCACATGATATGTGTTTTGCTTGGAGTGTCATGTATGATTTGAGTCTTTGCTTTTTAGTTTACCACAATCATCCTTGCTGGACACACCTTTTGAGAGAGATACACATGAATCAAAATTTATTAGAATACTCTATGTGCCTCACTTATATCTTTTGAGCTAGATAGTTTTGCTCTAGTGCTTCACTTATATCTTTTTAGAGCACGGTGGTGGTTTTATTTTGTAGAAATTATTGATCTCTCATGCTTCACTTATATTATTTTGAGAGTCTTTTAGAACAGCATGGTAATGTGATTTGGTTATAAAATTAGTCCTAATATGCTAGGCATCCTAGATGGGTATAGTAAAAACTTTCATATAAAGTGCATTGAATATTATGAGAAGTTTGATACTTGATGATTGTTTTGAGATGTGAGGATGGTGATATTAGAGTCATGCTAGTAGAGTAATTGTGAATTTGAGAAATACTTGTGTTGAGGTTTGCAAGTCACGTAGCATGCACGTATGGTTACCGTTATGTGACAAATTTGAAGCATGAGGTATTTGATTGGGTGTCATCCTTTGTGTGGAGGTCGGGATCGCGCGATGGTTAACTCCTACCAACCCTTCCCCTAGGAGCATGCGTGTAGTACTTTGTTTTGATGACTTGTAGATTTTTGCAATAAGTATGTGAGTTCTTTATGAGTAATGTTGAGTCCATGGATTATACGCACTCTCACCCTTCCACCATTGCTAGCCTCTCTTGTACCGCGCAACTTTCGCCGGTACCATACACCCACCATATACCTTCCTCAAAACAGCCACCATACCTACCTATCATGGCATTTCCATAGCCATTCCAAGATATATTGCCATGCAACTTTCTACCATTCCATTCATATGACACGCTTCATCATTGTCATATTGCCATGCATGATCATGTAGTTGACATCGTATTTGTGGCAAGGCCACCATGCATAATTTTTCATACATGCCACTCTTGATTCATTTCACATCCCGGTACACCGCCGGAGGCATTCATATAGAGTCATACTTTGTTCTAGTATCGAGTTGTAATCAATGAGTTGTAAATCAATAAAAGTGTGATGATCATCATTATTAGAGCATTGTCGAAAAAAAGAAGAAGAAAAGCCAAAGAAAAAAGAAAGGCCCAAAAAAAAGAAAAAAGGTAAAAAAAGAAAAGAAAAAAGGGACAATGCTACTATCTTTTTCCACACTTGTACGTCAAAGTAGCACCATGATCTTCATGATAGAGAGTCTCTTATTTTGTAACTTTCACCCACCATATTGTTCCTCAAAACGGCCACCATACCTACCTATCATGGCATTTCCATAGCCATTCCGAGATATTTTGTCATGCAACTTTCCACCGTTCCGTTTATATGACACGCTTCATATTGTCATATTGTGATGCATGATCATGTAGTTGACATCGTAGTTGTGGCAAAGCCACCATGCATAATTTTTCATATATGTCACTCTTGATTCACTGCACATACTGGTACACCGCCGGAGGCATTCATGTAGAGTCATACTTGTTGTAGTATCGAGTTGTAATTTTGAGTTGTAATAAAAAGTGTGATGATCATCATTATTAGAGCATTGTCCCATGTGAGGAAACAAAAAAAGGGGAGACAAAGGCGAATAAAAAAAAGGAGATGGCCCAAAAAATAGAGAGGGGCTAATAAGAAAGAGAGGAGAAAGCCCCTCCAAAAAAATGAGTGAAAAGAGAGAAGGGACAATTGCTACTATCTTTTTCTACACTTGTGCTTCAAAGTAGCACCATGTTCTTCATTATAGAGAGTCTCATGCTTAGTCATTTTCATATACTAGTGGGAATTTTCATTATAGAACTTGGCTTGTATATTCCAACGATGGGCTTCCTCAAATGCCCTAGGTCTTCGTGAGCAAGCAAGTTGGATGCACACCCACTTAGTTTCTTTTGTTGAGCTTTCATACATTTATAGCACTAGTGCATCTGTTGCATGGCAATCCCTACTCACTCACATTGATATCTATTGATGGGCATCTCCATAGCCCATTAATACGCCTAGTTGATGTGAGACCATCTTCCTCTTTTTGTCTTCTCCACAACCACCACTCTATTCCACCTATAGTGCTATGTCCATGGCTCACGCTCATGTATTGCGTGAAAGTTGAAAAGGTTTGAAAAAACTTAAGTCTGAAACAATTGCTTGGCTGAAACCGGGGTTGTGCATGATTTGAGTATTTTGTGTGACGAATATGGAGCATAGCCAAACTATATGATTTTGTAGGGATGAACTTTCTTTGGCCTTGTTATTTTGAGAAGACATAATTGCTTTGTTAGTATGCTTGAAGTATTATTATTCTTATGTCAATATAGAATTTTGTCTTGAATCTTTCGGATCTGAACATTCATGCCACAATAAAGAAAATTACATTGAGAATAGTGTGAGGTAGCATTCCACATCAAAAATTCTATTTTTATCATTTACCTACTCGAGGACGAGCATGAATTAAGCTTGGGGATGCTTGATACGTCTGCAACGTATCTATAATTTTTTATTGTTCCATGCTATTATATTATCTATTTTGGATGTTTAATGGGCTTTATTATACACTTTTATATTATTTTTGCGACTAACCTAGTAACCCAAGGCCTAGTGCAAATTGTTGTTTTTTGCCTATTTCAGTGTTACACAGAAAAGGAATATCAAACAGAGTCCAAACGAAATGAAACCTTAGGCAAAGTTATTTTTGGAACAATTGCAACACAGAAGACTTGGAGTACACGCTAGGAAGCGAACGAGGCAGCCACGAGGGCAGGGGCACGCCCAGGGGGGTAGGGGCGCCCCCACCCTCATGGGCCCCTCGTGGCTCCCTTGACGTGCCTCTTCCTCCTATATATACATATGTACCCTGAAAACATCGGGGAGCACCACCAAACCCTAATTCCACCGCAGCAACCTTCTGTACCCGTGAGATCCCATCTTGGGGGCTGTTCCGGAGCTCCACCGGAGGGGGAATCAATCATGGACGGCTTCTACATCAACACCATAGCCTCTCCGATGAGTTGTGAGTAGTTTACCACAGACCTTCGGGTCCATAGTTATTAGCTAGATGGCTTCTTCTCTCTCTTTGGATCTCAATACAAAGTTCTCCTCGATCTTCTTGGAGATCTATTCGATGTAATTCTTTTTGCGGTGTGTTTGTCGAGATCCGATGAATTGTGGGTTTATGATCAAGATTATCTGTGAACAATATTTGATTCTTCTCTGAAATCTTTTATGCATGATTTAAATATCTTTGCAAGTCTCTTCGAATTATCAGTTTGGTTTGGCCTACTAGATTGGTAGTTCTTGCAATGGGAGAAGTGCTTGGCTTTGGGTTCAATCTTGCGGTGTCCTTTCCCAATGACAACAAGGGTAGCAAGGCACGTATTGTATTGTTGCCATCGAGGATAAAAAGATGGGGTTTATATCATATTGCTTGATTTTATCCCTCTACATCATGTCATCTTGCTTAAAGCATTACTCTGTTCTTATGAACTTAATACTCTAGATGCATGCTGGATAGCGGTTGATGTGTGGAGTAATAGTAGTAGATGCAGAATTGTTTTGGTCTACTTGTCACAGACGTGATGCCTATATACAATGATCATGCCTAGATATTCTCATAACTATGCGATTTTCTATCAATTGCTCGACTTTGTTCACCCACCGTAGAAATATGCTATCTTGAGAGAAGCCACTAGTGAAACCTATGGCCCCCGGGTCTATCTCCATCATATTAATCTTGCATCAACTATTTATCTTTACTTTACTTTTGTTTTGAAATCTTTACTTTCAATCTACATATCAAAAATACTAAAAATATTATCTTATCATCTCTATCAGATCACACTTTTGCAAGTGGCAGTGAAGGGATTGACAACCCCTTTATCGCGTTGGTTGCAAGGTTCTTATTTGTTTGTGTAGGTACGAGGGACTCGCGCGTGGTCTCCTACTGGATTGATACCTTGGTTCTCAAAAGCTGAGGGAAATACTTACGCTACTATGTTGCATCACCCTTTCCTCTTCGAGGGAAAACAACGCAGGCTCAAGAAGTAGCACCCCACAAGATGACTTTTGCCTATTATATTTGGTAGACCCTTCTTGTGTACTGTTAATGCTAAGATAGACTGCGAAAAAGGTATTGTTACTATTGGATTAGGGGATATATCTCATGATTTTAACTTTGTTAAATTTCGTAGACAACCCCATGATAAAGAATTGCCTCGTAAGGATGAAATTATTGGTCTTGCTTCTATTGATGTGCCTCCTAACGACCCTTTAGAACAATATTTGCTAGACCATTAAAATGATATGTATATGAATGAGAGAAGGGAAGTAGATGAAATATTCTTTAAACATGGACCTTTATTGAAACACAACTTGCATGTTGAAATTCTAGGGGATCCTCCTCCACCCAAGGGTGGTCCCGTGTTTGAGCTCAAACCATTACCTGATACTCTTAAGTATGCCTATCTTGACGAAAATAAGATATATCCTGTTATTATTAGTGCTAACCTTTCAGAGCAAAAAGAAGAGAAATTATTGAAAACTCTGAAGAAGCAATGTGCTGCTATTGGATATACTCTTGATGATCTTAAGAGCATTAGTCCCACTCTATGCCAACACAAAATAAAATTGGAGAAAGACTCCAAACCGGTTGTTGATCACCAACGATGGTTAAATCCTATGATGAAAGAGGTGGTAAGGAAAGAAATACTAAAGCTTCTAGAGGCAGGTATAATTTATCCTGTTGCCGATAGTCAGTGGGTAAGTCATGTCCATTTTGTCCCTAAGAAGGGAGGTATTACTGTTGTTCCTAATGATAAAGATGAATTGATCCACAAAGAATAGTCACAAGTTATAGAATGGTAATTGATTTCTGCAAATTAAATAAAGCTACTAAAAAGGATCATTACCCTCTACCTTTTATTGATCAAATGCTAGAAAGGTTATCCAAACATACTCGTTTTTGCTTTCTAGATGGTTATTCTGGTTTCTCTCAAATACCTGTGTCAAAAGAGGATCAAGAAAAGACCACTTTTACTTGCCCTTTCGGTACCTTTGCTTATAGACGTATGCCTTTTGGTTTATGTAATGCACCTGCTACCTTTCAAAGATGCATGATGGCTATATTCTCTGACTTTTGTGAAAAGATTGTTGAGGTTTTCATGGATGATTTTTCCGTTTATGGAACTTCTTTTGATGATTGCTTAAGCAACCGTGATCGAGTTTTGCAGAGATGTGAAGAAACTAATCTTGTCTTGAATTGGGAAAAGTGCCACTTTATGGTTAATGAAGGTATTGTCTTGGGGCATAAAATTTCTAAAAGAGGTATTGAAGTTGATAAAGCTAAAGTTGATGTTATTGAAAAGATGTCGTGTCCCAAGGACATTAAAGGTATAAGAAGTTTCCTTGGTCATGCCAGGTTTTATAGGAGGTTAATTAAAGACTTCTCAAAAATCTCTAGGCCTCTGACTAATCTCTTACAAAAAGATGTTCCTTTTGTCTTTGATAATGATTGTGTAGAAGCATTTGAAATACTAAAGAAAGCATTGATCTCTGCACCTATTGTCCAGCCTCCTGACTGGAATTTACCCTTTGAAATTATGTGTGATGCTAGTGACTATGTTGTAGGTGCTGTTCTAGGACAAAGAGTTGATAAGAAATTAAATGTTATCCAATATGCTAGTAAAACTCTAGACAGTGCCCAGAGGAATTATGCCACTACTGAAAAAGAATTTTTAGCAGTTGTATTTGCTTGTGATAAGTTCTGACCTTATATTTTCAATTCTAAAGTAACTGTTCACACTGATCATGCTGCTATTAAATATCTTATGGAAAAGAAAGACGCTAAACCTAGACTTATTAGATGGGTTCTGTTGCTACAAGAATTTGATTTGCATATTACTGATAGAAAGGGAGCTGAGAACCCCGTTGTAGACAACTTATCTAGGTTAGAGAATGTTCTTGATGACCCACTACCTATTGATGATTGCTTTCCTATTGAATAATTAGCTGTCATAAATGCTTCTTAAACTGCTCCATGGTATGCTGATTATGCTAATTACATTGTTGCTAAATTTATACCACCTAGTTTCACATATTAGCAAAAGAAAAAGTTTTTCTTTAATTTAAGACATTACTTCTGGGATGACCCACACCATTATAAAGAAGGCGTAGATGGTATTAGACATTGTGTACCTGAGCATGAACAGGAACAGATCCTACGCAAGTGTCACTCCGAGGCTTATGGAGGACACCATGCTGGAGATAGAACTGCACATAAGGTATGGCAATCCGGCTTTTATTGGCCTACTCTCTTCAAGGATGCCCGTAAGTTTGTCTTGTCTTGCGATGAATGTCAAAGAATTGGTAATATTAGTAGACGTCAAGAAATGCCTATGAACTATTCACTTGTTATTGAACCATTTGATGTCTGGGGCTTTGATTATATGGGGTCGTTTCCTTCCTCTAATGGGTATACACGTATTTTAGTTGTTGTTGATTACGTTACTAAGTGGGGGTAGAAGCTATTCCAACTAGTAGTGTTGATCACAACACCTCTATTAAGATGCTTAAAGAAGTTATTTTTCCAAGGTTTGGAGTCCCTAGATATTTAATGACTGATGGTGGTTCACATTTTATTCATGGTGCTTTCCGCAAAATGCTTGCTAAGTATGATGTTAATCATATAATTGCATCCCCATATCACCCACAGTCTAGCGGTCAAGTAGAACTAAGTAACAGAGAGCCGAAATTAATTTTGCAAAAGACTGTCAATAGATCTAGAAAGAATTGGTACAAAAACTTGATGATGCATTATGGGCTTATGGAACTGCATATAAAAATCCTATGGGCATGTCTCCATATAAAATGGTTTATGGGAAAGCATGTCACTTACCTCTCGAACTAGAACATAAGGCATATTGGGCCATTAAAGAGCTCAATTATGATTTCAAACTTGCCGGTGAGAAGTGGTTATTTGACATTAGCTCACTGGATGAATGGAGAACCCAGACCTATGAGAATGCCAAACTGTTTAAAGAAAAAGTTAAAAGATGGCATGACAAAAGGATAAAAAAGCATGAGTTCAATATCGGTGATTATGTTTTGCTATACAACTCTCGTTTAAGATTTTTTGCAGGAAACTTCTCTCTAAATGGGAAGGCCCTTACGTTATCGAGGAGGTCTATCGTTCCGGTGCCATCAAAATCAACAACTTCGAAGGCACAAATCCAAAGGTGGTAAACGGCCAAAGAATCAAACTTTATATCTCAGGTAATCCTATAAATGTTGAAACTAATGTTATTGAAACCGTAACTCTGGAGAAATACATAAGGGACACTTTCCAGAACGATTCAAACTCCGAAAAGGAAGAGGTATGTGGTACGGTAAGTAAACCGACTCCAAAGAAGTTCTAATGGCAAATTTTCCCATATTTAGAAAAATAGACAAATAAGAAGTAGTCCGGAAAGGACACGAGGCGTCCACGAGGGTGGAAGGCGCGCCCCCTGCCTCGTGGGCAGCTCGTGTGCCCTCCGGACTCCATTTTCTTGCACGTTACTTCTTTCGGTCGGTAAAAATTTATTATATAGTCTCCCGAAGGTTTTGACCACCGCATCACGACAAAATCCTCTGTTCTTGTTTCGAGTTGTTTCTGCCGCAGATTTGAGCAATATGTCGTCCCAGGATTCAGGGAGAAAGCTACGTGGTTAATTACCTTGCAGACCCTAAGGTCTACAGGGACTTGGAGCGTTGTGGGTGGACCACGGAGGAAGAAGAAGACTATGATCCTAGGGGAAAAGGAGAAGACGAGCTCAGATGAAGATGAAATCTCATTACCTCAACCTGGGTACATGAGAACAAACAGGAACTATGAAAAAGGATATTAAGCCTTGAGTAGGAGATCAATGACCTAAGGGAGCAAAATTCTATCCTCAAGCGCAACTTAAATAAGAAGCCTACGTCATCAACAACTCCATCATCATCACCTCCAAAGAAAGGGACATAGACACATGGGTATGGGCACTCCCCTTGGCAACCGCCAAGCTTGGGGGAGGTGCCCTGGTATCGCATCACCATCACACTCCTATATTTATAGTTTTTCTTAGTTCGATCCTTTTGGTAATATCTTGATCTAGTAGAATAATGTTTAGTATGATCTAGTTGTGTGCTTTTCTTTATGTTCCTTATCTATGTAATCGAGTCCGTGAGCTATATATAATAAAGATTAGTTTTGAGTCAAGGGCTTGGTTATCTCACTATGATCATGAGAAAATAAAAGAAAAGAATAAAAAGAATCAAGGAGATCATATTGATCTTATGGGGAGTAATGACTTCACATATAAAGAGTATGATGAATAAAAATTATTGAGAGTTGACAAACATAGTTTTGGTCATCGTTGCAATTAATAGGAAGTAATAAAGAAAGAGAGGTTTTCACATACAAATATACTATCTTGGACATCTTTTATGATTGTGAGCACTCATTAAAATATGACATGCTAAAAAGTTGATGTTGGACATCGAAGACAACGTAATGGCATATGTTTTCTTATATCTGAAATAAAGTATATTGCCATGGATCATCCAACATGTTGAGCTTGCCTTTCCCTCTCATGCTAGCCAAAATCCTTGCACCAAGTAGAGATACTACTTGTGCTTCCGAATATCCTTAAACCCAGTTTTGCCATGAGAGTCCACCATATCTACGTATGTATTGAGTAAGATCCTTCAAGTAAGTTGTCATTGTTGCAAACAATAAAAATTGCTCTTTACATATGTATGATCTATTAGTGTGGAGAAAATAAGCTTTATACGATCTTGTGATATGGAAGTAATAAAAGCGACGGATGGCATAATAAAGGTCCTTATCACAAGTGGCAATATAAAGTGACATTCTTTTGCACTAAGATTTTGTACATCCAACCTTGAAAGCACATGACAACCTCTGCTTCCCTCTGCGAAGGGCCAATTTGTTACTTTACAAGAGTCATGGTGATCTTCACCTTTCCTTTTACATTTTATCCTTTGGCAAGCACACTTTGTTGGAAATATCCTGACATATATACTCAATTGGATGTAAGTTTTCATAATCTATTATTGTTGATGTTACCCCTGAGGCAAAAGCCTGGGAGGCAACACTATAAGCCCCTATCTTTCTCTGTGTCTGATTAAAACTCCATACCCATAAGTATTGCGTGAGTGTTAGCAATTGTGAAAGACTAAATGATAGTTGAGTATATGGACTTGCTGAAAAGCTCTTATATTGACTCTTTCCAATGTTATGATAAAGTGCAATTGCTTCAATGAACGAGATTATAGTTTGCTAGTTTTCAATGAAGTTTCTGATTCATACTTGACCTTGTGAATAGATTATTACTTCAGCATAAGAAATCAGCAAATAATCTTATTACCTTGTGAATATATGTTGATGTTATAAGAATGATCATGATGCCCTCATGTCCGTATTTTATTTTATCGACACCTCTATCTCTAAACATGTGGACATATTTTTCGATTTCGGCTTCCGCTTGAGGACAAGCGAGGTCTAAGCTTGGGGGAGTTGATACGTCCATTTAGCATAATTCTTTTATGTTGATATTTATTGCATTATGGGCTGTTATTACACATTATGCCACAATACTTATGCCTTTTCTCTCTTATTTTACAAGGTTCACAAGAAGAGGGAGAATGCCGGCAGCCGGAATTCTAGGCTGGAATAGAAGCAAATATTGGAGACCTATTATGCACAACTCAAAAAGCCCTAAAACTCCACGAAAGTCAGTTTTGGAAAATAAAAAAAATATCTGGCGAAGGAAGTACCAGAGGAGGGCCACCCAGCGTCCACGAGGGTGGGGGGCGCGCCCTACCCCCCTGGGCGCGCCCCCTGCATCATGGGCTACCTGGCAGCCCCTCGATGCACATCTTCTGCTATATCAAGTGTTTTCACCTGGAAAAAATCAGAAGGGGGCTTTCAGGATGAAGCGCCGCCGTCTCAAGGCGGAACCTTGGCGGAACCAATCTAGGGCTCCGGTGGAGCTGTTCTGCCGGGGAAACTTCCCTCCGGGAGGGGGAAATCGTGACCATCGTCATCACCATCTATCCCCTCATCGGGAGGTGATGTCTACTACACAACCTTCTTCTTGTAGACATTGTTGGCCCTCCAAGTGCAGAGGTTTGTAGGACAGTAGCAAATTTCCCTCAAGTGGATGACCTAAGGTTTATCAATCCGTGGGAGGCGTAGGATGAAGATGGTCTCTCTCAAGCAACCCTGCAACCAAATAATAACAAAGAGTCTCTTGTGTCCCCAACACACCCAATACAATGGTAAATTGTATAGGTGCACTAGTTCGGCGAAGAGATGGTGATACAAGTGCAATATGGATGGTAGATATAGGTTTTTGTAATATGAAAATATAAAAACAGCAAGGTAACTAATGATAAAAGTGATCGTAAACGGTATTGCAATGCTAGGAAACATGGCCTAGGGTTCATACTTTCACTAGTGCAAGTTCTCTCAACAATAATAACATAACTGGATCATATAACTATCCCTCAACATGCAACAAAGAGTCACTCCAAAGTCACTAATAGTGGAGAACAAACGAAGAGATTATTGTAGGGTACGAAACCTCCTCAAAGTTATTCTTTCTGATCGATCTATTCAAGAGTCCGTAGTAAAAATAACACAAAGCTATTCTTTATGTTCGATCCATCCTAGAGTTTGTACTAGAATAACACCTTAAGACACATATCAAACAAAACCCTAATTTCACCTAGATACTCCATTATTGTCACCTCAAGTATCCGTGGGCATGATTATAAGATATGCATCACACAATCTCAGATTCATCTATTCAACCAACACAAAGAATTTCAAAGAGTGCCCCAAAGTTTCTACCAGAGAGTCAAGACGAAAACGTGTGCCAACCCCTATGCATAAGTTCACAAGGTCACTGAACCCGCAAGTTGATCACCAAAACATACATCAAGTGGATCACATGATATCCCATTGTCACCACAAATAAGCACATGCAAGACATACATCAAGTGTTCTCAAATCCTTAAAGACTCAATCCGATAAGATAACTTCAAAGGGAAAACTCAATCCATCACAAGAAAGTAGAGGGGGAGAAACATCATAAGATCCAACTATAGTAGCAAAGCTCGCGATACATCAAGATCGTGCCATCTCAAGAACACGAGAGAGAGAGAGAGAGAGAGAGAGAGAGAGAGAGAGAGAGAGAGAGAGAGATCAAACACATAGCTACTGGTACGTACCCTCAGCCCCGAGGGTGGACTACTCCGCTCTCGTCATGGAGAGCGTCGGGATGATGAAGATGGCCACCGGAGAGGGATTCCACCCCTCCGGCAGGGTGCCAGATGATACGTATCCGTCGTATCTATAATTTTTTATTGTTCCATGCCAATATTATACAACTTTCAAATACTTCTGGCAACTTTTTATACTATTTTTGGGACTAACATATTGACCCAGTGCCCAGTGCCAGTTCCTGTTTGTTGCATGTTTTTTGTTTCGCAGAATATCCATATCAAACGGAGTCCAAACGGGATAAAAACGGACGGAGATTTTTTTTGGACTATATGTGAATTTTGGGAAGTGGAATCAACGTGAGACGATGCCCGAGTGGCCCATGAGGGTCAGGGGCGCGCCCTGGGCCCTCGTAGTTACCCCGTAAGGCAGTTCGTGCCCTTCTTTTGCCGCAAGAAAGCTAATATCCGGATTAAAATCATGTCCAAAATTCAGTCCAATCGGAGTTACGGATCTCTGGGAATATAAGAAACGGTGAAGGGCCAGAATCTGGGAACGCAGAAACAGAGAGAGACTGAGAGACTGATCCAATCTTGGAGGGGCTCTCGCCCCACCGCCACCATGGAGGCCATGGACCAGAGGGGAAACCCTTCTCCCATCTAGGGAGAAGGTCAAGGAAAAAAGGAGAAGGAGGGGGGCTCTCTCCCCCTTGCTTCTGGAGGCGCCGGAGTGCCACCGGGGCCATCATCGTGTGACGGCGATCTACACCAACACCTCCATCATCTTCACCAACATCTCCATCACCTTCCCCCATCTATCTACAGCGGTCCACTCTCCCACAAACCGTTGTACCCTCTACTTAGGCATGGTGCTTTATGCTTCATATTATTATCCAATGATGTCTTGCCATCCTATGATGTCTGAGTAGATTTTCGTTGTCCTATCGGTGATTGGTGAATTGCTATGATAGATTTAATTTGCTCGTGGTTATGTTGCTATCCTTTGGTGCGCATCATATGAGCGCGCGCGTGGATCACGCCTTAGGGTTAGTTGTATGTTGATAGGACTACGTATTGGAGGGCAAGAGTGACAGAAGCTTCAACCTAGCGTAGAAATTGATGCATACGGAATTGAAGGGGGACCAATATATCTTAATGCTATGGTTGGGTTTTACCATAATGAACGTTAGTAGTTGCGGATGCTTGCTAATAGTTCCAATCATAAGTGCATAGAATTCCAAGTCAGGGATGACATGCTAGCAGTGGCCTCTCCCACATAAAACTTGCTATCGGTCTAGTATCGTAGTCAATTGCTTAGGGGCAATTTCGCAACTCCTACCACCATTTTTCCACACTCGCTATCACTAACTTTATTGCTTATTTCTCTTAATAGCCCCTACTCTTTATTTACGTGCAATTTATATTCTTGCAAACCTATCCCACAAAAACTACAAAGTACTTCTAGTTTCATAGTTGTTCTAGGTAAAGCGAACGTCAAGCGTGCGTAGAGTTGTATCAGTGGTCAGTAGAACTTGAGGGACTATTTATTCTACCTTTAGCTCCTCATTGGGTTCGACACTCTTACTTACGAAAGAGGCTACAACTGATCTCCTACACTTGTGGGTTATCAAGACCTTTTTCTGGCGCCGTTGCCGGGGAGCAATAGCGTGGGGTGAATATTCTCGTGTGTGCTTGTTTGCTTTATCACTAAGTTGATTTTATTTGTTGTTCTAAGTTGTTTTCTATCTTTAGTTATGGGTAGGAAATGCAAAATACCAAAAAAAATTAGTGGTACCTACTGAACCAGTGGTTGAAGAACCACTCAAAATCTATCACACTCGTGAAGCTTTTTACTTGGATCATCTTCGACCCCAATGTGCTCGTGCTAAAACCCCAACTAGCTTAGTTGAGGGAAAATCTTTAGATGAGCATGCTTGTTATGTGCGACACCGCTTATCTCACGAAGGGAAACTTTTACTGGATCAAATTCATCGTTTTCAATGTTATGCTTGGAATTTATGTGAAATATATGATTTTACTTGTTGTTCTGAAGACCCTAATGTCGGGGAAACTGGTCGCCCACGAACACCTATGGGACTGGAGCCCTTCTACGGTACGGCAAGGGAGCGGAGGGAGCACGAAGAGCACATCGAGGGGCACACGCGGGCAGTTTACCCAGGTTCGGGCCGCACGGATGCGTAAAACCCTACTCCTGCTTTGGTTGTATTGAGTTCTTGAGCTCGGGAGCTTGGAGATCTACAGTACTAGCTACACCGAGCGAGGAAGTGATCAAGTTTCTGGGATCGAACCTCCTCTACGTTGTGCATGGTGTAGGATCGAAAGTAGGTCTAGAGGGGGGGGTGATTAGACTACTTGACAATATAAAAATCTGCCTTTAGATCATGCAATGTTTTTGGCAGTTTCACAATTAAGATCAAAACAAGTATCACCCTACACATGCAATTCTAGAGTATAAGCAGCGGAAAGTAAATTGCACATGTAAAAGAGAGGTGGAGAAGATCAAACGCAGTTTGGTGACACGAAGATTTTTGTCGTGGTTCCGATAGGTGGTGCTATCGTACATCCACGTTGATGGAGACTTCAACCCACGGAGGGTAACGGCTGCGCGAGTCCACGGAGGGCTCCACCCACGAAGGGTCCACGAAGAAGCAACCTTGTCTATTCCATCACGGCCTACGCCCACGGAGGACTAGCCTTACTCGGGGTAGATCTTCACGAAGTAGGCGATCTCCTTGCCCTTACAAACTTCTTGGTTCAACTCCACATCTCAAGGACGGAGGCTCCCAAGCGACACCTAACCAATCTAGGAGGCACCACCCCCCAAAAGGTAATAGACGGTGTTGATGGTGATGAACTCCTTGCTCTTGTGCTTCAGATGATAATCTCCCCAACACTCAACTCTCCTCACTGATATGACTGTGGTGGAAGAAAGATTTGAGTGGAAAGCAACTTGGGAAGGCTAGAAATCAAGTTTCATATGGTAGGAATGGAATGACTTGATCTCAGCACAAGGGTAGGTGGTTCACTTCTCAGAAAGTGTATGGTAGAAGTGGTGGTACTTTCTGATGGCTCTCCTCACGAATGAAGAGGGGGTGGAGGGGTATATATAGCCTCCACACAAAATCCAACCGTTACACACACATTTGACCAATCTCGGTGAGACCGAAGTGAAAACTCGGTCAGACCGAAAGTTCAAATATAGTGAACGTTGGGATTTTCGGTGGGACCGAAAATACCATCTCGGTGTGTCCGAAGTGAGTCAAAGGTTAGGGTTTGCCATCTCGGTGTGACCGAAAACAACAACTCGGATATTCCGAAATGCTGTCAATTGGTTACAGAAGGTTGGCAGTCCATTTTCGGTGAGACCGAAACTCAGAATCGGATGGACCGAGAAATTAGGGTTTGGAGAAATAACTGAAGTGGTTCATCTCGGTGGGACTGAGTTTGCATAATCGGTTTGTCCGAGATTACTTATGAGTGTGTTGAATGGTGAAGAGTGCTGATAGTTGAGGGAGTTAGATCACCAAGCACTTGAGCAACAAGAACATTAACACAACCTCATCCCCTTTTAATAGTATTGGCTTTTCCTATGGACTCAATGTGATCTTTGATCACTAAACCAAAAATAGAGTCTTGAGCTTTTGCCAATGCTTGTCTTAGCATTTTGAGGGGTCCACTTCTTCAGACATTTCCATACCCATATCATCGAACTTTTCTGAAATGATTCTCAAGTAAATATTAGTTCAATGATATATATGTTGTTATTAATTACCAAAACCACCCGGGGATTAGTTGCACTTTCAATCTCCCCCTTTTTGGTAATTGATGACTACATATAGATCAAAGCTTCGACAAAGGATATAATCAATGAATGACATCGTCGCTTTGAGAGGTATGTGATAAACAAGAGCTCCCCCTAAATTTGTGCATTATTTAAAATTTGCGTTTGAATGCAAATGCACAATCGATTAGGATTATGGGTCACTCTTCCATGTCACATACATCTTGGTGGAGCGCACAAAATGATAAGAATGAATAACATGCACTCAATCACCAAGACAAGAGTAAATAGCCATACAATAAGGAATAGCATATGATAAGCAATAAGCACACATTAAAGCATAGTATGACTAAGCACTCATTAAGATAGCATCAAACGTGGTAGCAAGCACACATAAAGTTTCAGGAACCAAAAGAAACCAATGTATCTCAAAGAAAACCGGCAAAAGAACGAAAAGACGAAAGAGCACTCTCTCTCTCGAAGCCCTATGATCTATAACAATTTCTCCCCCTTTGGCAACAAGTTACCAAAAAGTTCGAAAAGGTATAGAGCTAAGCGTCACTGCGGGCTCGGCTGGCGGCTCCCGTCTGGGTAGATGTCGGTGTAGAGATAGCTGCATCAGCGAAGACCTCTGCTGATGTCTGCGGTGGAGGAGTGGATGCTGGAGCTGGAGCAACTGCTGGAGCTGTGGCCTGTGCTGAAGTGGTAGCCCTGGAGTCAGTCACTGGAATAGCTGCAGATTTGGATCCTCTGGGAACCTGAGCAGTCTGGCGATGAGAGTCCTGGACTAGATCATCCTGCATAAGCTCTGCTCTCTCCTGCCTTGTCTCCTCCATGTCTGCCTCTAGCTTGTTGACGGACACCTGAATCTCAGTCAGCTTCACGTCCAGAGCGTGGATCTTGTCCTCAACAATCCTCTCTAGGCTCTCCTGAGATTGCTCAATGCTGGCCAGGCGTTGTTCAATCCTCTGGGTTGCTTCAAGAATTTGTTCTCCAAAGCTCTTTGGCTTAGCTGCTGCTGCTGCTGCTTCTTTGTCAGCTTTAGCCTTCTTTGCAGCTTCGATTTTGGCTTGTCCTTCAACTGAGGTAGGATCCTCTTCATCCATCACAACCACGTTGTCCTCATGCTCTGGCTGCAGTGGCAAGTGCTTCCTATCCAACATGAATTTGCCCGTGCCAAACTTGGTGTTAATGAGCATCTGAATCTGCGGGGCAAATCCACACGACCTCTTCTGGTCAGCTGCAGTCCTCTTAATGGTCTCTACCATCAAGTCCATCACCTTAAAAGGTGCCTTCTCATCGAGAATGTGCAGCATGTTGATAGAATAGCCTCGAATCATCCGGTGGTCTCCAGACTTAGGCATCAATGTATGCCTCAGAATAGTGTTAGTGGTGGTCAGACCAGCCTGGAGATAATACACTGAGCCAAGTTTCCATCCTTCCAAATCAGCAGCCGGGATCTCCTTGTACATATTCTTCATGGAATCATGACTCTTCTTAGGAATCCCATAGACATCAATGTCGTCCTCTCTCTGCACTGGAGCGTTCAGAAGTTCTGCCCATTCTTCAACAGTCGAAGAAAACTGTTGGCCTTCAGTCATCCAGGTGATCTTGCCATCAGGGTAGAAGTGGGCTGTGGCATAGAACTGCATGATCATCTCGTCATTCCAAGCTGTCAGCTCTTGACCCACAAAATCAGCAACTCCACATGCAGTAAAGCTCTCATGCACATGGGGAAAGAAGTCACGGTGCTCTTCACTGTCAATGTATTTCCAGTCAACATACCTGGTGTCAGCAACAATGGGCTTCTTATCCATCAGCACGGTCTCATAGAAATCCTGCTGCTCTCTGGTGTGAAATCTGGGGTCCACAGCAGTCCTTCTCCTTACGGCATATGGATCAGACTGTCTCCATAGCCTGAGACCTTTGTCCTTCCTTGCCTTCATGTCCTCAGCTTGAGGATGAGCATCATTGTGGAGTGGCAACTTGGGACGGAGCTTAAGCAACACATGCTCTTCATCTGACTCAGAAGGTGGCATCTCACCTTTGTTCTTCTCAGAAGCTGGAATGCTTCTGGTTGTTCTCTTGGGCTTGGCTGGAGCTGCCTTGGATGGAGCAGGCTTCTTGGGCTTAGAAGAGGCTTGAGCCCGAATAGCATCACCCATGAACTTAGCTTTCTGAGGAGGAGGCTGGGGTGCTTCTTCTTCTTCTTCTGCAGAATCAACTTGAGATTCAGCATATACAACCCTCTTCCTTTTGGAAGTCTTCTTCACCTTGCTTGGAGCAGGCTCTTCCAAGTTGAGCTTCTTGGCAACTGCTGACTGCTTCACTTTGCTTGTGCCTTTCCTTGTCTGCTGCCCTTGGTGCTCTTTGGCAACCACATTCCTCTTTGGCTTGGAGGTAACTTCCTCAGCAACAAAGTCAGAGTCCTCATCATCAGAAGTTCTCTTCTTCCTGGTTCTAGTGGCTGCAGGAGGCAAACCACTAGGGGTGCTCCTCTCACCATCATCACTGGAGCTGCTAGCAGGACTTGTATCTGCCTCTGGAATTTCAGCAAACGGTGATTCAGACCTGTTCTGGCTGTCACTGACATCTGACATGGCTGAAAAACCTGTGAAAAGTTAAGGTATAGGCAGAGTAGAAGAGTTATCACAACTGCAGAAGTTTTTGCAAAAAAAATGAGTTCAAAACTTAGTTTTGAGTTTTCACAGAATGTATTTCGGTCAAACCGATTTCAGGTTTCGGTGCAACCGAAGTGCTCAACAGAAACCTACACACCACTTTCGGTCAGACCGAAATGGGTTTCGGTCCTACCGAAAACTTAGGGTTTCACTGAAACTATTTTTCGGTCATTCCGATTGGCACAACTCGGTTAAACCGAATTATGCAGTGCAATGGCCAGAGGCCAAATCGGTCATTCCGAGTTTTAAAAATCGGCTTCACCGAGATGCATTCCGTGGAAACCTAAACCTAAGAATTTTCCTCGAAACTAGAAGATCTGAACTAATGTATAAGGAACATATCAAACGTGGATTGAATCATGGCAGCCTATCGTGCAAGAATCGGAAGTGGAGCACGAAAAGGGGTCGGGACACACCCTAACTTGGTGGTGTCCCTCTACGGCGGCAACGGTGGAGATGATTACCGTTGACGGCGGCGGAGACCTGCGGCGAGGGCGCACAGGCGACAACGGCGACGATCCGTAGACCAGGGCGGCGGCAGCAGGGGTCTTGGGGGCGAACGGTTTGAAGAAAGAAATCGCGCGCTGCCCCTCAGGTATATATAACCCCGTGCTGTCGGTGGGACCGAGTTGAAAAACTCGGTGTCACCGAGATGTATAACTGCTGTGCAGTTACGCATATCGGTCAGACCGAGAGTTTGAACTCGGTTTCACCGAGATGAAACCTAGATCAGTCTAAGCGTTTCGGTTGGACCGAGATTGAGAAACCGGTCATACCGAAATGGACTTAGAAGGTTTTGGAAGTCAGCCTTAGACGAATCGGTGGTTCCGAGTGCTCCTCACTCGGACTGTCCGAAAAAGACTTGTTCAAAGTTGTGATATGAGCATGAATAGAATTTGAGACAAGAAAGCATAGATAGCTAGGGAAGGTGCTTAGGCATTCTTGTCCATCCATTTGGCCAGAAAGAGAAACCAAAACAATCAAAACAACAAATGGATGTCCTTGAATGGATAAAATCATGCATTCAACATGCTCACACAATAAGATAGCAACTGAAATATGTGTCAAACATGCACAACCAATCACTCTAGCTACTAGCACACAATTTGTCGATGACTAGGCCATCTATATATGAGTATATTGACTTAGGAGCCAAATGAGAACATTTGATCATAGGTCATACTCATCGTTTAAGCACAAGTGGGGTTACCACTTTTACATAAAGCATTTATGTGTTCACATCATTTGGAGATGCTTTAGCTCAATTTTTTAGAGCAAAGCTCCCCCTAGATGTGAGAACCCCTTTTAAAGGGTCAAACTAACCTTGGGTTGTCGTAGAAGACTTCATGTAGATGTTGAAGATGTGGATGCTCAATGTTGATGTAGATCATCAAGAGTTGGGAGCAATCCTTTGGATTAGGGCACTTTCAATACCTACATGGGTTAGTCCCACAAGGAACAAACAAGAATATCCATAGACATAGAGTGAAGTACACAAAATATGATGTCCATGAAAGCAATGATTACCTTGTCCCTTGACTTACCAACAAGAGGGTTTGTGACTCCATGAACAAGTGCATGATGTGGAAGTTGATTGCATGAGTTCTTGCCAAAATGAATATGAGTGAAGTTTGTTGGCGGAGTCACCCTCAAGAACCTACTAGTTCTTCTTCTTTGGGATCCACATCATCTTGATGGGAATCCTTGGTGTTGTAGTTGAGCTTGACGAAGTAGAACTTGATGTGTCCTTGGGAACCCACTTGACCATGGCTTGAGGTGCTTCAATGAATGCATCAATCTCCTCTTGAAGCTTGTCCTTGGCCTTTAGCTTGTGGTCTTGTGGTGGAAGGTCATCTTGAGCTTGTTCCACATTGGAAGAAGTAGGATCATACTTCTCCTTTTGTGAAACAAACTGTGGAGTAGGGTATTGACCTTCTTCCCACTCAACACCTTCGGCGTTGAACTTTCGCTCAAAACCAATCCCTTGATTCTTCCGGTGTCTTCCTTGTTTGCGAACAATCTCCTCAAAGTTCTTGCTTCCGGCAAGACTCTTGTAGACACCTTTCTCTATGATTTCCTTCAATAAGCTATTTTCTTGCTCAAGTGTAACTTGGCTTGAAACATTGTTAGTGGAATCAAGAGAACAACTAGAAGCAACAATATTGGATTTAACATTGTTATTGTTACTACTAGAGGAAGAATTTTTCTTATGCTTGTCATGCTTAGTCTTAATAGGTGGCAAGAAATTAGACAAGAGAAGTCGTTTGGCAAGATATGAAGAACTCTTCTTTCGAAGATCATCATTGATCGCTTTTAGAAACTCATGTTCTTGCTCTAGAGTGAGCTTCTCGAAGCGTAGCTTCTCATGAGATCTTAGGAGCTCTCTATGATCTTCTTGAGTTGTTTCATGAGCTAACTTAAGAGTGTTTAGTTCTTTAGTTAGACGCTCAATCTCCTTCATAGCATTGTCATTCGACTCTTCTCGACTATAAAGACTACTAGCATTTTCATCATTACTAAGCTCACTAGATTTATCATGCAAGAGCTCATCTTCACCTAGTAAGTCATCCTCATCACTATCAAAGTCAATGAATTCAGGGTGTGTTACCTTGGGGCCTTTAGCCATGAAGCATCTTCCAATTCCCTCATTTGGTGAATCAAATAAGTCGTAGGAGTTGGAGTTGGAGGATACGAGTGCAAGTCCGGCAACACCTTCATCTTGACTATAGTCGGAGTCGGAGTGATAGCTTCCATCGGATTGATTGTCGGAGTCGGAGCCGGAGACCCATTCACCAACATGAGCTTGATGTCTTCTTCTTGTGTAGCTCCTTGATGACTTGTCTTTCCTCTCCGAATCCTTGCTTCTCCGAGAGGGTCTTCGTTCATAACGATCATCTCTACTCCTTCTCTCTCTCCGAGGTGACTCATCTCTTGCTCTTCTTCTTGGAGATTCTTCTCTTCTTTTGTGGGGAGCCGTACACTCATTTGAGAAGTGTCCGGGTCTTCCACAATTGTAGCAGTTTCGATCACGACTAGAGGATCTCTTTTCATCATATGATCTAGACTTTGAGCTTCTTTCTTTGCCTCTATTCTTGTAGAACTTGTTGAAGTTCTTGACCATTAGGCTTATCTCTTCATTGGAAATTAGCTTGTCACTTGAGGTAGTAGGAGCATCACTTGTAGCTTTGTAAGCACCACTTGACTTGTTGTGAAGCTCTTCCTTATCCTTAAGTGTCATCTCATGAGCAACAATTCTTCCAATGACTTCAGTTGGCTTGAGGGTCTTGTAGTTTGGCATCATTTGGATCAAAGTGCACACGGTGTCATACTTTCCATCCAAAGCTCTGAGAATCTTCTTAATGATGAATCGGTCGGTCATTTCTTCGCTTCCTAAGCCGGCAATCTCATTTGTGATGAGAGCAAGCCTAGAGTACATTTCAGCGACTCCTTCACCATCCTTCATCTTGAACTTGTCAAGTTGACCTTGAAGAATATCTAGCTTTGATTCCTTCACAGATTCAGTACCTTCGTGCATTTCGACCAAAGTATCCCAAATCTCTTTAGCATTCTCAAGACGGCTGATTTTGTTGAACTCTTCGGGACACAAAGCATTGAAGAGAATGTCACAAGCTTGAGCATTGTTTTGCAACATCCGCAACTCTTCGGGTGTAGCTTCGCGATCCGGAACTTTTCCTTCTTCAAAGAAATCACCTTGCATACCAACACAGATAATGCCCCATGTGGCTGGGTTATGACCAAGAATATGCATTTTCATTTTATGCTTCCAACTAGCAAAGTTTGTACCATCAAAGTAAGGACCTCTACTATAATTACCCTCACTAGACGCCATACTCTCCTAGGTTGTGAAACCAAGCTTATGGAGTCCAATGCAATGGAAACCAAAACAATGGAGACCAAAGCTCTGATACCACTTGTAGGATCGAAAGTAGGTCTAGAGGGGGGTGATTAGACTACTTGACAATATAAAAATCTGCCTTTAGATCATGCAATGTTTTTGGCAGTTTCACAATTAAGATCAAAACAAGTATCACCCTACACATGCAATTCTAGAGTATAAGCAGCGGAAAGTAAATTGCACATGTAAAAGAGAGGTGGAGAAGATCAAACGCAGTTTGGTGACACGAAGATTTTTGTCGTGGTTCCGATAGGTGGTGCTATCGTACATCCACGTTGATGGAGACTTCAACCCACGGAGGGTAATGGCTGCGCGAGTCCACGGAGGGCTCCACCCACGAAGGGTCCACGAAGAAGCAACCTTGTCTATTCCATCACGGCCTACGCCCACGGAGGACTAGCCTTACTCGGGGTAGATCTTCACGAAGTAGGCGATCTCCTTGCCCTTACAAACTTCTTGGTTCAACTCCACATCTCAAGGACGGAGGCTCCCAAGCGACACCTAACCAATCTAGGAGGCACCACCCCCCAAAAGGTAATAGACGGTGTTGATGGTGATGAACTCCTTGCTCTTGTGCTTCAGATGATAATCTCCCCAACACTCAACTCTCCTCACTGATATGACTGTGGTGGAAGAAAGATTTGAGTGGAAAGCAACTTGGGAAGGCTAGAAATCAAGTTTCATATGGTAGGAATGGAATGACTTGATCTCAGCACAAGGGTAGGTGGTTCACTTCTCAGAAAGTGTATGGTAGAAGTGGTGGTACTTTCTGATGGCTCTCCTCACGAATGAAGAGGGGGTGGAGGGGTATATATAGCCTCCACACAAAATCCAACCGTTACACACACATTTGACCAATCTCGGTGAGACCGAAGTGAAAACTCGGTCAGACCGAAAGTTCAAATATAGTGAACGTTGGGATTTTCGGTGGGACCGAAAATACCATCTCGGTGTGTCCGAAGTGAGTCAAAGGTTAGGGTTTGCCATCTCGGTGTGACCGAAAACAACAACTCGGATATTCCGAAATGCTGTCAATTGGTTACAGAAGGTTGGCAGTCCATTTTCGGTGAGACCGAAACTCAGAATCGGATGGACCGAGAAATTAGGGTTTGGAGAAATAACTGAAGTGGTTCATCTCGGTGGGACTGAGTTTGCATAATCGGTTTGTCCGAGATTACTTATGAGTGTGTTGAATGGTGAAGAGTGCTGATAGTTGAGGGAGTTAGATCACCAAGCACTTGAGCAACAAGAACATTAACACAACCTCATCCCCTTTTAATAGTATTGGCTTTTCCTATGGACTCAATGTGATCTTTGATCACTAAACCAAAAATAGAGTCTTGAGCTTTTGCCAATGCTTGTCTTAGCATTTTGAGGGGTCCACTTCTTCAGACATTTCCATACCCATATCATCGAACTTTTCTGAAATGATTCTCAAGTAAATATTAGTTCAATGATATATATGTTGTTATTAATTACCAAAACCACCCGGGGATTAGTTGCACTTTCACATGGGCCTCCTTTTATAGCTCAAAGGGGTCACCGACAGGTGTCAACGTAGAGGAGGGTAAAAGTGTAAATTTGGTGGTAGATGGAACAGTGCATGAACAGTGTATGCACAGTGGTTGTACAGTGATCTATACCTAACCCAGACGGTGGGGGACAAAGGCATTGAATGCCCGTCGCCGTCACCCCAAAAGCGTACGCCCGGGCGTCTCCGTTCGCCACGACGATGGCTTCGTCATCGCGGCTCGCCACCGTGTACCCCAGGTTGCACAACCATCTGCCACGTGCCCCTAGAAGGGCCCCAGGGCGACGCGTGGCCAGATGAGCTGGAGCGCAGGCACACAGTGTAAGCCTTCCCCGGCAAGCACCTTGCCGGGGTTGCTACCTTGCCGGGCCCGGAAGCTTCTCGCTCTCCAGGTCCTGTCGGGGCGCATGATGCGCCACGATATATCTTCTGAGGTGCTCTTCTTTGGCCTTCCTGGCAAGCTCCTCTTGCCAGGGCCTTGTGCTGGAAGGATAACCTTGAGCCTGGTGCGGCCTTCCCGGCAAGCTCCTCTTGCCGGGGTCTTGTCTCTTAACTCGAATACTTTGTTCTTGAATGGCTTCAAAGGGGTCCAGAGTGGGCTTTGGCTGGCACGTGGTAAGCCCGACCACGGGGTGCTGCTACTGCCCGTGCACAAGTCGGGATACTAAGGTATCCCTACTTTAGTACACCGACAGGAGCCCCCGGGCCTGGGCCACACACGGTGCCGAGCGCTGTTGGGCCAGGCCCAAAACAGTGCACGGGCACACGCGGCCCACGGCGCGCCGTATCCCTCTCCGTATCCGCCGCATCTCTCCCTAACGGCACGCGTCGATTGCGGCGTCGTGGGAGAGATCGTGGCCTGTTTCTTTAATGGGGAAATGCGGAACGTCCCCCACTTCCCCCTTAAAAGCAGAGGAAGCAGGGGCAGTTTCCCCCCATTGCTTTCATTGTGTCTTGAATCTCCAGAAACCCCCGCCGCTCTCTGTCTCCCCAAAGGTCGACAGAGAGCCGAGCTCCACCCTTCCTCCGCCATCTCCAGCATCCGCAGCGCCGTCGACCTCCCTCGCAGTCCCCGCCATGGCCCCGAAGAGCGACAAGGCGAAGAGCGACAAGGCGAAGAAGGAGAAGTCCGACAAGGCGGCGAAGCTGGCAGCCATGCGGAGAAGGATGGTGGTCTTCCCGCCGAGGCTCGGCGCGAGGGAGCTGCGGGACAAGTATTACCTGTTCTGGGCGAGGGAGACGAAGGCTCACCCGCGCACCAGAGTCCTCCCCGCCGTAGCCGTCGACATGTACCCGGGAGGTTACCACTTCTTCGCTTTGTTCTTCCATTGCGGTCTCTGTCCTCCGTATTCAGAGTTTTTCTGCGATGTGATGAACACATACGGACTCCACCTCCTCGATTTCACCCCGAATGTCGTCCTCACTTTGGCCGTTTTCGCACATCTGTGTGAAAACTATATCGGGGTCCATCCAAACGTAGCTCTCTTCCGCCATTTCTTCACACCTAGAGTAGAGTCCAGATCTCCACTCTCCGGCGGTATCTCCTGGATCTTCAGGCTCGGCAAGAAGGAGGCGTACTTGATCGGAGAGCTTCGCGGCAAGTGGGAAGAGTGGAGGGCTGATTGGTGCTGGGTCATGGAAGATGAACCCGAGCCGTTTACCTTGCCGCACCGGACTGCAATAGTGCGCGGCAAGGATTGGAGTGATTTGGCCCCGGAGGACGACAAGCTGCAGATTGCCCTCACTAGGATCCTTCGCCTCCGGGCCGCCAACCTGACTGTAGGTGAGGTTGGGGCTGATTTCCTCCGCCGCCGCATTGCCCCTCTGCAGGAAAGGAAGAGGCATGCCTGGGAGTTCGGCAACGCGGCAGACCGCATGAGGCTGCGCCCCGGGCTGAATTATAACTTCACCGTCTTGGAACTCAAGGGGATGGTCCGGGAGCTGTTCAAACATGACCCCAAGCACCCGGAGTGGTTCAGACCGTCGGACGGAGTAGTTCCATTGTGCAACAATACTGCTCTTAGTGCCATCCGCGCGGCAATGCCTGAGTGTGACTCCCACGGGGTTGTTCCCACTTGGCTGACGCCTTCAGCAGAGACCGTCCAAACCTTCTTTGATAATCTGGTCGAACGGCCGCGCAACCCCGAAGAGAAGAAAGGGCTCACTCGTGAGACCACCGAGCGAGATGTGGCATATATAGCCACCAGAATGGAGGAGGCCGCCGCAGCTGCGGCCGCAGGTGAGTTTGGGTACACCGTGGACGAAGCGGAAGCGGCGGACGCGGTAAGCCAGGCCGAGGAGGAGGAGATCCTCAAACTGCTGATGCCCGCGGGAAAGCTTGCCGCGGAGCTTGTCGGGGAGTCTGCCGGGGAGCCTGCCGGGACGAGCGAGGCTGCCGGGCAGGTGACCGAGTCCAGTGAGCCCGCCGAGGAGGACGCCGAATCGGGCGATTCTGACGAAGACTCTGGCGGGTCTCTGAATCTCGACGACGATGCCTCCTCATCCTCAGAGAACTCTCCGCCACCACCAAGTCCTCCGCCACAGCCGAAGAAGCGCCTCCACAAGACCACTGAGACGGTGAGGCCACCGGCGCCCCGACAGCAGCCGAAGCGTGGTGCGACGCGCGCCACCACGACGAGCAAGGTCGTTAAGGAGGCGCCCCGTGCCCGAGCGACAAGCGGAGGGGGATCTTCCCGGAGTGGTTCTGGTGCTCCCTCCGCCCCTCGGTCCTCGGGGACGACCGGTGCGGGGTCTTCACAACCCACGGCCCCGGAGCCCGCCAAGCGCTTGAGGGAGCCTTCTCCTCCAGCTCCTCGCGCTGGAGCACGCGAGGCGGAGTTTGACTTCTCCGCCCTCAGCTCCAACGAAGAGGAGGAAGAGTAAGCACTTGCAATTTCTATTCCCTTCGATTTTTGTTGCTTGGTTCTGATCTTGTTTGGCTTCCAGGACCTTGACCCAGAGGATGGCGAAGAGGGCCAAGATCCCTGTGGTTGACCTCGAGGACGACGAGCCTGCCGCAGCGACGGGGGATGCGCCAGCGACGAACTTGCCGGACCAGCCTGCTGCTCCGGAGAGCAGCCCCAAGCGTAAGTCCTTTGTTCACTTTTCCTGCTTGATGGGCGCGCTTGAGGTTGTTACCCTTATTGATGTCTTGTTTGCTTGTTGTCTCGTGCAGAAGTGGAGCCGCAGCCGCAGGAGCACCAAGAGGTCGCCCCCGACGAGCCGCTTGTTCCACCTTCCCCGCCAAGGAGGAGCTCCCCGGCGAGGGACAGCGCTCCGCCAAGGATGGGTACTCCGCCAAGGGCGAGCACCCCGCCAAGGGCGAGCACCCCGCCAAGGGCGAGCACCCCGACAAGGGTGGGCACCCCGCCAAGGGAAGGCGCAAGCGGCCCTCCGCCAGCAGGGGCCACTACTACGCCGCCAAGGGAGAATTCCCCGGCGAGGGACCCCATTATCGAAGGGGCCCGCGCAGGTAAACCCTTGTACTTTTCTTCTATTGGATTCTTCTTTCTGGATATTTGCTTGACGATTTTTCTTTTCTTTTTCTTCTGTCAGATCCGCCCGCCCCGGAGTCGATGGAGACGGAGACCATCGCCGAGGAGGACATGCGCGGCAATGCTGGCGACGCCGCCACCGCTGAAGGAATGGCTGGTGCTGACGAGCCAGCCCCCGAGGAGATCGCCCCGACCGCTGACGCCGCAGCCGGGGAAGGGACCGACGACCGCACTGCTGGCCCTGAGGCCGCAGGAGCGCCGGACGCTGCGCCGGCCGCCGACCCCTCCGCCCCCGCGGCTGGGTCGGGCGTCTATCTGGAGGCCGCCAACGGGGTCTTTATCCAAGTCCCGTGGGCGTCCTCATCAAGGACACCCGTGGAGGGGGAGACCGTCGACGGAGAAGTTCTCGCCTCCGCCGGGTTGAAGGTTGTCGACGCGCCCGGGAGCAGTGACGAGCCCGAAGAGGAGCAACTTCTACGTCGACTCCTGGGCTTGTACCGGGCCAGGCAAGCCAAGTTGGAGTCCCGAGAAGCTCTGGCTGCCAAGGCTGGTGCTGATCTGGAGAAGCGTGCCGCGGAGCTCCGTGCCGCCAACCAGGCGGCTCTGCGGAACTTGGCGGAGGAGCGCGAAGAGCTTGCCGGAGCACACCAAGCATTCCTCCTCGAGAAGGCCGAGGTGGAGGAGCAGCAGCGATTGGCCGCCGAGGATCTGTCTCGGCGGGAGGGAGAGCTCAACCAGCGGAAGGTCGACCTCGATAGTCACGAGGACGACCTTACCGCTCGCGAGCAGGCCATTGGCGGGGCTCTGTAGGAGGCGAGGGACGCCGCTGCCGCCGCAGAGACCGCCAAGAGGGATCTGGAGGCCAGGGTGGCGCAGTTGGAGACGAACTTGAAGGCGAGCGAGGACAGGGTCGCCGCGCTCAACGTGGCGCGGGAGAAGGACGCCCATACCAACTCGGAGCTGCAAGTCCGCCTCTCCGAGAAAGGCAAAGAGCTCAACGACGCCAAAGACTCCATTGCTGACTTGGAGCTGATAGTTTCCACCCTCAGCGACTCGCTTGACGCCGCCCGGGACCGCGAGACGAAGCTGAAGGACGATCTCCGTGCTGAGAGGACCTTGCTGGACAGTGCTGCTCTGTCGCAGAACAACTTCCAGCAGACGGTGGAGGAGTGGACCGAGGAGCTCGTCACCTCCGCCGCCAACATCGATAAGGAGCTGGTGGCGATGAGGGCGGAGCACCTCGTGTACTCCCCCGACGAGAGTCTCCCCCACAGCGCCAAGCTGAGCCTGTTCTTCAGAGGAGTGGCGCCGGCTCTCGCGCAGCTACGGGAGAAGATCCCCGCGCAGCTGGCTGACGAGGCGCGCCGGCTTTGCACGGGTACTATGGAGCGGGTGTTGTCGAAGATCGTCTACCGCAACCCCGGGATCAACCTTGTCAACGTCCTCCGGACCCTGCCGCCCGAAGCTGACCAGGAGGCGTTGAAGGCACAAGTTGCCCACATCGTAGCCAAGGCGGGCAAGATCAAGAGGGTCGACGGAGACCGAAGAGACTAGGCTCCCTTCTTTCTGCTTCCTTTGCCGCTGTCGATTAAGTCATGGGTAGTAGTTGGTTAGAACAGCGGCAAGCTATATTGTAATATAACTTTAGTTTGGATAATCAATGTAGTGTTATCTCCCTTGTTTAGTCCCTTCACTTTGTATGCTTTCCACCCTACGCTTTTAGGGAACTTGCCGGCAAAGGAACCCTTGCCGCGAGCGCTGAGTGCGGGACTCTTAGCAGCCTGCTAGCAATGCCCTTGCCGGCAAGAAACCTTGCCGCGGCTAGTCGCAGCACACTTAGATTGTTGAGCGAACTCGAAAACGAAGTAAGGGCGCGACATTTGTCGCAGCTCACTTAAGCCGTTGAGCGTGCTCGAAACAAAGTAAGGGTGCGGCTAGCCACGGGTAGGTTCCTTCGTGCACATGTTTTCCATACAAAGTGTGGTCGTTCAAGGAAGACAACTAAATTTTTTAAAAATTTGAATTGCTCAAACTCTGGCAACTTAGCTTTCATGGATTGTTTGCTTCCCGGCAAGGCTTCCCTTTCTTGAACAGCACTTGGTCCAGACATACCTCTATCTCCTTCCC
>LR738709.1:650083255-650099847 GCA_902687465.1 Secale cereale
CCCCCCCCGGCAAACTTGTGCGCGAGGAACACCTCTTCTGTTTAAGAGAGAAAGGAAAAGGGGAGGAGACACAGGTATGGAGCCTTGCGGCTTGTTACTGCTTACCGGGGATGTGTGCTGCACAAAATGTCAGATGATACATGCAAGTAAAAAAGAAAAGCATGAAATGACAAACAGCGCGAAGCACAAAAGTTTTACTGATGCACAGGGTCTGCGCCCGGCTTTGTACAAAGGTTTACATGCAACAGCGGCAAGACTTGTACAAAAGGTGGTTGCCGGAGCGGATCACGGCAACCGCGCCTTATGGGTGAAACTTGCGAAGATGCTCTATGTTCCAGGAGTTGCTCACCGGTAAGCCTTCTTCGGTCTCAAGGCGGACAGCGCCGGGCCTTGTGACTTGTCTCACCCGATAAGGGCCTTCCCACTTCGGCGTCAGCTTGTTGGAATTTTTGGCGGACTGAACGTGCCAAAGAACAAGGTCGCCTTCCTCGAGACTCCTGGCCTTGACCTTGCGGCTATGATAGCGACGCAAAGCTTGCTGGTATCGAGCAGCTCGTACAGCAGCCTGGAGACGTTCCTCCTCGAGGAGCAATGCATCATCTTGCCGCAGTTGCTCTTGCTCGAGCTCGTCGTAAGCGAGCACTCGAGGAGACCCGTATACGAGTTCCGCGGGGAGAACTGCCTCTGCTCCATAGACAAGAGCAAAGGGTGTCTATCCGGTGGCTCGATTTGGTGTCGTCCTGATTGACCAAAGAGCCGCCGGCAACTCCTCTATCCAGTTTCTTCCGCACTTGTGCAGCCTGTCGAAGGTTCTTGTCTTGAGTCCGCGCAGCACTTCAGCGTTGGCCCTCTCCGCTTGACCGTTACTCCTCGGGTGAGCAACAGAAGCAAAGCAGACCTTGGCGCCAAGGTCTTGGACGTACTGCACGAAGGTGGGACTTGTGAACTCTGTGCCGTTGTCGGTGATGATCCAGTTAGGGATTCGGAAACGGCAAACGATCGATCTCAAGAACCTGACTGCTGACTGTGCGGTCACCTTTCTCACTGGTTCCACTTCTGGCCACTTTGTGAACTTGTCGATTGCAACGTACAAGTACTCAAAGCCCCCAACTGCGCGGGGAAAGGGGCCGAGGATGTCGAGCCCCTAGACCGAGAAGGGCCAGGACAAAGGGATCGTCTGGAGAGCTTGAGCTGGCTGATGTATTTGCTTGGCATGGAACTGGCACGCTTCACACTTGGTTACTTGTGCGGTTGCATCTTGGAGGGCTTCTGGCCAGAAGAAACCTTGCCGGAACGCCTTCCCGGCAAGTGCTCTTGCGCCAATGTGGTGTCCACATATGCCTCCATGTATCTCTGCCAACAGCTTCTGTCCATCTTCCCGGGAAATGCACTTCAATCTGACACCATTGAGTCTTCTTCTGTACAGTTCATTGCCGACAAATTGATACATACTTGACTGCCTGGTTATTCTCTCTATCTCTTCTGGTTCTTCAGGAAGTTCTCCAGTTTGAAGAAAACGGACGATTTTTTGTGCCCATGCTGGAGCTTGAGGCTCAACGGCAAGGACTAAAGGCATCAGGGCTGCTGCGGGAACCTCGGCTTCTACGGCAGGAACCTGCGGCTCTGCCGGAGCTGAGTGTTCCCCGGCAAGCCTGCCGGGGCAAGACTTGTCGGGAACGCCTGCTTCAACTGTACAGACCCTTGGGTCCGCAGGAGCAGATTGTTCCTCAGCATCTTGGTTGTTGATCTTGGGGACCTTGGCGGCGGCTTCAGGAAGATCCGCCGGCAAGTAGTCGCCGGAGACCAACTTCCTCTTCTTGCTTTGCCCAACTGATGGAGTAACGGATGGCTGAGTTAGCTTGAGCAGGAAAGTCCCTGGTTCCACAGGTAACTTCATTGCAGCACACTTTGAGAGGCCATCTGCGATATCATTCTGAGCTCTTGGGACATGCTCCATTTGCAGGCCTTCAAAGTGTTCTTCAAGCTTCCTCACTTCATCGACATAAGCTTCCATCAAAGGACTCTGGTAACTCTTGTTTACTTGTCGGACCACCAATTGTGAATCTCCCCGCACAATCAGCTTCTTGATCCCAAGTTCGGCCGCAATCCTGAGGCCGGCAAGCAAACCTTCATACTCAGCAGTATTGTTTGTCGCTTGCTCCTTGGGAAAGTGCATCTGAACAATGTACTTGAGGTGCTCTCCGGTGGGCGCTATGAGTAACACGCCAGCGCCGGCACCTTGCAGCGAGAAGGCACCATCGAAGTACATTATCCACTCTTTGCTTGCTTCTTGGACGAGGATGCTTGTCTCTGGAACTTCTTCATCTGGAGTTGGGGTCCATTCGGCTATGAACTCTGCCAAAGCTCTGCTCTGTATAGTTGAAGTGCTCTCAAACTTAAGACCAAAGCTTGACAGCTCCAGTGCCCACTCGACGATCCTGCCTGTTGCCTCTGGGTTTTGCAATATCCTCTTCAACGGAAAGCGAGTGACCACCGTTATCTCATGTGCTTGGAAGTAGTGGCGCAGCTTTCTTGAGGCCATGAGGAGGCCGAGAAGTAACTTCTGTACCCTAGAGTATCTTGATCTAGCCCCCTGCAAGAGGGAAATTACAAAATAAACTGGGCGCTGCACCATCTTCTTTCGCACTTCTCCTTGTTCCTGCGCAGACTCGTCCTTGTCGAGGCCAGAGCTTGTCGGGGAAGCCCCCTGCTTGTCGCTGGAAGTGCTTGCCGGGGCTGTGGGCTCTTCCTCTGCCTCCCTCTCCGCCACCAACGCAGCACTAACCACTTGATTGGTCGCCGCTAGGTACAGCAGCAACTTCTCTTGCGGTCTAGGTGCGACAAGTATTGGAGTGGAGGACAGGTATTCTTTCAAGTCATGCAGTGCTGCCTCCGCTTCCGGAGTCCATTTCATAGGACCTGCCTTTTTCAAGATTTTGAAGAAAGGCAGGGCGCGTTCTGCAGACTTTGAAATGAACCTGCTGAGGGCAGCCACACAACCAGCAAGTCTTCTTACGTCCTTGACACGCTTCGGGGCTTCGATCTGCTCGATGGCCCTGATCTTGTCGGGATTGGCTTCAATCCCCCTCTGGGACACAAAGAACCCGAGAAGCTTGCCAGAGGGGACTCCGAAGACGCACTTCTCGGGGTTCAGCTTGAGTTGTATCTTGCGCAGATTCTCAAAGGTTTCTTGTAAGTCTTGAATCAGGGTATCCTTGCTCTTGCTCTTGACCACTATATCATCCATGTAGGCTTCTACATTCCTGTGTATCTGTGGCTCAAAAGCAGTGTGGACCACCCTTGCGAATGTTGAGCCCGCATTCTTCAGTCCAAAGGGCATACGTATGGAACAGTAAGTGCCACATGGAGTAATGAATGCGGTCTTCTCTTCATCTTCCTCAGCCATGAATATCTGGTGGTATCCGGAGTATGCATCAAGAAATGAAAGCAACTCACATCCAGCCGTAGAGTCAACAATCTGGTCAATGCGCGGCAAGGGAAATGGATCCTTGGGACAAGCTTTATTCACATCAGTGAAGTCTATACAAAGTCTCCATTTCCCATTGGCTTTGCGCACGACAACTGGATTGGCCAACCACGTGGGATGAAGTACACCTCTAACAAGGCCTGCTGCTTCCAACTTCTTGATCTCTTCAGCTATGAACTCTTGGCGCCCCACCGCTTGCTTCCTGACCTTCTGCTTGACGGGCCGCGCGTGAGGACAAACAGCAAGCTTGTGCTCAATTACCTTCCTGGGAACGCCGGGGATGTCAGACGGTTGCCATGCGAACACGTCGACATTCGCCCGCAGGAAGGCAACGAGCGCGCTTTCCTATTTAGGGTCGAGCATAGCACTGATGGTGAAGGTACCACCAGTGCCGTCCTCCTTGGCGGACACCCTCTTGGTTGCCGGTGGAGCTGCCATTCCTTTCTTGCACTTGCCGGTGGAGCTCGATGGTGCATCCTCGACGGCAGTGCAGCACTCCGAAGAGGTGCGTTTGCCGGAGTGGGCCCCAGAGCTCTTGCCGGACTTGGTCTTGGTCTTCCCCCCGGGAGCTTCAGCGGCAAGTGTCTTGCTGTCTGCCGTGGCTGCTGCATCCCGGTAGATCTTGTCGGCGCAGATAAGCGCATCCTTCTTGTCGCCGGGGACAAAGATGACGCTTATTGGCCCTGGCATCTTGAGCATATTGTATGCATAGTGGGAAGCTGCCATGAACTTGGTGAGCGCAGGACGGCCAAGTATCCCATTGTATGGTAATGGGATATCGGCAACGTCGAACGTGATCCTCTCCGTCCTGAAGTTAGGCTCTCCGCCAAAGGTCACCGGCAGCGTGATCTTCCCCATCGGCTTGCTCCTTCCCGGGTTGATTCCTTGAAAAGTCCCGGTCTCCTCGAGCTCGCCGTCGGGGATCTGCAGCTTCTTGATCACAGCGGAGGAGATCAAGTTGAGGCTGGCCCGCGCCGTCAACCAACATCTTGGTGACCTTGAGGTTGCGGATAGTTGGTGAAACCAACATCGGCAAGCACCCGACCGCAGTTGTGCGGTCAGGGTGGTCTTCAAGGTCGAAGATGATGGGCGTGCCGGACCATTTCAGCAGCCTGCGCGATTCGACAGGTGGCTCAGCTGCATTTACTTCCCGCACCCATTGCTTGAGTTGGCGGTGGGAAGTGTGCAGAGAAGCACCTCCGTCGACGCACAGAACTTCTGTGGCCTTCTGGAACTCCTGCTCGCTGTTATCTCCGTCATCCATGTCCTCGTCATCGTCTTCGTCTTCATCTTTGTCGCGGCCCCGGGGAGGTCTGTCTCCTTGCCGCTGCTTGGCCTTGCCACGGCGTCCTCCCCGGCCATTGAACGGCCGCTTCTTGCTGGGCTCTCCTCCGCCTCCTTGGGCCTTCTCCTTGTCGCGATGCTCGTATTCAGCCTTCTGCTGCTCTACGAGGTACTCTACTCTTTTGCAGTTCTGGAGATCGTGGCCCTTGGTGCGGTGGATCTTGCAGTACTGCTTGTCGGAGCCGTCCTGCTTGTCGGCTGCTGCTACAGGGGCGGACTCCTTGCCGGAGCCACCAGCCTGTGTCTTCTTGGCGGCAGCCTCCTTGCCGGACTGCTCGACAACCAGTACCTCCTTGTTCTTCTTCTTCTTGTTCCGCCGCCGGTTTTTCCTTGCCGGGGCGGCATCCTCGCTATCCGTTCCTCCTGCTCCAGTATCCTCTCCGGGGAGTCTCCTCCCCTCTTCAGCACGGGCACACTTGTCAGCCAGAGCATAAAGCTCGCTGACGTCCCGGATCTTGGTCATAGCCATCTCCTCCCTCATCCGGCGGTTACGCACGTTCTGATGGAACGCGCTGATAACCGCGGCAGGGTGGACATCCGGGATGTTGTGCTGAACGCGGCTGAACCTTTGGATGTACTTTCGCAGGGACTCTCCCTCCTTCTGGGCAAGAATGTGGAGATCGCTCTCCTGGCCGTGGGGTTTGTGGCCGCCCGTGAAGGCGTCGACAAACTGGTGGCACAGATCTGCCCAAGAAGAGATGGAGTTCTCCGGCAAGTGCATAAGCCAAGATCTGACATTTGGCTTAAGCACGAGCGGAAAGTAGTTCGCTAAGATCTTCTCGTCGCTTCCCCCGGCAGCCTGCACCGCAATGGTGTAGATGCTGAGGAACTCCGAGGGGTGTGTCTTGCCGTCGTACTTCTCGGGTACGTCGGGCTTAAAGTTCTTCATGCTAGGCCACTGGACTTGCCGCAGCTCTCGGGTGAACGCAGGGCAGCCTGCCGCGTACGGCAAGTCGCCTGGTTCACCGGGCGCGTGCATGTCGACAGCAGTCCCAGCGCGCTGGTCGGACTGTCTTCGGGCTTCTCTTCGACGCTCGATGCGGGTCCGAGCGTCTTCTTGCCGCCTGTCGTCGAGGACTTGGCGTTGATCGCGGCGGGCCCGCGGATCCGACGACGCTGTGGAGTCGTCGTCGACGTTGATCCGGCGGGGCGGCGATTTCTGCTTGCGCGGCAGGGAGTGCACGGTAGTTGCACCCCCGGCGGTCTTGTCTCCATCGGCCTTCACTTGGTCGACTTGCCGCGGCCGTGATGTTGCCGACTGCTGCGGCGTGTCGTTGTTGGCGAAGGCGATGAGGCTCTGGATCGTAGCCCTCCAGTCTTCGGCCTTGTCTGCCACTGGAGGGAAGTCGAGGAGTAGTTGAGTTCTGGCTAGAGCTTCTGCCGGAGAGGAGGGAAGCGGTGGCGAGCGGTGCGAGGAGCGAGATATGCTCGGACTTCTAATGGCATTAGAAGGAGCAGGTTCTCGTCCCGGCGACCTTGCCTTGCTCGTGCCAGCGCGTTGGCCTTGAGCATCCCGCGACCCACCGGCTTGTCCACGTCCCAGCAAGCGTATGGTACCCCCGGTACCACGCCGCTGCTGGTCCGGCACCTCCTGAGAGGGACGTGGTGCGTGCACGGACGCCGAGGCTTTGGAGTTCGCCCGGTCGTCCGTCTTGTCCTTGGACTTGGCGGCGCCGTGAGTATCCTCGCCGGCGTCCACCCTTCCGCCAGTGTCTCCCCCACCAACCGTCGGTTCTGGTGGTGGTGGGATCGACACGGACGGGCCCCCGACCTCCGAAGCCTTCTTCTTCGGAGGCATGCTGATGTGGTCGATGAAGCTGGCGAAGTTGGTGAAGCTGCTGAAGGTCGCGCCCGCGTGAGCGCCGGGTCAGGTTCGCACAACCTCAACGCCCCCTACCTGGCGCGCCAAAGATGTCGGGGAAACTGGTCGCCCACGAACACCTATGGGACCGGAGCCCCTTCTACGGTACGGCAAGGGAGCGGAGGGAGCACGAAGAGCAGATCGAGGGGCACATGCGGGCAGTTTACCCAGGTTCGGGCCGCACGGATGCGTAAAACCCTACTCCTGCTTTGGTTGTATTGAGTTCTTGAGCTCGGGAGCTTGGAGATCTGCAGTACTAGCTACACCGAGCGAGGAAGTGATCAAGTTTCTGGGATCGAACCTCCTCTACATTGTGCATGGGCCTCCTTTTATAGCTCAAAGGGGTCACCGACAGGTGTCAACGTAGAGGAGGGTAAAAGTGTAAATTTGGTGGTAGATGGAACAGTGCATGAATAGTGTATGCACAGTGGTTGTACAGTGATCTATACCTAACCCAGACGGTGGGGGACAAAGGCATTGAATGCCCGTCGCCGTCACCCCAAAAGCGTACGCCCGGGCGTCTCCGTTCGCCACGACGATGGCTTCGTCACCGCGGCTCGCCACCGTGTACCCCAGGCTGCACAGCCATCTGCCACGTGCCCCTGGAAGGGCCCCAGGGCGACGCGTGGCCAGATGAGCTGGAGCGCAGGCACACAGTGTAAGCCTTCCTCGGCAAGCACCTTGCCGGGGTTGCTACCTTGCCGGGCCCGGAAGCTTGTCGCTCTCCGGGTCCTGTCAGGGCGCATGATGCGCCGTGATATATCTTCTGAGGTGCTGTTCTTTGGCCTTCCTGGCAAGCTCCTCTTGCCAGGGCCTTGTGCTGGAAGGATAACCTTGAGCCTGGTGCGGCCTTCCCGGCAAGCTCCTCTTGCCGGGGTCTTGTCTCTTAACTTGAATACTTTGTTCTTGAATGGCTTCAAAGGGGTCCAGAGTGGGCTTTGGCGGGCACATGGTAAGCCCGACCACGGGGTGCTGCTACTGCCCGTGCACAAGTCGGGATACTAAGGTATCCCTACTTTAGTACACCGACACTAAGAAACACCATCCCTACCAATGTGAGTTTTGTGATAATGGAATCGTATCTTCGTATGCTAAGGGTGTTTATAGTTACTATGATGTTCAACAAATTGAAGAATTTGTTGCTTTTAAGGGTGATTATGAAATTGCTTCTTTGATTGAAAAGTATGATGCCACTTTTTACAAATCTGGAAATTTTGTCATATTTAAATATTTTTATGATAATTATGCTTCTAATGCCTATGTTAAACCATATATTGAGGACTCCTCCGCTGTCCAAGAAGATATTAATATTTTGCAGGAGTCTATGGAAGAAGAAATTAATGACATTGTGAGCTCATTGGATGAAAAAGATGAGGAGGAGAGCGAAGAACAAAAGGAGGAAGAGCGGATTGATCACCCGTGCCCACCTTCTAATGAGAGTAACTCTTTATCTCATATATTGTTTAATTTCCCTTCGTGCTTACCGAAGGATGAATGCTATGATGATTTCTATGATCTCTTGGATTCGTTTGAAATATCCCTTTTTGATGAACTTGATGCTTGCTATGCTTGTGGCCAAGATGCCAATATGAATTATGCTTATGGAGATGAACTTGCTATAGTTCCTTATGATAAACATGAGATAGTTGCTATTGCATCCACACATGATAGTCCTATTATCTTTTTGAATTCTCCAAACTACACTATATTGGAGAAGTTTGCACTTATTAAGGATTATATTGATGGGTTGCCTTTTTCCATTACACATGATGATTTTGATGAGTATAATATGCATGTGCTTGCTGCTCCTACTTGCAATTATTACGAGATAGGGACTACATCTCCGCCTCTCTATGTTTCCAATATGATTAAATTGCAAGAAACTTCTTATACTATGCATTGGCCTCTACTTGATGTGCATGAATTTTTCTTGTATGACATGCCTATGCATAGGAAGAGAGTTAGACTTCATTTTTGCATGACACATATCACTTTGTGCTCACTACTAAATGCCAAATCATTGCTAATTAAAATTGGCTTTGATATACCTTGGGATCCGGGTGGATCCATTACATGAGCACTATATGCCTAGCTTAATGGCTTTAAAGAAAGCGCTGCCAGGGAGACGACAAACTGGAAGTTTTAGAGAGTCATTTATTTCTGTTGTGTGCGTTTATAAAATTTAAAAACAAAAAAATAAAGAGGGAAACCTAAAATGTTTTCAAAAAGAAAAGTGAAAGTAAGAAGGACGAGCACCATTGAAATGGGGGAGCTCCTTGAACTTTGTTCATGCCCATGGAAACTTTGTAAATCTTGAATTACAGAAACTTTTCAACAAAAATAATTATCCCCTTGTACAATTCCATTGTATTATAAAAATAATGTGCCAAGAGTTTCCTTTAGGATGGTTAAACTGCTTGTTGGTTTGTGCGGTGCAAAAACAGAAACTTTGACTGTAGTGCGCGATTTTACTTTTTTTTACTGGAACATCGAAAGGATATGAAACTTTTGCAAAGTCTTGCTGTACAAATTGTTGATTTTGCCTAATTTTTCCAGAATTTTTAGAGTTACATAAGTATGGTTAATGTTCAGATTACTACAGACTGTCCTGTTTTCTTAGATTGTTGTTATAGCTTCATTATTTGCATATGTTTGAAATCTTGTTGAAGCCTCCTTGACTTGGGGCCATAGAATTGTGACAGCATATAGTAGGTAAGGTTTGTTTATAATTATACAATAATGTTAGAGCAGTACATGATGGGATTTCATTGATCATATGCACTAACCCCGCCACTAAAAGTTCGGTTAAGTTTTGTGTGGATTAAGTGTTCGAAGATCGACGAGGTCTCGATGTGAGAAGAAGGAGGAGAGGCAAGAGCTCAAGCTTGGGGATGCCCAAGGCACCCCAAGTAAATATTCAAGGAGACTCAAGCGTCTAAGCTTGGGGATGCCCCGGAAGGCATCCCATCTTTCTTCAACAAGTATCGTATGTTTTCGGATTCGTTTCATTCACATGATATGCGTAAACTCTTGGAGCATCATGTGCTTTTTATTTTTATTTTAATAAATGCACCATGCCGGTATGAGATAGTCATTGGTTGATTTATAGAATTCTCTTTGCATTTCATCTATATCTTTTGAGTATGGCTTTATAGAATGCTTGATGAGCTTCACTTATATCATTTGAAGTTTGGATTGCATGTTTCTCCTCACATAGAAAACCGCCATTTGTAGAATGCTCTTTTGCTTCACTTATATTTGTTAGAGCATGGGCATATCTTTTGTAGAAAGAATTAAACTCTCTTGCTTCACTTAGATCTATTTAAAGAGTTGACAGGAATTGGTCATTCACATGGTTAGTCATAAAATCCTACATAAACATGTAGATCGCTGAATATGATATGTTTGATTCCTTGCAATAGTTTTGCGATATAGAGATGCTAATATGTGGGAGGTACTAGTGAATGATTGTGGTTTAGTAAAAATATTGGTGTTAAGGTTTGTTATTCCCGAAGCATGCACGTATGGTCTCCTAACTATGTAACCAAATTAGCGCGCATTGTATTTTGATTGTTTATCTTTGCGTGAAGGTCGGGGGCGTGCGATGGTTAACTCCTACCAACCTCCCCCTAGGAGCATGCGTTGTAGTATTTTTGCTTCGAGGGCTAATAGATTTTTCGCAATAAGTATGTGAGTTCTTTATGACTAATGTTGAGTCCATGGATTATACGCACTCTCACCCTTCCACCTTGCTAGCCACTCTAGTACCGCGCAATTTTCGCCGGTGCATCAAACCATCTTATACCCTTCCTCAAAACAGCCACCATACCTACCTATTATGGCATTTCCATAGCCATTCCGAGATATATTGCCATGTAACTCTGCAGTTCCGTTTGTTATGACACGCACCATCATTGTCATATTGCTTTGCATGATCGTAAGACAGCTAGCATGATGTTTTCATGGCTTGTCCATTTTTTGATGTCATTGCTATGCTAGATCATTGCACATCCCGGTACACCGCCAGGGGCATTCATATAGAGTCATATTTTTGTTCTAGCATCGAGTTGTAATATCAAGTTGTAAGTAAATAAAAGTGTGATGATGATCATTATTAGAGCATTGTCCCGGAAAAAAAAGGCTAAATAAAAAAGGAAAAGATAAAGGCCAAATAGAAAAAAAGGGAAGGCCCAAAAAATAAAAAAAAGGAAAAGAAAATAAGAAAAAATAAGAAAAAATGGGACAATGTTACTATCTTTTTTCCACACGTGTGCTTCATCATAGCACCATGTTCTTCATGATAGAGAGTCTCCTATGTTGTCACTTCCATATACTAGTGGGAATTTTCATTATAGAACTTGGCTTGTATATTCCAACGATGGGCTTCCTCAAAATGCCCTAGGTCTTCATGAGCATGCAAGTTGCCCACTAGTTTTCTTTTGAGCTTTCATACACTTATAGCTCTAGTGCATCCGTTACATGGTAATCCCTACTCACTCACATTGATATCAATTGATGGACATCTCCATAGTCCATTGATTTTCTTAGTCGATGTGAGACTTTCTGCCTACTTTTGTGTACTACCACCTTCTATTCCACCCATAGTGCTATGTCCATGGCTCACGCTCATGTATTGCGTGTAGAGTTGAAAAGGTTAGAAAAAGTAAAGTATGAAAACAATTGCTTGGCTGACACCGGGATGGGAATGAGGGGTACCTTGTGTTAAGAAAAGGGAGCATAAAAGGCTATATGATTTCATAGGGATAACGTTCTTTAGCATTGATATTTTGAAAGACTTGATTGTTTGTTGGGATGCCCGAGTATTAAATTCTTTTATGTCAAATGATAGACTATTGCTTTGAATCACTTGTGTCTTAATATTCATGCCATTATTAGATTATATGATCAAGATTATGCTAGGTAGCATTCCACATCAAAAATTATCCTTTTTATCATATACCTACTCGAGGACGAGCAGAAATTAAGCTTGGGGATGCTGATACGTCTCCATCGTATCTATAATTTTTTATTGTTCCATGTCAATATTATACAACTTTCATATACTTTTGGCAACTTTTTATACTATTTTTGGGACTAACATATTGATCCAGTGCCCAGTGCAAGTTCCTGTTTATTGCATGTTTTTTGTTTCGCAGAATATCCATATCAAACGGAGTCCAAACGGGATAAAAATGGACGGAGATTTTTTTTGGAATATATGTGAATTTTGGGAAGTGGAATCAACGTGAGACGATGCCCGAGTGGCCCACGAGGATGAGGGGCGCGCCGAGGGGGGAAGGCGCGCCCTGGGTGTCGGTGTACAAAAGTAGGGGTACCTTAGTATCCCGAACTTGTGCACGGGCAGTTGCAGCATCCCGCGGCAAGGCTTGCCGGGCGACCGCCAAGATCCTCCGTGGTTCCCTTGGAGCCATTCAAGAACAAAGTATCCAGGTCAAGGAGACAAGGCCCCGGCAAGAGGAGCTTGCCGGGAAGGCCACTCAAGGCACAAGACCACTCAAGGCAGAAGGCCCTGGCAAGAGGAGCTTGCCGGGAAGACCAACCAATGCATTTCAAGGAATTTGCCGCGACGCGCCACGCGTCCCGGCAAGGCCCGGTGAGCGACAAGCTCCCGGAAGCGACAAGATAGCAACTGCGGCAAGGCGCTTGCCGCGACAAGCTTCCACTCAGTACCCGCGCTCCAGCGCATCCACCCACGTGTCGCTCTGGGACCATCCCAGGCGCATGTGGCGGAAGGCTGTGCAGCCTGGAGTACACGATGGCAAGCAGCGATGACAATGCTACCGTCGTGGCGGACGGTGGCGCCCCTGACGGCCACTTTTTGCACTGTTTGGGCGACGGCGACGGGCATTTAATTGCCTTGTCCCCTGCCGTCAGGGTTAGGTATGGAACACTGTTCCAACTACCACCCTTTTTACATTTTTACCCTCAACTACGTTGCCACCTGTCGGTGTCCCCTTGAGCATATAAAAGGAGGCCCATGCGCAACGTAGAGGGGGTTCCGATTCCGGTTAGACATTCGAACACTCTCACGCTCGGTCTGGCTAGCAGCTGGAGTATACCGTAGCTCCTTGCACTCCCGAGCCAAGAACTCAATACAAACCAAGGCAGGAGTAGGGTTTTACGCATCCGTGCGGCCCGAACCTGGGTAAACTGCTCGTGTGCTCGCCTCGATCTGCTCTTCGTGCATCCTCCGCCCCCTGCCGTACCGAAAAGGGGCTCCGGTCCCATAGGTGTTCGTGGGCGATCAGTTTCCCCGACATCTTTGGCGCGCCAGGTAGGGGGTGAAGTCGAGGTTGTGTGAACCGGATCCGGCCTGCACACGGGCTAGATCTTCAACTTCTTCATCAACATGCCGCCGAAGAAGAAAGCTTCGGAGGCAGCAGGTCCGTCCGCGTCGATCCCACCACCGCCGGAGCCAACGGCTGGTGGGGTAGACGCCGGCGGAAGAACGGACGTCGACGAGGGAACTCACGGCGCCGCCAAGTCCAAGGACAAGGCAGACGACCGGGCGCACTCCAAGGCCTCGGCGTCCGTACATGCACCGCGCCCGTCTCAGGAGGTGCGGGACCGGCAGCGTCATGGTACCCACGGTACCATACGTCTGCTGGGCCAAGGCCAAGCTGGCGGATCTCGAGATGCTCAAGGCCAGCATGCACACCAACATGCCGGCACGAGCAAGGCACGGTCGCCTGGACGGGATGCTGCTCCTTCTAACACGGGTAGAAGTCCGAGCATATCCCGCTCCTCGCACCGTTCGCCGCCGCTACCCGCCACTCCAGCAGAAGCTCTAGCACGAGCTCAACTGCTCCTAGACTTCCCTCCCGCGGCAAACAAGGCCGACGACTGGAGGGCCACCATTCAGAGCCTCATCGCCTTCGCCAACGGCGACACCCCGCAGCAGCCGAGCACGTCACGGCCGCGGCAAGTCAGCCAGGCGCAGGCCAATGGCGGCAAGACCGGTGGGGGTGCAACCACCGTGCACTCTCCGCCCCGAAGGCCAAGATCGCCGGCTCGCCGGATCAACATCGACGATGACTCCACTGCGTCATCAGATCCGCGAGCTCGCCGCGATCAGCGCCAAGTTCTTGACGATCGACAACAAGAGGACGCTCGGACCCGCATCGAGCGCCGAAGAGAAGTGCGGCGTCAATCAGACCGGCGCGTTGGGCCCGCTGTCGACATGCATGCGCCAGGGGGACCAGGCAACTTGCCGTACGCGGAAGGTTGTCCTACGTTCACTCGTGAGCTGCGGCAAGTCCAGTGACCCAGCATGAAGAATTTCAAGCCAGACGTGCCGGAGAAGTACGACGGCAAGACGCACCCGTCGGAGTTCCTCAGCATCTACACCATCGCGGTGCAAGCTGCTGGGGGGCAGGACGACAAGATCCTTGCCAACTACTTCCCTCTGGTACTCAAACCCAACGTCAGGTCCTGGCTCATGCACTTGCCGGACAACTCCATTTCTTCTTGGGCCGACCTGTGCCATCTGTTTGTCGGTGCCTTGATGGCTTCTCGCCCCTCGTTGGTTACCCCAAGTGGAAGGTTTGAGATGTAGCGTAACGGCAAGTTTCCCTTGGCAAGATACCAAGGATCGAATCCTGTGAGACTCCAAGGGTCGACAAGAAGGTGTCAACGGCTAACGGCGCCAGATACTTAGCGGTTGACAGGACCTGCACACAGATACAAATAACTTTGCTCCCAACGAGTACAGAAAGGTTGTCAATCCCTCCGGCCTTGTTGTTTACAAAGGATCAAACACAAGAGGTAATAATGATAGGTATGACTGCAACTAGGAAATAGAAATAGGAAGTAAATATAGGGTGTGATCAGTGGTGGTAATATGGACCGGGGTCCCATGATGTTCACTAGTGATGTCTCTCTCCCAAAAGACGATAAAACAGCTAAGCGAGGTAAACAAATTACAGTTGGGCAATTGACAGGATTATGTGCGCAAACCAATGCTAACTATGCTGTAAGAAAGGTAGAGGCTCTAAGCATGGGCGCTACGCCAAGGCAAGTAGACCGAAATCCATCTGCATCTACTACTAATCATCCAACTTGAGATATCTATCCAGAACATCTCGCTGGTATTAAGTTGCGAGTCCCACCCAAAGTGTAAACTCAAAGCAACAGACAACTGCATTAAAAGAGCTTTGCGTAAAGTAAACAATCCTTGCACCCGCAAGTACAAGCACCGTTGTTTTCCCCCTTGTGGCAACAGCACATCCCCTAGACTCATGTTTCTGTCACTCAAGCTAGTCATCAGGGGGCATGAACCCACAATCAAGCATAACGTTCCCTCTTGGAGTTACTACCTACTACTCGGCCAAAGCAATAAACAGCAACGGAGAACATGCAAGAATTACTCAAGAACTAAAATATAAAAGAGGTGAATCAAATATATTACTCACACACAATCTGAACATTCTCATAATCCATCGGATCCCAGCAAACTCAGCAGAGCAACATCATAAAGATTACATATGTGCCTCGATCATGTAGGGCAGCTCACGAGGTCTAATCCATGAAGAACAAAGAGGGGAGGAGAACATCACATAGCTACTGGTCATGGACCCATGATCCAAGGGAGACTACTCACAACTCATCCGGGAAGCGTCCATGGTGGTGGAGAAGCTCTCGGTGGTGGTTCTCCCCTCCGGCAGGGTGCCGGGAAGAGTTCTCCTGGTGCTCCCGATCTTGGAAGCGCGGCGGCGGCGGAACAGAGGCGAGATCGTAAAAAAGGGTTCTGTCCTCGAGGGTTTCGGGACGCGAGGAGTATATATGCCAAAGTGAAGGAAATATGCCCTAGAGGCAATAATAAAGTTGTTATTTATATTTCCTTATATCATGATAAATGTTTATTATTCATGCTAGAATTGTATTAACCGGAAACTTAGTACATGTGTGAATACATAGACAAAACAGAGTGTCCCTAGTATGCCTCTACTAGACTAGCTCATTGATCAAAGATGGTTATGTTTCCTAACCATAGACATGAGTTGTCATTTGATCAACGGGATCACATCATTAGGAGAATGATGTGATGGACAAGACCCATCCGTTAGCTTAGCACTATGATCGTTTAGTTTTACTGCTATTGCTTTCTTCATGACTTATACATGTTCCTATGACTATGAGATTATGCAACTCCCGAATACCGTAGGAACACCTTGTGTGCTATCAAACGTCACAACGTAACTGGGTGATCATAAAGATGCTCTACAGGTGTCTCCGAAAGTGTTCGTGCTGTTGGCATAGATCAAGACTAGGATTTGTCACTCCGAGTGTCGGAGAGGTATCTCTGGGCCCTCTCGGTAATGCACATCATAATAAGCCTTGCAAGCAAAAGACTAATGAGTTAGTCACGAGATGATGTATTACGGAATGAGTAAAGAGACTTGCCGGTAACGAGATTGAACTAGGTATAGAGATACCGACGATCGAATCTTGGGCAAGTAACATACCAATGACAAAAGGAACAACGTATGTTGTTATGCGGTTTGACCGATAAAGATCTTCGTAGAATATGTAGGAGCCAATATGAGCATCCAGGTTCCGCTATTGGTTATTGACCGGAGATGAGTCTCGGTCATGTCTACATAGTTCTCGAACCCGTAGGGTCCGCACGCTTAACGTTTGATGACGATCGGTATTATGAGTTTATGAGTTTTGATGTACCGAAGGAGTTCGGAGTCCCGGATGAGACCGGGGACATGACGAGGAGTCTCGAAATGGTCGAGACGTAAAGATCGATATATTGGACGACTATATTCGGACATCGGAAAGGTTCCGAGTGATTCGGGTATTTTTCGGAGTATATGGGCCTTATTGGGCCATACGGGAATAGAGGAGAAAGGCCAAAAGGAAGGAGGCGCGCGC
>LR738709.1:650099857-650252929 GCA_902687465.1 Secale cereale
GCCCCCCCTCTGGTCCGAATTGGACAAGGGGTGCAGCCCCCTTTTCCTTCTCCCTCTCCACCTCTTTCCTTCTCTCCTACTCCGGAAAGGAAAGGGGAATCCTACTAGGACTTGGGAGTCCTAGTAGGACTCCCCACACTTGGCGCGCCCCCTCTAGGGCCGGCCTCTCCCTTGCTCCTTTATATACGGGGGCAGGGGGCACCCTAGGACACACAAGTTGAATTGTTCTAGCCGTGTGCGGTGCCCCCCTCCACAGAAACACACCTCGGTCATACCGTTGCAGTGCTTAGGCGAAGCCCTGCGCCGGTGAATACATCATATCCGTCACCACGCCGTCGTGCTGACGAAACTCTCCCGTGAAGCTCAACTGGATCAAGAGCTCGTGGGACGTCATCAAGCTGAACGTGTGCTGAATGCGGAGGTGCCGTACGTTCGGTGCTTGATCGGTTGAATCGCGAAGAAGTTCGACTACATCAACCGCGTCATTTGACGCTTCCGCTTCCGGTCTACAAGGGTATGTAGACACACTCTTCCCTCTCGTTGCTATGCATCTGGTAGATAGATCTTGCGTGATCATAGGAAAATTTTAAAATACTACGTTCCCCAATAGTGGCATCATGAGCCAGGTCTATGCGTAGATGATATGCACGAGTAGAACACAATGAGTTGTGGGCGATACTAGTCATACTGCTTACCAGCATGTCATACTTTGCTTCGACGGTATTGTGAGATGAAGCGGCCCGGATCGACATTACGCGTATGCTTATGCGAGACTGGTTTCACCGTTACGAGCACTCGTTGCTTAAAGGTGACTGGCGGGTGTCTGTCTCTCTCACTTTAGCTGAATCAAGTGTGGCTACGCCCGGTCCTTGTGAAGGTTAAAACAGCACATACTTGACGAAACATCGTTGTGGTTTTTGTATGCGTAGGTAAGAACGGTTCTTCTTAAGCCCGTAGCAGCCACGTAAAACTTGCAACAACAAAGTAGAGGACGTCTAACTTGGTTTTGCAGGGCATGTTGTGATGTGATATGGTCAAGACATGATGAGTTATACGGTTTTGTATGAGATGATCATGTTTTGTAATGTTATCGGCAACTGGCAGGAGCCATATAGTTGTCGCTTTATTGTATGAAATGCAATCGCCATGTAATTGCTTTACTTTATCACTAAGCGGTAGCGATAGTCGTAGAAGCAATAGTTGGCGAGACAACAACGATGCTACGATGGAGATCAATGTGTCGCGCCGGTGACGAAGGTGATCATGACGGTGCTTTGGAGATGGAGATCAAAAGCACAAGATGATGATGGCCATATCATGTCATATATTTTGATTTGCATGTGATGTTTATCTTATTATGCTTCCTATTTTGCCTAGAACGACGGTAGCATTATAAGATCATCCCTTACAAAATTTCAAGGTACAAGTGTTCTCCCTGAGTATGCACCGTTGCGAAAGTTCTTCGTGCCGAGACACCACTTGATGATCGGGTGTGATAAGCTCTACGTTCAAATACAATGGGTGTAAGCCAGTTTTGCACATGCAGAATACTCGGGTTAAACTTGACGAGCCTAGCATATGCAGATATGGCCTCGGAACACTGGAGACCGAAAGGTCGAGCGTGAATCATATAGTAGATATGATCAACATAAGATGTTCACCATTGAAACTACTCCATCTCACGTGATGATCGGACATGGTTTAGTTGATTTGGATCACGTGATCATTTAGATGACTAGGGGGATGTCTATCTAAGTGGGAGTTCTTAAGTAATATGATTAAATTGAACTTTAATTTATCATGAACCTAGTCCTGGTAGTATTAGCATATCTATGTTGTAGATCAATAGCTCGCGATGTTGCTCCCCGTTTATTTTTTATATGTTCCTAGAGAAAACTAAGTTGAAAGATGTTAGTAGCAATGATGCGGAATTGTTCCGTGATCTGAGGATTATCCTCATTGCTGCACAGAGAATTATGACCTTGATGCACCGCTAGGTGACAGACCTATTGCAGGAGCAGATGTAGACGTTATGAACATTTTGACAAAAGCTCGATATGATGACTACTTGATAGTTTAAGTGCACCATGCTTTACGGCTTAGAACCGGGACTTCAAAAATGTTTTGAACGCCACGGAGCATATAAGATGTTCCAAGAGTTGAAATTAGTATTTCGTACTCATGCCCGTGTCGAGAGGTATAAGACTTCTGACAGTACTTTCACTACAAGATGGAGGAGAATAGCTCAACCAGTGAGCATGTGCACAGATTGTTTGGGTACTACAATTACTTGAATCAAGTGGGAGTTAATCTTCCAGATAAGATAGTAATTGACAAAGTTCTCTAGTCACTATCACCAAGTTAGTAGAACTTCATGATGAACTATAATATGCAAGGGATGACGAAAGGAATTCCCGAGCTCTTCGCGATGCTGAAGTCGGCGAAGGTAGAAATCATGAAAAAGCATCAAGTGTTGATGGTTAACAAGACCACTTGTTTCAAGTAAAGGGCAAAGGGATAGAAGGGGAACTTCAAGAAGAATGACAAGCAAGTTGTCACTCCCGTGAAGAAACCCAAAGCTAAAACTCAAGCCTGAAACTAAGTGCTTCTACTGCAAAGGAAATGGTCACTGGAAGTGGAACTGCCCTAGAAACTTGGCGGATAAGAAGGATGGCAAAGTGAACAAAGGTATATTTTATATACAGATTATTGATGTGTACTTTACTAGTGTTCATAGCAACCCCTGGGTATTTGATACCGGTTCAGTTGCTAAAATTAGTAACTCGAAACGAGAATTGCAGAATGAACAGAGACTAGTTAAAGGTGAAGTGACGATGTGTGTTGGAAGTGGTTCCAAGATTGATATGATCATCATCGCACACTCCCTATACTTTCGGGATTAGTGTAAAACCTAAATAAATGTTATTTGGCATTTGCGTTGAGCATGAATATGATTTGATAATATTTGTTGCAATACGGTTATTCATTTAAAGTCATAGAATAATTGTTATTCTGTTTACATGAATAAAACCTTCGATGGTCATACACCCAATGAAAATAGTTTGTTGGATCTCGATCGTGGTGATACACATATTCATAATATTGAAGCCAAAGATGCAAGGTTAATAATGATAGTGCAACTTATTTGTGGCACCGCCGTGTAGGTCATAATGGTGTAAAGCGCATGAAGAAACTCCATAGTGATGGACTTTTGGAATCACTTGATTATGAATCACTTGGTACTTGCGAACCATGCCTCATGGGCAAGATGACTAAAACTCCGTACTCCGGAACAATGGAGCGAGCAACAGATTTGTTGGAGATCATACATACAGATGTATGTGGACCAATGAGTGTTGAAGCTCGCGGCGGGTATCGTTATTTTCTGACCTTCACTGATGATTTGAGCAGATATGGGTATATCTACTTAATGAAGCACAAGTCTGAAACATTTGAAAAGTTCAAAGAATTTCAGAGTGAAGTGGAGAATCATCGTAACAAGAAAATAAAAGTTTCTACGATATGATCGTAGAGGTAAAATATTTGAGTTAGCGAGTTTGGCCTTCAGTAAAAACAATGTGAAATAGTTTCACTACTCACGCCACTTGGAACACCATAGTGTAATGGTGTGTCTGAACGTCATAACCGTACTTTATTAGATATGGTGCGATCGATGATGTCTCTTACCGATCTACCACTATCGCTTTTGGGGTTATGCATTAGAGACAGCTACATTCACGTTAAATAGGGCACCATCTTAATCCATGGAGATGACACCGTATGAACTGTGGTTTCACGAGAAACCTAAGCTGTCATTTCTTTAAGTTTGGGACAGTGATGCTTATGTGAAAAAGTTTCAACATGGTAAGCTCAAATCCAAATCGGAGAAGTAAATCTTCATAGGATACCCAAAAGAAACTGTTGGGTATACCTTCTATCACAGATCCGAAGGCAAGGTCTTTGTTGCTAAGAGTGGATCCTTTCTAGAGAAGGAGTTTCTCTCGAAAGAAGTGAGTGGGAGGAAAGTAGAACTTGATGAGTTAATTGTACCTTCTCCCGAATTGGAAAGTGGAACATCACAGAAACTAGTTCCAGTGATTCCTACACCAATTAGTGAGGAAGCTAATGATGATGATCATGAAACTTCAGATCAAGTTTCTGCTGAACTTCATAGATCAACCAGAGTTCGTTCCGCATCAGAGTGGTACGGCAACCCGGTTCTGGAAGTCATGTTACTAGACCATGATGAACCTACGAACTATGAGGAAGCGATGATGAGCCCAGATTCCGCAAAATGGCTTGAGGCCATGAAATCTGAGATGGGATCCATGTATGAGAACAAAGTGTGGACTTTGGTTGACTTGCCCGATGATCGGCAAGCCATCGAAAATAAATGGATCTTCAAGAAGAAGACTGACGCTGACGGTAATGTTACTGTTTACAAAGCTCGACTTGTTGCGAAAGTTTTTCAACAAGTTCAAGGAGTTGACTACGATGAGACTTTCTCACCCGTAGCGATGCTTAAGTCTGTCCGAATCATGTTAGCAATTGCCGCATTTTATGAAATCTGGCAAATGGATAACAAAATTGCATTCTTTAATGGATTTATTAAAGAAGACTTGTATATGATGCAACTAGAAGGTTTTGTCAATCCTAAAGGTGCTAACAAAATGTGCAAGCTCCAGCGATCCATCTATGGACTGGTGCAAGCATCTCAGAGTTGGAATATACGCTTTGATAAGTTGATCAAAGCATATAGATTTATACAGACTTGCGGTGAAGCCTGTATTTACAAGAAGTGAGTGGGAGCACTACAACCTTTCTGATAAGTATATGTGAATGACATATTGTCGATCGGAAATGATGTAGAATTTTCTGGAAAGCATAAAGGAGTGTTTGAAAGGAGTTTTTCAAAGAAAGACCTTGGTGAAGCTGCTTACATATTGGGCATCAAGATCTATAGAGATGGATCAAGACGCTTGATAAGACTTTCGATGAGTACATACCTTGATAAGATTTTGAAGTAGTTCAAAATGGATCAGTCAAAGAAGGAGTTCTTGCCTGACTTGTAAGGTGTGAAGTTGAGTAAGACTCAAAGCCAGACCACGGCAGAAAAATATAGAGAGAATGAAAGTCATTCCCTATGCCTCAGCCATAGGTTCTATAAAGTATGCCATGCTGTGTACAAAACACGTTGTGTACCTTGCCATGAGTTCGACAGGGAGGTACAATAGTGATCCAGGAGTAGATCACTGTACAGCGGTCAAAATTATCCTTAGTAATTGGATGACTAAGGAAATGTTTCTCGATTATGGAGGTGATAAAGAGTTCGTCGTAAAGGGTTACGCCGATGCAAGCTTTGACACTAAATCCAGATGACTCTAAGTATCAATCTGGATGCGTATTGAAAGTGGGAGCAATTAGCTAGAGTAGCTCTATGCAGAGCATTGTAGACATAGAAATTTGCAAAATACATACGGATCTGAATGTGACAAACCCGTTGACTAAACTTCTCTCACAAGCAAAACATGATCACACCTTATTACTCTTGGGTATTAATCACATAGCGATGTGAACTAGATTATTGACTCTAGTAAACCCTTTGGGTGTTGGTCACATGGCGATGTGAACTATGGGTGTTATTCACATAACGATGTGAACTATCGGTATTAAATCACATGGCGATGTGAGCTAGATTATTGACTCTAGTGCAAGTGGGAGACTGAAGGAAATATGCCCTAGAGGCAATAATAAAGTTGTTATTTATATTTCCTAATATCATGATAAATGTTTATTATTCATGCTAGAATTGTATTAACCGGAAACTTAGTACATGTGTGAATACATAGACAAAACAGAGTGTCCCTAGTATGCCTCTACTAGACTAGCTCATTGATCAAAGATGGTTATGTTTCCTAACCATAGACATGAGTTGTCATTTGATCAACGAGATCACATCATTAGGAGAATGATGTGATGGACAAGACCCATCCGTTAGCTTAGCACTATGATCGTTTAGTTTTACTGCTATTGCTTTCTTCATGACTTATACATGTTCCTATGACTATGAGATTATGCAACTCCCGAATACCGTAGGAACACCTTGTGTGCTATCAAACGTCACAACGTAACTGGGTGATCATAAAGATGCTCTACAGGTGTCTCCGAAAGTGTTCGTGGTGTTGGCATAGATCAAGACTAGGATTTGTCACTCCGAGTGTCGGAGAGGTATCTCTGGGCCCTCTCGGTAATGCACATCATAATAAGCCTTGCAAGCAAAAGACTAATGAGTTAGTCACGAGATGATGTATTACGGAACGAGTAAAGAGACTTGCCGGTAACGAGATTGAACAAGGTATAGAGATACCGACGATCGAATCTTGGGCAAGTAACATACCAATGACAAAAGGAACAACGTATGTTGTTATGCGGTTTGACCGATAAAGATCTTCATAGAATATGTAGGAGCCAATATGAGCATCCAGGTTCCGCTATTGGTTATTGACCGGAGATGAGTCTCGGTCATGTCTACATAGTTCTCGAACCCGTAGGGTCCGCACGCTTAACGTTTGATGACGATCGGTATTATGAGTTTATGAGTTTTGATGTACCGAAGGAGTTCGGTGTCCCGGATGAGACTGGGGACATGACGAGGAGTCTCGAAATGGTCGAGACGTAAAGATCGATATATTGGACGACTATATTCGGACAACGGAAAGGTTCCGAGTGATTCGGGTATTTTTCGGAGTATATGGGCCTTATTGGGCCATACGGGAATAGAGGAGAAAGGCCAAAAGGAAGGAGGCGCGCGCCCCCCCTCTGGTCCGAATTGGACAAGGGGTGCAGCCCCCTTTTCCTTCTCCCTCTCCACCTCTTTCCTTCTCTCCTACTCCGGAAAGGAAAGGGGAATCCTACTAGGACTTGGGAGTCCTAGTAGGACTCCCCACACTTGGCGCGCCCCCTCTAGGGCCGGCCTCTCCCTTGCTCCTTTATATACGGGGGCAGGGGGCACCCTAGGACACACAAGTTGAATTGTTCTAGCCGTGTGCGGTGCCCCCCTCCACAGAAACACACCTCGGTCATACCATTGCAGTGCTTAGGCGAAGCCCTGCGCCGGTGAATACATCATATCCGTCACCACGCCGTCGTGCTGACGAAACTCTCCCGTGAAGCTCAACTGGATCAAGAGCTCGTGGGACGTCATCAAGCTGAACGTGTGCTGAATGCGGCGGTGCCGTACGTTCGGTGCTTGATCGGTTGAATCGCGAAGAAGTTCGACTACATCAACCGCGTCACTTGACGCTTCCGCTTCCGGTCTACAAGGGTATGTAGACACACACTTCCCTCTCGTTGCTATGCATCTGGTAGATAGATCTTGCGTGATCGTAGGAAAATTTTAAAATACTACGTTCCCCAATACAAAGGGGGTCACCAGAAGTGGAGAGGGGGGCCCAGGCGCCCCCCCTAGGCGGCCAGGGGTGGGGCCGCCTGGGCTGCCCCTGGCTCCCCTCTGGCCCTGCTTTGGTTTTTCTTGAAGCTCCCGGTACGCTGATTTTTCCTGTATTTTTCCCGGAATTTTTAGGGCACTTTTAATATGGGGGAAACCTGAAATAGAAAAACAGCAGAAAACAGGAACTGGCACTGTGGTGCACTGAGTTAATAGGTTAGTCCAAATATGATCAAAAGTGTATGGAAGTGCATAGATATCATAGCAATATCACACAAAAGAGGCATGGAGCAAGCAGAAATTATAGATACGTTTTGGACGTATCAACATCCCCAAGCTTAATTCCTGCTCGTCCTCGAGTAGGTAAATGATAACAAGCATAATTTCTGTGGTGACATGCTATCAACCATATAAGAACTTTTTAAGTAAAGCAATCAAGGCATGTAATTCAATTCAAGTCATAACAAGCAAGAGTCTATATTAGCTTTGTAACAAGTAACATAAGAACATAAAGGTGCAAGAGCTCTCGCTGTCCGTGACTCGAATGTCTCCAAATGGTGTTTGCGTGCAAGAAAGGGGATAGGGATATATGAGAGAGTAAAACATAGTTTTTGTATTGTTGAGAACTTAATCTACTAAAGTTTCACACTTGGTCTTCTTTGGAATCTTATCTTGACTCATCCCCATACCGTCAGCCAGGTACAAGTCAAAATGATCCACTCCCTTTCGATATTTTCAGCACTCATGCAATGGATGAGCGTAAGCAAGAAAGTCGACACTTATGATGGCAAAGAGAGAAAAATGATGGAGGGGGAAGACAAAGAGGTGTGAAAGGCTCACATCAATGAGGACAATCATTGGCGAGAGAAAGCCAAATGATAGATATGATGTGAGGAGTAGGGATTGCCATGCAATGGATGCACATATGAGCTAAGGTAAGCTCTCCAATGGAACTAGTGGGGGTGCATCCAACTTGCTTTCTCAAGAAGACTTAGACCTCTTTTGAGGAGGCTCATCATTGGAAAATACAAGCCAAGTTCTATAGTGTAAAGGTCCCCACATAGCTATATGCGTGAATGATAATCTCTATGGAGTACAAGGTATAAGATGGAGTACGAGTGTGGATCTCTCAAAAGAAATAGTAGTGTGCCCCCTTCTCTTTTTTTTTTCTTTTTCTCTTTTTTTCTATTTTTTTTTATTTTTTTGTGGCCTCCATGGCTCTTTCTATTTATCTCTCATTTGTCCTCTTTGGGATCTTTTGATTTTGTCCTCTTTGGGATCTTTTCCTCACTTTAGGGGCAACACTCTATGTATTACAAGAAGTATAGAAGATCTTTCACACTTTACAAAAGTACTCAACATAAAGAAAATGAAACTATCATGATGTATGAAAATGTATGCCTCTGCCAGTGTAGCAGGATATGCCATGATACTAGCGCGTCATGTAGCAATGATTAGGGCAAGGCCCAACTAGCATGCGACTCATCGATCAAGCAAAAAGCATGTATGACATGAAGATCAAGTCATGAGGAGATGGATGTTGCATGGCAATGTATCTCGGAAAGGCTATGGAAATGCCTTGATAGGTAGGTATGGTGGCTGTTTTGAGGAAGGATATAATGAGGCTTATGATGACAGAGCGTATCGTGCCAAGGATTTGGATGCACCGGCGAAGTATGCGCCAACTCTCGAGGTGAGAAAGGGCAATGCACGGTACCGAAGAGGCTAGAAAAATATGGATAGGTGGAAGTGTCAACTTTCGAATACTCACATTAGTCCGAAAAACTCATGCACTTATTATCGGTAACTCTCAATCTAATTAGGAGGTTCACAAAGAGACAAGTACCCCGAGGAGGAGTGTATGGGGGTTTGGTTATCCTTGCGCATCCTCGGCTCATGGTACGTGAGTGTACTCTAATATTCGATCCCTCCAAAGATTAGTGATCCATTTAGTAGCTAAAGTTCTCAACTATTTTGTAGGTTTTCGAAAATAAACACGGATTGCCCAAAATACGACATCTATCACTAATAGGCTAAAGCTCTTGACACCAAAAGTTCAGACATTACTCATGGCAATACCTCAAAACTATTGCAAGTTACTACTAAAATTAAATAGCAACCTCAATTACCTACTTTAAGTCAAGACACTTAACTCAGTGCAACAGGCAAACTCTCTTATCAAGATAAACATGAAAACTCAAGAGAGTTCAACAACCAACTAAACAAAAGCTCTTTAAATGGAAAAGCATGAAAACTAAGAGCTAAACATGACAGTAGCTATGGAAAGACAAATAACACACACAGCAAAGATAAGCATTAAAATCCTCTGTTGTGTTCTAGGTTGAAGTGGAGCGTGTTTCTCTCCCACACAAAGAAAGCTGGGTTCTAACTTGTTATGAACAGCAAGCAAAGCTAAAGAAAACTAAAAAGGAAACTAAGAGCAAGACGCTCCAAGCATAGCACATAACGCATGAAGTGATTAAAATATAGTGGAACGAAAGACGAACTGATAATTGTTGATGGAGAAGGGGATGCACGGGGGCATCCCCAAGCTTAGACGCTTGAGTCTTCTTGAATATTTCTTGGGGGTGCACGGGGGCATCCCCAAGCTTGAGTGTTTGACCCTCCTGGATCTTCTTTTATCATCTTCCCTCGCACACTTGAAAACTCCCTTCATACATAACTCATCATAATCTGATTAGCGAGGTTAGTACCCATAATAAAATAACTATTCCCTACTGGAAATAAGGATAATCTTGAAGAGCTACTGTTTCTCAAGATTGCCAAAAGGTTTTTGCAAAGAAAAAGCAAGCTCAAGCTCTGCAAAACGAAGAAAAGGCAAAACAGGACAGAATCTGTGAAAAACAGACCAGCAGGTAGTAAATGATTTTTTCGGGGCACTTCTGCAACTCAAATCAAAAAACTCAGAACAGACGCCCGAAAGCCAATTGTATAGAGCACGCTGTCAAACCAATTCAGATCAAAAAGATGATCTGTTGATTTTATACGAATTTTTCTGTCCAAGGACAGAATCTTTTTTCTGGACTGCACGTCACAACTTTTGAACTTTCTTGCAATCGGAGGCTAAACTTGGCACAAAGCTGAAAAGAAAAGATACAATGATGATGCTACTGTAGTAACAAACATCAAGACACAACAAAAGCAAAAAATAAATCCTAATTCGTTGTGGGCTGCCTCCCAAAAGCGCTTTCTTTTATGCCTTTAAGCTAGGCATGATGCAAAAAAGAGAGGATCAAGTTTTATCAAGAGTAAAAGAATAGCTAGCCCGTATAACGGACTCAAAAGGCAACTTAATCTTCTTTCTAGGGAAGTGTTCCATCCCTTTCTTGAGAGGAAATTGGAATTTTATATTCCCCTCTTTCATGTCAATGATAGCACCAACGGTGCGAAGAAAAGGGCGTCCCAAAATAATTGGACATGAAGGTTCACATTCAATATGCATAATAGTAAAATCAACGGGAACATAATTGTCATTGACAATGATAAGAACATCGTCGATCTTCCCCAAAGGTTTCTTTATGGAAGAATCAACAAGACGAACACCAAAAGAACAAGGATCAAAAGGTTTCAATTTAAGCATATCATACATTCTTTTGGGCATAACGGAGGTACTAGCTCCAACATCACATAAAGCATAGCAAGAGAAGTTATTCAACTTAATTTTAATCATAGGATCTCAACCATCTTCTAGCTTTCTAGGTATGGAGGCTTCTACCCTAAGCTTCTCCTCCCTAGCTTTGATGAGAGCATTAGTGATATGCTCCGTGAAGGCAAGGTTAAGTGTGCTAGTGTGGGGATCTCTAGACATCATGTGAAGAAAACTAATAACTTCAGAAAGGGTGCAATTATCAAAATCAAGGTCACTACTAAGTAAAGTGGTAGTGGTGTCCTTTAGGCTCACTTGTTTGGTAGCTTTTACGGTCATAGGAGTTTCTTCTACGGTTGAGGTCATAGCATCACCATTAATAGGTCCAATGGGACTAGGAGTGCATTGGGTGCTAAGAGTTTGGATATCCTCAACAACTTGGATAGTAGCAACAGTGTGGTGGGTAGGAAGGTTCTTAATTCTATCTTCTTCCTCCTTTTCTCTAGCCCATCTCTCTTTAAGTTTAGCCATCATCCTAATGTTTCCATTAATTTGCACTTGAATAGCATTCATAGGAGTGGTCTTCCTCTCCTCAAGAGGAGAAGTTCTAATTTTAAGCAACTCTACCTCATGGGCTAAATTGTCTACCTTCGAAGAGAGATTATCTAGTTTGGCTAGTTTTTCTTCTACACTCTTATTGAAGGCTTTTTGGGTAGTGATGAAATCCTTAAGCATGATCTCTAGTTCAGAAGTGGAGTTCTTGGTGCTAGGATAAATATTGTTGTTCCCATAGGAATTAGAGGGGAACGGTCTAGGGTTGCTACCAAAGTTACTCCTATAAGCATTGTTATTGAAATTGTTTCTAGAGATAAAGTTCACATCTACTTGTTCTTGATCAATCAAAGAATTTAAAGGAACATCATGAGGATCAATAGGAGATTGCTTGGAAAGTAGAGACATGATCAAGTCAACTTTTTCATTTAGGGAGGAAATCTCCTCGACAGAGTTTACCTTCCTACCTGTTGGAGCGCGTTCGGTGTGCCATTGGGAATAATTGGTCATCATCTCGTCGAGAAGCTTCGTGGCAGCACCAAGTGTAGTTGACATAAAGGTTCCTCCCGCGGCCGAATCTAACAAGTTCCGCGAGGTAAAGTTCAAGCCTGCAGAAAAAGTTTGGATGACCATCCAAGTAGTCAAACAATGAGTAGGGCAGTTCTTGACAAGAGATTTCATGCGTTCCCAAGCTTGGGCAACGTGTTCATTATCCAATTGTTTAAAATTCATTATGTTACTCCTTAGTTGGATAATTTTAGCAGGGGGATAGTACTTCCCAATAAAGGCATCCTTGCACTTGTCCCAAGAATCTATACAATTCCTAGGCAAGGATTGAAACCAGATTTTAGGTCCTCCTCTCAAGGAGAAAGGAAAAAGCTTAAGCTTAACAATATCACCATCTATTTCGGTGTACTTTTGCATATCACAGAGTTCAACAAAATTATTTAAGTGCAAAGCAGCATCATCTCCAGCACCGGAGAATTGATCTTTCATAACTAGGTTCAGTAAAGCAGGTTTAATTTCATAAGAAGGTGCTGAAGTGGCAGGTGTAGCAATAGGCGTGCAGATAAAGTCATTGTTGTTATGACTAGTGAAGTCACACAACTTGGTGTTCTCGGTGGAACCCATAGCAGCAGCAAGCAAGATAACTATTTTTGTGATTTTTGGTAAAGGGACACTAAAGCAAAAACTGAAAGGTAAACTAACAAGACTAAAAAGCAAAGATAAAAGATAGCGTGCAACTCCCCTATCTTGAAGAGTGGAGTCCCCGGCAACGGCGCCAGAAACTTTGCTTGATGGCTTCTCGCCCCTCGTTGGTTACCCCAAGTGGAAAGTTTGAGATGTAGCGTAACGGCAAGTTTCTCTTGGCAAGATACCAAGGATCGAATCCCGTGAGACTCCGAGGGTCGACAAGAAGGTGTCAACGGCTAACGGCGCCAGATACTTAGCGGTTGACAGGACCTGCACACAGATACAAATAACTTTGCTCCCAACGAGTACAGAAAGGTTGTCAATCCCTCCGGCCTTGTTGTTTACAAAGGATCAAACACAAGAGGTAATAATGATAGGTATGACTGCAACTAGGAAATAGAAATAGGAAGTAAATATAGGGTGTGATCAGTGGTGGTAATATGGACCGGGGTCCCGTGATGTCTCTCTCCCAAAAGACGATAAAACAGCTAAGCGAGGTAAACAAATTACAGCTGGGCAATTGACAGGATTATGTGCGCAAACCAATGCTAACTATGTTGTAAGAAAGGTAGAGGCTCTAAGCATGTGTGGTACGCCAAGGCAAGTAGACCGAAATCCATCTGCATCTAGTACTAATCATCCACCTTGAGATATCTATCTAGAACATCTCGCTGGTATTAAGTTGCGAGTCCCACCCAAAGTGTAAACTCAAAGCAACAGACAACTGCATTAAAAGAGCTTTGCGTAAAGTAAACAATCCTTGCACCCGCAAGTACAAGCACCGTTGTTTTCCCCCTTGTGGCAACAGCACATCCCCTAGACTCATGTTTCTGTCACTCAAGCTAGTCATCAGGGGGCATGAACCCACAATCAAGCATAACGTTCCCTCTTGGAGTTACTACCTACTACTCGGCCAAAGCAATAAACAACAACGGAGAACATGCAAGAAATACTCAAGAACTAAAATATAAAAGAGGTGAATCAAATATATTACTCACACACAATCTGAACATAATCTCATAATCCATCGGATCCCAGCAAACTCAGCAGAGCAATAGCATAAAGATTACATATGTGCCTCGATCATGTAGGGCAGCTCACGAGGTCTAATCCATGAAGAACAAAGAGGGGAGGAGAACATCACATAGCTACTGGTCATGGACCCATGGTCCAAGGGAGACTACTCACAACTCATCCGGGAAGCGTCCATGGTGGTGGAGAAGCTCCCGGTGGTGGTTCTCCCCTCCGGCAGGGTGCCGGGAAGAGTTCTCCTGGTGCTCCCGATCTTGGAAGCGCGGCGGCGGCGGAACAGAGGCGAGATCGTAAAAAAGGGTTCCGTCCTCGACGGTTTCGGGACGCGAGGAGTATATATGCCAAAGGGGGTCACCAGAAGCGGAGAGGGGGGCCCAGGCGCCCCCCTAGGCGGCCAGGGGTGGGGCCGCCTGGGCTGCCCCTGGCTCCCCTCTGGCCCTACTTTGGTTTTTCTTGAAGCTCCCGGTACGCTGATTTTTCCTGTATTTTTCCCGGAATTTTTAGGGCACTTTTAATATGCGGGAAACCTGAAATAGAAAAACAGCAGAAAACAGGAACTGGCACTATGGTGCACTGAGTTAATAGGTTAGTCCAAATATGATCAAAAGTGTATGGAAGTGCATAAATATCATAGCAATATCACACAAAAGAGGCATGGAGCAAGCAGAAATTATAGATACGTTTTGGACGTATCACGCCTTCACAGGCGGCCACAAACCTCATGGCCAGGAGAGCGACCTTCACCTGCTCGCCCAGAAGGAAGGAGAACCCCTGCGCAAGTATATCCAGAGATTCAGCCGTGTCCAGCACAACATCCCAGACGTCCACCCTGCCGCGGTCATCAGCGCGTTCCATCAGAACGTGCGTAACCGCAGGATGAGGGAGGAGATGGCGATGTGCAAGATCAGGGACGTCAGCGAGCTATACACCCTGGCCGTCAAGTGTGCACGTGCTGAAGAGGGGAGGAAACTCCCCGGAGAGGATACAGGAGCAGGAGGATCTGACAGCGAGGATGCCGCCCCGGCAAAGAAAAACCGGCAGCGGAACAACAGGAAGAAGAAGAACATGGAAGTGCTAGTCGTTGAACAGTCCGGCAAGGAGGCTGGCGCCAAGAAAGCCCAAGTTGGTAGCTCCGGCAAGGAGACTGCCGCATGCACCAACTGCCAGGCTGTGGTGGCCGCCGACAAGCAGGACGGCACCGACAAGCAGTACTGCAAGATCCACCGCACCAAGGGTCATGATCTCCAGAACTGCAAGAGAGTCGAGCAGCTCGTTGAGCAGCAGAAGGCTGAGTACGAGCGACGCGACAAGGAGAAGGCCCAAGGAGGTGATGGAGGATCCGGCAAGAAGCGGCCATTCAACGGCCGGGTAGGACGCCGCGGCAAGGCCAAGCAGCGGCAAGGAGATAGACCTCCCCGTGGCCGCGACAAGGATGAAGATGACGAAGACGACGAAGACATGGATGATGGAGAAACCAGTGAGCAGGAGTTCCAGAAAGCCACAGAGGTTTTGTGCGTTGACGGCGGTGCTTCTCTGCATACTTCACACCGCCAACTCAAGCAGTGGGTCGTGAAGTCAATGCGGCAGAACCACCCGTCGAATCGCGCAAACTTCTGAAGTGGTCCAGCACGCCTATCATCTTTGACATTGAGGACCACCCTGACCGCACAACTGCGGTCGGGTGCTTGCCGATGTTGGTCTCACCAACCATCCGCAACCTCAAGGTCACTAAGATGTTAGTTGACGGCGGGGCCGGCTTGAACCTGATCTCCTCCACTATGATCCAGAAACTCCAGATCCTTGACAGCAAGCTCGAAGAGACCGGCACATTCCAAGGAATCAACCCGGGAAGGAGCAAACCGAAGGGGAAGATCACGTTGCCAGTGACATTTGGCGGCAAGCTGAACTTCAGGACCGAGAGGGTCATGTTTGACGTTGCCGATTTCCCGTTGCCCTACAATGGGATACTTGGACGTCCAGCACTCGCCAAGTTCATGGCAGCCTCTCACTACGCCTGCAACATGCTCAAGATGCCAGGCCCGATAAGCGTCATCTCTGTCCCTGGAGACAAGAAGGATGCTCTTATCTACGCCGACAAGATCTACCGGGAAGCAGCAGCCGCAGCAGATCGCAAGACACTTGCCGCTGAAGCTCCCGGGGGGAAGGAGAAGACCAAGTCCGGCAAGAGCTCTGGGGCCCACTCCGGCAAACGCACCTCTTCGGAGTGATGCGCTGCCGTCGAGGACGCACCATCGTGCTCCACCGGCAAGTGTAAGAAGACGATGGCGGCTCCGCCAGAGACAAAGAAGGTGTCCGCCAAGGAGGACGGCACTGCTGGTACTTTCACCGTCAGTGCCACGCTTGACCCTAAATAGGAAAGCGCGCTCGTTGCTTTCCTGCGGGCGAATGTCGACGTGTTTGCATGGCAACCGTCTGACATCCCCGGTGTTCCCAAGAAAGTAATTGAGCACAAGCTTGCCGTTTATCCTCACGCGCGGCCCGTCAAGCAGAAGGTCAGAAAACAAGCAGTGGAGCGCCAAGAGTTTATTGCAGAAGAAATCAAGAAGTTGGAAACGGCAGGCCTTGTCAGAGGAGTACTCCATCCCACGTGGTTGGCCAATCCTGTAGTCGTGCGTAAGGCAAATGGGAAATGGAGGCTTTGTATTGATTTCACCAATGTGAATAAAGCTTGTCCCAAAGATCCATTTCCCTTGCCGCGCATTGACCAGATTGTTGACTCCACGGCCGGATGTGACCTGCTTTCATTTCTTGACGCATACTCAGGATACCATCAGATCTTCATGGCTGAAGAAGATGAGGAGAAGACCGCATTCATCACTCCATGTGGCACATACTGTTTCATACGCATGCCTTTCGGATTGAAGAATGCTGGTTCGACATTTGCAAGAGTAGTCCATACTGCTTTTGAGCCACAAATACACAGAAATGTGGAAGCATACATGGATGACATAGTGGTCAAGAGCAAGGACAGGGCTACTCTGATCCAAGATTTAGACGAAACCTTTGCGAATCTGCGCAAGATCCAGCTCAAACTCAACACCGAGAAGTGTGTGTTTGGAGTCCCTTCCGGCAAGCTTCTCGGGTTCTTCGTGTCTCAAAGGGGGATTGAAGCTAATCCCGACAAGATCAAGGCCATTGAGAAGATTGAAGCACCCAAGCGCGTCAAGGACGTACGAAGACTTGCCGGTTGCGTGGCTGCTCTCAGCAGGTTTATCTCTAAGTCTGCTGAGCGCGCCCTGCCGTTTTTCAAAATTTTGAAAAAGGCAGGTCCAATGAAATGGACTCCGGAAGCGGAGGCTGCGCTGCAAGACTTGAAGAGATACCTGTCCTCCACTCCTATACTTGTCGCACCTAAGCCGCGAGAGAAGTTGCTGCTGTACCTAGCGGCAACCAATCAAGTGGTTAGTGCTGCGTTAGTAGCGGAGAGGGAGGCAGATGATGAGCCAGCAACCGCGGCAAGCACATCCAGCGACAAGGAGGGGGCTTCCCCGACAAGCTCTGGTCCCGACAAGGATGGATCTGCGCAGGCGCAAGAGGAGATACGGAAAAAGGTGGTGCAGCGCCCAGTTTACTTTGTCAGCTCCCTCCTACAGGGGGCTACGTCAAGGTACTCTGGTGTGCAGAAATTGCTTTTCGGCCTTCTCATGGCCTCGAGAAAGCTGCGCCATTACTTCCAAGCACATGAGATAACAGTGGTCACTCGCTTCCCGCTGAAGAGGATACTGCAGAATCCAGAAGCAACAGGCAGGATTGTCGAGTGGGCACTGGAACTGTCAAGCTTTGGCCTCAAATTTGAAAGCACTTCAACTATCCAAAGCAGAGCATTGGCAGAATTCATAGCGGAGTGGACGCCGACACCAGATGAAGAGATTCCAGAGACGAGCATCCCCGTCAAGGAAGCGAGCAAAGAGTGGATAATGTACTTTGATGGTGCCTTCTCGCTGCAAGGCGCCGGTGCCAGCGTGCTGCTTGTCGCACCCACCGGAGAGCACCTCAAGTACGTGGTCCAGATGCACTTTCCCAAGGAGCAAGCAACAAACAATACTTCAGAGTATGAAGGTTTGCTTGCCGGTCTCAGGATCGCGGCAGACCTTGGAATCAAGAAGCTAATTGTCGGGGGTGACTCGCAGCTTGTTGTCCGCCAAGTGAACAAGAATTACCAGAGTCCGTTGATGGAAGCTTACGTCGATGAAGTGAGAAAGCTAGAAGAGCACTTTGACGGCCTGCAAATGGAGCACGTTGTTGGAAATATGCCCTAGAGGCAATAATAAATTGGTTATTATTATATTTCCTTGTTCACGATAATCGTTTATTATCCATGCTAGAATTGTATTGAAAGGAAACTCAGATACATGTGTGGATACATAGACTAACACCATGTCCCTAGTAAGCCTCTAGACGACTAGCTCGTTGATCAATAGATGGTTACGGTTTCCTAACCATGGACATTGGATGTCGTTGATAACGGGATCACATCATTAGGAGAATGATGTGATGGACAAGACCCAATCCTAAGCCTAGCACAGATCGTGTAGTTCGTATGCTAAAGCTTTTCTATATGTCAAGTATCTTTTCCTTAGACCATGAGATTGTGCAACTCCCGGATGCCGTAGGAATGCTTTGGGTGTACCAAACGTCACAACGTAACTGGGTGGCTATAAAGGTGCACTACAGGTATCTCCGAAAGTGTCTGTTGGGTTGGCACGAATCGAGACTGGGATTTGTCACTCCGTATGACGGAGAGGTATCTCTGGGCCCACTCGGTAGGACATCATCATAATGTGCACAATATGTGATCAAGGAGTTGATCACGGGATGATGTGTTACGGAACGAGTAAAGAGGCTTGCCGGTAACGAGATTGAGCAAGGTATCGGGATACCGACAATCGAATCTCGGGCAAGTGCTATACCGATAGACAAAGGGAATCGTATACGGGATTGATTGAATCCTTGACATCGTGGTTCATCCGATGAGATCATCGTGGAACATGTGGGAGCCAACATGGGTATCCAGATCCCGCTGTTGGTTATTGGCCGGAGAGTTGTCTCGGTCATGACTACATGGTTCCCGAGCCCGTAGGGTCTACACACTTAAGGTTCGATGACGCTAGGGTTATAGGGAAAGTATGTACGCGGTTACCGAATGTTGTTCGGAGTCCCGGATGAGATCCCGGACGTCACGAGGAGTTCCGGAATGGTCCGGAGGTAAAGATTCATATATGGGAAGTCCTGTTTTGGTCACCGGAAAAGTTTCGGGCGATATCGGTAATGTACCGGGACCACCGGGAGGGTCCCGGGGGTCCACCAGGTGGGGCCACCAGCCCCAGAAGGCTACGTGGGCTAAGTGTGGGAGGGGACCAGCCCCAAGGGGGCTGGTGCGCCCCCCCACCAAGTCCCAGGGCGCCTCCAAGAGGGGAGGGGGGCAAACCCTAAGGCAGTTGGGCCCTAGGGCCCAATAGTGGTGCGCCTCCCCCTCTCTCCCCCTTGGCCGCCCCCCTAGATGGGATCTAGGGCTGGCCGCACCCTAGGGGTGGGAAACCCTAAAGGGGGGCGCAGCCCTCCCTTCCCCCTATATATATGTGAGGTTTTAGGGCTGCTAGACACATGAGAACGTCTCCCTCTTGGTGCAGCCCTACCCCTCTCCCTCCTCGTCTCTTGCAGTGCTTGGCGAAGCCCTGCTGGAGTCCCGCGCTCCTCCACCACCACCACGCCGTCGTGCTGCTGTTGGATGGAGTCTTCCCCAACCTCTCCCTCTCTCCTTGCTGGATCAAGGCGTGGGAGACGTCACCGGGCTGCACGTGTGAAGAACGCGGAGGCACCGTCCGTTCGGTGCTAGGATCTTCGGCGATCTGAATCGCGGCGAGTACGACTCCATCAACCGCGTTCTTGAACGCTTCCGCTTAGCGATCTACAAGGGTATGTGGATCCAACTCTCCTCTCGTAGATGTGCATCTCCTAGATTGATCTTGGTGAGCGTAGGAAAATTTTTGTTTCCCATGCAACGTTCCCCAACAGTGGTATCAGAACTAGGTTCTTGCGTAGATGCTTTCACGAGTAGAACACAAAGGGGTTTGTGGGCGTTGATGTTTAGATTGCTTCCCTCCTTAGTCTTTCTTGATTCAGCGGTATTATGGGATGAAGCGGCCCGGACCAACTTTACATGTCCACGTACATGAGACCGGTTCCATCGACAGACATGTGACTTTTGTTGCATAAGATGGCTGGCGGGTGTCTGTCTCTCCTATCTTAGTTGAATCGGAATAGAACAAGGCGGTCCTTGTAGAAGGTTAAATAGCAACTTGAATATCACCGTTGTGGCTTTGCGTAGGTAAGAAGCGTTCTTGCTAGATACCCATAGCAGCCACGTAAAACATGCAACAACAAATTAGAGGACGTCTAACTTGTTTTTGCAGGGTATGTATGTGATATGATATGGCCAATGACATGATGAGATATATTTGATGTATGAGATGATCATGTTGTAATAGTTAATATCGACTTGCATGTCGATGCATACGGCAACCGGCAGGAGCCATAGGGTTGTCTTTAATTTTTGTATGACCTGCGTGTCAATCATTAAGCGCTTTGTAATGCTTTACTTTATCGTTAAGCGGTAGCAATAGTAGTAAGAGCATGGTGGGCGCGCGACAACCCCGATGGCGACACGATGATGGAGATCATGATGATGGGGATCATGGCGTGGCGCCGGTGACGATGGAGATCATGCCGGTGCTTTGGAGATGGAGATCAAAAGCACGAGTTGATGGCCATATCATGTCACTTATGATTTGCATGTGATGTTAATCCTTTTATGCATCTTATTTTGCTTAGGACGATGGTAGCATTATAAGATGATCCCTCACTAAAATTTCAAGATGAAATTGTGTTCCCCCCGAGTGTGCGCCGTTGCGAAGGTTCGTCGTTTCGAAGCACCACGTGATGATCGGGTGTGATAGACTCTACGTTCGCATACAACGGGTGCAAGCCAGTTTTGCACATGCAGAACACTCGGGTTAGACTTGACGAGCCTAGCATGTACAGACATGGCCTCGGAACACGGAAGACCGAAAGGTCGAGCATGAGTCATATAGTAGATATGATCAACATGAAGATGTTCACCATTGACACCACCTCATCTCACGTGATGATCGGACTTGGGTTGGTGGATTTGGATCATGTCACGCTCAGATGACCAGAGGGATGTCAATTTGAGTGGGAGTTATAAGTAATTTGATTAGTTAAACTCACTTATCATGAACAATAGTCTAAGTTGCCTTTGCAAATTATGTTGTAGATCAATAGCTTGCGTTGTAGCTCCCTGTTTAATACGATCCTAGAGAAAGACTAAGTTGAAAGATATTGTAAGCAAGGATGCGGACTGGGTCCGTTGTCCGAGGAGTGTCCTCACTGCTGCACAGAAAGCTTACGTCTTTGATGCACCGCTCAATGTGCAAACCCCTACAACGTTGTCTGTGGATGTTGTGAACACCTGAGAGACACGTCCTGATGACTACTTGATAGTTTAGTGCACCATACTTTACGGCTTAGAATCGGGATTCCAATGACGTTTTGAACGCCATGGAACATATGAGATGTTCTAAGAGCTGAAATTGGGATTTCAGGCTCATGCCCGTGTTGAGAGGTATGAGACCTCTGACAAGTTCCTTTGCCAAAAAGATGGAGGAGAATAGCTCAACTAGTGAGCATGTGCACAGAATGTCTGGGTGCTAAAATCACTTGAACCAAGTGGGAGTTGATCTTCCAGGTGAGATAGTGGTTGACAGAATTCTCTAGACACTATCACCAAGCTACTAGAACTTCGTGATGAACTATGACATGCAAAGGATGGAGATGATCCCGGAGCTATTAGCGGTTCTTAGTACCGCAAAAGTAGAAATCAAGAAGGAGCATCAAGTGTTGATGGTTTAGCAAGACCACTGGTTTCAAAAGGGGTAAGGGCTAGAAGGGAAACTTCATGAATGGCAAACCTGTTGTCGCTCTGATGAAGGAACCCATGGTTAAACCCAAACCTCGAGACCAAGTGCTTCTATTGTAAGGGGAACGGTCACATGGTAGCGGAACCACCCCAAATACATGGTAGATATGATAGCTGGCAACTTCAACAAAGTATATTTGATATACGTGTTATTGATGTGTACCTTAGTAGTACTCCTTGTAGCACCTGGGTATTGGATACCGGTTCAGTTGCTATTATTAGTGACTTGAAGCAAAAGCTACGGACTGAACGGAGACTAGCTAAGGGCGAGGTGACGATGTGTGTTGGAAGTGTTTCCAAGGTTGATCACCATCGCACACTTCCTCTATTTTCGAGGTTAGTGTTGAACCTAGATAAATGTTATCAGGTGTCTACGTTGAGCATGAAAATGATTAGATCATGTTCATCGCAATACGGTTATTCATTTAAGTTAGAGAATAATGGTTATTCTGTTTACATGAATAATACCTTTATGGTCATGCACCCAATGGTTCGTTGAATCTCGATCATGGTAATACACATGATGATAATATTAATGCCAAAAGATGTAGAGTTAATAATGATAGTACCACTTTCTTGTGGCACTGCCGCTTAGGTCATTTTGGCATAAAATGCATGAAGAAACTCCATGCTGATGGACGTTTGGAGTCACTTGATTTTGAATCGCTTGACACATGCGAGCCATGCCTCATGGGCAGGATGACTGAGATCTCGTTTTCAGGTACAATGAAACGGGTAAGTGACTTATTGGAAATCATACATGCTGATGTATGTGATCCAATGAGAATTAAGGCGTGTGGTGGATATCGTTATTTTCTCATCTTCACTGACGATTTGAGTAGATATGGTATATTTACTTAATGAAGCAAAAGTCTGAAACGTTTGAAAGGTTCAAAAATTTCAGAATGAAGATTAAGAATCATCATAACAAGAATATCATGTTCCTACGATCTGATCAAGGGGATATTATCTGAATTATGAGTTTGGCAATCACTTAAGACATTGTGGAATTGTTTCGCAGTTGAAGTCCCCTGGAACACCACAGCGTAATGGTGTGTCCGGACATCGTAATCGAACCTTATGAGATATGGTGCGATCTATGGTGTATCTTACCGATCTACCGCTGTTATTTTGAGGTTATGCATTAGAGACAGCTGCATTCACTTTAGATAGGGCACCATCTAAGTCCGTTGAGACAACGCCGTATGAACTAAGGTTTGGCAAGAAACCAAAGTTGTCGTTTTCTTAATGTTTGGGGCTGCGATGCTTATGGCTTCAGCCAGGAAAAGCTCGAACCCAAAGCGGACAAATACATCTTCATAGAATACCCAAAGGTAACGTTTGAGTATACCTTCTATCTCAGATCCAAGGACAAAAAAATGTTTGTCCCTAAGAATGGGTCCTTTCTCGAGAAGGAGTTTCTCTCGAAAGAATTGAGTGGGAGGAAGATAGAACTTGATGAGGTTGTCGAACCCTCACTTCAACCGGAAAGTAGTGCAACACAGAAAGATGTTTCTGTGGAACCTACGACAGTTGAAGAGGAAACTAATGATAGTGATCATGAAGCTCCAGATCAAGTTGCTATCGATCCTCGTAGGTCGACAAGGATGTGTAGTACTCCTGAGTGGTACGGTGATCCTGTCTTAGAGGTCATGTTGTTGGACAACGATGAGCCTACGAACTATGGAGAAGCGATGGTGGGCCCATATTCCAACAAATGGTTAGAAACCATGAAATCCGAGATAGGATCCATGTATCAAAACAAAGTATGGACTTTGGTGAACTTGCCCGATGACTGGCAAGCCATTGAGATAAATGGATCTTTAAGAAGAAGACGGACGTGGACGGTAATGTCACCGTCTATGAAGCTCGACTTGTGGCAAAGAGTTTTTTCACAAGTTCAAGGAGTTGACTACGATGAGATTTTCTCACCCGTAGCGATGCTTAAGTCCGTCGGAATCATGTTAGCATTAGTTGCATTTATGAAATCTGGCAGATGGATGACAAAACAAGTTTCCTTACCAGTTTTCGTAAGGAAAGGTTGTATATGATACAATCAGAAAGGTTTTGTCGATCCTAAGGATGCTAAAAGATATGCTAGCTCCAGCGATCCTTCTATGGACTAGAGCAAGCATCTCGGAGTCGGAATATATGCTTTGATGGAGTGATCAAAGTTTTTGGGTATACAAAGTTTGTTAGAAACTTGTATTTACAATAAAGTGAGTGGGAGCACTACAACATTTCTGATAAGTGTATGTGAATGACATATGATTGATCCGAAATGATGTAGAATTTCTGGAAAGCATAAAGGGTTGTTTGAAATGAGTTTTTCAAAGGAAGACCTAGATAAAGCTGCTTACATATTGGGCATCAAGATCTATACAGATAGATCAAGACGCCTGATGATACTTTCAAAAGAAACACACACCTTTGACATGATTTTGAAGGAGTTCAAAATAGGTCAGTCAAAGAAGGAGTTCTTGCCTGATTTGTAAGGTGTGAAGTTGAGTAAGACTCAAAGCTTGACCACGGCAGAAGGAAGAGGAAGGACGAAGGTCGTCCCCTATGCTTTTGTCATAGGCTCTATACGGTATGCCATGCTAAGTACCGCACCTGATGTGTGCCTTGCCACATGTCTGGCAAGAGGGTACAAAGGTGATCCAGGAGTGGATTACTAGATAGTGGTCAAAATTATCCTTAGAGGAATAGGGAAATGTTTCTCGGTTATGGAGGTGATAAAGAGTTCGACGTAAAGAGTTACGTCGATGCAAGCTTAACACCTATCCGGATAACTCTAAGTGGAGATACCGGATACGTATAATGGAGCAACAGTTTGGAATAGCTCCAAGTCGAACGTGGTAGCAGCATCTACGATATGACATAAAGTTTTGCGAAGTACATAGGGATCTGAATATTGCAGACCCGTTGACTACAACCTCTCTCACAAGCATAACATGATCAAACACAGAACTCAATGAGTATTAATCACATATTGATGTGAACTAGATTACTGACTCTAGTAAACTCTTTGGATGTTGGTCACATGGCGATGTGACCTGTGAGTGTTAATCACATGGCGATGTGAACTAGATTATTGACTCTAGTGCAAGTGGGAGACTGTTGGAAATATGCCCTAGAGGCAATAATAAATTGGTTATTATTATATTTCCTTGTTCACGATAATCGTTTATTATCCATGCTAGAATTGTATTGAAAGGAAACTCAGATACATGTGTGGATACATAGACTAACACCATGTCCCTAGTAAGCCTCTAGACGACTAGCTCGTTGATCAATAGATGGTTACGGTTTCCTAACCATGGACATTGGATGTCGTTGATAACGGGATCACATCATTAGGAGAATGATGTGATGGACAAGACCCAATCCTAAGCCTAGCACAGATCGTGTAGTTCGTATGCTAAAGCTTTTCTATATGTCAAGTATCTTTTCCTTAGACCATGAGATTGTGCAACTCCCGGATGCCGTAGGAATGCTTTGGGTGTACCAAACGTCACAACGTAACTGGGTGGCTATAAAGGTGCACTACAGGTATCTCCGAAAGTGTCTGTTGGGTTGGCACGAATCGAGACTGGGATTTGTCACTCCGTATGACGGAGAGGTATCTCTGGGCCCACTCGGTAGGACATCATCATAATGTGCACAATATGTGATCAAGGAGTTGATCACGGGATGATGTGTTACGGAACGAGTAAAGAGGCTTGCCGGTAACGAGATTGAGCAAGGTATCGGGATACCGACAATCGAATCTCGGGCAAGTGCTATACCGATAGACAAAGGGAATCGTATACGGGATTGATTGAATCCTTGACATCGTGGTTCATCTGATGAGATCATCGTGGAACATGTGGGAGCCAACATGGGTATCCAGATCCCGCTGTTGGTTATTGGCCGGAGAGTTGTCTCGGTCATGACTACATGGTTCCCGAGCCCGTAGGGTCTACACACTTAAGGTTCGATGACGCTAGGGTTATAGGGAAAGTATGTACGCGGTTACCGAATGTTGTTCGGAGTCCCGGATGAGATCCCGGACGTCACGAGGAGTTCCGGAATGGTCCGGAGGTAAAGATTCATATATGGGAAGTCCTGTTTTGGTCACCGGAAAAGTTTCGGGCGATATCGGTAATGTACCGGGACCACCGGGAGGGTCCCGGGGGTCCACCAGGTGGGGCCACCAGCCCCAGAAGGCTGCGTGGGCTAAGTGTGGGAGGGGACCAGCCCCAAGGGGGCTGGTGCGCCCCCCCACCAAGTCCCTAGGCGCATGGAGAGGGGAGGGGGGCAAACCCTAGGTCCAGATGGGCCTTAAGGCCCACCCTAGGGCGCCCCCTCTCTCTCCCCCCCCTTGGCCGCACCCTAGATGGGTTTTTGGGGGCTGCCGCACCCCTAGGGGTGGGAAACCCTAAAGGGGGCGCAGCCCCCCCTTCCCCCTATATATATGTGAGGTTTTGGGGCTGCTAGACACACGAGAACGTCTCCCTCTTGGTGCAGCCCTACCCCTCTCCCTCCTCGTCTCTTGCAGCGCTTGGCGAAGCCCTGCTGGAGTCCCGCGCTCCTCCACCACCACCACGCCGTCGTGCTGCTGTTGGATGGAGTCTTCCCCAACCTCTCCCTCTCTCCTTGCTGGATCAAGGCGTGGGAAACGTCACCGGGCTGCACGTGTGTTGAACGCGGAGGCGCCGTCCGTTCGGCGCTAGATCGGATCTTCCGCGATTTGAATCGCCGCGAGTACGACTCCATCAACCGCGTTCTAGCAACACTTCCGCTTAGCGATCTACAAGGGTATGTGGATCCAACTCTCCTCTCGTAGATGTGCATCTCCTAGATTGATCTTGGTGAGCGTAGGAAAATTTTTGTTTCCCATGCAACGTTCCCCAACACACGTTCCAAGAGCTCAGAACGACATCGCAGATGGCCTGTCAAAGTGCGCCGCACTTAAGTTACCTGTGGAACCAGGGATCTTTGTGCTCAAGCTGACTCAACCATCCGTAACACCATCAACTGGACAGAGCAAGAAGAGGAAGTTGATTGTTGGCGACTATTTTCCGGCAGAGCTTCCCGAAGCCGCCGCCAAGAAGGTTCCCAAGATCAACGCCCAGAATGCTGAGGAGCAGTCTGCTCCGGCGAGCCCTAGGGCTTGTTCCGTTGAAGCAGACGCTCCCGACAAGTTTTGCTCCGGCAAGCTTGCCGGGGAACGTCAAGCTCCGGCTGAGCCACAGGTTCTCGCCGTGGAAGCGGATGTTCCCACAGCAGCAGATGTGCCTTTAGTCCTTGTTGTCGAGCCACAAGCTCCAGCATGGGCGCAGCAGATTGTCCGTTTCCTTCAGACAGGAGAACTTCCCGAAGAACCAGAAGAAGCGGAAAGAGTAGCCCGGCAGTCAAGTATGTACCAGTTTATCGACAACACACTGTACAGAAGAAGACTCAACGGTGTGAAATTGAAGTGTATTCCCCGGGAAGATGGACAGAAGCTGTTGGCAGAGATACATGGAGGCATATGTGGCCACCACATTGGCGCAAGAGCACTTGCCGGCAAGGCGTTCCGACAAGGTTTCTTTTGGCCAGAAGCCCTCCAGGATGCAACTGCACAAGTAACCAAGTGTGAAGCGTGCCAGTTCCATTCCAAGCAGATACACCAACCAGCTCAAGCTCTCCAGACGATCCCTTTATCCTGGCCATTTTCGGTCTGGGGGCTCGACATCCTCGGCCCCTTTCCCCGCGCTGCCGGGGGCTTTGAATACTTGTACGTTGCAATCGACAAGTTCACAAAGTGGCCGGAAGTGGAACCAGTGAGAAAGGTGACCGCACAGTCAGCAGTCAAGTTCTTCAGGTCGATTGTTTGCCGCTTCGGGATCCCTAACAGGATCATCACCGACAACGGTACACAATTCATAAGCCGCACCTTCATGCAGTACGTCCAAGATCTTGGCGCCAAGGTCTGCTTCGCTTCTGTTGCTCACCCGAGAAGCAACGGTCAAGCGGAAAGGGCAAATGCTGAAGTGCTGCGTCGCCTCAAGACCAGAACTTTTGACAGGCTGCACAAGTGCGGAAGAAACTGGATCAAGGAGCTGCCGGCGGCTCTTTGGTCGATCAGAACGACGCCAAATCGAGCCACCGGACAGACACCTTTTGCTCTAGTCTATGGAGCAGAGGCAGTTCTCCCCACGGAACTCATATACGGGTCACCTCGAGTGCTCGCTTATGATGAGCTCGAGCAAGAGCAGCTGGGACAAGATGACGCGCTGCTCCTTGAGGAAGACCGTCTTCAGGCTGCTGTACGAGCTGCTCGATACTAGCAAGCTTTGCGCCGCTACCATAGCCGCAAAGTTAACGCCAGAAGTCTCGAGGAAGGCGACCTTGTTCTTTGGCGCGTTCAGTCCGCCAAGAATTCCAACAAGTTGACGCCGAAGTGGGAAGGCCCTTATCGGGTAAAACGAGTCACTAGGCCCGGCGCTGTCTGCCTTGAGACCGAAGATGGATATCCGGTGAGCAACTCCTGCAACATTGAGCATCTTCGCAAGTTTTACCCATAAGGCGCGGTTGCCGTGATCCGCTCCGGCAACCACCTTTTGTACAAGTCTTGCCGCTGTTGCATGTAATCCTTTGTACAAAGCCGGGCGCAGACCCCGTGCATCAGTAAAGCTTTTGCGCCCCGCACAACTTGTCATTTCATGCTTTTTTATTTCCTTGCATGTACTATCTGACACCTGGTGCAGCACCTACCCCCGGTAAGCAATAACGAGCCCAAAGGCTCCATATCTGTATTTTCTTCTTCTATCTTTTTTCTCAAGGAGAAGAAGGTGGTATGGACCAAGCGCCGTTCAAGAAAGCCTTGCCTTGTCGGGAAGCAGACAACACAAAAGCTAAGTTGCCAAAGTTTGAGCAATCAAATTTTTAAGTTATCTTCCTTGAACGACCGCACTTTGTTTGGAAAACCTGTGCGCGGAGGAACCAACTCGTGGCTAGCCGCGCCCTTACTTTGTTTCGAGCATGCTCAACGACTTAAGTGTGCTGCGACTAGTGTCGCGCCCTTACTTCGTTTTCGAGTTCGCTCAACAACTTAAGCGTGCTGCGACTAGCTGCGACAAGGTTTCTTGTCGGTAACAGCACCGCCAGCAGGCTGCTGAAGTTCCGCACTTAGCGCTCGCGGCAAAGGTGCCTACACCGACAAGTTCCCTAAAAGCGTAAGGGCAAAAACATACAAAGCAAGGAAATCAAGTAAAGGAAATAACGTTGCAACCATACCCAAAATAGAGTTATAATACAAAGATAGCTTGTCGCAGCTCTAATAAACTGTTTTCCTAGCATGATAAGCAGCGGCAAGGAAAGAAGAAAATGGGCGAGCTTAGTCCGCACGGTCGCCCTCAACTCTCTTGATCCCGCCCACCTTGTCCACAATGGGTGCGACAAGAGCCTTGAGCGCCTCCTGATCAGCGTCCGGCGGCAGGGACCTGAGGACGTTGGTGAGGTTGAGGCCTGGATTGCGGAAGGCCACCTTCATCAACACCTTCTGCAGGGGTCCCGCGCAGAGCCTGCGCGACTCGTCCGCCAGCTGCTTCGGGATATTCTCCCGGAGTTGCTGGAGGGCCGTCGCCACGCCCTTGAAGAATAAAGTGAGCTTGGCGCTGGGGTGGAGATTCTCATCGGTGGAATACCCGAGATACTCCGCCCCCAGCTGCTCCAACTCCTTGTCGATGTCTGCGGCGGCGTTGACCAGACCTTCCGTCCAGTGCTCGACGGTTTGCCTAAAGTTGTTCTGAGTGACGGCAGCACTCGCCAGCAACGCCTTCTCGGCCCTGATCTCCTCCTTCAGGGTCGCCTCCCGCTCCTTGGCACCGTCCAGCGTCTTGGTTAGGGTGGCCAGCTTCAGCTCGAGGTCGGCGTTGGAGTCCTTGGCGGCGGTGAGCTCCTTGCCCTTCTCGAAGAGGCAGACCTGCAGCTCGGAGTGGTTGTGGGCGTCCTTTTCCCGCTCGACCTTGAGCGCGGCGACTTCTTCGCTTCTCGCCTTGAGGTCGGCCTCGAGCTGCGCCACCTTCACCTCTAGTTCCTTCTTGGCGGTCTCAGCAGCTGCTGCGGCGTCCTTTGCTTCCTGGAGAGCTCCGCCAAGTGATTGCTCGGGCGCGACAAGTTCCTCCTCGTGGCCGTCGAGGTTGACCTTCCGCTGCGCCAGCTCACCCTCCAGCGTGGATAGTTTCTCAGCGGCAAGCCGCTGCTGTTCCTCCACTTCGGCCTTCTCGAGAATGAAGGCCTGCTGCGCCTCGGCAAGTTGCTCCCGCTCCTCTGCCAAGGACCGGAGAGCTGCTTGGTTGATGGCCCGGAGCTCCTCCACGCGCTTCTCGATATCAGCTCCCGCCTTTGCGGCAAGAGCCTCGCGGGACTCCAGCTTGGCCTACCGGGCGCGGTAAAGCGACAGCAGCCTGCGTAGCAGCCGTTCCTCCTCAGGCTCGCTGCTGCTGCTCAGTGCGTCGACAAGCTTCAGCCCGGCGGAGGCAAGCACCTCCCCGTCGAAGACCTCTCCCTCGACCGGCGCCCTGGACATGGACGCCCAAGGGAGCTGGATGAAGACGTCGTCGCCGGCCTTTAGGTAGGCGCCTGGCTCGGGCTCGTCGGGGCTGGGGGCTGCGGCGGCGGCGGAGGGCTCTGCGGTCGGTGTAGCGCCTGGCGCTCCTGCGGCCTCAGTGCCGTCAGTGCGATCGCCAGCCCCTTCGCCGGCTGCTGCGGCGGCAACCTTGGCGGCCTCTGCGCCGGCGGAATCGTCAGCGCCGACCGTTTCTTCGGCAACAGCGGCGTCGTCAACAACAACCTCCGTCTCCATCGGTTCAACTGCGGATGGGTCTGACGGAAGAAAAGAAAAGAAAAACAGTCAAGCAAAAATCCAAAAAGAAACTCGGAAGAAGAAAGGTCCAAGGGAAGAATGAAGCGAAGGGATTACCTACGCGGGCCGGCTCCTCGTTGAGGTTCCTTGCCGGGGAGCTCTCCCTCGGCGGCGTGGTTGTAGCTCCCGCTGGCGGAGGACCGCTAGTGCCATCCCTCGCCGGAGAACTCGCCCTTGGCGGAGTGTTCGCCCTTGGCGGAGAACTCTCCCTTGCCGGGGAGACCCTCGCCGGGGAACTTCCCCTTGGCGGCGTAGTTGAAGCGGGTGGCACGAAGGGTGCGGTCTCCTGGCAATCCTAGTGCTGCTGCTCTGCTCCTACACGAGTCAACGAACAAGACATTAGTAAAGAAGAGGCGCCCACACGCGCCTAACAGCAGAAGACGAACCACACTTACACTGGGGGCTGCGCTGGGGGCTGCTCTGAAGGTCAGTTGCCGGGTCCAGCAAGCTTGTCTCAGGCGCACCCCCTGCTGTCGCGGCGGGCTCGTCCTCGATGACAATCACCGGGACCTTGGCTCTCTTTGCCGCCCTCTGGGCCAGAGTTCTGAAAGAGAAGAACAGGTTCAGAGTGAGGAAGAACAGCAAAAAATCGAAAAAATACAAGAACAACGAAGACTTACTCTTCTTCTTCCTCGTCGGAGCTGAGCGTAGAAAAGTCGAAGTCTGGCTCACGCGTCCCGGCGCGAGGGGGCGGAGGTGTAGGCTCCCTCGGCCGTTTGGCGGGAGCAGGGGCAGTGGTCTGAGACGACCCCGCTCCGGCTGCCTCCGAGGCATGGGGAGCGGCAGGGGCAGAAGCGGTGGTCCGAGAAGATCCCGCTCCAGCCGCTGGAGAAGCGCGAGGTGCTCCTGCGGCAGCCTTGCTTGCCTCGGTGGCGCGTGTCGCGCGACGCGGCGGCTGTTGGCCCGTATGCCGCTCCGTCACGTCCCCGGCCTTGCGGAGGCGACTTCTCGGTGGAGCTGGAGACTCTGCTGGTGGTGGCGAGCAACCTGAAGATGAGGAGGAGGAGGAGTCGATCTCCAGCGAGCCGCTCGTGTCCTCGGCGGGCCCGCTCGATTCGACGCCCTGCTCGGCGGGCCCGCTCGACCCGACGCCCTGCTCGGCAGGCTCACTTGTCTCGGCGACCTGCCCGGCAAGCTTCCCCGCTTTGAAAAACTCTTCTTGCTCGGCAAGGCTTGCCGCCTCCGCTGCCTCCGCCTCCTCCACGGTGAATCCGAACTCTCCCGCGGCCGCTGCTGCCACCGCCTATTACAGCCTGGTGGCGATGTACGCCATCTCCCTGTCGGTGGTGTCGCGGGTGAGACCCTTCTTCTCGTCGGAGTTAATTGGCGTTTCTTCCAAGTTGTCGAAGAATGCCTGCACAGCTTCGTCGGTAGGCTCTTGCCAAGTGGGGTCGATCCCGTGCGAGTCGCACAGCGGCATCATTGCACGGATGCGGCTGAGCGACGAGTTGTTGCACACTGGAACTACGCCCCTCGGCAACACGAACCATTCAGGATGGTCGGGGTCGTACTTGAACAACTCCTGAAGCATCCCGTTGAGCTCCAAGACAGTGAAGTTATAATTGAGGCCCGGGCGCAGCCTCATGATATCTGCCGCGTTCTCGAACTCCCAGGCGGGCCTCTTCCTCTCCTACAGGGGGGTGATGGCTTCTCGCCCCTCGTTCGTTACCCCAAGTGGAAGGTTTGAGATGTAGTGTAGCGGAAGTTTTCCCTTGGCAAAGATACCAAGGATCGATTTCCCTGAGACTCCCAGTTTCAACAAGAAGGTGTCAACTGCTAACGGCGCCAGATATTAGCAATCAACGTGGACCTGCACACAGATACAAATAACTTTGCTCCCAACGAGTACAGAGAGGTTGTCAATCCCTCCGGCCTTGTCGTTTACAAAGGATCAAACGCAAGTGATAATAGTGATAGGTATTGCTGCAAGTAATAAGTAAAAGCGGAAAGTAAATAGCGGATGTGATCAATGATGGTAATATGGACCGGAGTCCCATGATGTTCACTAGTGATGTCTCTCTCCCAAAAGACGATAAAACAGCTATGTGAGGTGAACGAATTACAGCTGGGCAATTGACAGAATTATGTGCGCAAACCAATGCTAACTATGTTGCAAGAAAGGTAGAGGTTCAAAGCATGGGCGGTACGCCAAGGCAAGTAGACCGAAATCCATCTGCATCTACTACTAATCATCCACCTTGAGATATCTATCCAGAACATCTCGCTGGTATTAAGTTGCGAGTCCCACCCATAGTGTAAACTCAAAGCAACAGACAATTGCATTAAAAGAACTTTGCGTAAAGTAAACAATCCTTGCACCCGCGGGCACAAGCACCGTTGTTTTCCCCCTTGTGGCAACAGCACATCCCCTAGACTCATGTTTCTGTCACTCAAGCTAGTCATCGAGGGGCATGAACCCACAATCAAGCATAACGTTCCCTCTTGGAGTCACTACCTACTACTTGGCCAAAGCAATAAATAACAACGGAGAACATGCAAGAATTACTTACGAACATAAATATAAAAGAGGTAGATCAAATATATTACTCAAACACAATCTGAACATAATCTCACCATCCATCGGATCCCAGCAAACTCATCATAGCAACAACATAAGGATTACATATGTGCCTCGATCATGTAGGGCAGCTCACGAGGACTAATTAGTGAAGCACAAGAACGGGAGGAGAACATCACATAGCTACTGGTCATGGACCCATGGTCCAAGGGAGACTACTCACAACTCATCCGGGAGGCGTCCATGGTGGTGGAGAGGCTCCCGGTGGTGATCCTCCCCTTCGGCAGGGTGCCGAGAAGAGTTCTCCTGGTGCTCCCGATCTTGGAAGCGCGGCGGCGGCGGAACAGAGATGAGATCGCGAAAAGGGGTTCCCGTCTCGAGGGTTTCGGGACACGATATAAATATATGCCAAAGGGGGGCATCAACGGAGGCCTGGGGGGCCCAGGCGCCCCCCCGGCGCGGCCAGGAGGGGGACCGCGCCACCAGGGCGCCTGGAGCCCTGGTGGCCCCCCTCCGGCTCTACTTCGGGTGCCGGGAAGCTTCTAGAACGCTGATTTTTTATATAATTTTTCCGGGATTTTTCTGATAGTTTTCGTAATGGGAAAACCTGAAATACAAAAACAGCAGAAAACAGAAACTGGCACTGGGGTGCACTGAGTTAATAGGTTAGTCCAAATATGATCAAAAGTGTATGGAAGTGTATAAATATCATAGCAATATCACCCAAAAGAGGCATGGAGCAAGCAGAAATTATAGATACGTTTTGGACGTATCAACATCCCCAAGCTTAATTCCTGCTCGTCCTCGAGTAGGTAAATGATAACAAGAATAATTTCTGCGGTGACATGCTATTAACCATATAGGACTTTTTCATAGTCACATGACAAAAGCTTACTGAGACAATGAATCTGTAGTAATTAAGTTGCCTCATGAGAAAATCACAAAGAACTGAAAGTTTTACAACATGATACTGAAACATCAAATAGATTTGCAATGAGCATGGTGTGCAAATATGATAAAGTGATATCTCGCTTGCCCCCTTTAGTGAAGCAAAACATAAATGCAGGGGCAACTCCAAGGTTTAAGTGATGACTAGATTCAATGATTTCAAAATAAACGATATCACAATCATGCAAAAGACAATGCTACTTTGGGACAATGCACATTACACTCAGAATGACAATCATGCTCTCAGTAGTTGGTGCTTTAAAAGAAGGTGGAGACTCTCGAACCGTGGCTTTTGTTGGCAAGGTTGAAAACCCGTAGTCGGAAACAAAGACAAAACATGTACCAGAGCTCTTGGTTTTAAAAACAGAAGTAATAATTATTTTTTTTGGATATGCATGTTTCGTCAACGAATGCTAGCAGACAACTCAATCACTTCTTGAGATGGACAAGTTTCGAGGAACGGCTCTCGAATGAGGACGATCACATCCTCTTAATCTCCTTTGTTTATCACTGTCAAAGTTTTCTGATTTCTCATGAACAAAGCGTGAAGGAGGGTTTGTTTGTTATATTATTTTTAAGCCGGGCGCACTCAATGCCAGTTCCTTCTCGTATTATGGGTTTGCACATTAGACATGCAATCCCGGGGTGAAGCTTGTCCAACTTAAAAAGATCATGAATTAACTACTACTTCCTCATGAACTAAAACAGAGGCACAAAAATAGGAATGCCTTTTTTTTTCTTTTTGAATAATTTCGAGATGGTACATGAAAGTCTTCGTTAGGAATGGCAGGTAAATACCATGTATAGGAAGGTATGGTGGACTCATATGGCATAACTGGTTTAAAGGATTTTGGATGCACAAGCAGTCAGTCCGCTTAGTACAAGTGGAGGTTAGCAAAAGACTGGGAGCAACCAACTAAAAGAGCAATGACGGTCATAATCATGCAGAGCGATAAAGCAACATTGAATCAGGCATGGAAGTTATATCGCTACTCAGAAACAAAAGATCATCAAGGCTTGACAAACTTTCTTTACAGTCTTAAATATGCGTGAGCATACGCCAAGTCAATCAAAATAAATTCTTGAAGGAGATATTACTAAACCATACCACATCATAGGCAAACAAATCATGTTGGTACTCCAATAACACATTGGGAACCCCCCAGCTATTTGAGACTAACCATAAGAAAACATGAACTACTAAGCACCATTATGCACGTAGCATTTTTATCATAGACATATCAACCAATGCAACAGAAGAAAACTCTCTTAATAAGATAAGCATGATAACTAAAGAGAGTTCAAGAAACCAACTAAACAAAAGCTCTTTAAAAAGATAAGCATGAAAACTAAGAGCTAAGCATGATAGTAGCTATTGAAAGACAAAGAACATACACAGCAAAGATAGACATGAAAATTCTATGTTGTGTTCTAGGTAGAAGTGGAGCGTGTTTCTCTCCCACATAAAGAAAGCTGAGTTCCGACTCGTTATGAAAAGCTAAAGAAAACTAAAAAGGAAAACTAAAAGCAAGACGCTCCAAGCATAGCACATAACACATGAAGTGATAAAAATATAGTGGAACGAAAGACGAACTGATAATGTTGATGGAGAAGGGGATGCACGGGGGCATCCCCAAGCTTAGACGCTTGAGTCTCCTTGAATATTTCTTGGGGGTGCATGGGGGCATCCCCAAGCTTGAGCGTTTGACACTCCTGAATCTTTTTATCATCTTCCCTCGCACACTTGAAAACTCCCTTCATACATAACTCATCATAATCTGATTAGCGAGGTTAGTACCCATAATAAAATAATTGTTCCTTGCTGGAAATAAGGATATTCTTGAAGGTCTACTGTTTCTCAAGATTGCCAAAAGGTTTTTGCAAAGAAAAAGCAAGCTCAAGGTTTGCAAAATGAGGGAAAGGCAAAACAGGACAGAATCTGTGAAAAACAGAACAGCAGGTAGTAAATGATTTTTTCGGGGCACTTCTGCAACTCTAATCAAAAAACTCAGAACAGACGCACGAAAGACAATTGTATAGAGCACACTGTCGAAAAAAATTCAAACAAAAAGATGATCTGGCGATTTTATACGAATTTTTCTATCCAAGGACAGAATCTGTTTCCTGGACAGCACGTCACAACTTTTGAACTTTCTTGCAATCAGAGGCTACACTTGGCACAAAGTTGAAAAGCAAAGATGCAATGATGATGCTACTGTAGTAACAACATCAAGAAACAACAAAAGCAAAATAAAATTTATTCATGTGGGCTGCCTCCCAAAAGCGCTTTTTTTTATGCCTTTAAGCTAGGCATAATGCATAGAGATCAAGTCTTATCAAGAGTAAAAGAATAGCTAGCCCGTATAACGGACTCAAAAGGTAACTTAATCTTCTTTCGAGGGAAGTGTTCCATCCCTTTCTTGAGAGGAAATTGGAATTTTATATTCCCCTCTTTCATGTCAATGATAGCACCAACGGTGCGTAGAAACGGACGTCCCAAAATAATTGGACAAGAAGGTTCACATTCAATATCCATAATAGTAAAATCAACGGGAACATAATTGTCATTGACACTGATAAGAACATCGTCGATCCTCCCCAAAGGTTTCTTTATGGAAGAATCAACGAGACGAACTCCAAAAGAACAAGAATTAAAAGGTTTCAATTTAAGCATATCATATATTCTTTTGGGCATAACGGAGGTACTAGCTCCAACATCACATAAAGCATAGCAAGAGAAGTTATTCAACTTAATTTTAATCATAGGATCCCAACCATCTTCTAGCTTTCTAGGTATGGAGGCTTCTACTCTAAGTTTCTCCTCCCTAGCTTTGATGAGAGCATTAGTGATATGCTCTGTGAAGGCAAGGTTAAGCGTGCTAGTGCGGGGATCTCTAGACATCTTGTGAAGGAAATCAATAACTTCGGTAAGAGTGCAATTATCAAAATCAAGGTCACTACTATCAAGTAAAGTGGTAGTGGTGTCCTTTAGGTTCACTTGTTTGGTAGTTTGTATGGTCATAGCATCACCATTAATAGGTCCACTAGGACCAGGAGTGCATTGGGTGCTAAGAGTTTGGATATCCTCAACAACTTGGATAGTAGCAACAGTGTGGTGGGTAGGAAGGTTCTTAATTCTATCTTCTTCCTCCCTTTCTCTAGCCCATCTCTCTTTAAGTTTAGCCATCATCCTAATGTTTTCATTAATTTGCACTTGAATAGCATTCATAGGAGTGACCTTCCTCTCCTCAAGAGGAGAAGTTCTAATTTTAAGCAATTCTACCTCATTGGCTAAATTATCTACCTTCAAAGAGAGATCATCTAGTTTGTTTAGTTTTTCTTCTACACTCTTATTAAAGGCTTTTTGGGTAGTGATGAAATCTTTAAGCATAATCTCTAGTTCAGTAGTGGAGTTCTTGGTACTAGGATAAGCATTGTTGTTCCCATAAGAGTTAGAGGGGAACGGTCTAGGATTGCTACCAAAATTACTCCTATAAGCATTGTTGTTGAAATTATTTCTAGAGATAAAGTTCACATCTACTTGTTCTCGAGCAATCAAAGAATTTAAAGGAACATCACGACGATCAACAGAAGATTGCTTCGAAAGTAGAGACATGATCAAGTCAACTTTTTCATTTAGGGAGGAAATCTCCTCCACAGAGTTTACCTTCCTACCTGTTGGAGCGTGTTCGGTGTGCCATTGGGAATAGTTGGTCATCATCTCATCGAGAAGCTTTGTGGCAGCACCAAGTGTAGTTGACATAAAGGTTCCTCCCGCGGCCGAATCTAACAAGTTCCGCGAGGTAAAGTTCAAGCCTGCATAAAAAGTTTGGATAACCATCCAAGTAGTCAAACCATGAGTAGGGCAATTCTTGATAAGAGATTTCATACGTTCCCAAGCTTGGGCAACGTGTTCATTATCCAATTGTATAAAAATTCATTATGTTACTTCTTAGTTGGATAATTTTAGCAGGTGGATAGTATTTTCCAATAAAAGCATCTTTGCACTTGTCCCATGAATCTATGCTATTTCTAGGCAAAGATTGAAACCAAATTTTAGCTCCTCCTCTCAAGGAGAAAGGAAAAAGCTTAAGCTTAACAATATTACCATCTATTTCTTGGTACTTTTGCATATCACAAAGTTCAACAAAATTGTTTAAGTGTAAAGCAGCATCATCTCCAGCACCGGAGAATTGATCTTTCATAACTAGGTTCAGTAAAGCAGGTTTAATTTCATACGAAGGTGCTGAAGTGGCAGGTGTAGTGATAGGTGTGCAGATAAAGTCATCGTTGTTGTGACTAGTGAAGTCACACAACTTGGTGTTCTCGGTGGAACCCATAGTAGCAAGCAAGCAAGATAACTATTTTTGTGATTTTTGATAAAAGATACTAAAGCAAAAAACTGAAAGGTAAACTAACAAGACTAAAAAGCAAAGGTAAAAGATAGCATGCAACTCCCCTATCTTGAAGAGTGTAGTCCCCGGCAACGGCGCCAGAAAACTTTGCTTGATGGCTTCTCGCCCCTCGTTGGTTACCCCAAGTGGAAGGTTTGAGATGCAGTGTAGCGGAAGTTTTCCCTTGGCAAAGATACCAAGGATCGATTTCCCTGAGACTCCCAGTTTCAACAAGAAGGTGTCAACTGTTAATGGCGCCAGATATTAGCAATCAACATGGACCTTCAAACAGATACAAATAACTTTGCTCCCAACGAGTACAGAGAGGTTGTCAATCCCTCCGGCCTTGTCGTTTACAAAGGATCAAACGCAAGTGATAATAGTGATAGGTATTGCTGCAAGTAATAAGTAAAAGCGGAAAGTAAATAGCGGATGTGATCAATGATGGTAATATGGACCGGAGTCCCATGATGTTCACTAGTGATGTCTCTCTCCCAAAAGACGATAAAACAGCTATGTGAGGTGAACGAATTACAGCTGGGCAATTGACAGAATTATGTGCGCAAACCAATGCTAACTATGTTGCAAGAAAGGTAGAGGTTCAAAGCATGGGCGGTACGCCAAGGCAAGTAGACCGAAATCCATCTGCATCTACTACTAATCATCCACCTTGAGATATCTATCCAGAACATCTCGCTGGTATTAAGTTGCGAGTCCCACCCATAGTGTAAACTCAAAGCAACAGACAATTGCATTAAAAGAACTTTGCGTAAAGTAAACAATCCTTGTACCCGCGGGCACAAGCACCATTGTTTTCCCCCTTGTGGCAACAGCACATCCCCTAGACTCATGTTTCTGTCACTCAAGCTAGTCATCGAGGGGCATGAACCCACAATCAAGCATAACGTTCCCTCTTGGAGTCACTACCTACTACTTGGCCAAAGCAATAAATAACAACGGAGAACATGCAAGAATTACTTACGAACATAAATATAAAAGAGGTAGATCAAATATATTACTCAAACACAATCTGAACATAATCTCACAATCCATCGGATCCCAGCAAACTCATCATAGCAACAGCTTAAGGATTACATATGTGCCTCGATCATGTAGGGCAGCTCACAAGGACTAATTAGTGAAGCACAAGAACGGGAGGAGAACATCACATAGCTACTGGTCATGGACCCATGGTCCAAGGGAGACTACTCACAACTCATCCGGGAGGCGTCCATGGTGGTGGAGAGGCTCCCGGTGGTGATCCTCCCCTCCGGCAGGGTGCCGGGAAGAGTTCTCCTGGTGCTCCCGATCTTGGAAGCGCGGCGGCGGTGGAACAGAGATGAGATCGCGAAAAGGGGTTCCCGTCTCGAGGGTTTCGGGGCACGATATAAATATATGCCAAAGGGGGGCATCAGCGGAGGCCTGGGGGGCCCAGGCGCCCCCCCGGCGCGGCCAGGAGGGGGGTCGCGCCACCAGGGCGCCTGGAGCCCTGGTGGCCCCCCTCTGGCACCCCTTCTGGTGCACGGAAGCTTCTGGAGAGCTGATTTTTTATATATTTTTCCCGGAATTTTTCTGGCAATTTAAGTAATGGGAAAACCTGAAATACAAAAACAGCAGAAAACAGAAACTGGCACTGGGGTGCACTGAGTTAATAGGTTAGTCCAAATATGATCAAAAGTGTATGGAAGTGTATAAATATCATAGCAATATCACCCAAAAGAGGCATGGAGCAAGCAGAAATTATAGGTACGTTTTGGACGTATCAGGGGGCGATTCGGTGATGTCTACACACGCTTCTATTCTTGTAGACTATGTTGGGCCTCCAAGCGCAGAGGTTTGTAGGACAGCAGCAATTTCCCTCAAGTGGATGACCTAAGGTTTATCGAACTCAGGGAAGTAGAGGTCGAAGATGGTCTCTCTCAAGCAACCCTGCAACTAAGATACAAGAAGTCTCTTGTGTCCCCAACACACCTAATACAACTAGGAGTTGTATAGGTGCACTAGTTCAGCGAAGAGATGGTAAAATATGGATGATAGGAGTGGCAAAGCAAAGTAATATAAATCTGTAATAAAAAGTGCAGCAAGCAAACAAGTGGTAAACGTGAGCACAAATGGTATTGCAATGGTGGAAACAAGGCCTAGGCTTCAAACTTTCACTAGTGGCAACTCCCAACAACATTAACATAATCGAATCACATGATATTTCCCAAAAAACATGCACTCGGAGGTCATTCCTTTGTGGTCAAGAGAGGACGAGAATTATGTAGGGCTACAAAAGCACACCTCTAAGTTCGTAGTTCTCAATCTATGGATTTCCCAATGTCACTGCGGCCATCCAAAGAGAGTACCACAATCACCACAACATATCTCAAGGATAGTCAAAGACAAGCACCAAGAGACTCTCAATCTTCAATCAACACACAAAAGAGGAAATCACTCATGAAAATAGTCTTCTAATCCATGTCCAATAGACCGCTGTCACCTTGGTCTCGGGGATTATACTAGATAAAGACAAGTGAGTACATCAATCCAATACATAGAGGAAGGGGAAATATCATGGGATCACCCTAGATTAACATAGCCTATGATCACAACGAAGATCACATCATGGGAGAGAGAATTGACCACATAGCTACTGGTAGAAACCTCCGCCCCGAGGAGGAACAACTCCCGCATCATGGAGGGAGGAAGCAACGTCGATGGAGATGAATCCGGGGGGACTTCCCCGTCCCGGCAGGATGCCGGCACAGGAATTCTGGTCCCCCGAAACTTGGTAGCGATGGCGGCGGAGATCGGAATTGCTTCAGGAGAAAAGGGTTCTGGAATCAGGGTTTTCGCGATGGGAGAATAAATAGGAGGCCAAGTGGGTACCAGAGGAGGTGGGAGCAGCCCAGGCGGCCCCCCGGCGCGGCCAGGGGTGGGGCCGCGCCATCAGGGCGCCTGGGGCCCCTCTGGCCCCCCTTCTGGTGGACGGAAGCTTCTGGAGCGCTGATTTTTTATATATTTTTCCCGGAATTTTTCTGGCAATTTAAGTAATTGGAAAACCTTAAATACAAAAACAGCAGAAAACAGAAGCTGGCACTGGGGTGCACTGAGTTAATAGGTTAGTCCAAATATGATCAAAAGTGTATGAAAGTGTATCAAAAGCATAGCAATATCACCCAAAACATGCATGGAGCAAGCAGAAATTATAGATACGTTTGGGACGTATCAACATCCCCAAGCTTAATTCCTGCTCGTCCTCGAGTAGGTAAATGATAACAAGCATAATTTCTGTGGTGACATGCTACCAAAGAGTCTTTCACAATCACATGACAAATGCTTATTGAGATAATGAATCTTTAGTAATTAAGTTACCTCATGAGAATATCACAAAGAACTGAAAGTTTACAATATGATACTGAAACACCCAATAGATTTGTAGTGAGCATGGTGTGCAAACATGACAAAGTGATACCTCGCTTGCCCCCTTTAGTGAAGCAAAACATAAATGCAGGAGCACCTCCGAAGTTTAAGTGACGCCTAGATACAATGATTTCAGAATAAGCGATGTCACAATCATGCAGAAGACAATGGTACTTTGGGACAATGCACATTACACTCAGAATGACAATCATGCTCTCAATAGTTGGTGCTTTGAAGAAAGAAGGTGGAGACTCTCGAACCGTGGATTTTGATGGCAAGGTTGAAAACCCGTGGCTGGAAGCAAAGACTAAACAAGTACCAGAGCTCGTGGTTTTAGAAACAGAGATAAAAAACTTTTGGGAGGTGCATAATTCGTCAACGAATGCTAGTAGATAACTCAATTACTTCTCGAGCTGGACAAGTTTCGAGGAACGGCTCCCGCACGGGGACGATCACATCCCCTTAATCTCCTTTGTTTATCACTGCCAAAAGTTTTCTGATTTCTCATGAACAAAGCGTGAAGGAGGGTTTGTTTGTTGTATTCTCTTTTATGAGCCGGGCGCTGTCGGTGTACTAAGATAGGGGTACCTTAGTACCCCAACTTGTGCACGGGCAGTAGCAGCTTCCCGCGGCAAGGCTCACCACGTGCTCGCCGGAGACCTTTCTGGTCCTTATAAAACCATTCAAAAACAAAGTATACAAGACAGAAGATCAAGGCCCCGGCAAGTAGAGCTTGCCGGGAAGGCCGTCCCAGGCTCAAGACTATCACATTTAGCACAAGACCCTGGCAAAAGGAGCTTGCCAGGAAGACCAGAAGACTGCATCCCAGAAGACATGCCTTGGCACAGCATGCGCCCCGGCAAGGGCCCGGGGAGCGACAAGCTTCCCGGCCCGGCAAGATCAAGACCCCGGCAAGGTGCTTGCCGGGGGAACCTGTGCTGTGTGCCCGCGCTCCAGCTCATCGGCCCACGCGTCGCCCTGGGGCCCTTCCAGGGATGCGCGGCGGATGGCTGTGCAGCCTGGGGGGGCACGGTGGCACTCCACGGTGACGAGGCTGTCGCCGTGGCGAACGGAGACACATGGACGGGAGCTTTTGGGGTCGACGGTGACGGGCATTTAATGCCCTTGTCCCCCACTGTGAAGTTAGGTGAAGACCACTGTTCACGCACTGTTCATGCACTGTTCCCGCACTGTTACAACTACCACCAAAGTTACTTTTTTGCCCTTCTTATACGTTGGCACCTGTCGGTGACCCCTTGAGCTATAAAAGGAGGCCCATGCACAACGTAGAAAGGGTTCGGAACCTAGATTGCTCTCTTGCTCGGTGTAGCTAGCTCTTCAAGCTCCCGAGCTCACAAACTCAATACAAACCAAGCAGGAGTAGGGTTTTACGCGTCCGCGCGGCCCGAACCTGGGTAAACTGCCCGCGTGCGCTCCTCGATCCGCTCTTTGTGCTCCCTCCGCTCCCTCACCGCAACGACAAGGGGCTCCGGTCCCATAGGTGCTCGTGGTGGACAGTTTCCCCCGACATCTTTGGCGCGCCAGGTAGGGGGCGTCGAGGTTGTGCGAACCTGATCCGGCGCTCACGCGGGCGCATTCTTCATCAACCTCTCCAATTTCGTCAGCTTCATCAGCAACAGCAACATGGCCCCGAAGAAGAAGGCTTCGGAGGTCGCAGGCCCGTCTGCGTCGATTCCCCCGCCACCAGAACCAACGGTGGGTGGAGGAGACGCCGGCGGAAGGGTGGTCGCCGGTGAGGAAACTCACGGCACCGCCAAATCCAAGGACAAGACAGACGGCCGGGCCAACTCCAAGGCCTCGGTGTCCGTAGACGCGCCACGCCCATCTCAGCAGACGACAGGCCAGCAGCGCCATGGTACAGGAGGTGCCTTCCGCTTGCTGGGCCAAGGACAAACCGGAGGCTCGCGGGACGCTCTGGGCCATCGCCCTGGCACGAGCAAGGCGCGGTCGCCGGGGCGGGAAACTGCTCCTTCTAACCCTGTTAGGAGTCCGAGCATATCCCGCTCCTCGCACCGCTCGCCCCCGCTCCCCTCCTCTCCAGCAGAAGCACTCGCAAGAGCGCAGCTGCTCCTCGACTTCCCTCCAGCGGCAGATAAGGCCGAGGACTGGAGGGCAACAATCCAAAGCCTGATCGCCTTCGCTAACAACGACACGCCGCAGCAGCCGGCGACCTCGCGGCCACGGCAAGTCGAGAAGACGAAGGCCGACGGCGACAAGACCGCCGGGGGTGCAACCACCGTGCACTCCCCGCCGCGGAAGCAGAAGACGCCTCCCCGCCGGATTAACGTCGACGACGACTCCACGGCGTCGTCGGATCCGCGGGCTCGTCGGGACCAGCGCCAAGTCCTTGACGATCGGCGGCAAGAAGATGCTCGAACGACGATCGAGCGCCGGCGAGAAGCCCGGCGACAATCAGACCAACGTGCTGGGACCGCTGTCGACACGCACGCGCCCGGTGAACCAGGCGACTTGCCGTACGCGGCAGGTTGCCCTGCGTTTACCCGTGAGCTGCGGCGCGTCCAGTGGCCCAGCATGAAAAACTTCAAGCCTGACGTACCCGAGAAGTACGACGGCAAGACGCACCCCTCGGAGTTCCTCAGCATCTACACCATTGCGGTGCAGGCTGCCGGGGGGCGCGACGAGAAGATACTGGCGAACTACTTCCCGCTGGTGCTTAAGCCGAACGTACGTTCTTGGCTTATGCACTTGTCGGAAGGCTCTATTTCTTCGTGGGCAGATTTGTGCCATCAGTTTGTTGGCGCCTTTACGGGCGGCCACAAACCCCACGGCCAGGAGAGTGATCTCCACATCTTGGCCCAGAAGGAAGGAGAATCTCTGCGCAAGTACATCCAACGTTTCAGCCGCGTGCAGCACAACATTCCCGACGTCCACCCCGCCGCGGTTATCAGCGCGTTCCACCAGAACGTGCGTAACCGTCGCATGCGGGAAGAGATGGCCATGACAAAGATACGGGATGTCAGCGAGCTCTACGCTCTGGCTGACAAGTGCGCGCGCGCCGAAGAGGGGAGGAGACTCCCCGGAGAGGATGCTGGCGCAGGGGGAAGCGACAGCGAGGATGCCGCCCCGGCAAAGAAGAGCCGGCGGCGGAACAACAGGAAGAAGAAGAGCAAGGAGGTGCTGGTCGTCGAGAAGTCCGGCAAGGAGGCTCCCGCCAAGACAGCACAGGCTGGCGGCTCCGGCAAGGAGCCTGCCCCTGTAGCGGCAGCCGACAAGCAGGACGGCTCCGACAAGCAATATTGCAAGATCCACCGCACCAAGGGCCACGACCTTTCCAACTGCAAGCGCGTCGAGTACCTCGTAGAGCAGCAGAAGGCTGAATACGAGCGGCGCGACAAGGAGAAGGCTCAAGGTGGCGGAGGAGAGCCAAGCAAGAAGCGGCCATTCAATGGCCGGGGAGGACGCCGCGGCAAGGCCAAGCAGCGGCAAGGTGACCGACCTCCCCGGGGCCGCGACAAGGATGAAGAAGACGACGACGACGACGACATGGATGAAGGTGATAACAGCGAGCAGGAGTTCCAGAAGGCCACAGAGGTGCTGTGTGTCGACGGGGGCGCCTCTCTGCATACTTCCCACCGCCAACTCAAGAAGTGGGTGCGGGAAGTAAACGCAGCAGAGCCGCCCGTTGAGTCGCGCAAGCTGCTGAAATGGTCCAGCACGCCCATCATTTTTGATCTTGAGGATCACCCTGACCGCACCACAGCGGTCGGGTGCTTGCCGATGTTGGTCTCACCAACCATCCGCAACCTCAAGGTCACCAAAATGTTGGTTGACGGCAGGGCCGGCCTGAACTTAATCTCCTCGACTGTGATCAAGAAACTTCAGATCCCAGACGGCGAGCTCGAAGAAACCGGTTCATTCCAAGGAATTAACCCGGGAAGGAGCAAGCCCAAGGGGAAGATCACTCTGCCAGTGACCTTTGGCGGGGAGCTTAACTTCAGGACGGAGAGGATAACCTTTGATGTTGCCGATATCCCATTGCCATACAATGGGATACTTGGACGTCCTGCCCTCGCAAAGTTCATGGCAGCTTCCCACTATGCCTACAACGTACTCAAGATGCCGGGGCCGATAAGCGTCATCTCTGTCCCTGGCGACAAGAAGGACGCGCTTATCTGCGCCGACAAGATATACCGGGACGCAGCAGCCGCGGCGGAGAGCAACACACTTGCCGCTGAAGCTCCCGGGGGGAAGAAGAACAAGACCAAGTCCGGCAAGTGCTCTGGGGCCGACTCCGGCAAACGCACCTCTTCGGAGTGCTGCGCTGCCGTCGAGGACGTTCCATCGAGCTCCACCGGCAAGTGCAAGAAGGGCATGGCCGCTCCACCGGCAACCAAGAAGGTGTCCGCCAAGGAGGACGGCACTGGTGGTACCTTCACCATCAGTGCTACACTTGATAGCAAATAGGAAAGCGCGCTCGTTGCCTTCCTGCGGGCGAATGTCGATGTGTTTGCGTGGCAACCATCTGACATCCCCGGCGTTCCCAGGAAGGTAATTGAGCACAAGCTTGCTGTTTGTCCTCATGCGCGGCCCGTCAAGCAGAAGGTCAGGAAGCAAGCCGTGGGCGCCAAGAATTCATTGCCGAAGAAATCAAGAAGCTAGAAGCAGCGGGCCTGGTTAGAGGCGTGATCCATCCGACGTGGTTAGCAAATCCAGTTGTCGTGCGTAAGGCTAACGGGAAGTGGAGGTTGTGTATAGACTTCATTGATGTGAATAAAGCATGTCCCAAGGATCCATTTCCCTTGCCGCGCATTGACCAGATTGTTGACTCCACTGCTGGATGTGAGCTGCTCTCCTTCCTTGATGCATATTCAGGCTACCACCAGATTTTTATGGCCAAGGAAGATGAAGAGAAGACTGCATTCATTACTCCATGTGGCACATATTGCTTCATTCGCATGCCTTTCGGATTGAAGAATGCAGGCTCAACATTTGCAAGGGTGGTGCACACTGCTTTTGAGCCACAGATCCACAGAAATGTAGAAGCTTACATGGATGACATAGTGGTCAAGAGCAAGAGCAAAGATACCCTGATACAAGACTTGGAAGAGACATTTGCAAATCTGCGCAAGATTCAACTTAAGTTGAACCCCGAGAAGTGCGTCTTTGGAGTCCCCTCCGGCAAGCTTCTCGGGTTCTTTGTGTCACAAAGGGGGATTGAAGCTAACCCCGACAAGATAAAAGCCATCGAGCTGATCGAAGCCCCGAAGCGCGTCAAGGACGTGAGGAGACTTGCAGGTTGTGTGGCTGCCCTCAGTAGGTTCATTTCGAAATCTGCAGAACGCGCCCTGCCTTTCTTCAAAATCTTGAAAAAGGCAGGTCCTATGAAATGGACTCCGGAAGCGGAGGCAGCGCTGCAGGATTTGAAAGAATACCTATCCTCCACTCCAATACTTGTCGCACCTAGGCCACAAGAGAAGTTGCTGCTGTACTTAGCGGCAACCAATCAAGTGGTTAGTGCTGCGTTGGTAGCGGAAAGGGAGGCAGAGGAAGAGTCCACACCTCCGGCGAGCGAGTCCAGCGACAAGCAGGGGGCTCCACCGGCAAGCTCTGGCCCCGACAAGGACAACTCTGCGCAGGAGCAAGGAGAAGTGCGAAGGAAGATGGTGCAGCGCCCGGTGTATTTTGTGAGTTCCCTATTGCAGGGGGCTAGATCAAGGTACTCCGGGGTGCAGAAGTTGCTTTTCGGTCTCCTCATGGCCTCGAGAAAGCTGCGCCATTACTTCCAAGCACATGAGATAACAGTGGTCACTCGCTTTCCGTTGAAGAGGATACTGCAAAATCCAGAAGCAACAGGCAGGATCGTCGAGTGGGCACTGGAACTGTCGAGCTTTGGTCTCAAGTTTGAAAGTACTTCAACTATACAGAGCAGAGCTTTGGCAGAATTCATAGCAGAATGGACCCCAACGCCGGATGAAGATGTTCCAGAGACAAGCGTACCCGCACAAGAAGCGACAAGCGAATGGATGATGTACTTTGACGGTGCCTTCTCGCTGCAAGGCGCCGGTGCCGGCGTGGTACTCCTAGCGCCCACCGGAGAGCACCTCAAGTATGTTATCCAGATGCACTTTCCCAGAGAACAAGCAACAAACAATACTGCTGAGTATGAAGGTCTGCTTGCCGGCCTCAGGATTGCGGCTGAACTTGGGATCAAGAAGCTGATTGTGCGGGGAGATTCTCAGTTGGTGGTCCGACAAGTGAACAAAAGTTATCAGAGCCCTTTGATGGAAGCTTATGTAGATGAAGTGAGGAAGCTTGAAGAGCACTTTGAAGGTCTGCAAATGGAGCACGTCCCGAGAGCTCAGAATGATATAGCAGATGGCCTTTCAAAGTGTGCTGCAATGAAGTTACCTGTGGAACCAGGGACCTTCCTGCTCAAGCTGACTCAGCCATCCGTTACACCATCGATTGGGCAGCCCAAGAAGAGAAAGTTGGTCTCCGGCGACTACTTGCCGGCGGACCTCCCCGAGGCCGCCGCCAAGGTCCCCAAGATCAACAGTCAGAACGCTGAGGAATAGTTTGCTCCTGCAGATCTATGGGTCTGTACAGTTGAAGCAAGCGTTCCTGACAAGCCTTGCCCCGGTAGGCTTGCCGGGGGACCATCAGCTCCGGCAGAACCAGAGGTTCTTGCCGTAGAAGCTGGGGTCCCCGCAGCGGCCCTCATGCCTTTAGTCCTTGCCGTTGAGCCTCGGGCTCCGGCATGGGCGCAGCAGATCGTCCGTTTTCTGCAAACTGGAGAACTTCCCGACGACCCAGCAGAGATAGAGAAAATAACCAGGCAGTCAAGTATGTACCAGTTCGTGGACAATGAACTGTACAGAAGAAGGCTCAATGGTGTCAGGTTGAAGTGCATTTCCAGAGAAGATGGACAGAAGCTATTGGCAGAAATACATGGAGGCATATGTGGCCACCACATTGGCGCGAGGGCACTTGCCGGAAAAGCATTCCGGCAAGGGTTCTTTTGGCAAGAAGCCCTCCAAGATGCAACTGCACAAGTAACCAAGTGTGAAGCGTGCCAGTTCCATGCCAAGCAAATTCATCAGCCAGCTCAAGCTCTCCAGACGATCCCTTTGTCCTGGCCCTTCTCGGTCTGGGGGCTCGATATCCTCGGCCCCTTCCCCCGAGCTGTCGGGGGCTTTGAGTACTTGTACGTAGCAATCGACAAGTTCACAAAGTGGCCAGAAGTGGAACCGGTGAGAAAGGTGATAGCACAGTCAGCAGTCAGGTACTTCAGAGCAATTGTTTGCCGTTTCGGAATCCCTAACAGGATCATCACCGACAACGGTACACAATTCACTAGTCGCACCTTCATGCAGTACGTCCAAGACCTTGGCGCCAAGGTCTGCTTCGCTTCTGTTGCTCACCCGAGGAGCAATGGTCAAGCGGAGAGGGCCAATGCTGAAGTGCTGCGCGGACTCAAGACAAGAACCTTCGACAGGCTGCGCAAGTGCGGAAGAAACTAGATAGAGGAGTTGCCGGCGGCTCTTTGGTCAATCAGAACGACGCCAAGTCGAGCCACCGGACAGACACCCTTTGCCCTTGTCTATGGGGCAGAGGCAGTTCTCCAGACGGAACTCGTATACGGATCTCCTCGAGTGCTCGCTTATGATGAGCTCGAGCAAGAGCAACTGCGACAAGATGATGCATTGCTCCTCGAGGAGGAACGTCTCTAGGCTGCTGTACGAGCTGCTCGATACCAGCAAGCCTTGCGCCGCTACCATAGCCGCAAGGTCAAGGCCAGGAGTCTCGAGGAAGGCGACCTTGTTCTTCGGCGTGTTCAGTCCGCCAAGAATTCCAACAAGTTGACGCCGAAGTGGGAAGGCCCTTATCGGGTGAGACAAGTCACAAGGCCCGGCGCTGTCCGCCTTGAGACCGAAGAAGGCTTACCGGTGAGCAATTCCTGGAACATAGAGCATCTTCGCAAGTTTCACCCATAAGGCGCGGTTGCCGTGATCCGCTCCGGCAACCACCTTTTGTACGAGTCTTGCCGCTGTCGCATGTAAACCTTTGTACAAAGCCGGGCGCAGATCCCGTGCATCAGTAAAGCTTTGTGTTTTCGCACTATTTGCCATTTTCATGCTTTTCTTTGTTATTTGCATGCATTGTTTGGCATCTTGTGCAACACACATATCCGGTAAGCATTACCATACCAAGAAACCCTATATTTGTTCCCTCTTCTCTTTTTCTTTCCCTCTTAAGCAGAAGAAACATTCCTCGCGCACAAGTTTGCCGGGGGGGAAGGAGGTGGAGGACGAACCAAGTGCTGTTCAAGAAAGAAAAGCTTACCGGAGAACGAACAGATTATGAAAGCTAAGTTACCAGAATTTGAGCAGTTCAAATTTTTAAAAAATTTAGTTATCTTCCTTGAACAACCACACTTTGTATGGAAAACCTGTGCGCGGAGGAACCTAGCCGTGGCTAGCCGCACCCTTATCTTGTTTTCGAGTACGCTCAACGGCTTAAGTGAGCTGCGACAAGTGTCGCGCCCTTATTTCGTTTTCGAGTTCGCTCAGCAAGCTAAGTGTGTTGCGACTAGCTGCGGCAAGGTTGCTTGCCGATAAGCTCTTTGCCAGCAGGCTGCTCAGAGTCCAGCACTCAGCGCTCGCGGTAAGGGTCCCTTGTCGGCAAGTTCCCTAAAAGCGTAGGGCAAAAAGCATACAAAGTAAAGGACCAAAACAAGGGAGATAACACTACATCCATTGCTCGGAAATAAGATAATATATTACAGAGATAACTTGTCGCAATGACTAATAAGTTCATGTTCGTGGCACACTTTGCAGCAGCAAAGGAAATAAGAAGAAAGAGGCCTAATCTACGCGATCGCCCTCACGCCTGGAGATCTTGCTCACCTTGGCGATGATGTGGGCGACCTGCGCCTTCAGCGCCTCCTGATCTGCGTCGGCCGGCAAGCTGCGGAGAACGTTGACAAGATTAATACCGGGGTTGCGGTAGACAATCTTGGTCAAGACGCGCTCCAGGGTACCCGCGCAGAGCTGGCGCGACTCCTCGGCCAGCTGCGCGGGGAGCTTCTCCTGTAGACGTGCAAGTGCCGGCGCGATCCCCCTGAAGAAAAGACTGAGCTTGGCGCTGTGGGGGAGGTTTGGATCCGGAGAGTACACCAGGTGCTCAACCCTCAGCGCCATTAGCTCCTTGTCGATGTCGGCGGCGGAAGTAACCAGCTCCTCCGTCCATTGCTCCACCGCCTGTTTGAAGATGTTCGTGGAGGTGGCGGCGCTCTCCACTAGCTCTCGCTCCTTGCGGACCTCCTCCTTCAGCTTGGTCTCGCGATCCCGAGCGGCGTCAAGTGAATCCCTCAAAGTGGAAACCTTCAACTCCAGATCAGCAATCGAGTCCTTGGCGGCTTTGAGCTCGTCGCCCTGCTTGGAGAGGCGTACCTGGAGGTCCGAGTTGGTATGGGCGTCTTTCTCGCGCTCTATGTTGAGCGCGGTGACCCTTTCCGTGCTCGCCTTCAGGTACTCCTCCAGCTGCGACACCTTGGCTTCGAGGTCCTTCTTGGCGGTTTCCGCGGCGACGGCGGCTTCCTTCGCCTCCTTCAGGGCCCCGCCAAGAGCTTGCTCCCGGGCAGTGAGCTCGTCGTCATGGGCGTCAAGCTCAACCTTCCACTGGTTGAGCGCGCCTTCTCGCCGGGACAGCTCCAGACCAGCTAGTCGCTGCTGCTCCTCGGCCTCTGCCTTCTCCAGAAGAAACTCCTGCTGCTCTCCGGCAAGCCTCTCGCGCTCCTCCGCCAAGTCGCGGAGAGCTGCCTGGTTGGCGGCGCAGAGCTCTGCAGCGCGTTTCTCCAGGTCCGCTCCGGCCTTGGCGGTGAGGGCTTCTCGCGACTCCAGCTTCGCCTGCCTGGCCCGGTAAAGGGCCAGGAGCTGGCGGAGAAGTTTCTCCTCTTCGGGCTCATCGCTCCCGCCAGGCGCTTCGACGATCTTCAACCCCGCGGAGGCGAGGACCTCTCCATCAAAGGTCTCTCCCTCCACGGGGGCTCGCGACAAAGACCCCCACGGCACTTGGATGAAGACGCCGTTGGGGGCCTCAAGATAGATGCCGGACTGCTCCTTATCAGCGGAGGGGTCGGCGGCCGGTGCAGCGCTCGACGCTCCTGCTGCCTCCGGGCCGGCAGTGTGGTCGCCGTCCCCCTCCCCGGCCGCGGCATCTGCGGTTGGAGCAGCCTCCTCAGCGGCAGGCTCGTCGGCTCCTGCCATGTCTTCAACGACAGGGGCGTTGCCGCCGTCGCCTTGCGCGCCCTCCTCGCCGACGACCTCGGTCTCCATCCAGTCCGGCGCGGGAGGATCTAGAAGAAGAAGAAAAGAAAAGAAAGAGTTCAAGCAAATATCCAAAAAAGACAAGTCCAAGAAGACGAAGTTACAAGACTTACCTTCGCGGACTTCGTCGACGACAGGCTCCCTCGCCGGGGAGCCCTCCCTTGGCGGGGTGGCCACCCTCGCCGGGCTGCTCGCCCTCGGCGGGGTACTCGCCCTTGGCGGAGTACCCACCCTTGGCGGAGCGCTCTCCCTCGCCGGGGAGTTCGCCCTTGGCGGGGATGGCGGGGCCTGCGGCTCCTCGGGAGTGGTCTCCGGGCGCTCCTGCAGCTGCGGCTCCGTTTCTGCACAAGACAAGCAAGACAACAAAACGTTAGTACCAAGTTAAAACCTCAAGCGTGCCCGATGAGCAAAGAGATCTAAAACCCAGACTTACGCTGGGGGCTGCGCTGGGGGCTGCTCCTCGGAGCAGCGGTTGGGTCCAGCAAGTCCGTCGCCGGCGCATCCCCTGTCGCCGCGACGGGCGAGTCGTCCTCGACCTCGACCACGGGGATCTTGGCCCGCTTCGCCGCCCGCTGGGCCAGGGACCTGAAAACAAAAACAAGATCAGAATCATCAACGAAAGAATCAAGATCGAATCGAAGAAGCTACAAAGTACAAGTGCTTACTCCTCTTCCTCGTCGTCGTCGTCGCTCAGGGCGGAGAAGTCGAACTCCACCTGAGTTGCTCCGGCGCGAGGAGCAGGAGGAGAAGGCTCCCTCGGGCGCTTGGCGGTCCCCGGGGCTGGGGGCTGCGATGACCCAGCCTCTGCCGACGCCGAGGCCCGAGGAGCAGGTGGAGCGGCCGCTCTGCTCTGAGAAGATACCCCTCCGCTTGGCGCTGGTGCGCGTGGCGCCTCCGCCGCAGCTGGTGCGCGGGGCGCCTCCGCCGCGGCTGGTGCGCGGGGCGCCTCCGTCGCGGCTTGGTTCGCTCTGGTGGTGCGCATCGCCCGGCGAACAGGTTGTTGTCGGGGCGCCTGCGTCCTTGTCGCTGTGGGCGCCTTGCGGAGACGCTTCAGCGGTGTCCGCTGGGGACTGGCCCGAGACGGGGAGTTCTCCGAGGACGATGAGGCGTCGTCATCGAGTCCCAGAGACCCACCGCTGTCCTCATCGGCCTCGGTGTCCTCCTCCTCCTCCCCGACGGGCTCGCTGGGTCCGGCATCTGATCCTGCGGCCCCGCTCCCTCCGGTGGCTCCGCTCCCTCCGGTGGCGCTGCTCCCTCCGGCGCCTCTGTTTCCTCCGGCAACCTCGCTTGTCGCGGCCTCGCTCACGACTCCAGGAATCCCGGCGTGCCTCAGAGAAGGGACCCCGGCGAGCTCGTCGGGCGGAAGTTTGAGCAGTCTGCGGATCTCTGCCTCCTCTGCTTGGCACGACGCGTCTTCGGCCTCTGCCTCGTCGACGGTGAACCCAAAGTCTCCTGCTGCTGCAGCTGCGGCGGCCTCTTCCATCCGGGAAGCAATGTAGGCTATGTCCCGCTCTGTGGTGGCCCGAGTGAGACCCTTGTTCTCCTCGGCGTTCCTCGGCCGCTCGACCAAATTATCAAAGAAACTCATGATGGCATCCGGCGTGGGCACTATCCATGTGGGGTCGACGCCGTGAGAGTCACATGCGTGCATCATTGCGCGCAAAGCATCCCGGGCAGTGCTATTGCATAGTGGCACTACTCCCCGGGGAGATCTAAACCACTCCGGATGGGCCGGGTCGTGCTTAAAAAGCTCCCGGACCATCCCCTTCAGCTCCAGAGCCGTGAAGTTGAAGTTCGGACCCGGGCGCAGCCTCATAATGTCCGCCGCATTGCCGAACTCCCATGCTGGCCTTTTCCTCTCTTGTAAAGGGGCAATGCGGCGGCGGAGGAAGTCTGCGCCTACCTCTCCGATGGTCAACTTAGCTACCCGGAGACGAAGTATTCTGACAAGGGCGACGTTGAGCTTGATATCATCCGAGGCCAAATCGCTCCAGTCCCTGCCGCGCACTATGGCTGTTGTGCGCGGCGCAGTGAAAGGCTCCGGCTAGTCCTCTACTATCCAACACCAGTCCGCGCGCCACTCTTCCCACTTGCCGCGGAGCTCTCCTTTCAGATATGACTCCTTCTTGTTCAAGCGGAAGATCCAAGATATTCCCCCGGAGAGGGGAGCGCCGGCCTCTACTCTAGGCATAAAAAAGTGGCGAAACAGCGCTACATTTGGATAGATCCCTATATAGTTTTCGCACAGATGTGCGAAAACCGCCATCGTAAGGATGGCGTTTGGGGTGAAGTCTAGAAGATGAAGGCCGTACGTGTTCATGATGTCGCAGAAAAACTCCGAGAATGGAGGGCACAGGCCGCAGTGAAAGAAGACAGCGAAGAAAAAGTACCCGCCGGGAAGCAGATCTTTGGCGACGGCGGGGTAGACTCTGGTCCGGGGATGAGCCTTGGTCTCCTTGGCCCAGAAGAGGTAATATTTGTTCCAGAGTTCCCTCGCGCTGAGCCTCGGCGCGAAGACTACATTCTTCTTCCGCAGGGCGGCGAGCTTCGCCGCCTGCTCGGATTTCTCCTGCTTGGCCTTCTCCGCTTTCGCTTTCTCGGCCTTCGGAGCCATGGCGGAGGCGGCGGGGGAAGTGGCGAGGAGTTCGACGGCGCCGCTGGTGCGGAAGAGGGCAGAGGAGGTGTGGAGGCAAAGCGCAGCGGGGGGATTTCTGGAGGTTGAAGACGAAGTGAAAGCGGGGGAAGGAAACTGCCCCTGCTCCCTCTGCTTTTAAGGGGGGAGTGGGGGACGTTTCGCCTTTTCCACTAAAGAACGTGGCCACGATCTCTCCCACGGCGCCGCAATCGACGCGTGCCGTTAGGGAGGGGCGCGGCGGATGCGGAAGGGGATTCGGCGTGCCGTGGGCCGCGTGTGCCCATGCACTGTTTTGGGCCTGGCCCAACAGCGCTCGGCACCGTGTGTGGCCCAGGCCCGGGGGCTCCTGTCGGTGTACTAAGATAGGGGTACCTTAGTACCCCAACTTGTGCACGGGCAGTAGCAGCTTCCCGCGGCAGGGCTCACCACGTGCTCGCCGGAGACCTTTCTGGTCCTTATAAAACCATTCAAAAACAAAGTATACAAGACAGGAGATCAAGGCCCCGGCAAGTAGAGCTTTCCGGGAAGGCCGTCCCAGGCTCAAGACTATCACATTTAGCACAAGACCCTGGCAAAAGGAGCTTGCCAGGAAGACCAGAAGACTGCATCCCAGAAGACATGCCTTGGCGCAGCATGCGCCCCGGCAAGGGCCCGGGGAGCGACAAGCTTCCCGGCCCGGCAAGATCAAGACCCTGGCAAGGTGCTTGCCGGGGGAACCTGCGCTGTGTGCCCGCGCTCCAGCTCATCGGCTCACGCGTCGCCCTGGGGCCCTTCCAGGGACGCGTGGCGGATGGCTGTGCAGCCTGGGGGGCACGGTGGCACTCCACGGTGACGAGGCTGTCGCCGTGGCGAACGGAGACACATGGTCGGGAGCTTTTGGGGTCGACGGTGACGGGCATTTAATGCCCTTGTCCCCCACTGTGAAGTTAGGTGAAGACCACTGTTCACGCACTGTTCATGCACTGTTCCCGCACTGTTACAACTACCACCAAAGTTACTTTTTTGCCCTTCTTCTACGTTGGCACCTATCGGTGACCCCTTGAGCTATAAAAGGAGGCCCATGCACAACGTAGAAAGGGTTCGGAACCTAAATAGCTCTCTTGCTCGGTGTAGCTAGCTCTTCAAGCTCCCGAGCTCACAAACTCAATACAAACCAAGCAGGAGTAGGGTTTTACGCGTCCGCGAGGCCCGAACCTGGGTAAACTGCCCGCGTGCGCTCCTCGATCCGCTCTTTGTGCTCCCTCCGCTCCCTCACCGCAACGACAAGGGGCTCCGGTCCCATAGGTGCTCGTGGTGGACAGTTTCCCCCGACAGGCGCACTCATGCCAGTTCCTTCTCGTATTAGGGGTTTGCAGATTAGACATGCAATCCCGGGGTAAAACTTGTCCAACTTAAAAAGATCATGAATTAACTACTACTTCCTCATGAGCTAAAACAGAGGCACAAAAGAGAAATGCTTTTGAATAATTTTGAGATGGTACAAGAAAGTCTTCGTTAGGAATGGCGAGTAAATACCATATATAGGAAGGTATGGTGGACTCATATGGCATAACTGGTTTCAAGGATTTTGGATGCACAAGCAGTCAGTCCGCTTAGTACAGGTGAAGGCTAGCAAAAGACTGGGAGCGACCAACTAAAAGAGCAATGACGGCCATAATCATGCAGAGCGACAAAGCAACATTGAATCGGGCATGGAGGTTATATCACTACTCAGAAATTAAAGATCATCAAGGCTTGATAGACTTTCTTTACAGTCTTAACTATGCGTGAGCATATGCCAAGTCAATCAAAATAAATTCTTGGAGTAAGATATCACTAAACCATACCACATCATAGGCAAACAAATCATGCTGGTACTTCAATAACACATTAAGAACCCCCAGCTATTTGAGACTAACCATAAGAAAACATGAACTACTAAGCACCATTATGCACATAGCATTTTTATCATAGACATATCAACCAGTGCCACAGAAGCCAACTCTCTTAACAAGATAAGCATGATAACTCAAGAGAGTTCCAGAAGCAACAACCTAAACAAAAGCTCTTAAAAAGATAAGCATGAAAACTAAGAGCTAAGCATGACAGCAGCTATGAAAAGATAAAGAACACACACAAGAAGATACGCATGCAAGCCTATGTTGTGTTCTACAGTGGAGTGGAGCGTGTTTATCTCCCAAACAATGAAGGCTAGGATCCAACTTGTTATGAACAGCAAGCAAAGCTAAAGAAAACTAAAAAGGAAACTAAGAGCAAGACGCTCCAAGCATAGCACATAACGCATGAAGTGATTAAAATATAGTGGAACGAAAGACGAACTGATAATTGTTGATGGAGAAGGGGATGCACGGGGGCATCCCCAAGCTTAGATGCTTGAGTCTTCTTGAATATTTCTTGGGGGTGCATGGGGGCATCCCCAAGCTTGAGCGTTTGACCCTCCTGAATCTTCTTTTATCATCTTCCCTCGCACACTTGAAAACTCCCTTCATACATAACTCATCATAATCTGATTAGCGAGGTTAGTACCCACAATAAAATAATTTTTCCCTACTGGAAATAAGGATAATCTTGAAGAGCTACTGTTTCTCAAGATTGCCAAAAGGTTTTTGCAAAGAAAAAGCAAGCTCAAGGTTTGCAAAACGAAGAAAAGGCAAAACAGGACAGAATCTGTGAAAAACAGACCAGCAGGTAGTAAATAATTTTTTCGGGGCACTTCTGCAACTCAAATCAAAAAACTCAGAACAGACGCTCGAAAGCCAATTGTATAGAGCACGCTGTCAAAAAAATTCAGATCAAAAATATGATCCGGTGATTTTATACGAATTTTTCTGTCCAAGGACAGACTCTGTTTTCTGGACAGCACGTCACAACTTTTTAACTTTCTTGCAATCGGAGGCTAAACTTGGCACAAAGCTGAAAAGAAAAGATACAATGATGTTGCTACAGTAGTAACAAACATCAAGACCACTAAAAACTGAAAGAACAAACTGAAAGCAAAGATAACAAGGGTTGTCTCCCTAGAGCTCTTTCTTTATAGCCATAAAGATAGGCTTAAGACTTTAATGATGCTCTCGTAGGAATAAGAGTTGAAGAACAAAACAGAGCATCAAGAAGCAAATACCAAACACATTTAAGCCTAACATGCTTCCTATGCATAGTAATATTGCAATTGAATAATGCATTGAAGCACAAAGCAATAAGCATAGGAAGACAAAACAAGTGCAGCTTCAAAACCTTCAACATAAAGAGAGGGAACTTGATATTATTGAAATATCTATAAGCGTATGTTCCCTTCTCATAATAATTTTCAGTGGGATCACGAATAAACTCAACAATATAAGCATCACATAAAGCATTGTTACCATGATCCACATGCAAAAAGGTACTCTTACTCTCCACATAAGCATAATCTTTCTCATTGGTAATAGTGGGAGTAGGACTATCATAAACAACTTGAAAACTACAGATTAATTGTGTATTAGGAAGATGGTGTTCAACAAGGGAGTAATTCCCTCCATGATTATGACAAGTTTCATAAGGATAATTTCTCCTTATGTCATAGGTACCTTTATAATCACTATAGATTGGAGTTATAACATCATCATAGTAGAGAAGAGCATTATCATTGCTAGCAACTATATTTGTAAACATGTTGTCTTTATTCTTACTAGCAAAAGAATTATCAATTATCACATCACTAGTGGGTAAAGGATTTGCAATCCTATCATCCCCAAGCTTAGAGCTTTCCATATCATCACTTTCAGAGTTGGTACCAAAAAGATTTTCAAGATCATAAGTAGCATTATCATCATTTTCCCAATCACAATAAGTAACATGCATATCATAATCAAAATCATCTTCAATAGTACCTACGGACGTATCATCAAGATGATAATTAAGGCAATAAACTTCACCTTCTTCTTTAAACTTACAACCGTTAGGATAAAAGTTGATGGGAGGAATATGCTCAGACCAGGTTGATACCCATTCTTCTTCCTTCTTGCTCCTCTTCCTCCTCCTCTTCTTTTTCTTCTTCTTCACCTTAGGAGGGAGTGGTTGGAGATGAAGCTTCTCCACATATCCTGGTTTATCATTAGAAACAATAGGGGAAACTTGGGAGAAACTCTCCTTTTTATTAGCAGAAATATAAGAGATATTTTTATACTTTGGTAAAGTTCCCTCCTTTCTAATCTTACTTATGTAATCATTTTTATGGCAATTAACAACACAATAGAGATGGCAATTTTGCAAAGTGTTTTTTATTCCTATGGCATTAACATCTAGCCAAGAAGTCTTTTCTGATAACTCTTCACACATCAAAAATAACATAAGCTCATCATAAAGATCAGGGGTGATCATGTTATCACACAACTGGTTAACAGTTATGTTTTGAAAGTGCGTGCATTGAAAATTAAAGTGACCCTCTATACAGCAAAGTTCACAAGTAAAAGGATAAAGGTCACACAATTCTCTAGCAATTTCATTTAAATCTTTGACCCAAGTGATTGTTCTTTCATGCTTATGTTGCTTACAATACTTCTCTTCTTCAATCATAGGCCTTTCACAAGGTCTATCCACTCCACAAAAATTAACATGCTTATATAAAACTTCATTTTTAGGAATTGGATCATGCATGTTGCAATCATCATGAACAATTTCATTTTCTTTGCAAATCTCTTTAAAAGGTTCATGATGCTTGATCCAATCCTCCTTAGGCATATTAAGATGTGAAGCAAAAGGTTTGAGGAAATCAACGAGGAGTTGAGAATCAAGCCCAAACTTAGCACTAAACTTATTAAAACTTGTAGTTTCAACAAAGGACTTGATGCAATCATACTCATAAATTATACCTGACTCTTTACCTTTGTCGATCTTCCAATCTTCAGTGTTGCGTTGAATTCTTTCAAGGAGTTCCCATTTAGCATCAATCTTTTCGTTTGTGAAAGAACCCATAGAGGAAGCATCGAGCAAATCTTTATCCTGTCGAGAGAGCCTCGCATAGAAATTAGTAATAATCATATCTTTGGGGAGCCCATGGTTAGGACATTTTAGCATTAACGTTTTCAGTCTCCCCCAAGCTTGAGCTATGCTCTCTCTGTCATGAGGATAGAAATTATAAACATAATTCCTATTCTCATAGGCTTCATGAAGAGGATAAAACTTGGAGTAAAAGAGAGACTGGATCTCTTCCCAATCCAGCAGGTGAGAGTCATCTAGTAGCCTATACCATTCCAATGCTTTTCCTTTCAGTGACAAGGCAAATAATTTCCTCATGACTCCATCTCTTGTCAAACCTGAAATCTTAAACAACTCACAAAGTTCTGTAAGTTTCAACAAATGAATACTAGGATTGACTGTCCCATCATAACAGTCATTCCTAATTATTTCAATTATCCCAAGTGGTATTTGGAACGGGATACATTCAGTAGGTGGAGGAGACTTCTCTAACACGTGTGTGGTAAAGCGGCCTTCCCCAAGCAGCGAACTAAGAGTGCGGTTTTCCATAAACATAACTAGTGAAACTAAAAACAAGAAACGAAAAGATTTAATTGCAAGATCTAAAGATATACCTTCAAACACTTACTTCCCCGGCAACGGCGCCAGAAATAGCTTGATGTCTACACACGCTTCTATTCTTGTAGACTATGTTGGGCCTCCAAGCGCAGAGGTTTGTAGGACAGCAGCAATTTCCCTCAAGTGGATGACCTAAGGTTTATCGAACTCAGGGAAGTAGAGGTCGAAGATGGTCTCTCTCAAGCAACCCTACAACTAAGATACAAGAAGTCTCTTGTGTCCCCAACACACCTAATACAACTAGGAGTTGTATAGGTGCACTAGTTCAGCGAAGAGATGGTAAAATATGGATGATAGGAGTGGCAAAGCAAAGTAATATAAATCTGTAATAAAAAGTGCAGCAAGCAAACAAGTGGTAAACGTGAGCACAAATGGTATTGCAATGGTGGAAACAAGGCCTAGGCTTCATACTTTCACTAGTGGCAACTCCCAACAACATTAACATAATCGAATCACATGATATTTCCCATAAAACATGCACTCGGAGGTCATTCCTTTGTGGTCAAGAGAGGACGAGAATTATGTAGGGCTACAAAAGCACACCTCTAAGTTCGTAGTTCTCAATCTATGGATTTCCCAATGTCACCGCGGCCATCCAAAGAGAGTACCACAATCACCACAACATATCTCAAGGATAGTCAAAGAAAAGCACCAAGAGACTCTCAATCTTCAATCAACACACAAAAGAGGAAATCACTCATGAAAATATTCTTCTAATCCATGTCCAATAGACCGCTGTCACCTTGGTCTCGGGGATTATACTAGATAAAGACAAGTGAGTACATCAATCCAATACATAGAGGAAGGGGAAATATCATGGGATCACCCTAGATTAACATAGCCTATGATCACAACGAAGATCACATCATGGGAGAGAGAATTGACCACATAGCTACTGGTAGAAACCTCCGCCCCGAGGAGGAACTACTCCCGCATCATGGAGGGAGGAAGCAACGTCGATGGAGATGAATCCGGGGGCACTTCCCCGTACCGGCAGGATGCCGGCACAGGAATTCTGGTCCCCCGAAACTTGGTGGCGATGGCGGCGGAGATCGGAATTGCTTCTGGAGAAAAGGGTTCTGGAATCAGGGTTTTCGCGACGGGAGAATAAATAGGAGGCCAAGTGGGGCACCAGAGGAGGTGGGAGCAGCCCAGGCGGCCCCCCGGCGCGGCCAGGGGTGGGGCCGCGCCATCAGGGCGCCTGGGGCCCCTCTGGCACCCCTCTGGCACCCCTTCTGGCGCACGGAAGCTTCTGGAGCGCTGATTTTTTATATATTTTTCCTGGAATTTTTCTGGCAATTTAAGTAATGGTAAAACCTGAAATACAAAAACAGCAGAAAACAGAAGCTGGCACTGGGGTGCACTGAGTTAATAGGTTAGTCCAAATATGATCAAAAGTGTATGAAAGTGTATCAAAAGCATAGCAATATCACCCAAAACATGCATGGAGCAAGCAGAAATTATAGATACGTTTGGGACGTATCATGCGGCGGCGGAGAAAGTATGCGCCAACTGCGCCTACAGTCAGCTCGGCAAGCCTAAGGCGAAGGATCCGGGCAGTGGCAATCCGCAACCTACTGTCCTCTGGGGCCAAGTCGCTCCAATCGTTGCCGCGTACTACTGGGGCTTGGCGCCGGGCGGTGAATGCCTGCGGGTTCTCCTCTACAATCCAACACCAATTGGCTCTCCACTCATCCCATTTGCCGCGGAGCTCTCCCTTTAGATACGCCTCCTTCTTGTGGGTCCTCGAGACCCAGGAGATCCCGCCGGACAGAGGCTCTCCTCCCTCAACTCGAGGCGTGAAGTAGTGGCGGAAAAGAGCTACATTGGGGAAGACTCCGACAAAGTTTTCGCACAGATGTGCGAAAACGGCCATGGTCAGAACGACGTTGGGGGTGAAGTCAAGGAGGTGGAACCCGTAGGTGTTCATGATGTCGCAGAAGAACTCGGAGAAGGGCGGGCAGAGCCCGCAGTAGAAGAACAGGGTGAAGAACGCATATCCGCCCGGGAACATTTCGCAAGCAATGGCTGGGAGTACCTTGGTGCGCAGATGCGCCCGCGTCTCCCTCGACCAGAAAAGGTAGAAGGCCTCCCTCAGCTCCTTCGCGTCAAGCTTGGGGGGAAGACGGCCTTCTTCTTCCGCAGCGCCGCGAGCCGCAGCGCCTTGGCCGACTTCGCAGACTTCCCCTTCTCGCCTTTCGAAGCCATGGAGGAGGCGGTGGGGGAGGTCGACGCCGCTGGTGGTGCTAGTGGCGATGGGGCGCGGAGCGCTGCTCTCTTTCGGCCTTCGGGAAGGAGGGGAGCGGCGGAGGTTTCTGAGGATTGAAGCAAGTAACGGGCGGATGGACGAACTACCCCTGTTTCCCCTACTTATAAGGGGGGAGGGGGCAAATGTTCCGCATTTCCAATTAAAGAAACCACCCACGATCTCTCCCACGACGCCGCGATCGACGCGTGCCGTTAGGGGAGGGCGCGGTGGATACGAAGTAAGATACGGCGTGCCGCAGGCCGCGCGTGCCCGTGCACTGTTTTGGGCCTGGCCCAACAGCGCTCGGCACCGTGTATGGCCCAGGCCCGGGGGCTCCTGTCAGTGTACTAAAGTAGGGGTACCTTAGTATCCCGAACTTGTGCACGGGCAGTTGCAGCGTCCCGCGGCAAGGCTTGCCGGGCGACCGCCAAGATCCTCCGTGGTTCCCTTGGAGCCATTCAAGAACAAAGTATCTAAGTCAAGGAGACAAGGCCCCGGCAAGAGGAGCTTGCCGGGAAGGCCACTCAAGGCACAAGACCACTCAAGGCACAAGGCCCTGGCAAGAGGAGCTTGCCGGGAAGACCAACCAAGGCATTTCAAGGAATTTGCCGCGACGCGCCACGCGTCCCGGCAAGGCCCGGTGAGCGACAAGCTCCCGGAAGCGACAAGATAGCAACCGCGGCAAGGCGCTTACCGCGGCAAGCTTACACTCAGTACCCGCGCTCCAGCGCATCCACCCACGTGTCGCTCTGGGACCATCCCAGGCGCACGTGGCAGAAGGCTGTGCAGCCTGGGGTACACGGTGGCAAGCAGCGATGACAAGGCTACCGTCGTGGCGGACGGTGGCGCCCCTGACGGCCACTTTTTGCACTGTTTGGGCGACGGCGACGGGCATTTAATGCCCTTGTCCCCTGCCGTCAGGGTTAGGTATGGAACACTGTTCCAACTACCACCCTTTTTACATTTTTACCCTCAACTGCGTTGCCACCTGTCGGTGACCCCTTGAGCATATAAAAGGAGGCCCATGTGCAACGTAGAGGGGGTTCCGATTCCGGTTAGACATTCGAACACTCTCACGCTCGGTCTGGCTAGCCGCTGGCGTATACCATAGCTCCTTGCGCTCCCGAGCCAAGAACTCAATACAAACCAAGGCAGGAGTAGGGTTTTACGCATCCTTGCGGCCCGAACCTGGGTAAACTGCTCGTGTGCTCGCCTCGATCTGCTCTTCGTGCATCCTCCGCCCCCTGCCGTACCGAAAAGGGGCTCCGGTCCCATAGGTGTTCGTGGGCGATCAGTTTCCCCGACACTGGGCCATCGTGGCCACCCCGTAAGGCGGTTGGTGCCCTTCTTTTGTCACAAGAAAGCTAATATCCGGATAAAAATCATGTCCACAATTCAGCCCAATCAGAGTTACGGATCTCCGGGAATATAAGAAATGGTGAAGGGTCAGAATCTGGGAACGCGGAAACAGAGAGAGATAGAGAGACAGATCCAATCTTGGAGGGGCTCTCGCCCCTCCACCGCCATGGAGGCCATTGACCAGAGGGGAAACCCTTCTCCCATCTAGGGAGAAGGTCAAGGAAGAAGGAGATGGAGGGGGCTCTCTCCCCCCTCGCTTTCGGTGGCGCCAGAGTGCCACCGGGGCCATCATCGTGTCACAACGATCTACACCAACACCTCCATCATCTTCACCAACATCTCCATCACCTTCCCCCATCTATCTACAGTGGTCCACTCTCCCTCAACCCGTTGTACCCTCTACTTAAACATGGTGCTTTATGCTTCATATTATTATCCAATGATGTGTTGCCATCCTATGATGTCTGAGTAGATTTTATTTGTCCTATCGGTGATTGGTGAATTGCTATGATTGATTTAATTTGCTTGTGGTTATGTTGCTATCCTTTGGTGCCCATCATATGAGAGTGCGCGTGGATCACGCCATAGGGTTAGTTGTATGTTGATAGGACTACGTATTGGAGGGCAAGAGTGACAGAAGCTTCAACCTAGCATAGAAATTGATGTATACGGGATTGAAGGGGGGCCAATATATCTTAATGCTATGGTAGGGTTTTACCTTAATGAATGTTAGTAGTTGCGGATGCTTGCTAATAGTTCCAATCATAAGTGCATAGAATTCCAAGTCAGGGATGACATGCTAGCAGTGGCCTCTCCCACATAAAACTTGATATCGGTCTAGTAACGTAGTCAATTGCTTAGGGGCAATTTCGCAACTCCTACCACCACTTTTCCACACTCGCTATCACTAACTTTATTGCTTCTTTCTCTTAACAGCCCCTAGTCTTTATTTACATGCTCTTTATATTCTTGCAAACCTATCCCACAAAAACTACAAAGTACTTCTAGTTTCATACTTGTTCTAGGTAAAGCGAACATCAAGCGTGCGTAGAGTTGTATCGGTGGTTGGTAGAACTTGAGGGAATATTTATTCTACCTTTAGCTCCTCGTTGGGTTCGACACTCTTACTTATCGAAAGAGGCTACAACTGATCCCCTACACTTGTGGGTTATCACCAGAACGGGTTTAGATTGCTTTTCGGTGGCAACAGAGGCTTGCGGCGGCAGAATTCCCGATCTAGGTTTTTTTCTGAAGGTTTCTGTATATATAAGAGGGGTTGGAGTCGGGAACAAGTAAGGGGGGTCTCCGGGCTGTCCACGAGATAGGGGGCGCGCCCCCCACCCTCGTGGGCAACCCGGGACTCATCTGGTCCACCTCCGGTACACCTTGGGCTTCTTCTGGTCCAAAAACAACCTCCGTTGAGTTTCACGTCAATTGGGCTCCGTTTGATATTCCTTTTCTGGGATACTCGAAAACAAGGGAAAAACAGAAACTGGCACTAGGCTCTGGGTTAATAGGTTAGTCCCAAAAATCATGTAAAAGTATATATTAAAGCCCATTAAACATCCAAAACAGATAATATAATATCATGGAACAATCAAAAATTATAGATACGTTGGAGATGTATCAGGAGGGAGTCAATCTCCATCAACATCTTCACCAGCACCATCTCCTCTCAAACCCTAGTTCATCTCTTGTATCCAATCTTTGTATCAAAACCTCAGATTGGTACATGTGGGTTGCTGGTAGTGTTGATTAATCCTTGTAGTTGTTGCTAGTTGGTTTATCTGGTGGAAGATCATATGTCCAGATCCATTATGCATATTAATATACCTCCGATTATGAACATGAATATGATTTGTGAGTAGTCACGTTTGTTCCTGAGGACATGGGAGAAGTCTTGCTATAAGTAGTCATGTGAATTTGGTATTCGTTCGATATTTTGATGAGATGTATGTTGTCTTTCCTCTAGTGGTGTTATTTGAACGTCGACTACATGACACTTCACCATTGTTTGGGCCTAGAGGAAGGCATTGGGAAGTAATAAGTAGATGATGGGTGTGATGGCCTGGCTTATTAGGGATGATAGACTACTCATATCAATAAGGAATTCCTTCTTTTCCGGGAGCCCATTCGGATAGAACTCCAAAGTTAAGCGTGCTCTGCTTGGAGTAGTTTCAGGATGGGTGACCGACCGGGAAGTTGCTCCCGGGTGCGCACGAGTGAGGACAAAGTGCGCAGAAAAGACTAGTATTGATATGTGAGGCCAGTCTAGATCCCGCCAGGAGTAACGACCACCGGCGGGTGTGTCCGGGGCGTTACAAGTTGGTATCAGAGCCGACCCTCGCGGTTACACGGATGTTTGCGGACAGTTTGCAGTCATGTTGTGCATGACGTTTGTGACCCGTCGTGGCACACGGCATGGCACATGTGTTGTCCTAGAAGCACATACGGTTGTGCCAAGAGGGAACGTTCCTGTGGCCCGACGAGGACGTCGGTTCCTCTGAGTGAGGGTGTATGTGATGGCCTGGCTTATTAGGGATGATAGACTACTCATATCAATAAGGAATTCCTTCTTTTCCGGGAGCCCATTCGGATAGAACTCCAAAGTTAAGCGTGCTCTGCTTGGAGTAGTTTCAGGATGGGTGACCGACCGGGAAGTTGCTCCCGGGTGCGCACGAGTGAGGACAAAGTGCGTAGAAAAGACTAGTATTGATATGTGAGGCCAGTCTAGATCCCGCCAGGAGTAACGACCACCGGTGGGTGTGTCCGGGGCGTTACAATGGGTTGCTAGAGTGACAGAAGCTTAAACCCTAGTTTATGTGTTGCTTCGTAAGGGGCTTATTTGGATCCATATGTTTCATGATATGGTTAGTGTCAGGGATATTACTAGCAGGTATGAACCGGCTAGTGTAAACCGGCTTAGTTATATTATACTTGGTTGTAATATTTAGTAAAGGCTACGGCCCATAAAATCTTAGGGCCCATGTATAGAATTATGGTTTGTAAACCGCCAAGCGATGTAACTTGAGAGATAAGGAAGAAAGGACAGAGACCGAGGCGGACACGAGTATGAGCCGGCCTCGGGACTCTGTAAACCGGACCAGGCGTCACCTCTATATAAAGAGACGACCCGGCGACGGTTCAGGGACAAGCAAGAATCAACCCGTCGAGATTACAGGCAAGCGATCCGCTCCCTGTAAACCGACGCCCAAGCAATACCAAACCAACTAGACGTAGGCTTTTACCTTCATCGAAGGGGCCGAACTAGTATAAACTCTCTGTGTCCTTTGTGTGCTATGAACCCCTTCAAGCTAACCCGTGCGATGGTTCCATCATCAAGTCCGTTAAACCGGACATCTGCCGTGCTAATTCCACGACAGTTGGCGCCCACCGTGGGGCCTCCGCACGATGGTTTCGAGTTCTTGAAGGGCAGCTTTGAAGGGCTCAAGGGTTACGCGGTCGGCCGGATGACCAAGAGTCGCCGCGGCCGGATCTACATCGACGACGCAGGTTGGGGACCGGAGGCCGATTCAATCGAATACGGGTACCGGGTTCCCTTCGATGGCATCCAAGTCTTCATTAGCAAAATCGGCGAACCGGGACCTGAGCCGGACATCTTCCCCAACATCGTCGAGCCGGCTCAGCGTGCGAGATCGGCCCGGATTCAGCCCGCCATGAAGCACGTGTTAGTTGGAGCAATCCACGGAGTTCGAGCCGAAGACGGATCGGAATCCGATGGTGCAACAGTTGTCTACTCCGACGACAAATCTTCATCCGGAGAAACTGAGTCTCTGTATCAGTTGCAGGACGGCCGGTCCGAGGGCGAGTCCGATGGAAACAGTATTCCGGACCCCTTCGACCCGCCAAACCGGGTGGCTGTCTTTATGGCCGGTTCACAGCCCCCAGTGAACGGGAGGACAGCAGAAGCTGGTGTAGGGGGGAGTGGCCGGGTCCTCTCACCTACTGACGTTCTATCCACCTTGATCGACGAGTGCACAGCTAAAGCGGTGGAAGCAATAGCTCCAGCAGACAAGGCGCAGCATGATGCAGAGCTCCTTCAGTTAAAGGACCGGATTGATTAATTAAAGGAGGATCTGAAAGCAGAGAAGGCAATGATAGCAAGGAGGCAAGCAGAATTGGATGATCAGGCTTTTCACCTAAGGATGGAGCAGGCCTCTACGCAGGGAGTAAGAAGTCGGAAGTACCAATCTCGTATACCGCCGGTTTACGAAGCCACGGATCTGTTTAGAACACGAGGGGCAGGGACTAGCAATAATCCCGCTTTAAGCCGAAGGGCACCCCCAGTCAGGGATGAGCCGGTTCAGCAGCCTATTGCGGAGCAAGACCGGCGGATCACGTCTACACCTCACCCATCAGGTCACTATTCGAACCCGTTGGATAACATCGTTGCTGCTGCAGCACGATTGGCCGCTTTACCCGACGAGGGGACGTCCCGTGTAGCATTGGAGGCGCATCGGGTCAAGGAACTGCTTAATACAGCATTGATACAGCAGCAAGCATATTCTCATAGCAGGGAAAGGCTACATTCAACACCACGTCCTAGCCGGAGTTACACTAGGCATTGGGAAGAGCCAGAAGTGTCTAGCAGTGAACGCAGGTGGCATCAGCGCAGACAGGATAATCCGGCAGGTGCCACGGCACCAGCTCCGGATATAAACCGGGTTAGATCAGGAGCCCGGGAAGAGGTTCGTCAAACGACGCCGGTTCACACAGCCACAGCAGAAACAGGAGTTACGACGAGTTCTTTTGGGGTGCAATGTCTTATCCCCGCTTTACGGAGTGTCAAGCTGCCTAAAGATTTTAAAGGGCCCCGCAAGGTACCTAATTACACAGCGGATTTAGCTCCAGAAGCTTGGGTTGAAGGTTATGAGATGGCCATGGAGATGCTGGACGTGGATGAATCGGCTTGTGCAAAGTACTTTACTATGATGCTGGAGGGTACAGCCCGGACCTGGCTGAAGGGTTTACCCCCGAATTCCATCGGATCATGGGGGGAACTACGCAGCCAGTTTATCAAAAACTTCAAAGATACATGCAAGCAGCCGATGTTAGTGGTGGATCTAGCAGCTTGTGTGCAAGGAGAGCAGGAGTCTACGGCTGCTTGGGTGCGGAGAGTAGCGGAGATCTTGCACTCTTCGAATGGTATCAATCCTAGTACAGCGATAGTGACTTTGGAAAACAATTGCAGGTTTGAATATTTAAAGTTAAAACTAGGACGGCTTAAAAGGGATTGCAATGATATGGGAACTCTCATGAGTGCTCTGGTAAAATATGGGGACTCTGATAATACCAAGTATCCAGAGGCTGAAGGAGACAAGGCAGGGAAGGTTAACAAGCCTGGTAAACCGGCGCAAGTTAATCCGGTGACTACAAGTTTCTTGGGTAAACGAAAGGCAGAAGGTGGTTCTGACTTCGTGGCCAATACTCAAGTTCAAGGGGGTTTTCAGCGTAGCATGGGCAACCCACCTCCACAAACCGGCGGAGGGGCCGTTAGCTGGGACCAAGAGTTAGATCAGCCTTGTCCGAAGCATGGCTCGAGAAATCGACCGGCAAAACACACTATAAGAGAGTGCAGACCCCTTATGGAAGCAATAGTGGGCCGCTTTAAACCTGATGACAGGCCTCCAAATGGCAGTTCAGGACCAGGATTTTATGGTCCGAGTTATCAAGGGAACAGCTCCGGATCAGGATATAGAGGCAACAACAATGGTTATCAAAACCGAGGCAGTAATCAAAATGGTCAAGGAAGTTATAACAACCAGGGCAATCAGCCACACAATCAGGGCGGTTACAATAACCAAGGCAGTCAACAGCAGGGCCAAGGGAATTACAATAATCAGGGGAATCAGCAGCGTCAGCAACAGCAGCCGCAATCCGGATATCAGAGTAATCCGAAGGAATTGAGCAGTGGGCAATATCATGTCTTCACCACAAGTCTGTGTAAACGAGATCAGAAGGTTTTGAATCGGGCTGTTAACGCGGTTGAACCGGCAACACCGCAATTTCTACGCTGGTCAGAGCAGCCCATTGTATGGAGTAGGGAAGACCACCCAATGCGGGTGGATAATCCGGGCCACTTGGCCTTGGTGGTGGCACCCCAGGTGGGAGGTTATAAATTCACTAAGGTTCTCATGGACGGTGGTAGCAGCATCAATATCTTGTACTATGAGACTTTTCGTCGTATGGGCCTGACGGATAAGAATCTAAGGCAATCAAACACGGTGTTCCATGGGGTGGTCCCAGGTAAGTCGGCTTATCCGGTTGGAAAGATTGACTTGGAAGTTACCTTTGGAGATGAGCATGATTCCAGGTCAGAGATGATAACTTTCGAAGTCGTCAAGATCAAAAGCCCTTATCATGCTCTGTTTGGGAGGACGGTTTATGCTAAGTTTATGGCTAGGCCATGTTATGTTTATCTGCAGCTCAAAATGCCGGGTCACAAGGGCACGATCACGGTTCATGGAAGTCGCAAGATAGCAGTGGAATGTGAAGAGGGAGATGTAGCTTATGCGGAGGCGGTATGTGCCACAGAAGAGTTGAAATTTTATAAAGATAATGTTGATCCGGCAGATATGACTCCGCTGAAGAAGCCAACTACAGAGCATGATCCGGCGTTGAAGTTTAAATCGGCAGAGGAGACCAAGCAAGTTGATTTTGTGCCAGGAGATTCGTCCAAGCAGTTCACTATCAGTGCTAACCTTGATCCCAAATAGGAAAGCGCGCTCATCGAGTTCATCCGTGAGAACCGGGATATTTTTGCATGGAAGCCTTCTGACATGCCAGGTATACCGAGGGAACTCGCTGAGCACAGCCTTAACATTGATCCGAAATATAAACCGGTTAAACAATATTTGCGCCGCTTCAACGAAGAGAGGCGCAAGGCTATAGGGGAAGAAGTGGCCAGGCTCTTGGCCGCAGGATTCATAGTGGAAGTCTTTCACCCAGAGTGGTTGGCTAACCCGGTGCTGGTGTTAAAGAAGAATGGGAAGTGGAGAATGTGTGTGGACTACACAGACCTCAACAAGGCTTGCCCAACTGATCCTTTCGCTCTCCCTCGCATTGACCAGATCATCGATGCTACAGCGGGATGTGAGCGGCTAAGCTTTTTGGATGCATACTCAGGATATCACCAGATCAAGATGGCAGTTAAAGACCAAGAGAAGACAGCTTTCATAACCCCTTTTGGTGCTTTTTGCTATGTATCTATGCCTTTTGGGCTTAAGAGTGCGCAAGCAACTTATCAGCGTTGCGTTCAGAATTGTCTTAAAGGGCAGATAGGGAGGAATGTTCATGCCTACGTGGATGACATTGTGGTTAAATCAAGGAAGGAAGAGACAATGATAGAGGATCTTAAAGAAACTTTCAACAATCTTCGAGCTTATAAGATGATGCTTAATCCGGAGAAGTGTGCCTTTGGTGTTCCGGCAGGTAAACTACTGGGATTCTTGGTCTCAAACAGAGGAATAGAAGCTAATCCGGAGAAAATCAAGGCCATCACATCTTTAACTAAATCGGTTTGCATCAACGATGTTCAGCGTATCGCTGGCCGGATCACAACGTTAAGCCGGTTCATCAGCCGTTTGGGAGAGAAGGTGATCCCGCTTTACCAGATGCTGAGGAAAACAGACCGGTTTATATGGAGTGATGAGGCGAACGCGGCATTTGAGGATCTGAAGCGGCAACTGGTGAAGCCGCCGGTCTTGGCTGCCCCTGTTGATAAGGAGCCGTTGCTGTTATACGTTGCTGCCAATGCACGGGCAGTCAGCGTCGCAATCGTGGTTGAGCGCAAGGAAGCAGGAAAGGAACACCCGGTTCAGCGCCCGGTTTATTACGTGAGTGAAGTACTCATTGAATCCAAGCAGAGGTACCCACATTGGCAGAAGCTGGTGTATGGTGTGTTCATGGCAAACCGGAAGCTGAAGCACTATTTCCAAGGTCATCCGATAACTGTGGTTAGTTCAGCACCGTTGGGGGACATAATCCAGAACAGGGAAGCTACAGGCAGAGTAGCAAAGTGGGCCATTGAGCTCAGCCCACATGAGTTGAAGTATGTACCACGCACCGCTATAAAATCACAGGCATTGGTGGATTTCATCAATGATTGGACGGAGTTGCAAACCGCTGAGGATAAACCGGATCTTATGTACTGGACGATTCACTTTGACGGTTCAAGACAGTTGGAGGGCTCGGGGGCTGGAGTTGTCTTAACTTCCCCCCGAGGTGATAAATTTTGTTACGTCCTCCGCCTATTGTTTCCTTGCACTAACAATGCAGCAGAATATGAAGCATTACTTCATGGCTTGCGGCTGGCAAAGGAGATGAACTTGAGCTGGGTTAAGTGCTTTGGCGACTCAGATTTGGTGGCACAGCAAGTTTCAGGCAAGTGGGATTCAAGAGATCCCCTCATGGCAGCCTATAGACGAGAAGTTGAAGTAGTTGCAGGATATTTCAAAGGGTATCAGGTGGATCATATAGACCGGCGACGGAATGAAGCGGCCGATGCTCTAAGCCGGCTGGGTTCCCAACATAAACCGGTGCCACCAAATACTTTTTTGGATGAATTGCACAGTCCTTCGGTTCAAATACCATCAGAGGAAGACCTAGCTGTTCCTGATCCGGAGGCACAGTTAGTTGCAGCGCTTCATGTTATTCTAGATTGGACGCTGCCTTATTTGGCATATCTGAGTCGAGGAGAGCTGCCGGACGATGAAGAAGAAGCACGGCAGATAATCCGGCGTTCTAAATCCATGACAATTGCAAACGGAGAGCTTCATCACCGCAGTACTTCTGGAGTGTTTCAGCGGTGTGTGTCAGCGGAGGAAGGTTGTGAGATTCTTCGCGAGATCCATGAAGGGGATTGTGGTCATCATGCCGGTTCAAAGTCATTGGTGGCTAAAGCGTTCTGGCATGGCTTCTATTGGTTAACCGCTCATGCTGATGCGGCAGATCTGGTCCGGAAGTGTGATGCTTGTCAGAAATTTTCGAGACGTGCTCTAGTTCCGGCGCAAGAGCTCCGGATGATACCAATAACTTGGCCGTTTGCAACTTGGGGGCTTGATATGGTCGGACCCTTCAAGCGATCCCAAGATCAGAAAACTCATCTATTAGTAGCAGTGGATAAGTTTACAAAATGGGTTGAAGCAGAGCCTATAAGCAAGTGTGATGCGGGGATGGCAGTCAAATTCATCAAAAAGGTAATTTTCCGGTTTGGCTTTCCGCACAGCATCATCACAGACAATGGCACCAATTTATCTCAGGGTGAGATGGAAGAATTCTGTCAACGAGAACATATTCGTTTGGATGTATCTTCGGTGGCCCATCCCCAATCTAATGGTCAGGCCGAAAGGGCAAATCAGGAGATTTTACGAGGTATCAAGCCCCGGCTTATGACTCCTTTGCAGAGAACCCCAGGATGTTGGGTTGAGGAGTTACCATCTGTTCTTTGGAGTATCAACACTACACCAAACCGGTCCACAGGTTACACACCTTTCTTCATGGTCTATGGAGCTGAAGCAGTCCTTCCAAGTGATATCCGTCATGATTCACCAAGGGTAACGGCTTATGTTGAAGCGGCCAACGAAAGAGCAAGGCAAGACAGTTTGGACCGGCTGGACGAAGAGCGTGATATAGCTGCGGCACGATCTGCAATTTATCAACAAGACTTGCGCAGATATCATAGCCGCCGGATCAAAAGCAGAACATTCCAGGAGGGTGACTTAGTACTCCGGCTCATCCAAGATCAAACAGATATGCACAAGCTATCCCCACCTTGGGAAGGGCCCTTTGTGGTCAGTAAGAATCTACACAACGGTTCATATTACCTGGTGGACGTTCGAGAACACAAGGACTCACGGACATCAGAAGAGGAGACGAAGAGGCCATGGAACATCGCCCACCTGCGGCCCTACTATACTTGAGCTATGAGCTCCACTGTATCCTATGTATATATTATGATTAATGAATAAACCAGCACCCTCGGTAAACCGGGGGCTCAGCCTTTTCCAAATACAAAAATCTTGTGAGGACAACTCTGCATGTTTTATCATATGTTATATTTCAACATATTGGCCGGTTTAAAGTTGATTTTTTGCAGAGTACACAGAAGCAATAAAACTCTCTCAAGAGCATGCGGTCACATCCGGTTCAAGAGAGGACGCTTCAAGATCTACCCGTGATTCCATGGAGCCAGGGAAAGCTATATGAACAGTCGGGTTTACCCGCATCCATCAATCGGCCCTCTGAAAAGATGGATAATCCACATTCAGTGATTGGCTAGGCCCTCTAGAAAGATGGATAATCCACATCCAGTGATTGGCTAAATTGTTTATGATGGTTCAAATAGAAAGATGGATAATCCACAACATCGGCCCTCTGAAAAGATGGATAATCCACATTCAGTGATTGGCTAGGCCCTCTGGAAAGATGGATAATCCACATCCAGTGATTGGCTAAATTTTTTCTTACGGTTCCAACGGCCCTCTGAAAAGATGGATAATCCACATTCAGTGATTGGCTAGGCCCTCTGGAAAGATGGATAATCCACATCCAGTGATTGGCTGAACCTTGCTTTGAGCCTGGCAGCTCTTAAAAAGCCTCGACTACATGGTTTTATTTGCAAAATTTGCATCTTTGGTGTTTATGTTTTATAACTCTTTAAACCGGAGTGGAACAGCTACAGAAGCTAACCACATATCTATAAAGTGAAAAGTCTGGGTCATGAATACCAGCATGAATAAACCGGTGTTCATTATAACCCGTATCATCCATCAGGCAACAAGCCACAAATTTCTGAACAAAGTTTTCAGAACAAGATAAACCGGTGTCTGTTATCAAAACCCGGGTTTGTTATTGGATCCATGAAGATCTTCATCAAGAAATTTTGAGTTCTAACGGATTAAGAGTATTGAGCATATTTGGTCTCAGGTATAAAATTATTTCCGATATGAGTATATACTGGTTTGATATGTTGAAAGAACAATTTAATCCGTCTAGTGGTAAACCGCTAGGACATATTTTCAGTTTTACTCATGCAGGAACAGATGATACGTAAGATAAGCGACATCAGCCAAAATTTCAATTGGCAAACGCCAAATCAGAATATCCGGATCAAAGCAGATAAAGTTTCAGCTATCCTATTACAAGGCATAGCAAGCCGGACGGTTTACAAGATTGTTTAAAACAGGGCTGCAACTACAAACAATAAGTTCTGAGCTATGCTTCCTCCTGCTGCGACGGCTGGGCATCACCTTGATCCGGAATATCTTCGTCCTCTTGAAGCGGTTGGAAGTCCGGAACACGCCAATCAATCTTCGTCAAAGCCCGGAAATACATCTCTTCGCTGATAAGTTCAGAAGGTTCGATATCTGGAGCGAAGGTATGAGGGTGAACCGGTGGGATTAAATTGACGGTGTCATAAACCGGCCGCTCCACCTGCTCGTTTTGCAAGTCGTACCCCGGATGATACCTGGATAAATCGGATTCAGCTGCAAGCTTGCTGGCGAGGGGGCGCATCTCCTTCGTCAAGACGTGGAGATCCTTCGCGATAAAAGTAGAACCGTCTTCTTTAGTATCAGGAAATCCAGTCAGAGCTTCTTCCAGATCAAGATCCGGGACCCAGGCTTTAGCCCTGGTAAGTGCCAGGAGGGCACCGCCTCGAGCAGCAGATTTTTTAACTTCTTCAAGACGAACCGGCGGAACAGATAACTTTTCCAACGTGCCTTGAATAGTTGTGGGGGCCGGTTTACCAAAGGATGTTGCACTAATGATCCTCTGAGCGCCGGAATACAGCTGCTCGACCAAAGTGTAACATGCCTTAAGTTTCTTCCGTAGGTCATCCCCAAGATGGGTGACACGGCGCCCTGCATATAAATATCACGGTTAAACCGGCACAGATGGAAGATCGCAGGGATAAAGCAGGAGTTCAGATCATACTTACCAAAGATTGCAGAAGTCATCAACTCAATTTGCTGCTTTAAACCGGTTAACTCTTCAGTAACCGGATTAAGCGCCCCTTCAGCATCTTGAACCCTTTTCTCCAGCTCTTTCTTCTGAACCTCAAAAGTGGTCTGTTCTTCTTCAAAGAATTTTTTCAGATCTTCAGCGGTCTTTAAACTCACCTGAAGATCTTTCTTGGATTTCGAAGCGGCAGACTCTGTCTCAGCAAGACGGTTCCGAAGTTCATTGATCTCATCAGCATTCCGGTTTAAGTCAGCCTGCGAGTACAATCAAGTGATAAGAAGTGAAAATCAGACAAGTCGCAAGCACACAAACAAGTTGTCTACTTGACACTTGGGGGCTAATGGCAGTTGAAGCAATAAACAGCAGCAATTCAAAGTTACAAGTCTCAAGCACACAAGCAAGTTGTCTACTTGACACTTGGGGACTAATGGATAATTGAAGTATCAGCAGAAATTTTCTACAAGTATCAAATACATAAACAAGTTATCTACTTGATACTTGGGGGCTAATGTAAAGATCAATTGTTCAAACTATAAAGTTCCGGTTCACCTTCAGCACGCAGCTAAACCGGAACTTGGGGGCTGTTATGGGATAGAAGCATATCAAAAGCGCAAAGTCAGAAGAAAATGATTACCTCATATTTTTCCTTCATCAAGTTGACCAAGCCCGCTTCGTAATCTCGGCTACTGTGGAGCCGGTTTAAGTACCCGGAATAGATTTCTTGGGCACTCATATCGGCAAGATTGGATAACTCAGTACTCCATTTACCCTTCTCTTTATATAATTTCTCTGTTTTAGCCGTATGTTTGGCTAAAACGGTGGGCTCAGCCGGAGCAACAAAAGCAGTCCCAGTCACTTCAACTTCTGGAGAAGCAGGTGCTGTTGGTGGAGCTGTATTGTGAACCGGACTAGGAGATGCCGGATTAACTTGAGGAGAGTTGGCCCGGGCAGGACTTGACGGATTGTGGACATCTTCAGCAGTAGGATTCTCGGGTACTGAGATATGATCCGTAGGCGCAGGATCTTCAAGAGGAGCTATGGGCTCGCCTTCTGGAGGAACGGTCGTTGCCGGATCAACCGCCGGATCATCTACAGAAATCTCAGCAGTGGGTTTGTTTGCCTTTTGTTTCTTACTAGGCTTTGGCTTGCTGAAAAAAGTTTGCAAAATGAGTTAACATTGTGAAGCAAAAAGTAATCATAAACCAGATAAGTTAAAAGGACTTACCCTGGGACGGTTTTCAGTGGGGGAAGCTGCGTGGCAGTCGATTCACCAGAAGAAGATAGTGGAGTTTCCTGATAATCAGGGTCAGACGGTTTAAGAGGTTTTCGGATAAGCCCGGCCTTGGGATGAAGGAGGGTCGGAGAAAGTATCACCTCAGCACGGCGCTTCCGAGTCGGAGTTAGAGAAATCCCGGATGATTCCACTGCCAGGCCGCTATGGCGAGTGGTCCGGCGAAGAGCTTCATGTTGTTGTTTCTTCAAAAGAAAATTAGGATCCAATTGAGCATAAGGGTGAGAAAATTGGTATTTCCGGACGGTCCGACGACTTTTTTGTGGAAGAGGTTCTGAATCGGAGGAAAGGATAGCTACCTCAATTTCAGCCGGGTTATCACCTTCAGCCAACTCCTGTGGAAAGTTATCATTAGATACACATATGAGCACAAGCAAGCAAATTAAAGCCGGATTAGTTCATACCTCAGAGTCCGGATCGTCCTCCTCAGCATGAGAACTAGAGCCTCCGGCCGCTTTTCTCTTCTTATTTGCAAGGGTTTTTCGGCGTGGCTGCTTGCCGGTTTTCTCCTGAGGTTTTCTTTTCCAGAAAGGATCATCGGCCTCTTCAGATAGACAGTTAGAAGACGGTTTACATAAACGGATTAAAAATATATACAAGAAAGCAAAACTTACTGCAGGCAGTCTGTTCTTCTTGTAATACGGAGCTAATCCGACTTTGCTGCAGTCTGCCAAGGAGACGTTGAGCATCTTCTTGGCCGATTCAATAACCTCCGATTTAGAAAGTTTATCCTTGGTAAACCGTTGAGGGTCGTCCGGTTTACCAGAATACTGGCACATCAACTGCGACCGCCGACTCAAAGGAAGAATACTCCAAGAGAGCCAACAGCGCATAAAATATGTTCCAATTAAACCGTTGGCCATGAAAGCTTTCAGTCTGGAAAGCTGGGATGCAAACCGGGTCCGTTCAACGGAGCTGAGTCGTTGTGGCAGAGGATGATCTTCCGGAAGACGGTGTTCGTGATAACCCGGCAGTGGGTTCTCCCCTTCAGGAGAAGTGTCAACACAGTAAAACCATGATTTATTCCACTCCTTTGGGTGCGTGTGGAGAGCGGCGTGGGGAAAGACAGCGTCTCTCCTTTTCTGGATACTAACACCGCCGAGTTCCTGATGCGGTCCGCTGGTGAATTCTGTGCGCCGGTTCAGGTGAAAGAAATCCCGGAACAGATCAACAAACGGTTCTTCTTGCAGATACACCTCTGAGAATACTTGGAAGTCACAAATATTGGAGATAGAGTTTGGACCTATGTCCTGAGGATGGAGTTGAAAGGCGGCGAGTACATCCCGGAAAAACTTTGAACCGGGGGGTGTGAAGCCTCGAGTTATGTGATCAAAGAAAACAATAACCTCCCCTTCTCTGGGGGTAGGAGGGCATTCATTTCCTGGAGCCCACCACTTCAAAATGGATTGAGGGCCCAAAGTACCAATTTCAGAAATTTTGACCAAGTCTTCTTCCGTGATGATGGAAGGGACCCAATCACAGGAGACAAACTGCTTGGCCATAGTGATAGAAGGACAAGTACTGAAAAAAGATAAAGTGTAAAACTGGATTATGCGAGTATAGCAGGATAAACCGGAAGATATCTACAAAGATTACGTAACGGTTTAGACAGGGGACTAATGATATGGTTAAACCGGCAATAACAGGGAGCTATGTCACTGCCGGTTCATGACAGCAAAAGAGGAACAGCTAAACCGTCACGTTCAACTCCAAAAAATTTACAGGAACAGGGCATGACAGTATAAACCGGAGTATACTTAGCAGATTTATAAAGGGAAGGAAACAAGTTTTGACACACAACTAGGGCAGAACAGATCTGGATATGCAAGAAAAGGAAAAATAAATACGTGAAGACACGGGAAGAACTACAAGGGTAATGGACGGAGCGGATGAATCTACAGGTTATATAAAGTAACAAGATCTAAAGCATAGAAGCAACAAAATAAAGGCAGGATCTAAAGGCAGAACGTAAAGGTTAAAGTTTCAGTGTACAAAGCGAAGCTCTCGTAGAGGCTCTAATGGCGGAAGCGCAAGGAAGAACCCTAGAAGACGCAGATCTATAATGAGGAAGAAAGGCATACCTGGAACGATGGAGATCGGCGGCGGAAGCTCTCTGGTCAAGTCAGGTTGATGCAGAGGCCAGGGAGGTCTTGACTCGGCGAGGCAACGGCGGCGCTTCAAGCTCGGGCGTCAATGGCGTCTTGAAGCTCGGGCGACGGACGAAGGAAGAAGATGCGGGAAGAGAATAAACGGATGGGGGCAGCAGTATTTATAAGGGAAGGACAGATATGAAGCGACAGGTGCGGGATTCGAGGGAGCAAAGATCGGATAAAGATCCCCTGACGCCTCGATTTTCGGGATAACCATTAAAACAAAGTCACAGTACAGCTCGCAGCGTTAAATGCGGAGATGATGTCACGGTCAGATTCAATGATTCTCGAGGATGACGTCAGAGCCGGTTTACAAGAAATGAGAAGGCACAGAAGAAAGTCATACAAGACAAGGGAGATTGATATGAACAAGTTCAAATCATTCTGGGGCCTAATGTCAGGGATATTACTAGCAGGTATGAACCGGCTAGTGTAAACCGGCTTAGTTATATTATACTTGGTTGTAATATTTAGTAAAGGCTACGGCCCATAAAATCTTAGGGCCCATGTATAGAATTATGGTTTGTAAACCGCCAAGCGATGTAACTTGAGAGATAAGGAAGAAAGGACAGAGACCGAGGCGGACACGAGTCTGAGCCGGCCTCGGGACTCTGTAAACCGGACCAGGCGTCACCTCTATATAAAGAGACGACCCGGCGACGGTTCAGGGACAAGCAAGAATCAACCCGTCGAGATTACACGCAAGCGATCCGCTCCCTGTAAACCGACGCCCAAGCAATACCAAACCAACTAGACGTAGGCTTTTACCTTCATCGAAGGGGCCGAACTAGTATAAACTCTCTGTGTCCTTTGTGTGCTATGAACCCCTTCAAGCTAACCCGTGCGATGGTTCCATCATCAAGTCCGTTAAACCGGACATCTGCCGTGCTAATTCCACGACAGTTAGGTTTACCTTAATACTTCTTTTGTAGTTGCGGATGCTTGCAATAGGGGTTAATCATAAGTGGGATGCTTGTCCAAGTAAGGGCAGCACCCAAGCACCGGTCCACCCACATACCAAATTATCAAAGTAACAAATGTAAATCATATGAGCGTGATGAAAACTAGCTTGACAATAATTCCCATGTGTCCTCGGGAGCGCTTTCCTTTATATAAGAATTTGTCCAGGCTTGTCCTTTGCTACAAAAAGGATTGGGCCATATTGTTGCACCTTATTTACTTTCATTACTTGTTACTCGTTACAAATTACCTTATCACAAAACTATCTGTTACCGACAATTTCAGTGCTTGCAAAGAATACCTTACTGAAAACTGCCTATCATTTCCTTCTGCTCCTCGTTGGGTTCGACACTCTTACTTATCGAAAGGACTACGATAGATCTCCTACACTTGTGGGTCATCATTCTCCTACTGGTTCGATAACCTTGGTCTCAACACTGAGGGAAATACCTTACTGTTGTTGTGCTGCATCCTCCCTTATTCCTTGGGGAAACACCGAAGCATCTCAAGCGACATTAAAGAACTTTCCGGCGCCATTGCCGGGGAGACATCACCAACATCTATCAGGTTCCTAATCACAAATCTCATCTCCTTGCAATTTACATTATTTGCCACTTGCCTCTTCTTTTCATCTCCCCCACTTCACAAAAATTTGTCGTTTTTATTCGCCCTCTTTTTCTTTCGCCATTTTCCCATCAGATCTATCTTTTTGCTTGCAATCTTGTTTGCTATCTTTGCTTGTGTTGCCATGTGCCTTCTATTTGCTTGCATCTTTCTTGCTAAAAATCTATTGATATGGATCCTCATCCACTTGTGAATCTTTTCAACAGACCCGTGTCGGGGAAACTGGTCGCCCACAAACACCTATGGGACCGGAGCCCCTTCTACGGTACGGCAAGGGAGCGGAGGGAGCACGAAGAGCAGATCGAGGGGCACACGCGGGCAGTTTACCCAGGTTCGGGCCGCACGAATGCGTAAAACCCTACTCCTGCTTTGGTTGTATTGAGTTCTTGAGCTCGGGAGCTTGAAGATCTACAGTACTAGCTACCCCGAGCGAGGAAGTGATCAAGTTTCTGGGATCGAACCCCCTCTACGTTGTGCATGGGCCTCCTTTTATAGCTCAAAGGGGTCACCGACAGGTGTCAACGTAGAGGAGGGTAAAAGTGTAAATTTGGTGGTAGATGGAACAGTGCATGAACAGTGTATGCACAGTGGTTGTACAGTGATCTATACCTAACCCAGACAGTGGGGGACAAAGGCATTGAATGCCCGTCGCCGTCACCCCAAAAGCGTCCGCCCGGGCGTCTCCGTTCACCACGACGATGGCTTCGTCACCGCGGCTCGCCACCGTGTACCCCAGGCTGCACAGCCATCTGCCACGCGCCCCTGGAAGGGCCCCAGGGCGACGCGTGGCCAGATGAGCTGGAGCACAGGCACACAGTGTAAGCCTTCCCCGGCAAGCACCTTGCCGGGGTTGCTACCTTGCCGGGCCCGGAAGCTTGTCGCTCTCCGGGTCCTGTCGGGGCGCATGATGCGCCGCGATATATCTTCTGAGGTGCTGTTCTTTGGCCTTCCTGGCAAGCTCCTCTTGCCAGGGCCTTGTGCTGGAAGGATAACCTTGAGCCTGGTGCGGCCTTCCCGGCAAGCTCCTCTTGCCGGGGTCTTGTCTCTTAACTTGAATACTTTGTTCTTGAATGGCTTCAAAGGTGGTCCAGAGTGGGCTTTGGCGGGCACGTGGTGAGCCCGACCACGGGGTGCTGCTACTGCCCGTGCACAAGTCGGGATACTAAGGTATCCCTACTTTAGTACACCGACAGGAGCCCCCGGGCCTGGGCCACACACGGTGCCGAGCGCTGTTGGGCCAGGCCCAAAACAGTGCACGGGCACACGCGGCCCACGGCGCGCCGTATCCCTCTCCGTATCCGCCGCATCTCTCCCTAACGGCACGCGTCGATTGCGGCGTCGTGGGAGAGATCGTGGCCTGTTTCTTTAATGGGGAAATGCGGAACGTCCCCCACTTCCCCCTTAAAAGCAGAGGAAGCAGGGGCAGTTTCCCCCCATTGCTTTCATTGTGTCTTGAATCTCCAGAAACCCCCGCCGCTCTCTGCCTCCCCAAAGGTCGACAGAGAGCCGAGCTCCACCCTTCCTCCGCCGTCTCCAGCATCCGCAGCGCCGTCGACCTCCCTCGCCGTCCCCGCCATGGCCCCGAAGAGCGACAAGGCGAAGAGCGACAAGGCGAAGAAGGAGAAGTCCGACAAGGCGGCGAAGCTGGCAGCCATGCGGAGAAGGATGGTGGTCTTCCCGCCGAGGCTCGGCGCGAGGGAGCTGCGGGACAAGTATTACCTGTTCTGGGCGAGGGAGACGAAGGCTCACCCGCGCACCAGAGTCCTCCCTGCCGTAGCCGTCGACATGTACCCGGGAGGTTACCACTTCTTCGCTTTGTTCTTCCATTGCGGTCTCTGTCCTCCGTATTCAGAGTTTTTCTGCGATGTGATGAACACATACGGACTCCACCTCCTCGATTTCACCCCGAATGTCGTCCTCACTTTGGCCGTTTTCGCACATCTGTGTGAAAACTATATCGGGGTCCATCCAAACGTAGCTCTCTTCCGCCATTTCTTCACACCTAGAGTAGAGTCCGGATCTCCACTCTCCGGCGGTATCTCCTGGATCTTCAGGCTCGGCAAGAAGGAGGCGTACTTGATCGGAGAGCTCCGCGGCAAGTGGGAAGAGTGGAGGGCTGATTGGTGCTGGGTCATGGAAGATGAACCCGAGCCGTTTACCTTGCCGCGCCGGACTGCAATAGTGCGCGGCAAGGATTGGAGTGATTTGGCCCCGGAGGACGACAAGCTGCAGATTGCCCTCACTAGGATCCTTCGCCTCCGGGCCGCCAACCTGACTGTAGGTGAGGTTGGGGCTGATTTCTTCCGCCGCCGCATTGCCCCTCTGCAGGAAAGGAAGAGGCCTGCCTGGGAGTTCGGCAACGCGGCAGACCGCATGAGGCTACGCCCCGGGCTGAATTATAACTTCACCATCTTGGAACTCAAGGGGATGGTCCGGGAGCTGTTCAAACATGACCCCAAGCACCCGGAGTGGTTCAGACCGTCGGACGGAGTAGTTCCATTGTGCAACAATACTGCTCTTAGTGCCATCCGCGCGGCAATGCCTGTGTGTGACTCCCACGGGGTTGTTCCCACTTGGCTGATGCCTTCAGCGGAGACCGTCCAAACCTTCTTTGATAATCTGGTCGAACGGCCGCGCAACCCCGAAGAGAAGAAAGGGCTCACTCGTGAGACCACCGAGCGAGATGTGGCATATATAGCCACCAGAATGGAGGAGGCCACCGCAGCTGCGGCCGCAGGTGAGTTTGGGTACACCGTGGACGAAGCGGAAGCGGCGGACGCGGTGAGCCAGGCCGAGGAGGAGGAGATCCTCAAACTGCTGATGCCCGCGGGAAAGCATGCCGCGGAGCTTGCCGGGGAGTCTGCCGGGGAGCCTGCCGGGACGAGCGAGGCTGCGGGCAGGGGACCGAGTCCAGTGAGCCCGCCGAAGAGGACGCCGAATCGGGCGATTCTGACGAAGACTCTGGCGGGTCTCTGAATCTCGATGACGACGCCTCCTCATCCTCAGAGAACTCTCCGCCACCACCAAGTCCTCCGCCACAGCCGAAGAAGCGCCTCCGCAAGACCACTGAGACGGTGAGGCCACCGGCGCCCCGACAGCAGCCGAAGCGTGGTGCGACGCGCGCCACCACGACGAGCAAGGTCGTCAAGGAGGCGCCCCGTGCCCGAGCGACAAGCAGAGGGGGATCTTCCCGGAGTGGTTCTGGTGCTCCCTCCGCCCCTCGGTCCTCGGGGACGACCGGTGCGGGGTCTTCACAACCCACGGCCCCGGAGCCCGCCAAGCGCCCGAGGGAGCCTTCTCCTCCAGCTCCTCGCGCTGGAGCACGCGAGGCGGAGTTTGACTTCTCCGCCCTCAGCTCCGACGAAGAGGAGGAAGAGTAAGCACTTGCAATTTCTATTCCCTTCGATTTTTGTTGCTTGGTTCTGATCTTGTTTGGCTTCCAGGACCTTGACCCAGAGGGTGGCGAAGAGGGCCAAGATCCCTGTGGTTGACCTCGAGGACGACGAGCCTGCCGCAGCGACGGGGGATGCGCCAGCGACGAACTTGCCGGACCAGCCTGCTGCTCTGGAGAGCAGCCCCCAGCGCAGCCCCCAGCGTAAGCCCTTTGTTCACTTTTCCTGCTTGACGGGCGCGCTTGAGGTTGTTACCCTTATTGATGTCTTGTTTGCTTGTTGTCTCGTGCAGAAGTGGAGCCGCAGCCGCAGGAGCACCAAGAGGTCGCCCCCGACGAGCCGCTTGTTCCACCTTCCCCGCCAAGGAGGAGCTCCCCGGCGAGGGACAGCGCTCCGCCAAGGATGGGTACTCCGCCAAGGGTGAGCACCCCGCCAAGGGCGAGCACCCCGACAAGGGTGGGCACCCCGCCAAGGGAAGGCGCAAGCGGCCTCCGCCAGCAGGGGCCACTACTACGCCGCCAAGGGAGAATTCCCCGGCGAGGGACCCCGTTATCGAAGAGGCCCGCTCAGGTAAACCCTTGTACTTTTCTTCTCTTGGGTTCTTCTTTTTGGATATTTGCTTGACGATTTTTCTTTTCTTTTTCTTCTGTCAGATCCGCCCGCCCCGGAGTCGATGGAGACGGAGACCATCGCCGAGGAGGACATGCGCGGCAATGCTGGCGACGCCGCCACCGCTGAAGGAATGGCTGGTGCTGACGAGCCAGCCGCCGAGGAGACCGCCCCAACCGCTGACGCCGCAGCCGGGGAAGGGACCGGCGACCGCACTGCTGGCCCTGAGGCCGCAGGAGCGCCGGACGCTGCGACGGTCGCCGACCCCTCCGCTCCCGCGGCTGGGTCGGGCGTCTATCTGGAGGCCGCCAACGGGGTCTTTATCCAAGTCCCGTGGGCGTCCTCATCAAGGGCACCCGTGGAGGGGGAGACCTTCGACGGAGAAGTTCTCGCCTCCGCCGGGTTGAAGGTTGTCGACGCGCCCGGGAGCAGCGACGAGCCCGAAGAGGAGCAACTTCTACGTCGACTCCTAGCCTTGTACCGGGCCAGGCAAGCCAAGTTGGAGTCCCGAGAAGCTCTGGCTGCCAAGGCCGGTGCTGATCTGGAGAAGCGTGCCGTGGAGCTCCGTGCCGCCAACCAGGCGGCCCTCCGGAACTTGGTGGAGGAGCGCGAAGAGCTTGCCGGAGCACACCAAGCGTTCCTCCTCGAGAAGGCCGAGGTGGAGGAGCAGCAGCGATTGGCTGCCGAGGATCTGTCTCGGCGGGAGGGAGAGCTCAACCAGCGGAAGGTCGACCTCGATAGTCACGAGGACGACCTTACCGCTCGCGAGCAGGCCATTGGCGGGGCTCTATAGGAGGCGAGGGACGCCGCTGCCGCCGCAGAGACCGCCAAGAGGGATCTGGAGGCCAGGGTGGCGCAGTTGGAGACGAACTTGAAGGCGAGCGAGGACAGGGTCGCCGCGCTCAACGTGGCGCGGGAGAAGGATGCCCATACCAACTCGGAGCTGCAACTCCGCCTCTCCGAGAAAGGCAAAGAGCTCAACGACGCCAAGGACTCCATTGCTGACTTGGAGCTGAAGGTTTCCACCCTCAGCGACTCGCTTGACGCCGCCCGGGACCGCGAGACGAAGCTGAAGGACGATCTCCGTACTGAGAGGGCCTTGCTGGACAGTGCCGCTCTGTCGCAGAACAACTTCCAGCAGACGGTGGAGCAGTGGACCGAGGAGCTCGTCACCTCCGCCGCCAACATCGATAAGGAGCTGGTGGCGCTGAGGGCGGAGCACCTCGTGTACTCCCCCGACGAGAGTCTCCCCCACAGCGCCAAGCTGAGCCTGTTCTTCAGAGGAGTGGCGCCGGCTCTCGCGCAGCTACGGGAGAAGATCCCCGCGCAGCTGGCTGACGAGGCGCGCCGGCTTTGCACGGGTACTATGGAGCGGGTGTTGTCGAAGATCGTCTACCGCAACCCCGGGATCAACCTTGTCAACGTCCTCCGGACCCTGCCGCCCGAAGCTGACCAGGAGGCGTTGAAGGCACAAGTTGCCCACATCGTAGCCAAGGCGGGCAAGATCAAGAGGGTCGACGGAGACCGAAGAGACTAGGCTCCCTTCTTTCTGCTTCCTTTGCCGCTGTCGATTAAGTCATGGGTAGTAGTTGGTTAGAACAGCGGCAAGCTATCTTGTAATATAACTTTATTTTGGATAATCAATGCAGTGTTATCTCCCTTGTTTAGTCCCTTCACTTTGTATGCTTTCCACCCTACGCTTTTAGGGAACTTGCCGGCAAAGGAACCCTTGCCGCGAGCGCTGAGTGCGGGACTCTTAGCAGCCTGCTAGCAATGCCCTTGCCGGCAAGAAACCTTGCCGCGGCTAGTCGCAGCACACTTAGATTGTTGAGCGAACTAGAAAACGAAGTAAGGGCGCGACATTTGTCGCAGCTCACTTAAGCCGTTGAGCGTGCTCGAAACAAAGTAAGGGTGCGGCTAGCCACGGGTAGGTTCCTTCGCGCACAGGTTTTCCATACAAAGTGTGGTCGTTCAAGGAAGACAACTAAAAATTTTAAAAATTTGAATTGCTCAAACTCTGGCAACTTAGCTTTCATGGATTGTTTGCTTCCTGGCAAGGCTTCCCTTTCTTGAACAGCACTTGGTCTAGACATACCTCTATCTCCTTCCCCCCCGGCAAACTTGTGCGCGAGGAACACTTCTTCTGTTTAAGAGAGAAAGGAAAAGGGGAGGAGACACAGGTATGGAGCCTTGCGGCTTGTTACTGCTTACCGGGGATGTGTGCTGCACAAAATGTCAGATAATACATGCAAGTAAAAAGAAAAGCATAAAATGACAAATAGTGCGAAGCACAAAAGTTTTACTGATGCACGGGGTCTGCGCCCGGCTTTGTACAAAGGTTTACATGCAACAGCGGCAAGACTTGTACAAAAGGTGGTTGCCGGAGCGGATCACGGCAACCGCGCCTCATGGGTGAAACTTGCGAAGATGCTCAATGTTCCAGGAGTTGCTCACCGGTAAGCCTTCTTCGGTCTCAAGGCGGACAGCGCCGGGCCTTGTGACTTGTCTCACCCGATAAGGGCCTTCCCACTTTGGCATCAACTTGTTGGAGTTCTTGGCGGACTAAACGCGTCGAAGAACAAGGTCGCCTTCCTCGAGACTCCTGGCCTTGACTTTGCGGCTATGATAGCGGCGCAAAGCTTGCTGGTATCGAGCAGCTCGTACAGCAGCCTGGAGACGTTCCTCCTCGAGGAGCAATGCATCATCTTGCCGCAGTTGCTCTTGCTCGAGCTCGTCGTAAGCGAGCACTCGAGGAGACCCGTATACGAGTTCCATGGGGAGAACTGCCTCTGCTCCATAGACAAGAGCAAAGGGTGTCTGTCCGGTGGCTCGATTTGGTGTCGTCCTGATTGACCAAAGAGCCGCCGGCAACTCCTCTGTCCAGTTTCTTCCGCACTTGTGCAGCCTGTCGAAGGTTCTTGTCTTGAGTCCGCGCAGCACTTCAGCGTTGGCCCTCTCCGCTTGACCGTTACTCCTCGGGTGAGCAACAGAAGCAAAGCAGACCTTGGCGCCAAGGTCTTGGACGTACTGCATGAAGGTGCGACTTGTGAACTGTGTGCCATTGTCGGTGATGATCCTGTTAGGGATTCCGAAACAGCAAACGATCGACCTGAAGAACCTGACTGCTGACTGTGCGGTCACCTTTCTCACTGGTTCCACTTCTGGCCACTTTGTGAACTTGTCGATTGCAACGTACAAGTACTCAAAGCCCCCGACTGCGCGGGGAAAGGGGCCGAGGATGTCGAGCCCCCAGACCGAGAAGGGCCAGGACAAAGGTATTGTCTGGAGAGCTTGAGCTGGCTGGTGAATCTGCTTGGCATGGAACTGGCACGCTTCACACTTTATTACTTGTGCAGTTGCATCTTGGAGGGCTTCTGGCCAAAAGAAACCTTGCCGGAATGCCTTCCCGGCAAGTGCTCTTGCGCCAATGTGGTGGCCACATATGCCTCCGTGTATCTCTGCCAACAGTTTCTGTCCATCTTCCCGGGAAATGCACTTCAATCTGACACCATTGAGTCTTCTTCTGTATAGTTCATTGCCGACGAACTGATACATACTTGACTGCCTGGTTATTCTCTCTATCTCTTCTGGTTCTTCAGGAAGTTCTCCAGTTTGAAGAAAACGGACGATTTGCTGCGCCCATGCTGGAACCTGAGGCTCAACAACAAAGACTAAAGGCATCAGGGTTGCTGCGGGAACCTCAGCTTCTACGGCAAGAACCTGCGCCTCTGCCGGAGCTGAGTGTTCCCCGGCAAGCCTGCCGGGGCAAGACTTGTCGGGAACGCCTGCTTCAACTGTACAGACCCTTGGGTCCGCAGGAGCAGATTGTTCCTCAGCATCTTGGTTGTTGATCTTGGGGACCTTGGCTGCGGTTTCAGGAAGATCCGCCGGCAAGTAGTCGCTGGAGACCAACTTCCTCTTCTTGCTTTGCCCAACTGATGGTGTAACGGATGGTTGAGTTAGCTTGAGCAGGAAGGTTCCTGGTTCCACAGGTAACTTCATTGCGGCACACTTTGAGAGGCCATCTGCGATATCATTCTGAGCTCTTGGGACATGCTCCATTTGCAGACCTTCAAAGTGTTCTTCAAGCTTCCTCACTTCATCGACAAAAGCTTCCATCAAAGGGCTTTGGTAGCTCTTGGTTACTTGTCGGACCACCAATTGTGAATCTCCCCGCACAACCAGTTTCTTGATCCCAAGTTCGGCCGCAATTCTGAGGCCGGCAAGCAAACCTTCATACTCAGCAGTATTGTTCGTCGCTTGATCCTTGGGAAAGTGCATCTGAACAACGTACTTAAGGTGCTCTCCGGTGGGCGCTATGAGTAACACACCAGCGCCGGCGCCTTGCAGCGAGAAGGCACCATCGAAGTATATTATCCACTCTTTGCTTGCTTCTTGGACAGGGATGCTTGTCTCTGGAACTTCTTCGTCTGGAGTTGGGGTTCATTCGGCTATGAACTCTGCCAAAGCTCTGCTCTGTATAGTTGAAGTGCTCTCAAACTTAAGACCAAAGCTTGACAGCTCCAGTGCCCACTCGACGATCCTGCCTGTTGCCTCTGGGTTTTGCAATATCCTCTTCAACGGAAAGCGAGTGACCACCGTTATCTCATGTGCTTGGAAGTAGTGGCGCAGCTTTCTTGAGGCCATGAGGAGGCCGAAAAGTAACTTCTGTACCCCAGAGTATCTTGATCTAGCCCCCTGCAAGAGGGAACTTACAAAATAAACTGGGCGTTGCACCATCTTCTTTCGCACTTCTCCTTGTTCCTGCGCAGACTTGTCCTTGTCGGGGCCAGAGCTTGTCGGGGAAGCCCCCTGCTTGTCGCTGGAAGCGCTTGCCGGGGTTGTGGGATCTTCCTCTGCCTCCCTCTCCGCTACTAACGCAGCACTAACCACTTGATTGGTTGCTGCTAAGTATAGCAGCAACTTCTCTTGCGGCCTATGTGCGACAAGTATTGGAGTGGAGGACAGGTATCCTTTCAAGTCTTGCAGCGCTGCCTCCGCTTCCGGAGTCCATTTCATAGGACCTGCCTTTTTCAAGATTTTAAAGAAAGGCAGGGCGCGTTCTGCAGACTTTGAAATGAACCTGCTGAGGGCAGCCACACAACCAGCAAGCCTCCTTACGTCCTTGACGCGCTTCGGGGCTTCGATCTGCTCGATGGCCTTGATCTTGTCGGGATTGGCTTCAATCCCCCTCTGGGACACAAGCTTGCCAGAGGGGACCCCGAAAACGCACTTCTCGGGGTTCAACTTGAGTTTTATCTTGCGCAGATTCTCAAAGGTTTCTTCTAAGTCTTGAATCAGGGTATCCTTGCTCTTGCTCTTGACCACTATATCATCCATGTAGGTTTCTACATTCTTGTGTATCTGTGGCTCAAAAGCAGTGTGGACCACCCTTGCAAACGTCGAGCCCGCATTCTTCAATCCAAAGGGCATGCGTATGAAGCAATATGTGCCACACGGAGTAATGAATGTGGTCTTCTCTTCGTCTTTCTCAGCCATGAATATCTGGTGGTAACCTGAGTATGCATCGAGAAATGAAAGCAACTCACATCCAGCCGTAGAGTCAACAATCTGGTCAATGCGCGGCAAGGGAAATGGATCCTTGGGACAAGCTTTATTCACATCAGTGAAGTCTATACAAAGTCTCCATTTCCCATTGGCTTTGCGCACGACAACTGGATTGGCCAGCCACGTGGGATGAAGTACACCTCTAACAAGGCCTGCTGCTTCCAACTTCTTGATCTCCTCAGCTATGAACTCTTGGCGCTCCACTGCCTGCTTCCTGACCTTCTGCTTGACGGGCCGCGCGTGAGGACAAACAGCAAGCTTGTGCTCAATTACCTTCCTGGGAACGCCGGGGATGTCAGACGGTTGCCACGCGAACACGTCGACATTCGCCCGCAGGAAGGCAACGAGCGCGCTTTCCTATTTGGGGTCGAGCGTAGCACTGATGGTGAAGGTACCACCAGTGCCGTCCTCCTTGGCGGACACCTTCTTGGTTGCCGGTGGAGCTGCCATTCCTTTCTTGCACTTGCCGGTGGAGCTCGATGGTGCGTCCTCGACGGCAGCGCAGCACTCCGAAGAGGTGCGTTTGCCGGAGTGGGCCCCAGAGCTCTTGCCGGATTTGGTCTTGGTCTTCCCCCCGGGAGCTTCAGCGGCAAGTGTCTTGCTGTCTGCCGCGGCTGCTGCATCCCGGTAGATCTTGTCGGCGCAGATAAGCGCATCCTTCTTGTCGCCGGGGACAGAGATGACGCTTATTGGCCCTGGCATCTTGAGCATATTGTAAGCATAGTGGGAGGCTGCCATGAACTTGGCGAGCGCAGGACGGCCAAGTATCCCATTGTATGGTAATGGGATATCGGCAACGTCGAATGTGATCCTCTCCATCCTGAAGTTAAGCTCTCCGCCAAAGGTCACCGGCAGCGTGATCTTCCCCTTCGGCTTGCTCCTCCCCGGGTTGATTCCTTGAAAAGTCCCGGTCTCCTCGAGCTCGCCGTCGGGGATCTGCAACTTCTTGATCACAGCGGAGGAGATCAAGTTGAGGCCGGCCCCGCCGTCAACCAACATCTTGGTGACCTTGAGGTTGTGGATAGTTGGTGAAACCAACATCGGCAAGCACCCGACCGCAGTTGTGCGGTCAGGGTGGTCCTCAAGGTCGAAGATGATGGGCGTGCCGGACCATTTCAGCAGCCTGCGCGATTCGACGGGTGGCTCAGCTGCATTCACTTCCCGCACCCATTGCTTGAGTTGGCGGTGGGAAGTGTGCAGAGAGGCACCTCCGTCGACGCACAGAACTTATGTGGCCTTCTGGAACTCCTGCTCGCTATTATCTCCGTCATCCATGTCCTCGTCATCGTCTTCGTCTTCATCTTTGTCGCGGCCCCGGGGAGGTCTGTCTCCTTGCCGCTGCTTGGCCTTGCCGCGGCGTCCTCCCCGGCCATTGAACGGCCGCTTCTTGCTGGGCTCTCCTCCGCCTCCTTGGGCCTTCTCCTTGTCGCGACGCTCGTATTCAGCCTTATGCTGCTCTACGAGGTACTCTACTCTTTTGCAGTTCTGGAGATCGTGGCCCTTGGTGCGGTGGATCTTGCAGTACTGCTTGTCGGAGCCGTCCTGCTTGTCGGCTGCTGCTACAGGGGTGGACTCCTTGCCGGAGCCACCAGCCTGCGTCTTCTTGGCGGTAGCCTCCTTGCCGGACTGCTCGACAACCAGTACCTCCTTGTTCTTCTTCTTCTTTTTCCGCCGCCGGTTTTTCCTTGCCGGGGCGGCATCCTCGCTATCCGTTCCTCCTGCTCTAGTATCCTCTCCGGGGAGTCTCCTCCCCTCTTCAGCACGGGCACACTTGTCAGCCAGAGCATAAAGCTCGCTGACGTCCCGGATCTTGGTCATAGCCATCTCCTCCCTCATCCGGCGGTTACGCACGTTCTGATGGAACGCGCTGATAACCGCGGCAGGGTGGACATCCGGGATGTTGTGCTGAACGCGGCTGAACCTTTGGATGTACTTTCGCAGGGACTCTCCCTCCTTCTGGGCAAGGATGTGGAGATCGCTCTCCTGGCCGTGGGGTTTGTGGCCGCCCGTGAAGGCGCCGACAAACTGGTGGCACAGATCTGCCCAAGAAGAGATGGAGTTCTCCGGCAAGTGCATAAGCCAAGATCTGACATTTGGCTTAAGCACGAGCGGAAAGTAGTTCGCTAAGATCTTCTCGTCGCGTCCCCCGGCAGCCTGCACCGCAATGGTGTAGATGCTGAGGAACTCCGAGGGGTGTGTCTTGCCGTCGTACTTCTCGGGTACGTCGGGCTTAAAGTTCTTCATGCTGGGCCACTGGACTTGCCGCAGCTCTCGGGTGAACGCAGGGCAACCTGCCGCGTACGGCAAGTCGCCTGGTTCACCGGGCGCGTGCATGTCAACAGCAGTCCCAGCGCGCTGGTCGGACTGTCTTCGGGCTTCTCTTCGACGCTCGATGCGGGTCCGAGCGTCTTCTTGCCGCCTGTCGTCGAGGACTTGGCGTTGATCGCGGCGGGCCCGCGGATCCGGCGACGCTATGGAGTCATCGTCGACGTTGATCCGGCGAGCCGGCGATTTCTGCTTTCGCGGTGGGGAGTGCACGGTAGTTGCACCCCCGGCGGTCTTGTCGCCATCGGCCTTCGCTTGGTCGACTTGCCGCGGCCGTGATGTTGCCGGCTGCTGTGGCGTGTCGTTGTTGGCGAAGGCGATGAGGCTCTGGATCGTAGCCCTCCAGTCTTCGGCCTTGTCTGCCGCTGGAGGGAAGTCGAGGAGTAGTTGAGCTCTGGCTAGAGCTTCTGCTGGAGAGGAGGGAAGCGGTGGCGAGCGGTGCGAGGAGCGAGATATGCTCGGACTTCTAACAGCGTTAGAAGGAGCAGGTTCTCATCCCGGCGACCTTGCCTTGCTCGTGCCAGCGCGCTGGCCTTGAGCATCACGCGACCCACCGGCTTGTCCACATCCCAGCAAGCGTATGGTACCCCCGGTACCACGCCGCTGCTGGTCCGGCACCTCCTGAGAGGGACGTGGTGCGTGCACGGACGCCGAGGCTTTGGAGTTCGCCCGGTCGTCCGTCTTGTCCTTGGACTTGGCGGCGCCGTGAGTATCCTCGCCGGCGTCCACCCTTCCGCCAGTGTCTCCCCCACCAACCGTCGGTTCTGGTGGTGGTGGGATCAACGCGGACGGGCCCCCGACCTCCGAAGCCTTCTTCTTCGGAGGCATGCTGATGTGGTCGATGAAGCTGGCGAAGTTGGTGAAGCTGCTGAAGGTCGCGCCCGCGTGAGCGCCGGGTCAGGTTCGCACAACCTCGACGTCCCCTACCTGGCGCGCCAAAGATGTCGGGGAAACTGGTCACCCATGAACACCTATGGGACCGGAGCCCCTTCTACGGTACGGCAAGGGAGCGGAGGGAGCATGAAGAGCAGATCGAGGGGCACACGCGGGCAGTTTACCCAGGTTCGGGCCGCACGAATGCGTAAAACCCTACTCCTGCTTTGGTTGTATTGAGTTCTTGAGCTCGGGAGCTTGAAGATCTACAGTACTAGCTACCCCGAGCGAGGAAGTGATCAAGTTTCTGGGATCGAACCCCCTCTACGTTGTGCATGGGCCTCCTTTTATAGCTCAAAGGGGTCACCGATAGGTGTCAACGTAGAGGAGGGTAAAAGTGTAAATTTGGTGGTAGATGGAACAGTGCATGAACAGTGTATGCACAGTGGTTGTACAGTGATCTATACCTAACCCAGACGGTGGGGGACAAAGGCATTGAATGCCCGTCGCCGTCACCCCAAAAGCGTCCGCCCGGGCGTCTCCGTTCGCCACGACGATGGCTTCGTCACCGCGGCTCGCCACCGTGTACCCCAGGCTGCACAGCCATCTGCCACGCGCCCCTGGAAGGGCCCCAGGGCGACGCGTGGCCAGATGAGCTGGAGCGCAGGCACACAGTGTAAGCCTTAACCGGCAAGCACCTTGCCGGGGTTGCTACCTTGCCGGGCCCGGAAGCTTGTCGCTCTCCGGGTCCTGTCGGGGCGCATGATGCGCCGCGATATATCTTCTGAGGTGCTGTTCTTTGGCCTTCCTGGCAAGCTCCTCTTGCTAGGGCCTTGTGCTGGAAGGATAACCTTGAGCCTGGTGCGGCCTTCCCGGCAAGCTCCTCTTGCCGGGGTCTTGTCTCTTAACTTGAATACTTTGTTCTTGAATGGCTTCAAAGGGGTCCAGAGTGGGCTTTGGCGGGCACGTGGTGAGCCCGACCACGGGGTGCTGCTACTGCCCGTGCACAAGTCGGGATACTAAGGTATCCCTACTTTAGTACACCGACAACCCGACTATGTTGAACATATTTCTAGTGAGTTGAGTGCACTTGATTATCTCTATGAAGTTTTGCTTGAGATTCATGACTTTGAAAATTGTGATGAAGTGAAAAAAGAAGAAACCTATGAAGTAATTCATGATAGCTCCTTGAATGAAAAACATGATTACAATGGTGTTATAATAAATTCTATTAATGTCAATTATGCTAGTAATATGCAAAACCCCAAGCTTGGGGATGCTAATTTTGATATGTCCTCTACTTATTGCAATGATCATGATTGGGGTGATTCTTCTTACGATCTTGAAAATTTATTTAAGCCTCATGATGAATATGTTTGCGTTAATATTGAAAGTGGGTTTGGAAGAGCGTCAACTTTAGGTAATAATGATCCCACTACTTTGGAGAATGATCAATCTTATGAATTTTCTAATAAAAGTGGGTTTGGAGAGGTCATGACTTTATTTGATAATAATTCCACTATTTTCAAAGAGTGTCAACTTTGCATGCATGTGGACCATATAGAGAATATGTTATGTTATAGCTATATTGTTGAATTTGAGTATGATCCTACATGCAATTATTATGAGAGAGGAAAATATGGTTGTAGATATTTGCATGTTACTTATTTACCTCTCGTTATGTTGAGATTGTCAATGTTTTATTCTTCTCCCTTGCATATGCTAGATATTTCTTGTCTTGGTAATTTGGTTGCCTACAAAATTCCTATGCATAGGAAGTATGTTAGACTTAAATGTGTTTGTCACATGTTTTATGATGCTCTCTTTGTTCTTCAATTATTATCTTTCATGTGAGCATCAATTAAATCTCAATCCTATCTTAATGGCTATAAAGAAAGAGCTTGTTGGGAGGCAATCCAACAAATAAAATATTTTTTTGCTTTTATCTCTCGTTAGATGTGTTTCTTGGTTTAAATAAATGTTTGTGCCAAGCAAAGCCTTTGGGGTGATTTGCTTGATAGTTAATTTGATCGCGTTGCAAATTCAGAATCTTTTGCATCCAGAGTTAGAATTTCTGACGATTACTGGAGCGTGATAAACTCTTGAATTGTTTTGGCGTTATCAATATACAATTTTTCCACGTTATCCAAATTTTTCAAAAAATTCAGAGTTACAGATGTATGGTCAAAATTTGCATCTTTACAGACTGTTCTGTTTTTTGACAGATTCTGTTTTTGTTGTGTTATGTGCTTGTTTTGATGATTCTATGGTTTCCTTTGATGAATTTTGGCCATAGAAAAATTATAATACATTAGATATAATGCAATTACAAAATAAGAATTGGTTTGCTACAGTACTCAGAGTAAAGATTGGTTTTGTTATACTGACGGATCTCATGAAGTTTTGTTGAGCTTTGTGTGATTGAAGTTTTCAAGTTTTGGGTGAGATCGCGATGGATGAAGGAATAAGGAGTAGCAAAAGGCTAAGCTTGGGGATGCGTGAGGCACCCAAAGATAATATTCAAGAAGTATCAAGCAACTAAGCTTGGGATGCCCCCGAGTGGCATCCCCTCTTTCTTCTAACGATCATCGTATTTTACTTGAAACTATATTTTTATTCGTCAGATATTATGAGTTTTGCTTGGAGCGTCTTGTATGATATGAGTCTTTGCTTGTTTTTTCTGTTTAATTTTCAATAAGTATCCTTACTGTACACACCTATTTGGGAGAGCCGAATTATGCTATCCTCGCTCCTATGCTTCACTAAAAAAAATTAGAGCCTTGGAATTGCTCTAGTGCTTCACTTATATCTTTTTTAGCACGGTGTGCTTTGTTATTTTTGAAGAAATTATCTCTTGCTTCACTTGGATTTATTTGAGAGAAAGAAATATGATGCTCATGTTCTTCACTTATATTTGTTTGAGCTTATCAAAAGAAACATATAAAACTAGTCCCGAAGTGATAGATATCCAAGGAGGATATAATAAAAACTTTCATAAAGATCATTGGACAAAATAAACTTGATTCTTTGTAATAGTTTTGAGATATGATGATAGTGATATGTGAGCCATGTTAATGAGTAATTATGTTTTAGTAAGAATATTGATGTTAAGGTTTGTGATTCCCTATGCAAGAACGAAAGTCAATAGTCATGCAATGAAATTACATCCTACTTGTGTTGCATTATTCGGTGTTAGTTATGTTTAATGTTCTCTTATGATGGTTTTTGTTCCTTGGTTGGTATCTTCTCAACCTCTTGCTAGCCTCCACCTTGTACTAAGTAGAAATACTACTTGTGCATCCAAATCCTCAAACCCAAGTTATGCCAAATGAGTCCATCATACCTACCTATATGCAGTATTTCCATGTCGTTCTAAGAAAATTAGTATGTGCCAACTCTAATTTCAAAATAAAATTCTCTTTGTGTGCCCGTACCGCTCAAGAAGCAGCAAGGGGTGGCTAATATTTTTCATGCTAGATGTGTTATTCTCAAGATGAGTGTTTATTCACTTGTCATTGCACGAGAGTATGGCGGTAATAGGGATTCCCAGTCCAGAAATGAAAAAGGAAATTTACTTTATGTTGTCAAATAATAAATTCCTTGGAATGTGTTGGTATGGAGGGCAACCATGGATACGGCTAGTGTCGTGGAATTGTCACGGCAGATGTCCTAGTGTGAGGACTTAGTCGTGAGGCCGCGCATCTATGTGGTAGCTTGAGAGGGGTTGAGCGGAATCGAGAGACGCAACACACAAGACAAGGATTTATACAGCTTCGGGCCCCGGGAAACATCATCCGGTAATAGCCCTACATGTTGTTTGAGGCTAGATCTCATTATGACCCTCATGAAGTCGCCGCATAAGCCGGCTCTCCTTTAGTTGTGTCTAGCCCTAAAGAATATGGAGCTTCTAACTTGTCTCTCCCTCTTTGGGGAGCCCTGCCCCTCCTTATATATGTTGAAGGGGCGGGTTACATGACTAGTCCTAGTAGGATTAGGGTTACTCTATTACAAGTGGAGTCCTAGTCTTGCTTCCTTTGTAGGAGAATATTCCTTGTGCTTTCCTCATAAACCGGCCCACCATAACATGAACCGACCTTCTGGGCCTTGGGCCTTGTCATCCGTCAGCCACCCGCTGGGTTACCAGTGAGTCATAATGTTTCAGGCAGGTTGCTTGTAAACTGTCTGGTCAGGGCGGGTCGCCAGTGAATCGCCAAGTGTAAACCGGGTCTCAAGTAAACCGCCAAGTCCGGCCGGTTCATATTTCCGGCCGGGTCATACCGCGGGGTATATCCCCGACATTAGCCCCCAGTTTAGCTTGGATTTATCCATGGTAAACTTATGCTGCAAAATAAACACAAGAACAAGTTTGACAGGTTGTGCTCTGGGTTAAGAATTCTTGTAAACCGGCACCCTGTCAAAAAGAACCTCATATGATGTTTGAAAAGAACCTCATATGATGTAACCCCCATCATGGGGTTTGAACCCACGTCCACAAGGTTAAGAGCTTTGCACTCTACCAACTGAGCAGAGAATCGTTCAATATAATCTATTAAGACTTGTGTACCTTGAATTGTCGACGGGAGCAATTGGTAGCCCCCAAGGGCCACCTCATGACAATGTGATGAGTCGGCTCTTCAATAACGTGAGAAAAAAATGACTTTGCATTAGCCCCCAAGTGTCATGATGCATGCTTGCAGCGACATGAGACTTGTGCATTTGATGTAATCTCAATTTGAATAATGTAGCCTCCCAAGTTCCGGGTCGTAAGCCTGCAGCGACTCAGGACTATTCCTTTGTAGAATAAATCATACCCATTGATAAAATAATATCCATTGCGCTGAAGCGACTTTGAAAACCTCAATCATAATATTGGTTATTGATAACCATAATAAAAATCCAGCCATGTTGGCTATTAAAGATTTGAATAATATAACCCGGCTTGAAAACCGGTTCCAGTGATATTTGATCACACTGTTGGTTTTACCAAGCCAGTGTAGTAAGGGTGATAACCCCAAATTTGAACCTTGGTAATTATCATAGATTGCTTGTTTATAAACAAAACCAGGCCGGGTTAATAAACACCGGTCATTATCTTATCTCATAATGGCGACTTATAGTCAAAAGCCAGGCCGTGTTAATAAACATCGGTCATTATCTTATCTCATACTGGCGACTTATAGTCAAAAGCCAGGCCGGGTTAATAAACACCGGTCATTATAACTGATCATGTACTGACAACTTGTAGTTGAAAGCCGAGCCGGGTTAATGAACACCGGTTTATCAAAAACACCATAAATCTCATCAAAGGAGAAAAAACTTGGCAAATAAAAGCATATGAAAACTTGTAGTCGAGGCTTTTCACGGGCTGCCAGGCCCCAAATTCGAGGCTTTTCATGGGCTGCCAGGCCACTGAGTTAAACCATTTTACAAAGCCTTTTAAGATGGACCTCAATCTTTAACCAATCGTCGTTTTAACTTTGACAAGTTCAGGGTCTTATGAGATTGACTTGTCAAAGTTCGACGGGCCATACCAGGTTTACCTGGACGGAGTGACTTACTTAAAAAAGGCAGGCTAACCCGGGGTTTTAGGTGTATACACTAGGCTTCCAAGCCATGGCTTGATAGCCTATTACAAGGGCCTTAAAAACTCTTTGTTACTGTGCAACAAGAGCCCCCAAGTAACATTTTGAGTTGTGCTCAGTGGGTGCCTATGTTTGAGTTGTGCTGTGCAACAAACTCTCTTTGGCTCCTTATGATAATGTTGGCTTGATAGCCGGATTACCGAAGTAACTAGAGTTGTGCTCTTATGATAATATTGGCTTGATAGCCGGATCAAGAGGGTAGTCAAAACTCCGCTTTATAAACAGAAGCCCCCATGTGATATATTTCTGAGCTGTTCGCTACGGGTGCCTATGTTTGACTTGTGTTGTGCAACAAACTCTCTTTGGTCCCTTTAATTTTTCCTGAGAACTCGAGCTTGCGAGAGATTATTCTTTTGAACCGGAAATTCTCAACCCGGATATTGAGAGCTTAAAATCCTTGTGGGAGACATCTTTCCCTTGAACCGGATCTTAAACCGGAATCTTCATTTTCAGTCGGAATTTTTCTGACGGCCTTTAAACTCGAACTTGCGAGAGATTAATTCTTTTTAAACCGGAGATTCTTGAACCGGATTTGAGAGCTTCAGAGCTTTGTAGGAGACAAATTTCCCTTGAACCTGATTGTAAACCGGATATTTGAGAGCTTCGGTAAGACTGATGTCCTTTGAGCCGGATTTTAAACCGGATTCCTTTCTCATGACCCGGAAACTTCTTCACTGAGCCGGGATTTTTTATTTGTCATATACTTTTTAAGACGGAAATTTTCTGACGGCCTTTAAATTTTCATCAATATAGCAGTTGCTCCTGGGATCGGGTTATCTGTCCCTCCATCATCCTGGGGTTCTTAAATTTGCGGAAATTGGCAAGATTTGCTGAGTCATGTCATCGTAGCCCCCGAGTCTTAAGACGACTCGAGGAGTTGTCTTGAGACTCTCTATATTTGACCATAGCAGAAGGTGTATATCATTGGTGTTGATAGCGTGATGTGAATCCACAGAAGGTTGAGCTGATTGCAGCGGGTTATAAATGATCCCATACGAGCCATGTCAGCAACTCGGCCAATGGTTCCTTCCAACTGGCGATTTGAAGTTAACCAAACTGTAGTGGCGGTGACTTGCGCGTCTGCCCATTGAGCCACCCAGTGCAGACGGCGGTTGATAGTATATGATAATTCACCTCCATTTTGTTGAAAGAAAACCGGGCTACCCAAGCAATGACCGGCTTTATACTCAATAAACAGCTCATGCAGACAGGTGCGGTAAGGTATGTTGATGTAGACCAGGCCGCAATAGACGGACGGTAAAGACGACAGCAACATCAGAGGCGATATAGATAAATGAGTCGGCCACGGTGTTGTAAGCCGGTGCAGTCTGGTGAACCGGCCGTGATATGTTAGGCTGCTAGTATTTATCCGCCGCAGAGTTGATGATTAGTTGACCACCATGGTGAAGCGGCGCGGTAAAACGTGCAAAACGGCAAGTGAGCCGCATTGTGTTGATATATGCCGAACCGCGGAGGCGGACGGGAAAAACAACCGCAACATTAGAAGCAGTATGGACGCGGGCGAGTCGCTACCGCTCTTGCAGTGATCAAATGTCCTGCGGAAATAATATCATAGACCGGAGTAATTGTTCTCAAAAGGAAAATGTTGATACGTGTTATTTAAAATAATCTAGACAAATATCACCTGATGTATTTGGACCTTATGATCCTCATCCGTATCCGTTAGCCAACCCGGCATGTTGAGTAGGCCGGACCGCGGGGCGGAAAGTAAAACGACCGCAGCATCAGAGGCAGCACAGACACGTGAGTCGGCCGCAGTGTTGTAAACCGGCGCAGACGAGCAAGCTGTCCTCTGCGTTGTAAACTGGTGCGGACACGTGAAAGACGGCCACGACATAGTAAGTCGGCGCGGGAGTCCGTTTAATAACAACGACCACATGTGCCGAATGATGTTGGCGTGCCTCCATCTCCATGGTATAATACCACTTTGTAATGAATAATTTTTCTGCATATAAAATACAGCAGGGCAAAGTAGTTTTGCTCGGATGAATTAATATGTGCTTAAGAATAAATAGGGTGAATAGCACCTGGTCTTTTTCGTCGGATGAACGTGGACAGTGAAGTAGCTGTGGTCAGCTCACAGTGAGGCCTCGGTAGCGACAGTGACTCGCCCCTTTGCTTTTCTCTTTTGTTCATGACCCTATGGCAGAACCTCCGCGCTAGCAGTAGTACTTAATATTGTAGCAGCAGTAGCTAGCGGCTTAGTGCGCGAGACGACGAGGGCACATCCACTAGTGAAAAAGGCATAACACCACAGTAGAGGCGGCCGCGTGGCAGGGCGACTCTAGGAGCGGCAGGGACGGCTCAACATGGTATCATCTTTATAATGAATCATTGTCCTGCATATAAACATATATAGACCAAAGTAATTGTTCTTTGACAAAAACAACATATGCCAATAAGATATACTTAAAGAGATATCACCTGATTCATCGAGATAATAAATGATCCTTAGACCATGCTGATCGGGGTAACTCGGCAGCGGAGACAGAAGGCAGGGGTAGCCGTGGCTCAACGAGGCAGAAGCAGCCGAAGTAGCAGCACTGTACACCGGTAAAGGCGACTCAGGCGCGTGGCGGCTCAGGAAAGTGGTTCACGGCGAGATCAGGCAGCTTGGAACGATGGAAAAATGCGGCAGTTTAGCAGAAGCAGCAACAACGGTGACCGCGGGTCCAGGCCACGACGGATCCACCACGATGGGTCAACCACGGCGGGTTAAGGCCACGATGGATCGACAACGGTGGGTCAACCACGGCGGGTCAAGGCGAGGTGAGGGCGGCGACTCACGGCGGCCGCGATGCATGGCAGAAGAGGACAAGGGCGCAGGTGCTGGCGGTAAACCGGCGCGTGTGGAAGTGGCTCGTCCGGAGCGGCGATTTGATACTGCAGCTTAAGGCAGAAGGAGACACCCGAGGCAGGGTCCAGGCGGCGGTTCACGGATTGCCCTCGGCCGGGGCGGTTCGACAGCAGCAAGGTGGAGCGGCGTAGTAGAAGGAGGAGCGGCCGCGCGGCTCAGCAGGACAGGCCGGGTCAACACACTGCCATGGACACGGCAAGGCCGGCTGTGCAGCAGAAGCGAGCCCCTGGCACCGAGGTAAAATGGCGATGATCTTCAGAAGCTTGGAGGAAAGTTGAACCCGTCAGATGTGGAAACGACGGCGGCTCAGAAGGCGGCCTGACGCGGACGACGGGTTGGCGCTATGGCAGATCGACATTGGCTCAGCTGCAGCTTGGCCTTGAAAGCAGCAGCTTGAGGTAAACCGGTGACTCGCGGGCGCAGATCCAGGGCCGCGAGCCTCGAAGCATAAGGCGATTTGGCTTGACAGGAGCATCAGCTTGAAGTAAACCGGCGACTCGCGGCGTGGTTCAGACGGCTTAGCAGAAGTAGCAGCTGAAGGAGGCTGGTTGGAGCAGGCAAGACGGCTCAGCGGGCCGCGGCCGGGCAGAAGCGGCCGGCGGCGGCGACCGGCGGATGCGGCCCAATCGTGAAAACACGCCGGTGAGGTACGGCCGGGACGGCGGGGGCGGCGACTCACAGCTGTGATGGTGACTCGGTCAGGCAGGGTCCGAGTTGCCCTCCAGGTTGTGATTGAAAGACCAATCTAAATCTGGGTCGTTTGCTGTTTTCTTCTATGTGTAACTTTAGTGCAGAGTCCGAGTCTAACCATCCGTCCATACCCTCGTCTTGATTGTTGTTTGATTGTCTGTGTCTTCCTATAAGCCGTGGAGGTTTGTTCCCAATTAACTGGTGTATCAAATTTTTTCAATGCCTCCACGTGAGTACTAAACCAGCCACCAGTACCTAGTACTGGTTCTGATTTGATGTTTGGATGTAGTGCGTGGTAACAGCAGCAAGGCAGCAGCCTCGGGATTTGAAGCGAATCCACCTACGTCGACTGCTGTAGATTGAAATTTCACACGCACCAGGGACTTTTTCACTGTTCTGACCCATTTATCAAAGTTTAACACGATTTGACCCGTGTTTGAAACTTTTTTCAGATCTGACCCATTTCAAGACGCCAGCAACCGTGGCGTCTAGATTGCATCGAAAACGCTGCAAACTCTGGCGTTCTGGCCTACCTTCTGGTCAATTTTGGGGACTGGCAAAGGCCAGACGCCACTAACCATGGCGTTTAGGTCCAAAAGGTTAAGCAACATGCATGCATGCACACATGCATTTTTTCTGTGGCCGTGGCTTGCTCACGACGCACATTAATCTGATCTGGTGAGATCTGAGGCAGAAATAACTATACACTGTGTGCTAGATAGCTATTAGGAGATACCAAAATACAATTTTTGCATCTATGATACGTGATCAATCATTTGACGGAGAAACCGTTAGAGAATTTACAGTCACGATTACCAAATCCAGCGCCCTATACGTCCGCGGACAGTGACCGGTCACGCCTTAAATTCTCGCCCGCACAACCACATACCTCATATCCGGCACCCTATATCCATACTATCCATGCAACGTAGAGTCCAAGCTGTGGTGGTCATCGTCGTCCGAGGAGGAACCGGAGATGACGATGAGCCCCTTCATCGGCCGGACGGCCTGGTCCTGCTGCCGCTTGAGCTTGGCCACCCGAGCCGCCTTCGCCGCTGCCTCCGCCGCCTCGTGCTCCGACTGCTGAATGGCTAGCTGGAGCACCTTGGCGTTCTTCCTCCACACCGGGCATCCCCGGCACCCCGTGGCGGTGGCGAACGGATTGCTCCGCCGCGTCCCTCTCCCTTGCCTGCTGCCTCTCGCGGCAGGCGATGCGTGCCTCCGATTCTGGTGTGCGCGTCCGCGGAGCCGGCGGAGTTGGCACTAGCACCCACCGTGACCCTTGCGGATCAGCGGCCAGAGGGGGAGGTGGACGACAGAGGGGCGGTGCGGACTGTGCAGCCCTCGCGGAGCTGTGCGCGGGCCGGGAGGGGCCTGCTCCGGCGTTCGTGCTGCGTCGGCGGGGGTGCCGGAGCCGGAGTCGTCGGATTGGATCGAATGAGGGGAGAAATCGGAGGAGGCGAGAAGAAGAGACGGAGCGAGAGCGGAGAGTGAAGTGAGCTAGGGTTCCGGATTGAGATTTTTGTGGGGACGGAGTGAGGTCGGCAGTGGGCCGGGCTGACATGATGGACGCGCCCGGTAGCGGCCGGGCCGCCCCATATCCACCCTACATTTGGGCTTGATACGAGGGGCGCCAGACAGCCCGGGCGTTTGAGGCCGGTTTGAGGTGCCCGGTCGGTTTTTTTGACCGGTCAGTGACCGGGCGGTCCGTCCGGGCGTTTGAGGCTTGTTTGAGGCGCCCGGCTGTAGATGCCTTGAGTGTAGGTAGACGTGCTATATATGATTCTCAGGCGAGTCACTCGCTTAGAGCATCTACAAACGAACTTCTCAAATGCCCCATATATGTCTGGGCGGACGGCCTGGTCAGGGACTGACATGAAAACGCGACCCAGTCGCACTTCATATCAACCCTATACGTCCGGACTGATCGGCACTCATATATGTGGCGGATATGGGAGCCCGGATGGCCCGGGCGCGTTCGTCATGTCGGATCCAGCCCATGCTGGTCTATCCAACCCTGTATATATTCGATCATATCTGCATCCGGGTCAAACCTTAGCCACTTCTCTTCACTCCATTGATGGCACGTACGCACGCATGACATGCTTCCATCCATCAGATCATGCTTGATCCGTCAATGCACATCTCATGAGAGTGCTGCGTGCATGCATGTGCATGCAAGCACCATGCCGTTGCATGTGCGTGAACAAGCCACCACCACCAGAAGAATGCGTACGTGCATGCATGCATGCCACTTAACCTTTCTCACCTAAACGCCAAGGTTAGTGGCGTTTTTCCTTTGCATGTCAAACCATCAACAAATTTGAACAGAGGCCAGACACCGGGGTTCGCGGCGTTTTCAGTACAAACAAGACGCCATGGTTGTTGGCGTCTCGAAATGGGTCAAATCCGGAAAAACTTTCAAACACGGGTCAAATCGTGCTAAACTTTGACAAATAGGTCAGAACAGTGAAAAAGCCCCGCACCAGCTCTCGGAGTAAAACGGCAATTAAATAACGGAGTCGGTCTTGGTCTCGCCAGATCGTAATAATGGCTGTTTTTGATGGAAATCAACCCTCCTCAAACGGGCGGACAAACAGGCCGCGTGCATCAACACGCACGGAACCCTAGCTTCTTTTGATCTCCATCTGTCTTAATCTTGATCGACGAACTTGAATTTGATGTAGATTCTGACCGGCTCTTCTTCGTCAGAAAATTATGAACTTCTCCATCCCTCGGAGAAAACCCTTCAAGAACTCAACACCACCGTGCGCAGGCCCCGCGGTGGGCGCCAACTGTCGTGGAATTGTCACGGCAGATGTCCTAGTGTGAGGACTTAGTCGTGAGACCGCGCATCTATGTGGTAGCTTGAGAGGGGTTGAGTGGAATCGAGAGATGCAACACACAAGACAAGGATTTATACAGCTTCGGGCCCCGGGAAACATCATCCGGTAATAGCCCTACATGTTGTTTGAGGCTAGATCTCATTATGACCCTCATGAAGTCGCCGCATAAGCCGGCTCTCCTTTAGTTGTGTCTAGCCCTAAAGAATATGGAGCTTCTAACTTGTCTCTCCCTCTTTGGGGAGCCCTGCCCCTCCTTATATATGTTGAAGGGGCGGGTTACATGACTAGTCCTAGTAGGATTAGGATTACTCTATTACAAGTGGAGTCCTAGTCTTGCTTCCTTTGTAGGAGAATATTCCTTGTGCTTTCCTCATAAACCGGCCCACCATAACATGAACCGACCTTCTGGGCCTTGGGTCTTGTCATTCGTCAGCCACCCGCCGGGTTACCAGTGAGTCATAATGTTTCAGGCAGGTTGCTTGTAAACTGTCTGGTCAGGATGGGTCGCCAGTGAATCGCCAAGTGTAAATTGGGTCTCAAGTAAACTGCCAAGTCCAGCCGGTTCATATTTCCGGCTGGGTCATACCGCGGGGTATATCCCCGACAGCTAGCCATGGCTTGTGAATAAAATTTATTTTATGTTTGGGAACCGCCTATGATATATTTAGCATGTAAAGTGTTGGGAACTCTAAGTCGTTCTCATTGACAGGAAAAGCATGCCACTCAAAATAATTTTATCTCTCAATTTAAATTTTGAGCTCTGGCACCTCTACAAATCCCTGCTTCCCTCTGCGAAGGGCCTACCTTTACATTATGCAATTTTTTTTATTTTGAGTCTCCATCTTCTCTTATAAAGCACCAACTACGGAACACTATTATCGCACTTGAGCATTGGATGTAGCTAATATTTGGATGTGTTGCATGAATGGATCAATGATTGAGCATGATGGGCTTGGGATAACTTGCTTTAGTATTGATATTTTGAAAAAACATAGTTGTTTGTTGATATGCTTGAGTATTAAAGTCCTCATATCAAAACTAGACTATTACTTTGAACAATATAAAGTCCGATTGTCCATGCTATAAAGAAAAGAATATGTGATGAACATGATAGGAAGCATTCCACATCAAAAATTCTGTTTTTATCATTTACCTACTCGAGGACGAGTAGGAATTAAGCTTGGGGATGCTGATACATCTCCAACGTATCTATAATTTTTTATTGTTCCATGTTGTTATATTATCATTCTTGGATGTTTTACAATCATTTTACAGCCATTTTATATTATTTTTTGGGACTAACCTATTGACATAGTGCCAAGTGCCAGTTGTTGTTTTCTGCTTGTTTTTACATCGCAGAAAATCAATATCAAACGGAGTCCAAATGTAGTGAAACGTTTTGTGGATTTTTTGGACCAGATAAGCACCTAGGGGTGCCCCGAGGGGGGGCACAACCCACCAGGGTGCGCCTGGGCTCCCAGGTGCGCCCAGGTGGGTTGTGCCCACCTCGGTGGCCTCCCGCACCACCTCTTTGCTCTATAAATACCTCCTTCCTCCAGAAACCCTAGGGGAGTCAACGAAATTTTGTTCCAGCCTCCGCAAGTTCCGGAACCACGAGATCCAATCTATAGCCCTATTCTGGCACTCCACCGGGGCGGATCACAATCACAGAGGGGTTCATCATCCTCATTGGGCCTCTCCGATGATGCGTGAGTAGTTTACCACACACCTACGGGTCCGTAGGCAGTAGCGAGATGGCTTCTTCTCTCTTTGTATCTCAATACAATGGTCTCTCGGAGATCTATTTGATGTACTGACTTTTTGCAGTGTGTTTGTTGGGATCCGATGAATTGTGAGTTTATGATCAGATTTGTCTTGATTTAATATCCAATCTTGACTATTATAGCCTCGTATTTCTTCTCCGATATTTGGTTTTTGTTTGGCCAACTTGATCTATTTATCTTGCAATGTGAAGAGGTGCTTTGTAATGGGTTCGATCTTGCGGTGTCCTTTCCCAGTGACAGAAGGGGCAGCAAGGCACACATGTATCATTGCTATTAAGGATAAAAAGATGGGGTCTATTCCTAAATGAATAGATCTTGTTTACATCATGTCATCGTTCTTATTGCATTACTCCGGTTTTTTATGAACTTAATACACTAGATGCATGCTGGATAGTGGTCGATGTGTGGAGTAATAGTAGTAGATGCAGGCAGGAGTCGGTCTACTAATCTTGGACGTGATGCCTATATAGATGATCATTGTCTTGGATATCATCATAATCATTTGCTTTTCTATCAATTGCCCAATAGTAATTTGTCTACCCGCCGGATGCTATTTTCTCAAGAGAAGCCACTAGTGAAATCTACGGGCCCCGGGTCTATTTTCGTATCATATACTTTCAGATCTATATTGACATTTGCCTTTTCTTTTATTTGCTTCTTTTATTCTCAGATCTATATTATCAAAAACCCAAAAATACTTTGCTGAATTTCATTTTATTTTATTTGCATCTATCAATCTACTACAATTTTATCTTATCCTTATGTCACTTTTTGGCACCGCTACCGAAAGGGATTGACAACCCCTTTAATGTGTCGGGTTGCAAGTGGTTATTATTTGTGTGTAGATACCGTTTACGTAGTCTTGTGTAGTTCTCCTACTGATTCGATAACCTTGGTCTCATTACTGAGGGAAATACCTTACCGTTGTTGTGCTGCATCCTCCCTTATTCCTTGGGGAAACATCGACACATCTCAAGCGACATCACTTACATCTCCCAGAACACCACTGTGAGTGGAATGTCTGTGAAGATGTAATCGAACCATTTATGACATGGTAAGATCAAAGATGACATAAATCAATTTTCCATTATCCCTTTTAAGGTAATGTTTTAGAGACTGCGGTTTTACACTTAAAAGAGCTCCATCGGGTCTGTTGAAATGACACCATGGTATGGTACACCCAACCATGTTATATATTTTCTTAACCTTTGGAATATAGGGTTTGTGTAAAAGGTTGCAAACCTATTCCAAATCAAACAAGGGCTACTTTGTAGGTTATCCCAAGTCATTGGGTATTCCCCCACCACTATACCGAGGCAAAGGTTTTTTGCCACAAAAATGGTATGCTTTTAAAAAGAATGGTTCTTACAAAAAGGTGAGTGAGAGGACAGTGCAACTCGATGAGATAACTAGTATCTTCGTTATCAGATCAAAGGAAAGGAACCTTGGAAGTGATTCCAGAGTTTCCTACTATGACTGATACGAAAGCCTCTGCATGAGATGTATGGACTTCGGTCGAACTTGCAGTTGAACAACGTAGGAAAAACTTGTGCAAACCTCTCAGGTGCACATACGATATATTGTTGTTAGACAACAGTATACCTACAATACACAAGGAAGCGTTAATGGGACCTGACTTCAGGATTGGCTAAACGCCAATATAATTCGAGACAGTTTCCATAAAATGATTCAAGATTTAAATCATAAACCCTCCGGAAGACTTAGAGCCTAACAGATTGTATTGGAACTAAAAACTGATACGGATAAAAATGTTTTATCCATAAATCTTGACTTGTTGCAATAACAAATTCAAGGAGTTGACTACGATCAGATTGTCTCACCGTAGCGATGCTTAAAGTCAGATCGGGTTAAACTAGCAATTAAAACATATTTCAGTCATGAGATATGAAACATGGATGACAAAAGGATTTCCATCTGATGGAAAAGAAACCAAAGACTTGCATGTGATACAGTCCAAGGTATTTTGTCAATCCAGAGGATGCTAGTGAGTGTGCAAACTTCAGAGTTCCAACGATGGACAGAAGAGAGCAAAATGGAGTTGGAATCTTCATGTTTTGATGAAATGGTCAAAGGGGTTTGACTTCATCAATGGGTAACGAAGATGCTTGTGATTCAAGAAAGTAAGTGGGAGCATAATAATATTTCTAAACACCTTGTGTGCTTGACACATTGTTAAATGGAAATAAATTTCTTGAAACGAATTAAGACTTCATTTGAAAATAGTTTTTCGATAAGTGCTTGGGCTAAATAGCCTCAATATTAGGCATGATGACCTATGGAGATATATTTACCTAATGGGGCTAAGAAAAAATACATCTTGACAAGAAGCTAAAACAGTTTAGCACTAAAAACATCAAGGAGTGATTCTTGCCGAAGTCACATGGAAAGATTTTTTGCAAGACTCGGTGTCCCAAAACACTGATGAGTAAAATACATGACGGAGATTCCACACACTCTTGTGTTTGGATTAATCATGTATTCTATGGTATGTAAAAACAACCAGGTATGTCCAATACTCCAAAGTTGTTGCGAGTATATATATCAAAGTGATCAAAAGTACTGATCATGGGACAACAATGAAAGGGTCATTGAGTACTAAATTAGCACTGATGACAAGTTTTCTCGCAAGGGGAGATCATGAAGAGTTCGTTGTAAAAGGTTACATCGATACAGTCTTCATCAATGCTCCAAGCGATTTTTGATTTAAATTAAGGGTTTTGTGTAATACACAATATGGTGTTGGAAATATGCCCTAGAGGCAATAATAAATTGGTTATTATTATATTTCCTTGTTCATGATAATTGTTTATTATCCATGCTAGAATTGTATTGATAGGAAACTCAGATACATGTGTGGATACATAGACAAACACCATGTCCCTAGTGAGCCTCTAGATGACTAGCTCGTTGATCAATAGATGGTTACGATTTCCTGACCATGGACATTGGATGTCGTTGATAACGGGATCACATCATTAGGAGAATGATGTGATGGACAAGACCCAATCCTAAGCCTAGCACAGATCGTGTAGTTCGTATCCTAAAGCTTTTCTATATGTCAAGTATCTTTTCCTTAGACCATGAGATTGTGCAACTCTCGGATACCGTAGGAATGCTTTGGGTGTACCAAACGTCACAACATAACTGGGTGGCTATAAAGGTGCACTACAGGTATCTCCGAAAGTGTCTGTTGGGTTGGCACGAATCGAGACTGGGATTTGTCACTCCGTATGACGGAGAGGTATCTCTGGGCCCACTCGGTAGGACATCATCATAATGTGCACAATATGTGATCAAGGAGTTGATCACGGGATGATGTGTTACAGAACGAGTAAAGAGACTTGCCGGTAACGAGATTGAGCAAGGTATCGGTATACCGACGATCGAATCTCGGGCAAGTGCTATACCGATAGACAAAGGGAATCGTATACGGGATTGATTGAATCCTTGACATCGTGGTTCATCCGATGAGATCATCGTGGAACATGTGGGAGCCAACATGGGTATCCAGATCCCGCTGTTGGTTATTGACCAGAGAGTTGTCTCGGTCATGTCTGCATGGTTCCCGAGCCCGTAGGGTCTACACACTTAAGGTTCGATGACGCTAGGGTTATAGGGAATAGATGTACGTGGTTACCGAATGTTGTTCGGAGTCCCGGATGAGATCCCGGACGTCACGAGGAGTTCCGGAATGGTCCGGAGGTAAAGATTTATATATGGGAAGTCATCATACGGTCACCGGAATAATTTGGGGGGTTACCGGTAATGTACCGGGACCACCGAAGGGGTTCCGGGGGTCCACCGGGAGGGTCCACCTGCCCCGGAGGACCCTATGGGCTGTATGTGGAGAGGGACCAGCCCCTTAGTGGGCTGGGCGCCTCCCCCCCTAGGGCCCATGCGCCTAGGGTTTGGGGGAAACCCTAAGGGGGGGCGCCCCCCTTGCCTTGGGGGGCAAGGCAACCCCCCTGGCCGCGGCCCCCTCCTCAGATTGGATCTGAGGGGGTCGGCCCCCCTCTCCCTTTCCCCTATATATATGTCGGGGGTGGGAGGGCAGCCGCACCACAAGTTCTGGCGCAGTCCTCCCCCTCTCCCAAGTCCTTCTCCTCTCCCGCGGTGCTTGGCGAAGCCCTGCATGATTCCCGCGCTCCTCCACCACCACCACGCCGTCGTGCTGCTGCTGGAAGGAGCCTTCCCCAACCTCTCCCTCTCTCCTTGCTGGATCAAGGCGTGGGAGACGTCATCGGGCTGCACGTGTGTTGAACGCGGAGGCGCCGTTGTTCGGCGCTTAGATCGGAATCAACCGTGATCTGAATCGCGGCGAGTACGACTCCTTCATCCGCGTTCTTGCAACGCTTCCGCATCGCGATCTACAAGGGTATGTAGATGCACTCCACTCTCCTTTATGCTCGTTGCTAGATTACTCCATAGATAGATCTTGGTGATGCGTAGGAAAAATTTTGATTTTCTGCTACGATCCCCAATAGTGGCATCATGAGCTAGGTCTATGCATAGTATCTTGCACGAGTAGAACACAAAGTAGTTGTGGGCGTGGATTTGTCAATTTACTTGCCGTTACTAGTCTTATCTTGATTCGGCGGCATCGTGGGATGAAGCGGCCCGGACCGACCTTACACGTACTCTTACGTGAGACAGGTTCCACCGACTGACATGCACTAGTTGCATAAGGTGGCTAGCGGGTGTCTGTCTCTCCCACTTTAGTCGGATCGGATTCGATGAAAAGGGTCCTTATGAAGGGTAAATAGAAATTGGCATATCACGTTGTGGTTTTGGCGTAGGTAAGAAACGTTCTTGCTAGAAACCTATAGCAGCCACGTAAAAACTTGCAACAACAATTAGAGGACGTCTAACTTGTTCTTGCAGCATGTGCCGTGTGATGTGATATGGCCAAAAGGATGTGATGAATGATATATATGTGATGTATGAGATTGATCATGTTCTTGTAATAGGAATCATGACTTGCATGTCGATGAGAATGACAACCGGCAGGAGCCATAGGAGTTTTCTTATTTATTGTATGACCTGCGTGTCACTGAATAACGCCATGTAATTACTTTACTTCATTGCTAAACGTTAGCCATAGTAGTAGAAGTAATGTTTGGCGAGACGACTTCATGAAGACACGATGATGGAGATCATGATGATGGAGATCATGGTGTCATGCTGGTGACGATGATGATCATGGAGCCCCGAAGGTGAAGATCAAAGGAGCAAGATGATATTGGCCATATCATGTCATTATTTGATTGCATGTGATGTTTATCATGTTTTACATCTTATTTGCTTAGAACGACGGTAGTGAATAAGATGATCTCTCACTAAAATTTCAAGAATTGTGTTCCCCCTAACTGTGCACCGTTGCTAAGGTTCGTTGTTCCGAAGCACCACGTGATGATCGGGTGTGATAGGTTCTAACGTTCGTATACAACGGGTGTAAGCCAGATTTACACACGCGATACACTTAGGGTTGACTTGACGAGCCTAGCATGTACAGACATGGCCTCGGAACATGGAAGACCGAAAGGTCGAACATGAGTCGTATAGAAGATACGATCAACATGAAGATGTTCACCGTTGATGACTAGTCCGTCTCACGTGATGATCGGACACGACCTAGTCGATTCGGATCATGTTTCACTTAGATGACTAGAGAGATGTCTATCTGAGTGGGAGTTCATTAGATGAACTTAATTGTCATGAACAATAGTCTAAGTTGTCTTCGCAAATTATGTTGTAGACCAGTAACTGCGTTGTAGCTCCCTGTTTAATACGATCCTAGAGAAAGACTAAGTTGAAAGATATTGTAAGCATTGATGCGGACTTGGTCCGTAGTCGGAGGAGTGTCCTCACTGCTACACAGAAAGCTTACGTCTTTGATGCACCGCTCGATGTGCAGACCCCTACAACGTTGTCTGTGGATGTTGTGAACACCTGACAGACACGTCCCGATGACTACTTGATAGTTTAGTGCACCATACTTTACGGCTTAGAATCAGGATTCCAATGATGTTTTGAACGCCATAGAACATATGAGATGTTCTAAGAGCTGAAATTGGGATTCCAGGCTCATGCCCGTGTTGAGAGGTATGAGACCTCTGACAAGTTCTTTTGCCAAAAGGATGGAGGAGAATAGCTCAACTAGTGAGCATGTGCTCGGAATGTCTGGGTGCTTAAATCACTTGAACCAATTGGGAGTTAATCTTCCAGATGAGATAGTGATTGACGGTATTCTCTAGACACTATCACCAAGCTACTAGAACTTCGTGATGAACTATGACATGCAAAGGATGGAGATGATCCTTGAGCTATTAGCGGTGCTTAAGACCGCAAAAGTAGAAATCAAGAAGGAGCATCAAGTGTTGATGGTTTAACAAGACCACTCGTTTCAAAAGGGGCAAGGGCTAGAAGGGAAACTTCATGAATGGCAAACCAGTTGTCGCTCTGATGAAGGAACCCATGGTTGAACCCAAACCTCGAGACTAAGTGCTTCGGTTGTAAGGGGAACGGTCACATGGTAGCGGAACTGCCCCAAATACATGGTAGATAATATAGCTGGCAACTTCAACAAAGTATATTTGATATACGTATCATTAATGTGTACCTTGCTAGTACTCCTTGTAGCACATGGGTATTGGATACCGTTTCAGTTGCTATTATTAGTGACTTGAAGCAAAAGCTACGGACTGAACGGAGACTAGCTAAGGGCGAGGTGACGATGAGTGTTGGAAGTGTTTCCAAGGTTGATAAGATCGCCATCACACGCTCCCTCTACCTTCGGGATTAGTGTTGAACCTAGATAAATGTTATCAGGTGTCTACGTTGAGCGTGAATATGATTAGATCATGTTCATTGCAATACGGTTATTCATTTAAGTCAGAGAATAATGGTTATTCTGTTTACATGAATAATACCTTTATGGTCATGCACCCAATGGTTTGTTGAATCTCGATCATAGTAATACACATGATGATAATATTAATGCCAAAAGATGTAGAGTTAATAATGATAGTACCACTTTCTTGTGGCACTGCCGCTTAGGTCATTTTGGCATAAAATGCATGAAGAAACTCCATGCTAATGGATGTTTGGAGTCACTTGATTTTGAATCGCTTGACACATGCGATCCATGCCTCATGGGCAGGATGACTAAGATCTCGTTTTCAGGTACAATGAAACGGGCAAGTGACTTGTTGGAAATCATACATGCTGATGTGTGTGATCCAATGAGAATTAAGGCGTGTGGTGGATATCGTTATTTTCTCATCTTCACTGACGATTTGAGTAGATATGGGTATATTTACTCAATTAAGCAAAAGTCTGAAGCGTTTGAAAAGTTCAAGCAATTTCAGAGTGAAGTTAAGAATCATCATAACAAGAAGATCATGTTCCTACGATCTGATCAAGGGGAGATTTTCTGGGTTGTGAGTTTGGCAATCACTTAAGACATTGTGGAATTGTTTCGCAGTTGAAGCCACCTAGAACACCACAGCGTAATGGTGTGTCCGGACGTCGTAATCGAACCTTATGAGATATGGTGCGATCTATGATGTCCCTTACTGATCTACCGCTATTATTTTGAGGTTATACATTAGAGACAGCTGCATTCACTTTAGATAGGGCACCATGTAAGTCCGTTTGAGACGACGCTGTATGAACTATGGTTTGGCAAGAAACCATAGTTGTCGTTTCTTAATGTTTGGGGCTGCGATGCTTATGGCTTCAGCCGGAAAAAAGCTCGAACCCAAAGCGGACAAAATACATCTTCATAGGATACCCAAAGGTAATAGTTGGGTATACCTTCTATCTCAGATCCAAGGGCAAAATGTTTGTCGCTAAGAACGGGTCCTTTCTCGAGAAGGAGTTTCTCTCGAAAGAATTGAGTGGGAGGAAGATAGAACTTGATGAGGTTGTCGAACCCTCACTTCAACCGGAGAGTAGTGCAACACAGAAAGATGTTTCTGTGGAACCAACGATTGTTGAAGAGGAAACTAATGATAGTGATCATATAGCTTCGGATCAAGTTGCTATCGAACCTCGTAGGTCGACAAGGATATGTACTACTCCAGAGTGGTACGATGATCCTGTCTTAGAGGTCATGCTGTTGGACAACGATGAACCTACGAACTATGGAGAAGCGATGGTGGGCCCGTATTCCGACAAATGGTTAGAAGCCGAGAAATCCGAGATAGGATCCATGTATCGAAACAAAGTATGGACTTTGGTGGACTTGCCCGATGACCGGCAAGCCATTGAGATAAATGGATCTTTAGGAAGAAGACGAACGTGGACGGTAAAGGTCATCGTCTATGAAGCTCGACTTGTGGCAAAGAGTTTTTCACAAGTTCAAGGAGTTGACTACGATGAGATTTTCTCACCCGTAGCGATGCTTAAGTCCGTCGGAATCATGTTAGCATTAGCTGCATTTATGAAATCTGACAGATGGATGACAAAACAAGTGTCCTTACCAGTTTTCGTAAGGAAAGGTTGTATGTGATACAATCAGAAAAGTTTTGTCGATCCTAAGGATGCTAAAAGGTATGCTAGCTCCAGCGATCCTTCCATGGACTAGAGCAAGCATCTCGGAGTCGGAATATATGCTTTGATGGAGTGATCAAAGTTTTTGGGTATACAAAGTTTGTTAGAAACTTGTATTTACAATAAAGTGAGTGGGAGCACTACAACATTTCTGATAAGTATATGTGAATGACATATTGTTGATCCGAAATGATGTAGAATTTCTGGAAAGCATAAAGGGTTGTTTGAAAGGAGTTTTTCAAAGGAAGACCTGGATAAAGCTGCTTATATAATTGGGCATCAAGATCTATAGAGATAGATCAGGACGCCTGATGATACTTTCAAAAGAACACACACCTTTGACATGATTTTGAAGGAGTTCAATAGAGATCAGTCAAAGAAGGAGTTCTTACCTAAGTTGTAAGGTGTGAAGTTGAGTAAGACTCAAAGCTTGACCACGACAGAAGGAAGAGGAAGGACGAAGGTCGTCCCCTGTGCTTCTGTCATAGGCTCTATACGGTATGCCATGCTGAGTACCGCACCAGATGTGTGCCTTGCCACATGTCTGGCAAGTGGGTACAAAGGTGATCCAGGAGTGAATTACTAGATAGTGGTCAAAATTATCCTTAGAGGAATAAGGAAATGTTTCTCGGTTATGGAGGTGATAAAGAGTTCAACGTAAAGAGTTACGTCGATGCAAGCTTAACACCTATCCGGATAACTCTGAGTGGAGATATCGGATACGTATAATGGAGCAACAGTTTGGAATAGCTCCAAGTGGAACGTGGTAGCAGCATCTACGATATGACATAAAGTTTTGCGAAGTACATAGGGATCTGAATGTTGCAGACCCGCTGACTACAACCTCTCTCACAAGCATAACATGGTCAAACCCAGAACTCATTGAGTGTTAATCACATATTGATGTGAACTAGATTACTGACTCTAGTAAACTCTTTGGATGTTGGTCACATGGTGATGTGACCTGTGAATGTTAATCACATGGCGATGTGAACTAGATTATTGACTCTGGTGCAAGTGGGAGACTGTTGGAAATATGCCCTAGAGGCAATAATAAATTGGTTATTATTATATTTCCTTGTTCATGATAATTGTTTATTATCCATGCTAGAATTGTATTGATAGGAAACTCAGATACATGTGTGGATACATAGACAAACACCATGTCCCTAGTGAGCCTCTAGATGACTAGCTCGTTGATCAATAGATGGTTACGGTTTCCTGACCATGGACATTGGATGTCGTTGATAACGGGATCACATCATTAGGAGAATGATGTGATGGACAAGACCCAATCCTAAGCCTAGCACAGATCGTGTAGTTCGTATGCTAAAGCTTTTCCATATGTCAAGTATCTTTTCCTTAGACCATGAGATTGTGCAACTCCCGGATACCGTAGGAATGCTTTGGGTGTACCAAACGTCACAACGTAACTGGGTGGCTATAAATGTGCACTACAGGTATCTCCGAAAGTGTCTGTTGGGTTGGCACGAATCGAGACTGGGATTTGTCACTCCGTATGACGGAGAGGTATCTCTGGGCCCACTCGGTAGGACATCATCATAATGTGCACAATATGTGATCAAAGAGTTGATCACGGGATGATGTGTTACGGAACGAGTAAAGAGACTTGCCGGTAACGAGATTGAGCAAGGTATCGGTATACCGACGATCGAATCTCGGGCAAGTGCTATACCGATAGACAAAGGGAATCATATACGGGATTGATTGAATCCTTGACATCGTGGTTCATCCGATGAGATCATCGTGGAACATGTGGGAGCCAACATGGGTATCCAGATCCCGTTGTTGGTTATTGACCGGAGAGTTGTCTCGGTCATGTCTGCATGGTTCCCGAGCCCGTAGGGTCTACACACTTAAGGTTCGATGACGCTAGGGTTATAGGGAATAGATGTACATGGTTACCGAATGTTGTTCGGAGTCCCGGATGAGATCCCGGACGTCACGAGGAGTTCCGGAATGGTCCGGAGGTAAAGATTTATATATGGGAAGTCATCATACGGTCACCGGAATAATTCGGGGGGTTACCGGTAATGTACCGGGACCACCGAAGGGGTTCCGGGGGTCCACCGGGAGGGTCCACCTGCCCCGGAGGGCCCTATGGGCTGTATGTGGAGAGGGACCATCCCCTTAGTGGGCTGGGCGCCTCCCCCCTAGGGCCCATGCGCCTAGGGTTTGGGGGAAACCCTAAGGGGGGGCGCCCCCCTTGCCTTGGGGGGCAAGGCAACCCCCCTGGCCGCCACCCCCTCCTCAGATTGGATCTGAGGGGGCCGGCCCCCCTCTCCCTTGCCCCTATATATATGTGGGGGGTGGGAGGGCAGCCGCACCACAAGTTCTGGCACATCCTCCCCCTCTCCCAAGTCCTTCTCCTCTCCCGCGGTGCTTGGCGAAGCCCTGCAGGATTCCCGCGCTCCTCCACCACCACCACGCCGTCGTGCTGCTGCTGGAAGGAGCCTTCCCCAACCTCTCCCTCTCTCCTTGCTTGATCAAGGCGTGGGAGACGTCATCGGGCTGCACGTGTGTTGAACGCGGAGGCGCCGTTGTTCGGCGCTTAGATCGGAATCAACCGCGATCTGAATCGCAGCGAGTACGACTCATTCATCCGCGTTCTTGCAATGCTTCCGCATCGCGATCTACAAGGGTATGTAGATGCACTCCACTCTCCTTTATGCTCGTTGCTAGATTACTCCATAGATAGATCTTGGTGATGCGTAGGAAATTTTTTGATTTTCTGCTACGATCCCCAACATATGGTGGCATGGTAGTTTGAAATTGTTCCAAACAGGTTACTGTGGGGAATTCTATAACAAAGACTCATTATGTTGACGCTTTAGAAGCGACAAAGAAGATGTTGAATCATACAGTTCATTCATGAACTTAGTATGGTTCCAATAAGGCTTTGGTCAATGGGAGGCTATTGTAGATAGTTGCTCCATAGCTCAGTCTGAGGAATCAGGTTTCGACCAATGATTCACATATATACAAAGCCAAATCCACACAACATATGGATTTTGTGAAAGCGTGAAAATGCGAGGATATGCAAAGATACACGCGGAGCTGGAGTCGTCGGATCCGTTGGACATCAGGCTATACCACATGCGAAGCATATTTTACACCAGTGTGCCATGGGTGTAAAGTGCATTAGCATTAACTAGATTATTGACTCTGGTGCAAGTGGGAGTCTGTAGGAGATATGCCCTAGAGGCAATAATAAATGTTATTGATTATCTCCCTGTTCATAATTATGTTTATGTTCCATGCTATAACTGCTATGGTTCTCGAGTCTGCAGTAACACGAGGCTCGGAGGAAGACTCATATGCACATGTGGAATAATAAACGGTAAGAAGTATTCCTAGTCTGGCCTCTAAGACTAGCTCAAGTGTTGCATGATGGTTCTGTTTTCCTAATCATGGGCATGTCTATACCAACAATTTTGAGGGCAAAATGCTAGAAGAACATTTGTGTTGAATCGACCCGAATTGTAGTTATGCTATGAGATATATTCGTCACAAGTTAATGGTTACTAACATAGAGATGGTTATTGTTTGCATAATTCCTTAGACCATGAGAGTATCGAGTTTCTTCATACTTGCTTTATGAACTTTGGGGTTTGTTAAACGTCATCCGTAAATGGGTGGCTATTACGCGACTTACGGGTTCATGGAAAAGTGTGTCAAGTAACTTGATAGCTCAAGATTGGGATTTGCTCCTCCGACGATGGAGAGATATTCTCGGGCCCTCTCGGTGTTATGATATCTATCACCGTCTGGCCAGACACAGCGTGATTTGATCACAGTGATGCCGAAACACGGAAACAAGAAAAGAGAACAAAACCGGTAACGAGGTAACTAGCTTAGTGGACAAGTTATTGATCCACGGGGATGCAAGTAAATCTCACCTCGGGTGTTTGTAATATATCATGAAGCAACTGGAATAGCACACGGCAACTGGAGGTTCACTCGAATATTTATTCGTGTGGGTATAGGGGTCAATATGGGTGTCCACGGCTCCGATGTTGATCATTTATCAGAAAGAGTTCCGGTCATGTCTATAGTTCACCGAACCTATAGGGTCACATGCTTAAGGGTCATCTACTGCTGAATACTAGACATGGAGTCTCAAAGAAAATCACCGAAAAGGTTTCGGACGCAACGAATACGTTCCGGAGAAGACACCAGAATGGTTCCGGTAAAACTGAAAAGTTGTTTTAGGGGATATCAGTCAAATTGGTTTCGGCACAAACCTGATAATTCTTGGAGGGTGCCAGAATCATTCTGGAAACCTTTTAGGAATTTTTCGAGAAAAAATCGGAAATGTTCTGGAGCTGCCGGGATCGGTTTGGTTACTTTTCGCAGATGAAATTCACTAATCCGAAATTGTTTCTGAACGAATCCAAAATCATTTTAGTGGGTACTGGAATTGCTCTAAGACCCACATAAATATTTTCGGATTTAACGGATGCTAAAAAATGTTGTTGTGAATAGTGAAATCAGCTTTATGGTTACTTTTTGGAAAGCCACCTTTTTGGGCTTTTGCTCCAAAATATTTTGGAGATGACATGGATGGATGTGGCTAAAATTTCAGCCCCTCCACCCCTCCTTCTCCTATAAATAGAGGTGGAGGGGCCTGCCCAAACTCACTCCTTTCTCACATATAAGTGCCATGCAATGATCTGGCTTCTCTCTCCCTCCTAGTGAAATAGTTTCACAGAGCCGAAAGGCTGTCTGGGTTCCGGTGGGAACTAGTTCTGGACGGCAAAGCCCTGTCGGATAGATGACATCGTATGTGTGCAATTCTGTAGAGAGATCGTAGTTTCGGTCTTAGTTCGAGAGTGCCTCCCGAAGGACTGTCCGTGTTGACCGTCCGAATTTCGAAGGTCCTCCCGAAGGGCTATCCGTGTGACCGTCCGAGTTTCGAAGGTCCTCCCGAAGGGCTGTCTGAGTGACCGCCTGAGTTTCAAATGTCCCCCCGAAGGGCTGTCCGCGACACCGTTCGAGTTTCAAAGGTCCCCCCGAAGGGCTGTCCGCGACACCGTCCGAGGGACTGTCCGACCGCCTTCCGAATGATTGTCCGAGGGGCAGATGAGGGTATACGTCCTCGCGGTTGGAAGCTTGTAAATCCTAGTTGCGGGGATCTACACCATCGATCGTTATCGACTCTACTTCCGTTGCGCTACGAGTCGGTAACGAAAAGATCAAACCTTGTATGCAGTCTTCATAGTGGTCCTGGGCTGGTGCGTATGTCAGAATTTTTTGTTTTCTGTCGCGCTACCCTACAACCCTCTGCTGCACCGGTAAAAATGCCACTCCAACACGAAATATGTTGTTGTGCATATGGGGGGAAACAAAATCTTGATGATATCCCTAAGAAAACAGGCACGATCTCCACTTCGATGGGACGCGTTAGTAAAAAGATGCCTCAAACCACGATTTGGGTAAGCAGTAACTGCCTGATTTGTCGCGGGTTTGCGCCGCTTGGATAAAGTTGTTAGGCTAGGTGACACTATTCACACCTACGTGGTCGGCCTTCGAGGCTAATTAACCCCGTCTCTTCGGGCAAGGCGTGAGCTCGGCTGAGTCGTGTCCAGAAGTCACCACTCCTTTAAAGAGCGGTTCGGAGATCTTTAAGTAATAAAGGGAAACTCGTCTATCAAGCCAAGGACTTCAGATCCGAGGTAATCTTCATCAATGAGACCGTCCTCGGCATAGAAGACCAGTTCGGCGGCTACTGACGATGTCCTAGACTAGGGGGTACTAACCTAGTCAGCCCATGTTTCTCGGAATGGGCTGGTGGGCCTTCATTCTTCTCAAGATAGACTCCGGAAGCTGCACGTTGGGGACATGATTAAGACTGCATCCGCCGAAGACTTGCCGTATACTCCAAGGCTTCTCGTGCCGCCTCCATGCCTAGATATCGACACCCTACCTGGTGTGTATATAAGCCAGAGAATTTATCCCGTAGAGAGGACTTCAACACAATCGCATTCGCCTAGCCCTAGTGTTAGAACACATCTTATGATCTCGAGGTAGATCAACTATGTACTTGATACATCTTTATCAATATAATCCAGAGCAGGACGTAGGGTTTTACCTCCATCAAGAGGGCCCGAACTTGGGTAAATATCGTCTCTTTGTTCTTGTTACCATCTGTCCTATATCCACGGCTAGGGACCCCCTATCCCGAGGTTTCACATCGACAGTGGTGGTGGTGCTATAGCAATGGCGACTCCCAGATCAGGCTATGGAGGTCGGTTTTGGTGGCAGCATGTCTTCCCTTAGGGTGGGCAGGTGCTTGTGATTCCTCGATGTGGCGTGGGTGTAACGCCCCGGACACACCCGCCGGTGGTCGTTACTCCTGGCGGGATCTAGACTGGCCTCACATATCAATACTAGTCTTTTCTGCACACTTTGTCCTCACTCGTGCGCACCCGGGAGCAACTTTCCGGTCGGTCACCCATCCTGAAACTACTCCAAGCTGAGCACTCTTAACTTTGGAGTTCTATCCGAATGGGCTCCCGGAAAAGAAGGAATTCCTTATTGATATGAGTAGTCTATCATCCCTAATAAGCCATGCTATCACAGTGGGCCAGAAGCTAAGGTCAAAAGCTCCACGCTTCGACGCTAGCGGCGGCGATGCCAGTGGGTGTCGTTGTGGCCCCTCCCCCCGTGCCAGGGCTCCAGGTGAAAACTCTCGACCACTCTTTGGTCTTGGTGGCGGCCTCTTTGAGGGTGTCGTCGTAGAGTCCAGGTTCCTTCAGGTCGCGCCAAGTCGTCATGAACAGACAAGTTTGAATCCCAGCTCGAAGCGCCTTCTACTCTGGCGCGAGACGACCTCACTTGTCTCCTTATCTTTTTCACGGGTCCTCGTTGTCCACGGGCAGGATCAACCTCCATGCTCCGGAGAGGGAGGGCAGGGCAACGACAGCTTGGTGCGAGCAGTGCATCGATGTCCGACGGTTTTTCAAGAAGGCCCGGTTCCATTTCTTGTCAGCAGTCTAGGTCATTTTGTGGTAGGGTGCAGCTACTCACGTAATCTTGTTTTTTTACCTTTGATTTTATTTGTAAAAAAAGATCTCCTTATCGACCGGTCAACCGTGTTGCCTTATAAATAAAATGGGGCGAAAACTTTTTTTAATACATGAAGCTATTGTAAAAATATGGATGGTGCATAAAGTGAAGTTTTAGAGGAAAAAATAGAGGCAAGGGTGCATTTTGCAAAGTGCAGTCTCTTCCATTTTTTAAAGGTGTCTCCCCTGCGTCGTCACGAGGCTGGCGGACTCGTCGAGGAGGCAAGGGGTGGGGGTAGAAAACGACACACCTCTTGGAAGGCAGCCCGGCTGTTTGTGGCCGTTCGATCCGTCCAAGGGCTAGCTGCCTTTTGGCTCCATCGGAGTGTCCTCCGGCGGAGATCTATTTCTATCCCCCGGAACCCTCCGCCCCTTCCCCTCTAAATCTCTCCGCCGCCTCGCCGCCCTCACCTCAGCCTCACCCTCGCCGCCGGCCCCCAGCCCCTCCCCAACCCCTGCCCGATGACGTCCCCGGCGCCAGCGCCGCCAGCGGCCGCCGCGGCGCAGGCCCCGCCCCCGCGCATCGGCCTCGCCGGCCTCGCCACCATGGGCCAGAACCTCGCGCTCAACATCGCCGAGAAGGGCTTCCCGATCTCCGTCTACAACCGCACCGCCGCCAAGGTCGACTCCACGCTCTCCCGCGCCGCCGCCGAGGGCGCGCTCCCCGTGCTCGGCCACCGCGACCCGCGCGACTTCGTGCTCTCGCTCGCGCGCCCCCGCACCGTCGTGCTCCTCGTCCAGGCCGGCCGCGCCGTCGACGCCACCATCGACGCCCTCTCGCCTTACCTCGACGCCGGCGACGCCATCGTCGACGGCGGCAACGAGTGGTACCAGAACACGGAGCGCCGCATCGAGCAGGCCGCCTCCCGCGGGATACTCTACCTCGGCATGGGCGTCTCCGGCGGCGAGGAGGGCGCGCGGAATGGCCCCTCGCTCATGCCCGGCGGCGACTTCCAGGCCTACAGCAACATCAAGGACATCCTTGAGAAGGCTGCGGCTCAGACGGAGGACGGCCCGTGCGTCACGTTTGTCGGGCCGGGTGGCGCCGGCAACTTCGTCAAGATGGTGCACAACGGGATCGAGTATGGTGATATGCAGCTCATCGCCGAAGCCTATGACGTGCTCCACCGTGTTGGTGGCCTCTCAAACTCGGAGATAGCCGATGTGTTTGCTGAGTGGAACAAGGGAGAGCTGGAGAGCTTCTTGGTGGAGATTACTGCAGACATATTCACAGTGGCTGATCCACTGGATGGGAGCACCGGCGGGGCGCTGGTTGACAAGATTCTTGACAAGACCGGGATGAAGGGAACCGGGAAGTGGACGGTGCAGCAGGCGGCGGAGCTTGCAGTCGCTGCGCCCACGATTGCAGCATCGCTGGATGGGAGGTACTTGTCGGGGCTCAAGGATGAGCGAGTTGCAGCCGCAAGTGTGCTAGAGGAAGAGGGGATGCCAGTTGGGCTTCTGGAGAAGATTAATGTCGATAAGAAGGTGCTGGTGGACAGGGTGAGGCAGGCACTTTATTCGTCCAAGGTTTGCAGCTACGCACAGGGGATGAATCTGCTAAGAGCCAAGAGTGTGGAGCAGGGCTGGAATCTTAACCTTGCCGAGCTTTCGAGGATTTGGAAGGGTGGATGCATTATTCGCGCAAGGTTTCTTGATAGGATTAAGAAGGCTTATGACAGGAACCCTGAGCTGGCCAATTTGATTGTCGACAGGGAGTTTGCCAAGGAGATGGTGCAGAGACAGGGCGCATGGCGGTGGGTTGTGGCCCGGGCAGTAGAGGCCGGCATCAGCACTCCAGGGATGTCTGCGAGCCTTTCATACTTTGATACCTACAGGTGCAACCGGTTGCCAGCAAATCTGATACAAGCACAGAGGGACTTGTTTGGGGCACACACCTATGAGCGCATTGACCGCCCAGGTTCTTTCCACACCGAGTGGAATAAGCTGGCGAGGGAGGGCAAGTGAATGACGTTGCAGCCATCTGAGGAATTCGGTGGCACCATATGTGATCTCGGTGACTCAGGGTGATGTCTCATCGTGGTTCTCTTTAATTTATCTATTGCTGTTTTTGCAATACGAGATCTGAATTGTGTACCTTGAATAATGTAGTGTCTTGTGCTGTATGCACGTGAAGAACATTTGTGTAGCTTCAGGTTCTATGGTTTAGATACACCCAGTTTTATCCACTCATAAATTTGGAGCAATGGTTTTAATGCCTCACATCCCAATGTTGCCTTGGAAGTGCGATTTCGAATATGTCAATATGGTGGTAAGAGCAGTGACTGATGTTTCTCTACTTCTATGAATCTATTTTAGGTTGTTTAAGTATTGCAATGTATTTCATTTCACCTGCTGTGCTGTCATCCTACTGTTGGAGCTATCTCTGGTCCTGGGATGAGTTTCTTGTTATTGCGATGCCATACGACAAGTACTTGAAAATATTAAAGATGGAAAATCTGTTTGATTGTAGATACAAAAGGAAATCATTATTAATGAGCCTGCTCATTCTGAATGAAATGTCTTCTTGTTTGTTGGATAGCAAGCCTGGATTTTTTTTTTGCAAATGATTGTTCTTTTCTTATTGTTGCAGCTTTGTGTTCCAGGAGAACACTAAATTATATCAGAGAAAAAGAAGTACTCCCTCTGGAAAGAAATATAAGAGCGTTTAGATCACTATTTTAGTGATCTAAATGCTCTTATATTTCTTTACGGAGGAAGTACATGTAGTTTTATGAATTTATACAGTACATCTCTTCAACTGGTCAAACACAAACCTTTGATAAGATATGCAACTTCTTTTCCAGATTAGTCGTTTCTTCTTGTTCGTCATGTTTCACTTCTTTTGACATGATGAAGTGGAAAGAATATTTTCCCAAATAAAGAATTAGTGCAGCCACCACACTTCGATGCAGAATATCTCCGTTGACCAAAGCTGAAGATTGTTTGTGATTATTTGTCATGGAGACATGCAGAATGTGAGTTATTCCTCCTCAAATAGCACATTTTGAACTGATCGAAGATATTTATGAACTTGTCGACTGAAGTACAGTTATGTATATCTGAATTTGTTTGTTCATCTGCAGCAGTGTGTATGCATTACATTTAGTGCTTGTTTATCTGTATACTGTGGCGAATACTTCTATGAATGCCCATGCCCCTTCTCTTTTGGAATGGTATCCTGTTGCAAGGGCTTGACTGCTCTAGTAGTTCGAACACACCATAACAGAAACCAGTACAACACATGCTTTTGGATGCTAGCGAAGACCGGTAAAAGCCGAAGCCGAAGCTCGCGAGGTACTTACGGTCTTATTTTCATCACCTACATGATCTAAATATGTGTTTGCATTGTCCTACTTAATTCTTCTACTGCCCCCAGTCCCTAACTCTCTAATGTTCTCTGCAGGGAACATTGTTGTCAAAGGACAAGAACGGGTTGCTCTTTTCCTTTCAACGGTTTCAGATGAACTACAACGGCGATTCGGTCCATCGTCCATGAACTGAACTTTCAGCGGCCATGTTCCGAAAGGGTTTGTGTGCCTACCGGCAGAAGGTATTCCCAAGAACTGTGTTCGACAATACTGCAAAGGTCCAAGCATGAGCAGAAGGTGCTTCTCACCGTATGCTAATGGTTCACGGTGCAAATGGTTGCAGGGCGGGAGAGTTTGCGGAGGTGGGAGAGCGACGGGAGGCGTAGACATGGCTTTTGGAGAAAGCGTCCTCGTATTTTTTGTAAGAGCGACCACGGATAATAACGTGAGATTTCAAAAACAAAAGGATAATGCGAGCTTCGGCGTTCGATCTCTCCACCTGCTAGTTTAGCTATCCCTATCCCGTAAATAACGCTTTTTATCTCGATGAAACCACGGGTGGGCCGGTTCTGTTTCGCGTTCGTGTACTGAGATGGCCCATGCGGGCGAGAGCGACGCTCTAGTTCCGTAAATTGTCCCACGACGCCCGTTGTGGCACCGTGCACCCGACGAATCATATTTGACGCTGCAGGCATGTCCCAAAATAAGTGTCTCAACTTTGTGTCACGTCCCGATCGAGAGGATTTCAAAATAAGTGTCTCAACTTTGTGTCACGTCCCGATCGAGAGGATTTGGGAGAAGAGAAGGGGATTCAGGAAGAGGAAGACGAGAGCGGGTTAGGTGAGGGTGAGAGAGACGACGGGAGGGGAAAGTAGTTCATTACTTTTTTTCTGTCCTTCCCTGTCCAGCGATCCCATTACAAATAGGCCACAACTGGCTTATCACGCACGCCAACACTTGGCTCACACGCACACATACACTTGGCGGTGGACCCCAGCCCCCAGCTCACGGTGACTTAGTCGTTGCAAGTGGCTAGCTGCACTTGCACTGGTGAGTCCGCTGTAGGTTGGTCTGCAGGCGTGACATTTGCCCCGCCTCGAGCAGCTTGATCTTCATCTGTCCAAATGGGCGCGTTCGGGTAACGCCGCCGTAGCACATAGTAGTCTTCCCAGGTTGCTGCCGATGGCGACATGGTACTCCACTGTACTTGCACTTGAACGACTGGGGTGTCTCCCTTCTTCATCATTCAGCGATCCAGAATGGCGACCGGAACACAGTCCGCAGCCGTGAGGTCCGGTATCTTCGGCAGCTCGGCGAAGACTGGAGTGTAGTCGGGGACGAACGGCTTGAGTTGTGAGACGTGGAAGACTGGGTGGATGCGGCTGTCCGACGGCAAGTTCAGGCGATACGCCAAAGTGCCGATGCGCTCCGTCACCGTGAAGGGGCCGAAGAACTTGTATGCGAGCTTGCGACAAGGCCGGTTGGCGACGGAGGACTGGGCGCATGGTTGAAGCTTGAGGAGAACTTGCTCGCCCACGTCAAAGGCGCGCTCGGCTCGGTGGCGATCCGCTTGTTTCTTGAAACGCGCCTGGGCGCACAGCAGCTCCGTGTGCGTCGCCCAGTCGATCTCGTCGAGCGGTGCCTCCGCGGGTAGGTTGGTGTTGGCCGCTGGCATGCCGCCGAGGTTGGGCTCCCTGCCGTACAGCGCCTTGAACGGGGAGCCGTTGAGGGAGGCGTGGTGCGATGAATTGTACCAGAACTCAGCGGCGGAGAGCCACCGGCGCCATTGCTTGGGTGCGTCGTGGACAGAGCACCATAGGTACATCTCAAGGCACTGGTTGACGCGCTCCGTCTGTCCGTCCGTCTGGGGGTGGTATGCCGTGGAGTACAGGAGCTTGGTGCCCGCGGCGTGGAGGATCTCGCGCCACATGGCGCTGGTGAACACCTTGTCACGGTCGGAGACAATGGAATGCGGCACGCCGTGGAGGCGGATGATGTTGTCCCAGAATGATCTGGCGACCTGAGCGGCATTGAAGGGGTGGCGGAGAGGGACGAAGTGGGCGTACTTGGTGAGCCGGTCGACGACGACCATGATCGTGTCGTAACCATCAGACTTGGGCAGTCCTTCGACGAAGTCCATGGTGATCTCCTGCCATGGCTCTTGTGGAATTGGGAGTGGCTGCAGCTTGCCCCCGGATGCGTTTGCTCGTGCTTCGCGTGCTGGCATATGTTGCACTGCCTGACGAAATCTTCGACAGCGCGCTTCAAGCCGGTCCAGGCGAAGAGCTTGCGCACCCGATGGTAGGTGGCAGTGGCGCCGGAGTGTCCCCCGATGGCACTGTGGTGCAGCGCGGCGATGAGCTTCGTCTGGAGCGCGGTGTTGGCGTCGATCCACAGCCGTCCCCCGCTGCCTGATCACGCCCTGCTGAAGGGTGCGGCCTTGATCGTCGGTGTCGCAGAGCGCGAGCTTGATGAGCAGTTCTTGCGCGTCGGCGTCCGTCTCGTACGAGTTGGCCACCTCCTGCAGCCACTGCGTTTGGCACACTGACAGCGCGTCCAGTGACAGCAGATGCCCCACCCTGGAGAGCGCATCGCCCGCGCCATTGTCGGTGCCTTTCTTGTAGCGAAACGTGAACTGTAACCCCACCATCTTGGACATTGCTTTGCGCTGGAGGTCCGTGACGAGTTGCTGATCGCCCAAGGAACATAGGCTTTTGTGGTCGGTGAGGATTTCGAATGGAGCGCGCTGGGGGTATGGTTGCCACTTGTCGATGGCCATCATGACCGCCAGGAACTCCTTCTCGTAGGCCGACAACTTTTGGTTGCGCACCCCCAAGGCCTTGCTGAGGTACGCGATGGGGTGCCCGTCTTGGACCGATACTGCCCCCACGCCAGTATCGCAAGCGTCGGTCTCGATGGCTGTGACACCCCGAGACCGGTGCGCCAGGTGTTAGCCAGTTATTCGTCGTCGTTGCCATGTCGTCTGCTTGCGTGTTGCTTCTTTGCCATGTCATCATCTGTGTTGCATCAGCATGTTTTCAAAACTTGCATCCGTCCGAGTTCCCTCGTCCTTTCCGTTGTCCGTTCTGAGCCCAGACACACTTGCACGTGCCCGCGGCACCTCCGTATATTTATTTTATGAGTGGCCAGAAAATGTTCTCGGAATGAGTTGACACTTGGCGTGTGGTCTTATTATAGTATAGGTAGACCGCCTGTCAAGTTTCGTCGCGTTCGGAGTTCGTTTGATAGCCCAACGGTTAACCGTGTTAACCGCCGGAAATCTTTTCTCTTTTGGCCCAGCACCCCTTTCACACAGCCCACCTAGCCCATTCTAACCCCTCCATGCTCTTGGACGTTCGATCACGATCGCGTGGCCGTAAACGGCTCCTCATTTGGACACTCCTAGCTCCCTATGCCTATAAATAGGTGCCTCCCTCTCCATTTTCACAAATGAACCTAGCCTCCTCCCTATCGCGCCGCCGAACATGTCCAACCGCGCCGGACATGTCCAGCCGGCCACATCACCCCGGCCAATCCTGGCCTGCCACGTCATCGGCCCCGCCGCCCGCAGCCAACGGGATGGCGCCACGTCGTCCCAGCCGCGTCCCTCCACCGCGCCAGACCCAGCTCCGGCCCGCCCGGGCTCCGATCCGGGCCCGAGCCGGCCCGCGCGCCGGCGCCCGCTAGCGTGGGGTCCCGCAGCTCCCGCCGACCTCGAGCCTCCCCGTCGCCGCCTTGTCTCCTCGTCGGCGAGCCCTTCCTCCGCCGGTGAGCGTCGACGCACCACCACCTCGGCTTCCGCGCCTCCCGATGCGTCGCCGACCCCGCCTCCCTCGCCGGATCTCTGCCTCCCTCGCCTCGCCCGAGGAGCTCGCCGTCGGTCGATGCCAGGCCATTCAGCTCGCCGCCGCGCCACCTCCGGTCGGATCCGACGGGATCCGGGCCGAGGAGGTCCGTTCCGCCCATCCCTGGTGCTCTCCGCCATGCCCCTCAGCTGCCGGCGCCGAGGCATCGCCGGCCGCCGCCTTCCCTGGTTCTCCTCGGGCGGGCACGAGGAGGAGGATGGCTCCGCCGCCACCTGGGCCCGACCGCACCCCGCGTGGGCCTCGGCCCACCTGCCTACCTCCAGTCCTGATCCAGCCGGCCCACCTCCTCCCTGGCCCGCTTCCGCTCCAGGCCCACCGGACAGGCCGGCCCTCTCCTCCTCCACAGTAATGGGCTAGGCCCATGGGTGAGCCTCCCTCCTATCCCTCGCACCGGGCGATATATTCTATCTTGCGCTCAGTTTTTCCTCTGTAAAAATGCCTAAGTCATTTTCTGTCAGCATTTGGTTGCATACTTTGTGTGGCTGTAACTTTGTGTGTACTTATCCAAATTGAGTGTATGATATGTCAAAATGATCGTGGTGATATGCTCTACACTTTGTTCCATTGTGCCATGCTCATTTGAGTTCATCTAGATGCTCTAATATCTGTTGCAAGAGTGCTACTTGTTATAAACTGCTGCTACTTGTTATTTTGTTGCCATGTTTGAGATATGATAACTTGGTGCATGTTTATCCAAATGACGCATATGATATGTCAAAATGTTCATTATGAAGAGTACTACATGATGGTTGTGAAGGAAATATGCCCTAGAGGCAATAATAAAGTTGTTATTTATATTTCCTTATATCATGATAAATGTTTATTATTCATGCTAGAATTGTATTAACTGGAAACTTAGTACATGTGTGAATACATAGACAAAACAGAGTGTCCCTAGTATGCCTCTACTAGACTAGCTCATTGATCAAAGATGGTTATGTTTCCTAACCATAGACATGAGTTGTCATTTGATCAACGGGATCACATCATTAGGAGAATGATGTGATGGACAAGACCCATCCGTTAGCTTAGCACTATGATCGTTTAGTTTTACTGCTATTGCTTTCTTCATGACTTATACATGTTCCTATGACTATGAGATTATACAACTCCCGAATACCGTAGGAACACCTTGTGTGCTATCAAACGTCACAACGTAACTGGGTGATCATAAAGATGCTCTACAGGTGTCTCCGAAAGTGTTCGTGGTGTTGGCATAGATCAAGACTAGGATTTGTCACTCCGAGTGTCGGAGAGGTATCTCTGGGCCCTCTCGGTAATGCACATCATAATAAGCCTTGCAAGCAAAAGACTAATGAGTTAGTCACGAGATGATGTATTACGGAACGAGTAAAGAGACTTGCCGGTAACGAGATTGAACTAGGTATAGAGATACCGACGATCGAATCTTGGGCAAGTAACATACCAATGACAAAAGGAACAACGTATGTTGTTATGCGGTTTGACCGATAAAGATCTTCGTAGAATATGTAGGAGCCAATATGAGCATCCAGGTTCCGCTATTGGTTATTGACCGGAGATGAGTCTCGGTCATGTCTACATAGTTCTCGAACCCGTAGGGTCCGCACGCTTAACGTTTGATGACGATCGGTATTATGAGTTTATGAGTTTTGATGTACCGAAGGAGTTCGGAGTCCCGGATGAGATCGGGGACACGACGAGGAGTCTCGAAATGGTCGAGACGTAAAGATCGATATATTGGACGACTATATTCGGACATCGGAAAGGTTCCGAGTGATTCGGGTATTTTTCGGAGTATATGGGCCTTATTGGGCCATACGGGAATAGAGGAGAAAGGCCAAAAGGAAGGAGGCGCGCGCCCCCCTCTGGTCCGAATTGGACAAGGGGTGCAGCCCCCTTTTCCTTCTCCCTCTCCACCTCTTTCCTTCTCTCCTACTCCGGAAAGGAAAGGGGAATCCTACTAGGACTTGGGAGTCCTAGTAGGACTCCCCACACTTGGCGCGCCCCCTCTAGGGCCGGCCTCTCCCTTGCTCCTTTATATACGGGGGCAGGGGGCACTCTAGTACACACAAGTTGAATTGTTCTAGCCGTGTGCGGTGCCCCCCTCCACAGAAACACACCTCGGTCATATCGTCCCAGTGCTTAGGCGAAGCCCTGCGCCGGTAGATACATCATATCCGTCACCACGCCGTCGTGCTGGCGAAACTCTCCCGTGAAGCTCAACTGGATCAAGAGCTCGTGGGACGTCATCAAGCTGAACGTGTGCTGAACGCGGAGGTGCCGTACGTTCGGTGCTTGATCGGTTGGATCGCGAAGAAGTTCGGCTACATCAGCCGCGTCACTTGACGCTTCCGCTTCCGGTCTACGAGGGTACGTAGACACACTCTCCCCCTCGTTGCTATGCATCTAGTAGATAGATCTTGTGTGATCGTAGGAAAATTTTGAAAATACTACGTTCCCAACAGTGGCATAATGAGCCAGGTCTATGCGTAGATGATATGCACGAGTAGAACACAATGAGTTGTGGACGATACTAGTCATACTGCTTACCAGCATGTCATACTTTGCTTCGGCGGTATTGTGAGATGAAGCGGCCCGGACCGACATTACGCGTACGCTTACGCGAGACTGGTTTCACCGTTACGAGCACTCGTTGCTTAAAGGTGACTGGCGGGTGTCTGTCTCTCTCACTTTAGCTGAATCAAGTGTGGCTACGCCCGGTCCTTGTGAAGGTTAAAACAGCACATACTTGACGAAACATCGTTGTTGTTTTTGTATGCGTAGGTAAGAACGGTTCTTGCTAAGCCCGTAGGAGCCACGTAAAACTTGCAACAACAAAGTAGAGGACGTCTAACTTGTTTTTGCAGGGCATGTTGTGATGTGATATGGTCAAGACATGATGAGTTATACAGTTTTGTATGAGATGATCATGTTTTGTAATGTTATCGGCAACTGGCAGGAGCCATATAGTTGTCGCTTTATTGTATGAAATGCAATCGCCATGTAATTGCTTTACTTTATCACTAAGCGGTAGCGATAGTCGTAGAAGCAATAGTTGGTGAGACGACAACGATGCTACGATGGAGATCAATGTGTCGCGCCGGTGACGAAGGTGATCATGACGGTGCTTTGGAGATGGAGATCAAAAGCACAAGATGATGATGGCCATATCATGTCACATATTTTGATTTGCATGTGATGTTTATCTTATTATGCTTCTTATTTTGCTTAGAACGACGGTAGCATTATAAGATGATCCCTTACAAAATTTCAAGGTACAAGTGTTCTCCCTGAGTATGCGCCGTTGCGAAAGTTCTTCGTGCTGAGACACCACGTGATGATCGGGTGTGATAAGCTCTACGTTCAAATACAACGGGTGTAAGCCAGTTTTGCACACGCAGAATACTCGGGTTAAACTTGACGAGCCTAGCATATGCAGATATGGCCTCGGAACACTGGAGACCGAAAGGTCGAGCGTGAATCATATAGTAGATATGATCAACATAAGATGTTCACCATTGAAACTACTCCATCTCACGTGATGATCGGACATGGTTTAGTTGATTTGGATCACGTGATCATTTAGATGACTAGAGGGATGTCTATCTAAGTGGGAGTTCTTAAATAATATGATTAAATTGAACTTTAATTTATCATGAACTTAGTCCTGGTAGTATTAGCATATCTATGTTGAAGATCAATAGCTCGCGATGTTGCTCCCCGTTTATTTTTTATATGTTCCTAGATAAAACTAAGTTGAAAGATGTTAGTAGCAATGATGCGGAATTGTTCCGTGATCTGAGGATTATCCTCATTGTTGCACAGAGAATTATGTCCTTGATGCACCGCTAGGTGACAGACCTATTACAGGAGCAGATGTAGACGTTATGAACATTTTGACAAAAGCTCGGTATGATGACTACTTGATAGTTTAAGTGCACCATGCTTTACGGCTTAGAACCGGGACTTCAAAAAACGTTTTGAACGCCACGGAGCATATAAGATGTTCCAAGAGTTGAAATTAGTATTTCATACTCATGCCCGTGTCGAGAGGTATAAGACTTCTGACAGTACTTTGCCTATAAGATGGAGGAGAATAGCTCAACCAGTGAGCATGTGCTCAGATTGTTTGGGTACTACAATTACTTGAATCAAGTGGGAGTTAATCTTCCAGATAAGATAGTAATTGACAAAGTTCTCTAGTCACTATCACCAAGTTAGTAGAACTTCGTGATGAACTATAATATGCAAGGGATGACGAAAGGAATTCCCGAGCTCTTCGCGATGCTGAAGTCGGCGAAGGTAGAAATCATGAAAAAGCATCAAGTGTTGATGGTTAACAAGACCACTTGTTTCAAGTAAAGGGCAAAGGGATAGAAGGGGAACTTCAAGAAGAATGACAAGCAAGTTGTCACTCCCGTGAAGAAACCCAAAGCTAAAACTCAAGCCTGAAACTAAGTGCTTCTACTGCAAAGGAAATGGTCACTGGAAGTGGAACTGCCCTAGATACTTGGCGGATAAGAAGGATGGCAAAGTGAACAAAGGTATATTTTGATATACAAATTATTGATGTGTACTTTACTAGTGTTCATAGCAACCCCTGGGTATTTGATACCGGTTCAGTTGCTAAAATTAGTAACTCAAAACGAGAATTGCAGAATGAACAGAGACTAGTTAAAGGTGAAGTGACGATGTGTGTTGGAAGTGGTTCCAAGATTGATATGATCATCATCGCACACTCCCTATACTTTCGGGATTAGTGTAAAACCTAAATAAATGTTATTTGGCATTTGCGTTGAGCATGAATATGATTTGATCATATTTGTTGCAATACGGTTATTCATTTAAAGTCATAGAATAATTGTTATTCTGTTTACATGAATAAAACCTTCGATGGTCATACACCCAATGAAAATAGTTTGTTGGATCTCGATCGTTGTGATACACATATTCATAATATTGAAGCCAAAGATGCAAGGTTAATAATGATAGTGCAACTTATTTGTGGCACCGCCGTTTAGGTCATAATGGTGTAAAGCGCATGAAGAAACTCCATAGTGATGGACTTTTGGAATCACTTGATTATGAATCACTTGGTACTTGCGAACCATGCCTCATGGGCAAGATGACTAAAACTCCGTTCTCCGGAACAATGGAGCGAGCAACAGATTTGTTGGAGATCATACATGCAGATGTATGTGGACCAATGAGTGTTGAAGCTCGCGGCAGGTATCGTTATTTTCTGACCTTCACTGATGATTTGAGCAGATATGGGTATATCTACTTAATGAAGCACAAGTCTGAAACATTTGAAAAGTTCAAAGAATTTCAGAGTGAAGTGGAGAATCATCGTAACAAGAAAATAAAAATTTCTACGATATGATCGTAGAGGTAAAATATTTGAGTTAGCGAGTTTGGCCTTCAGTAAAAACAATGTGAAATAGTTTCACTACTCACGCCACTTGGAACACCATAGTGTAATGGTGTGTCTGAACGTTATAACCGTACTTTATTAGATATGGTGCGATCGATGATGTCTCTTACCGATCTACCACTATCGCTTTTGGGGTTATGCATTAGAGACAACTACATTCACATTAAATAGGGCACCATCTAAATCCATGGAGATGACACCGTATGAACTGTGGTTTGACGAGAAACCTAAGCTGTCTTTTCTTTAAGTTTGGGACTGCGATGCTTACGTGAAAAAGTTTCAACATGATAAGCTCAAACCCAAATCAGAGAAGTAAATATTCATCGGATACCCAAAAGAAACTGTTGGGTATACCTTCTATCACAGATCCGAAGGCAAGGTCTTTGTTGCTAAGAGTGGATCCTTTCTAGAGAAGGAGTTTCTCTCGAAAGAAGTGAGTGGGAGGAAAGTAGAACTTGATGAGGTAATTGTACCTTCTCGCAAATTGGAAAGTGGAACATCACAGAAACTAGTTCCAGTGATTCCTACACCAATTAGTGAGGAAGCTAATGATGATGATCATGAAAATTCAGATCAAGTTTCTGCTGAACTTCGTAGATCAACCAGAGTTCGTTCCGCATCAGAGTGGTACGGCAACCCGGTTCTGAAAGTCATGTTACTGGACCATGATGAACCTACGAACTATGAGGAAGCGATGATGAGCCCAGATTCCGCAAAATGGCTTGAGGCCATGAAATCTGAGATGGGATCCATGTATGAGAACAAAGTGTGAACTTTGGTTGACTTGCCCGATGATCGGCAAGCCATCGAAAATAAATGGATCTTCAAGAAGAAGACTGACACTGACGGTAATGTTACTGTTTACAAAGCTTGACTTGTTGCGAAAGTTTTTCAACAAGTTCAAGGAGTTGACTACGATGAGACTTTCTCACCCGTAGCGATGCTTAAGTCTGTCCGAATCATGTTAGCAATTGCCGCATTTTATGAAATCTGGCAAATGGATAACAAAATTGCATTCTTTAATGGATTTATTAAAGAAGACTTGTATATGATGCAACTAGAAGGTTTTGTCAATCCTAAAGGTGCTAACAAAATGTGCAAGCTCCAGCGATCCATCTATGGACTGGTGCAAGCATCTCGGAGTTGGAATATATGCTTTGATAAGTTGATCAAAGCATATAGATTTATACAGACTTGCGGTGAAGCCTGTATTTACAAGAAGTGAGTGGGAGCACTACAACCTTTCTGATAAGTATATGTGAATGACATATTGTCGATCAGAAATGATGTAGAATTTTCTGGAAAGCATAAAGGAGTGTTTGAAAGGAGTTTTTCAAAGAAAGACCTTGGTGAAGCTGCTTACATATTGGGCATCAAGATCTATAGAGATAGATCAAGACGCTTGATAAGACTTTCGATGAGTACATACCTTGATAAGATTTTGAAGTAGTTCAAAATGGATCAGTCAAAGAAGGAGTTCTTGCCTGACTTGTAAGGTGTGAAGTTGAGTAAGACTCAAAGCCAGACCACGGCAGAAAAATATAGAGAGAATGAAAGTCATTCCCTATGCCTCAGCCATAGGTTCTATAAAGTATGCCATGTTGTGTACCAAACATGTTGTGTACCTAGCCATGAGTTTGTCAAGGGGGTACAATAGTGATCCAGGAGTAGATCACTGTACAGTGGTCAAAATTATCCTTAGTAACTGGATGACTAAGGAAATGTTTCTCGATTATGGAGGTGATAAAGAGTTCGTCGTAAAGGGTTACGCCGATGCAAGCTTTGACACTAAATCCAGATGACTCTAAGTATCAATCTGGATGCGTATTGAAAGTGGGAGAAATTAGCTAGAGTAGCTCTATGCAGAGCATTGTAGACATAGAAATTTGCGAAATACATACGGATCTGAATGTGACAGACCCGTTGACTAAACTTCTCTCACAAGCAAAACATGATCACACCTTATTACTCTTGGGTATTAATCACATAGCGATGTGAACTAGATTATTGACTCTAGTAAACCCTTTTGGTGTTGGTCACATGGCGATGTGAACTATGGGTGTTATTCACATAACGATGTGAACTATCGGTATTAAATCACATGGCGATGTGAGCTAGATTATTGACTCTAGTGCAAGTGGCAGACTGAAGGAAATATGCCCTAGAGGCAATAATAAAGTTGTTATTTATATTTCCTTATATCATGATAAATGTTTATTATTCATGCTAGAATTGTATTAACTGGAAACTTAGTACATGTGTGAATACATAGACAAAACAGAGTGTCCCTAGTATGCCTCTACTAGACTAGCTCATTGATCAAAGATGGTTATGTTTCCTAACCATAGACATGAGTTGTCATTTGATCAACGGGATCACATCATTAGGAGAATGATGTGATGGACAAGACCCATCCGTTAGCTTAGCACTATGATCGTTTAGTTTTACTGCTATTGCTTTCTTCATGACTTATACATGTTCCTATGACTATGAGATTATGCAACTCCCGAATACCATAGGAACACCTTGTGTGCTATCAAACGTCACAACGTAACTGGGTGATCATAAAGATGCTCTATAGGTGTCTCCGAAAGTGTTCGTGGTGTTGGCATAGATCAAGACTAGGATTTATCACTCCGAGTGTCGGAGAGGTATCTCTGGGCCCTCTCGGTAATGCACATCATAATAAGCCTTGCAAGCAAAAGACTAACGAGTTAGTCACGAGATGATGTATTACGGAACGAGTAAAGAGACTTGCCGGTAACGAGATTGAACTAGGTATAGAGATACCGACGATCGAATCTTGGGCAAGTAACATACCAATGACAAAAGGAACAACGTATGTTGTTATGCGGTTTGACCGATAAAGATCTTCGTAGAATATGTAGGAGCCAATATGAGCATCCAGGTTCCGCTATTGGTTATTGACCGGAGATGAGTCTCGGTCATGTCTACATAGTTCTCGAACCCGTAGGGTCCGCACGCTTAATGTTTGATGACGATCGGTATTATGAGTTTATGAGTTTTGATGTACCGAATGAGTTCGGAGTCCCGGATGAGACCGGGGACATGACGAGGAGTCTCGAAATGGCCGAGACGTAAAGATCGATATATTGGACGACTATATTCGGACATCGGAAAGGTTCCGAGTGATTCGGGTATTTTTCGGAGTATATGGGCCTTATTGGGCCATACGGGAATAGAGGAGAAAGGCCAAAAGGAAGGAGGCGCGCGCCCCCCCCCCTCTGGTCCGAATTGGACAAGGGGTGCAGCCCCCTTTTCCTTCTCCCTCTCCACCTCTTTCCTTCTCTCCTACTCCGGAAGGGAAAGGGGAATCCTACTAGGACTTGGGAGTCCTAGTAGGACTCCCCACACTTGGCGCGCCCCCTCTAGGGCCGGCCTCTCCCTTGCTCCTTTATATACGGGGGCAGGGGGCACCCTAGTACACACAAGTTGAATTGTTCTAGCCGTGTGCGGTGCCCCCCTCCACAGAAACACACCTTGGTCATACCGTCGCAGTGCTTAGGCGAAGCCCTGCGCCGGTAGATACATCATATCCGTCACCACGCCGTCGTGCTGGCGAAACTCTCCCGTGAAGCTCAACTGGATCAAGAGCTCGTGGGACGTCATCAAGCTGAACGTGTGCTGAACGCGGAGGTGCCGTACGTTCGGTGCTTGATCGGTTGGATCGCGAAGAAGTTCGACTACATCAGCCGCGTCACTTGACGCTTCCGCTTCCGGTCTACGAGGGTAGGTAGACACACTCTCCCCCTCGTTGCTATGCATCTAGTAGATAGATCTTGTGTGATCGTAGGAAAATTTTGAAAATACTACGTTCCCAACAGGTTGCTGTAGCATGCTTGTTTGAGTCCATATGGCCATGTTAATCTCTGTTGCAAAAGTGCATTTGACTGTTAAGTTCTGAAACTTGTTACGAGATGCTGATTTCAATTGCTCTTTGTTATTGATGTGTTTGTCCTCATGCCACATGTTTAGATGTTTTAGAAGCACCATTATATGGTCTTTGCTGTGGTGCAAACCTCTTTCCATGATATGCCTTGTGTTGACTTAAACATGCTTGCAAACATGTCATGCCAACTTAACTGTTTTATACTTAGTGAAATTTCTGCTAAGTCTGAAATCTGTCATATCCTGATGCTATGTTTGCTTGATGCCCTAGGCAAATCCATGTTAGTTTTGGGGTGGCCATTGATCATGTCTTGTTGTCCATGTTATTGTCTATCCATTCATGCCCTTACTTGCTCATATGACCTGCTGTATCTTATTTATTACTTGCTCTCAAGTTGCTATAAAATATAACTGTCAGGTTTTTAACAGCATGTTCAATTTGGTGGAGCTTGTTGCTATTGATCCATGCCTCCTATGGAGATGCTCCAATGGAGTTGTTTGCTGTAGGATATGTCTACTACATATCCATGTTCTTTATGTTATTATTAGAGTTGATATGCTTGTTGTTTTGTGCCTCCGAAGGCAGCATCGTAATGATGTTTTTGCCTTCCCAGATTTTGGCTAAGTCTGGATAATTTTATTGCAACTTGCCATGCTTGTTTAAATGTGTTCCAGCAAGCTTTTGGGTGTGTTCTAAGTTCCTACTTGTTAAGTAACATGTCTACTTCACATCCATGCTTCTTGTTACCATGTTTGGGTGTTGTAGCTTATATTTACATTGCTCCAAAGTTGCTATGTGGCTGTTAACTTCAGCTTGTTGTTATATCTTGTTTCATGTGTATCTTTTAGCCCGTTGCTCCATTTTGAGTGTGCCCTATATGAAACTTGTGTGATTTTGCATGTAGAATCATAATATCATGTTGTTTTCATGTTTGGAGTGTGTTTGCTTGATGTTTGGGTCCATCTTGCACCGATGACATGCTTGTCTTGTTTTGCTCATATCTTCTAGGCCGTAGCTCCGAATTAAATGAACTTTATATGAAACTTGACTAGAATTTCGTGTAGATCATCATGGTGCATGTTAACTTGCTGTTTAACCACTTTAACTTAAGGTTTGTTCAGATCTGGACTAATTTCAAACTATGCATATGAGGACTTACCGGATTTGTTATGTGTAGTTTCCAGCCTCATTTAAACTTGTTGACTTGTGTTGTTTTGAGTGCTTCCTGCCTTGCCATGTTTTGCATCATATATAGACTTGTCTTACATCCTACTTGGTTGAGCATAATGTCATGTTCTTGTGTTGTTTTTCTGTGCTTCCTGCCTTGCCATGTTTTGCATCATATATAGACTTGTCTTGCATCCTACTTGGTTGAGCATATTGTCATGTTCTTGTGTTGTTTTTCTGTGCTTCCTACCTTGCCATGTATTGCTTCCTATATAGACTTGTCTTGCATCATACTTGGTTGAGCATATCGTCATGTTCTTGTGTTGTGTGTTTACCGTATTGCTTGCTTCTTCTCGTTAGTGCTTGTTCCGTTGCGATCGTGAGGATTCGTTCGTCTACACGTGGTTCGTCTTCAAGGCTTCTTCTTCGTCTTCTTCACGGACTCATTCTTCTTCCTTGCGGGATCTCAGGCAAGATGACCATCACCTTGGATACCTTTACTATCATTGCCATGCTTATTTGTCTCGATGCTATCGTTATATGTCGCGCTACCCATCATTTATTGTCAGCCCCTCTCCTTGTTGCCATTAAACCTCTCACCTTTTACACCTTCCTAGAAAACCATTGTTTGGCTATGTTACCCGCTTGCTCAGCCCCTCTTATAGCGTTGTTAGTTGCAGGTGAAGATGAAGATCGTTCCATGTTGGAACTTGTTGTTGGAATATCACAATATCTATTATTATTATTAACACACCTATATACTGGGCATGGGTGGAAGGCTTGGCCTTTTGCTCGGTGTTTTGTTCCACTCATGCCACCTTAGGCGCCGATAAACCGGTATTATGTTCCTTGATTTTGCGTTCCTTACACGGTTGGGTATATGGGGACCCCTTGATAGTTCGTCTTTGAATAAAACTCCTCCAGCAAGGCCCAACATTGGTTTTAATTTGCTCATAATAACAACTTAATTAATTAATTAAATTGCATAGGGAGTTAGCGCTACCCGAGGATTCTTCTACATAGCAGGGGGGGCCAGTGCTGATGGTGTTGGTCCCAAACGGGGAGCCTGCGGGGCCACCTCGAGGAAACTCGAGGGCTGGTTTTACATGTAGCATCACCCATCCGGTTGTGGCCTGAGACGAGATACGCGCGGCTACTATCAGGGTGTCGGCACGCCGGGAGGTCTTGCTGGACTTGTTTTACCATTGTCGAAATGTCTTGTGCACCGGGATACCGAGCCTGATCGGAATGTCCCTAAGATAAGGGGTAATAATTATTATTACTTCAGCTGATCGTGAGAGCTTGTGATGGGCTAAGTTGGGACACCCCTGCAGGGTTATGATCTTTCGAAAGCCGTGCCCGCGGTTATGTGGCAGATTGGAATTTGTTAATGTCCGGTTGTAGAAAACTTGACAGAGGATCCGAAGTAAAACACACAACTGTGTGAGTAACCGTGACTGTCTCTTTTCATGTTGAGAAGAGAACACGGTGGGGTTATGTTTGACTCGTAGGTAGTTCAGGATCTTTAGCAATCATTACTAGTTGCGACCGTTTGCGTAGATGCTCATCTTATTCTTGTACGCGTAAGTTAGCCACCATACATATTGCTTAGTCGCTGCTGCAACCTCACCACTTAACCTCTTCCTACCTATTAAGCTTTGATAGTCTTGTTACCCATTGTTATGGGATTGCTGAGTCCTCGTGGCTCACAGATACTACAACAACACTTGCAGGTGCAGGTTTCCGATGACTTGATGTGAGAGCGTTGTTTGTTGTGTTGGAGTTCTTTCTTCTTATTCTTCTTCAGTCTTGGGTTAGGTTCCGGGTCGGCAGCCTGGGATAGCAGATGGATGTCATTGTGCTTTTCATGTTTGCATCCGTAGTCGGATGCCTTGTATTGATGTTGTTGTATTCATGTGACTTGTATGTATTGTTGTATCCCCCATGTATTTATGTAATGGTACGATGTAATGATATCCATCTTGCTAAGCGCCCGAAATGCGGTTGTGCCCCAATCACGCAAGTGTAACGTGATCGGGATAGAATCGCATCTTGGGCCTGACAATGGCGAAGGGGCGCTTGAAGTCTCGAAGAGCGAGCACGGGCGTGCTCACCATGGCCTGCTTGAGCAGCTCAAATGCTGACTGCGCCTTGTCATCCCAGAGAAACCCCTTCTTTGTGAGCAAGCGCATGAGCGGCTTCACGATGATGCCGTAGTGTGGCACAATTTTATGAACACAACTTGAACACTTGCTTTCTTTCTGGCTTATTATGTGGTAAATGTAACTTCATGAAGTTTTAGGCTGGTTTTTCATGTTTTTTTAAACTGGGCTTTATTCTGGTTTGTTTTACTTTTTTGTTTTTTCCCTTTGTTTTGCTTTTTATTTTTTCCTGTTATCTCAAATGTGTGAACCTTTTAAAATAAATAAAAAATCATGAATATGTCCTCAATTTTTTCAATCCTTTTCACTTTCTCCAGCTTATTTTTTTAACTTTTTTGGTGGATTTTTTTGGAAAATTTTCAACATGAATATTTTTTTCAGCATTGATGAAGTTATTTCAAATCCACGATCGCTTGGGCCGGCCAAATAGGTGCCTCACCGGAGTGATGGTATCCCTAAAATAACATCAGGGTGGTAGAAATTGAAATTTTTGTTTTTACCATGTGTTTTTTATTTTGGTTAGCAAATCTAAAACCCAAAAATGTCAACCCAATACAATAAAATGATATTTCGTTAACCAACTGATTCGGTTTGGTTTTCAGTTTATAACGAAAATCTTTTTGTAGCGCACACGTAAAAGCTACTACACAACTACTAGCGCTTCCCTTGTATCGTCCTCTATCCATGACCATCTTTATCCTCTGAGCATACCTACGCGTTGTGGTACTAAACAAATAAGACGGTTGCCGCTGCATGCTCTGCCTGCCCACAAAAGTACTAGTAGTTGCCCTTGGGTTTTGAAATTAGGTGGACAATGAAGCCTCGCAATAGCTTAGCTGGTTTAGCTCTCACGTGGGGGAAGAAAGCATGCATTGGGCCCTTCGTATCCTGCATGGTTGGACACGCGCGCGCGATTGAGCCTTTGGTGTTGGGTGACACGCGTGAGGGAGCCTCGTACTGGATGCCTGGATTTCTGTTTTTTCTTTCAGTTATACGGTTTAATACCGAACCTGATTTGAATTCGGTTATTAAAAAAAATCAAATTTTGGACATTTTTGAAATGAACCCAACTTTTTGCAAGCAGGTGGGCATGCCCATGATATGTATCCATGCCAAGTTTGAACGATTTCTGACACCGTATGCAAGTCGCGACACCTCCGACCATTTAATGCCAGCTTTTGACAAAGAAAAGGCAAAACTTGTCGAAACCGAGACAACTTGGATTGGTACCTTGAATTGGCCATAAAAGGCCATGAAAAATGGGGTCCAATTAAAGGATGTTGAGAAACAAAGTGCTCTCAGACGGACCTTTCTGGCATACCCGAGCACTCTCCGTTGAACATGGTCTATTTGGACATTCTTGAAATGACCCCAAATTTCCAAGCAGGTGGACATGCCCAAGGCAGGCATCTATGCCATGTTTGAACAATTTTCAACATAGTATGCAAGTTGCCACACGTCCAGTCATTTATCGATCTTTTTTTACCAAGAAAACACCAGAAAATGCAAAACTTTTCGAAAACCCAAGAAACTTGGCATGGTGCCTTGAATTGGTCATACAAGCCATGAAGAAAATTGGGGCCATTTCCGTTGAACATTTGTGTTTTTTGGGGACATTCTTGTAACGATCCCAATTTTTGCTAGCGGGTGGGCATGCCCATGATTTGCATCCATGCTAGGTTCGAAGGGAAATAGTATTTAAAATCATAATAAAAATAGTTACTTAAAACTATCATATTGGTGAATTATTTTCTGTTTTTGCGAGCGCCGATGGGCCAGCCCGGCCTCATGCATGTGTTGCCGTCTATTTGACGCTACTCCCAAAACATATGTAATTTCCTAATTGACACTCGTCGCACGAAGTTGTCAACCAAACGGATAAAACGAGCCAAGCAAATAACGTTATGGTCTCGCCTCTTGAGCATCTTTAGTGACCACTGAACCTTCAATATTTAGAATATTTTTAAAACCAATTTTCAGAATTTAAAAAAAAAATCAGAAAATGATGGTCTTATGCTTCTGTTACAAAAATTGTTCGCAATTACTAAAATGTTTGCTGTATTTTTTCATTTCTTTTCTGGAGTTTCATAAAAGTTGATGTTCCAACAATTGTTTGTGTTTCCATAAAATTTCAATTATAAAAATGTTCCGGTTTTAAGAAATATTCACGTTTCAAAGCTGTTCATGGTTTAAAAAATGTTTGAGTTTATTCTACATTTGTTTAAAAATCTGAAAAGTGAGTGGGATTCACAAAAAAGTCACGTTTTGTTTTCAATTTTTTTTTTTTTGCGTTGGAAGTCTTTAAAAATATTCTACATTGTTTCTATCCTTAATGCTTCGCGCTGATATTTAAGCAAAAACACTGGCTGGGCGAGCTGGTTGTAGAACGTTTCTTGAAGTGTGGAGGTCCTGAGTTCGAGTTACGGGAGCAACTAGTTAACGAGCGCTTCTTCCGAAGGCTCGCAGCGATCAGCGCCACTTGGTGCGTTCTTAGCCATCCGCCACGTGTCGCGCTTTGGACGCTCCCTTCGGATTTTGTTTTTTCTCGCACGCGTTTTCGGTTTATTGAACGGTTTTTCCCGGTTTTTTTCGACGTTTTGGTTTTCCACCGGTCTTCCTTAACTTTTCGACGAAAAAAAATTCCTTCCGCGAAAGTCACGGTTTTGCTTCCGCGAGAGGCACGGTTGTGCTTTCGCGAGAGTCACGGAAAAAAAATTCTTCCGCGAAAGTCACGGTTTTGCTTCCGCGAGAGGCACGGTTGTGCTTTCGCGAGAGTCACGGCCGTGCCTCTCGGAAAGGGAAGAAAACGCGTTTTCATTTTTTTTCTTTTGCGAGAGTCACGGTTTTGCTTCCGCGAAAGGCACGGTTGTGCTTTCGCGACGGTCGTGCCTCTTTCGGAAAGAGAAAAAACGCATTTTCTGTTTTTTTTCGCGAGAGTCACGGTTTTGCTTCCGCGATAGGCATGATGGGCCTCGAACCCCTCGTTGGTTACCCCAAGTGGAAGGTGTAAGATGCAGTAAGTAGAAGTGTTTCCCCCTAGCAAAGATGCCAAGGATCGAATCCCCAGAGACTCCTAGGTTCAACAAGTAGGTGTCAACTGCTAACGGGGCAATTAGCAATCAACGTGGACCTGCACACAGATACAAATAACTTTGCTCCCAACGAGTACAGAGAGGTTGTCAATCTCTCCGGCCTTGTAGTTCACAAAGGGTTAAAAGCAATATGATAGTAGTGATAGATAGTTTTTGCAATAGTAAATAATAACGGAAAGTAAATAGTGGATGTGATCAATGATGGTAATATGGACCGGAGTCTCATGATGTTCACTAGTGATGTCTCTCTCCCAAAAGACGGTAAAACAGCTATGTGAGGTAAACAAATTACAGCTGGGCAATTGACAGGACCCACGAGCGCATACAAATGCTGATTACATTGCAAGAAAGGTTGAGGTTCAAAGCATGGGCGGTACGCCAAAGTAAGTAGACCGAAATCCATCAATATCTACTACTAATCATCCACCTTGAGATATCTATCCAGAACATCTCGCTGGTATTAAGTTGCGAGTCCCACCCATAGTGTAAACTCAATGCAACAGACAACTGCATTAAAAGAACTTTGCGTAAAGTAAACAATCCTTGCACCCGCGGGCACAAGCACCGTTGTTTTCCCCCTTGTGGCAACAGCACATCCCCAAGACTCATGTTTCTGTCACTCAAGCCAGTCATCGAGGGGCATGAACCCACAATCGAGCATAACATTCCCTCTTGGAGTCACTATTTACTACTCGGCCAAAGCAATAAATAACAACAGAGAACATGCAAGAATTACTTATGAACTAAAATATAAAAGAGGTGAATCAAATATATTACTCAAGATCAATCTGAACATAATCTCATAATCCATCGGATCCCAGCAAACTCAACATAGCAACAGCATAAGGATTACATAGGTGTCTCGATCATGTAGGGCAGCTCGCGAGGACTAATTAGTGAAGCACAAGAACGGGAGGAGAACATCACATAGCTACTGGTCATGGACTCATGGTCCAAGGGAGACTACTCACGAGTCATCCGGGAGGCGTCCATGGTGGTGGAGAAGCTCCCGGTGGTGATCCTCCCCTCCGGCAGGGTGCCGGGAAGAGTTCTCCTGGTGCTCCCGATCTTGGAAGCGGCGGCGGCGGCGGAACAGAGATGGGATCGCGAAAAAAAGTCCTGTTCTGAGGGTTACGGGGAACCCTTTAAATATATGCCAAAGTAGGGCACCGGGGGAGCCTCGGGGGGCCCAGGCGCCCCCCCCCGGCGCGGCCCGGGGGGGGGGGTGGCGCCCACAGGGCGCCTGGAGCCCCTGTGCCCCCCCCAGGCTGCCCTTCGGAAGCAGTGTTGTTTCCGGTTCGCTGATTTTTTATATAATTTTTCTGGATTTTTCTGGATAGTTCTCGAAACGTGAAAACCTGAAATACAAAAACAGCCGAAAACAGAAACTGGCACTGGGGTGCACTGGATTAGTAAGTTAGTCCAAATATGATCAAAAGTGTATGGAAGTGTATGAATATCATAGCAATATCACCCAAAAGTGGCATGGAGCAAGCAGAAATTATAGATATGTTTTGGACGTATCAACATCCCCAAGCTTAATTCCTGCTCGTCCTCGAGTAGGTAAATGATAACAAGAATAATTTCTGTGGTGACATGCTATTAACCATATAGGACTTTCTCATAGTCATATGACAAAAGCTTACTGAGACAATGATTCTAAAGTAGTTAAGTTGCCTCAAGAAAAAATCACAAATGACTGAAAGTTTTACAACATGAAACTGAAACATCAAAAAGATTTGCAATGAACATGATGTGCAAATATGATCAAGTGATATCTAGCTTGCCCCCTTTAGTGGTGCAAAACATAAGTGCAGGGGCACCTTCAAGGTTTAAGTGATGACTAGATACAATCATTTCAGAATAAACGATATCACAATCATGCAAAAGACAATGCTACTTTGGGACAATGCACATTACACTCAGAATGACAATCATGCTCTCAGTAGTTGGTGCTTGAAGTGCTAGAGCTTTTTATTTTGAAACATGGAAGCAATTGTGTCAACGGTAGTAGTACTTCATATGTGTCATGTATAAAACATCCTATAAGTTGCAAGCCTCATGCATCGAATACCAATAGTGCTCGCTCCTTGTCCTAATTAGCTCGGATCCCCATGGGTTATCATTGCATTGCATATGTTTTAACCAAGTGTCACAAAGGGATACCTCTATGCCACCTGTACAAAGGTCCAAGGAGATAGATCGCATTTGATTTCTCATTTTTGATAGATCTCAACTTGAGGACATCCATACCGGGACAACATAGAAAATAGATGATGGACTCCTCTTTAATGCATAAGCATATTCTCATCAGAGATTGAGGATTAAGGTTCAAGCTAAAACTTCCACCATGATGCATGGCTTTGGTTGGCGGCCCAATGTTCTTTTCTAACAATATGCATATTAATTCAACCCATGGCAAATCACCCTTACTTCAGACAAGACGAACATGCATAGCAACTCACATGATATTCAACAAAAGTGTGACAGTTGATGGCGCCCCCAGAAACATGGTTACCGCTCAGCAAGCAACTCATAAGAAATAAGATACATAGGCAACATATTCTTTACCACAATAGTTTTTAGGCTACTTTCCCATGAGCTATGTATTGCATGGTTAGTTTGCTTAGTGCAGGTGGAGGTTAGCAAAAGACTGGGAGCGACCAACTAAGAGAGCAATGACGGTCATAATCATGCAGAGCGACAAAGCAATATTGAATCAGGCATGGTAGTTATATCGCTACTCAGAAATAAAAGATCATCAAGGCTTGACAGACTTTCTTTACAGTCTTGAATATGCGTGAGCATATGCCAAGTCAATCAAAATAAATTCTCGAAGGAAGATATTACTAAATCATACCACGTCATAGGCAAACAAACCAAGTTGGTACTCCAATAACACATTGGGAACCTCCCAGCTATCTGAGATTAACCAAAAGAAAACCTGAACTACTAAGCACCATCATGAAAGTAGCATCTTTATCATAGACACATTAACCCATGCAACAGAAGCAAACTCTCTTAATAAGGTGAGCATGGTAATTAAAGAGAGTTCAAGCAACCAACTAAATAAAAGCTCTTGAAGAGATAAGCATGAATACTAAGAGCAAAGCACGATAGTAGCTATTTAAAGGACAAAGAACACACACAGCATAGATAAACATGAAAATTCTATGTTATGTTCTAGATAGAGGTGGATCGTGTTTCTCTCCGACATAAAGGAATGCTGGGTTCCGACTCGTTATGAAAAACTAAAAGGAAAACTAAAAGCAAGACGCTCCAAGCATAGCACATAACACATGAAGTGATAAAAATATAGCGGAACGAAAGACGAACTGATAATGTTGATGGAGAAGGGGATGCACGGGGGGGCATCCCCAAGCTTAGACGCTTGAGTCTCCTTGAATATTTCTTGAGGGTGCACGGGGGCATCCCCAAGCTTGAGCGCTTGACACTCCTGAATCTTTTTATCATCTTCCCTCGCACACTTGAAAACTCCCTTCATACATAACTCATCATAATCTGATTAGCGAGGTTAGTACCCTTAATAAAATAATTATACCTTGCTGGAAATAAGGATATTCTTGAAGTTCTACTGTTTCTCAAGATTGCCAAAAGGTTTTTGCAAAGAAAAAGCAAGTTCTTAATTTGCAAAGTGAAGGTGAGGCAAAACAGGACAGAATCTGTGAAAAACAGAACAGCAGGCAGTAATTGACCTGTTCGGGATACTTCTGCAACTCAAATCAAAAAACTCAGAACTGACGCACGAAAGACAATTATATAGAGAACGCTGTCGAAACAATTCAGACCAAAAAGATGATCTGGTGATTTTATACGAATTTTTCTATCCAAGGACAGAATCTGTTTCCTGGACAGCACCTCACAACTTTTGAACTTTCTAGCAATCAGAGGCTATACTTGGCACAAATAAGAAAAGCAAAGATACAATGATGATGCTACAGCAGTAAACAACATCAAGACACAATAAAAGCAAAAAATTTATTCATGTGGGCTGCCTCCCAAAAGCGCTTTCTTTTATGTCTTTAAGCTAGGCATAATGCATAGAGGAATCAATAATCATCATAATAATTGGAGTTATAAATTGTTTCAAATGGTTCCTCAATAAATTCATTCTTGTTCCTTCTAGGAAAGGGGTACACACCTTTTGCCTTCCCGCGTAAGCGGATTTGTCCCTTACCTATATCGATGAAGCCTTTAACTGCTCGGAGGAAGTCTCTTCCAAGCACTATATTTCCTTGGTTTGGCTCCACGATGAAGAAATCAATCATTGCAATCCCTTTAAGGAATTTAACCGGTACGTCTTTTATTTTTCCCTGGATTTCAGAAATATCTCCATTAGTGTGTTCATGATAAAATGGTAATCTATCCATGTTAAATTTTAAAGAATCATGAACAATTTTTGGCATAGTAGAAACCATAGATCCAATATCACAATAAGCAAGGAAGTCTTGATTAGAGATGCTAATCCTAACAAGAGGTTCCCAGTCATTATCTATTTCCAAAATATCTCTCTTATTGGGTTTGGGTTTATCTACCTTTATTAAGTCTAGAGCATCCATTCTCTTTTCAATAGTAGCAAGTCTATCTATGATAGTACCAAAGTTATGATCATAAACAAAGTAACTAGATAGACCATGTATAATTTCAAGAGCTCTAGCTTCATCACACTCTAAGAAATCTCCCTCAGCTATAATGTCAAGGGAGTGTTTACACCATTTAAAAAGACCATGGTAAAAATTTATAAGCACAATTTTTATAGGTATCCAAGGCATAATTCTTCTATGTGCATCAGAAATTCTGTCCCATGCCTTCTTCATATTTTCTCCATCCCTTTGATGGAAATCTAAAACTTCTAATTCCCTCAAAGCACCAAATCCTAACATTTTTGGCTAAACAGAAAGGACTACTAATAAAAAAGACAAATAATTTTTTTGTGATTTTTGATAAAAAGGTACTAAAGCAAAAATGAAAGGTAAACTAACAAGACTAAAAAGCAAAGGTAAAAGATAGCATGCAACTCCCCTATCCTGAAGAGTGGAGTCCCCGGCAACGGCGCCAGAAAATACTCCTTGATGGGCCTCGAACCCCTCGTTGGTTACCCCAAGTGGAAGGTGTAAGATGCAGTAAGTAGAAGTGTTTTCCCCTAGCAAAGATGCCAAGGATCGAATCCCCAGAGACTCCTAGGTTCAACAAGTAGGTGTCAACTGGTAACGGCGCAATTAGCAATCAACGTGGACCTGCACACAGATACAAATAACTTTGCTCCCAACGAGTACAGAGAGGTTGTCAATCTCTCCGGCCTTGTAGTTCACAAAGGGTTAAAAGCAATATGATAGTAGTGATAGATAGTTTTTGCAATAGTAAATAATAACGGAAAGTAAATAGTGGATGTGATCAATGATGGTAATATGGACCGGAGTCTCATGATGTTCACTAGTGATGTCTCTCTCCCAAAAGACGATAAAACAGCTATGTGAGGTAAACAAATTACAGCTGGGCAATTGACAGGACCCACGAGCGCATACAAATGCTGATTACATTGCAAGAAAGGTTGAGGTTCAAAGCATGGGCTGTACGCCAAAGTAAGTAGACCGAAATCCATCAATATCTACTACTAATCATCCACCTTGAGATATCTATCCAGAACATCTCGCTGGTATTAAATTGCGAGTCCCACCCATAGTGTAAACTCAATGCAACAGACAACTGCATTAAAAGAACTTTGCGTAAAGTAAACAATCCTTGCACCCGCGGGCACAAGCACCGTTGTTTTCCCCCTTGTGGCAACATCACATCCCCTAGACTCATGTTTCTGTCACTCAAGCCAGTCATCGAGGGGCATGAACCCACAATCGAGCATAACGTTCCCTCTTGGAGTCACTATTTACTACTCGGCCAAAGCAATAAATAACAACGGAGAACATGCAAGAATTACTTATGAACTAAAATATAAAAGAGGTGAATCAAATATATTACTCAAGATCAATCTGAACATAATCTCATAATCCATCGGATCCTAGCAAACTCAACATAGCAACAACATAAGGATTACATAGGTGCCTCGATCATGTAGGGCAGCTCACGAGGACTAATTAGTGAAGCACAAGAACGGGAGGAGAACATCACATAGCTACTGGTTATGGACTCATGGTCCAAGGGAGACTACTCACGAGTCATCCGGGAGGCGTCCATGGTGGTGGAGAAGCTCCCGGTGGTGATCCTCCCCTCCGGCAGGGTGCCGGGAAGAGTTCTCCTGGTGCTCCCGATCTTGGAAGCGGCGGCGGCGGAACAGAGATGGGATCGCGAAAAAAAGTCCTGTTCTGAGGGTTACGGGGAACCCTTTAAATATTTGCCAAAGTAGGGCACCGGGGGAGCCTCGAGGGGCCCAGGCGTCCCCCCGGCGCGGCCCGGGGGGGGGGGGGGGCGCCCACAGGGCGCCTGGAGCCCCTGTGGCCCCCCCAGGCTGCCCTTCGGACGCAGTGTTGTTTCCGGTTCGCTGATTTTTTATATAATTTTTCTGGGCAGTTCTCGAAACGTGAAAACCTGAAATACAAAAACAGCCGAAAACAGAAACTGGCACTGGGGTGCACTGGATTAGTAAGTTAGTCCAAATATGATCAAAAGTGTATGGAAGTGTATGAATATCATAGCAATATCACCCAAAAGTGGCATGGAGCAAGCAGAAATTATAGATACGTTTTGGACGTATCAGTTATCA
>LR738709.1:650253380-650277838 GCA_902687465.1 Secale cereale
AGTCACGGTTTTGCTTCCGCGAGAGGCACGGTTGTGCTTTCGCGAGAGTCACTGCCGTGCCTCTTTCGGAAAGGGAAAAAAATGTGTTTATGTTTTTTTTCTTTCGCGAGAGTTACGGTTTTGCTTCCGCGAGAGTCACGGTTGTGCTTTCGCGAGAGTCACGGCCATGCCTCTTTCGGAAAGGGAAAAAACCAGTGCGCCCGGTTCGGTTTTTTCGTCCGGTTTTTTTCGTGGAAAAAAAGTTCGTCAAAACCTATCAACATGGGATCTAGTTTTGAAGATCTCGATGCGAGGAATTCAACGGTGAAAACGGTTCGAGATTTGGACGCACAGTTTAAGGGGTAAAACGTTTTGAATAAACGAATCTATGAAAAAAGGGAAAACACTCAGGTTGCGACAAGTGGCGCACATGCATCGCGCCACTTGTCGCAACATGGGAGTTTGAGATGATCTTTGCAACGAGTACTCTAGTGATTTCGTCGAGTTACTGCATAGCGGTTTTATTTTTGAAGCGCTCCTATACGCTATCTTCATGGGTCGGCCCATTCAGGTGGTCTCCTCTACGTATACATCCCGCGGGTACGCACCATACATATAGAAGTAAGTACGACTTGTAAAATGACTAGATTACCTTTTATACGTTTTAGGAGGGGGGGGGTTGTACCGAGGCAGGTCTCTTTGGAACCCTTTGGTTTGTAGGAATGGATTCCTATGTCTATGTAGGATAAGAATCAATCCTTCACATTTTAAAGGATAAAAAACATTAGCCTAGACTCAATGAAAAAATTCATATCCTATGAATCAAGTGACATCTCTTTTCATATAGGAAGTGAGATGCATGTCACCTCACTTCCTATGATTTTCCTATTCCTATGATATTCCAATCCTATGAACCAAAGGAGGCCTAAGTTATTTTTAGAAATTTCAATATATAAACTACGTACGAATGCATATAAACGTATATTAAAGTGTAGATTCACTATGTACTTCCTTCGTTCCTAAATATAAGTTTTTTTTAAAACATTTCAAATGGACTACAACATATGGATATATTTAGACATATTTTAGAGTGTAGATTCTCTCATTTTGCTCCGTATGTAGTCACTTGTTGGAATTTTTAGAAAGACATATATTTGGGAACGGAGGGAGTAGTTCATATTAGAATCTTTAAAGAGACTTATATTCACTATATGGATGCACGATTTTAAAGTGTAGATTCACTATGTACTTCCTCCGTTTCTAAATATAAGTTTTTTTAAACATTTCAAATAGACTACAACATACAGATATATTTAGACATATTTTAGAGTGTAGATTCTCTCATTTTGCTCCGTATGTAGTCACTTGTTGGAATCTCTAGAAAGACTTATATTTGGGAACGGAGGGAGTAGTTCATATTAGAATTTTTAAAGAGGCTTATATTCACTATATGCATGCACGATTTGCAACCACACGGACACGAGACGGACGTGCCGCGCGTTCGCTCGGTGTACGCCTCAAGCCCACGTGTCCTACCCTACGCCGCCGAAGTCAATGCGTCCACCTAACTTGCACCCGAATGTCAGCTTCTGGAAACCTCCGGAGTCCCGGAGTCCTCTTACTTTTTAATGCAAACGTGCCGGGGGCGGGGACCTCATCCACTTCTCCCGTCCACATCTGGCAACCCTCGCTCCCTCGCCGATGACAGCAAACCCTAGCTCGTCCGCGCGTCCGCCATGGGTTCCTCCAACAGTAAAGGCAAGGTCAAGGGCAAGCTCCGTGCTGGCGCTGGCTCATCCCACGCGCCGCTGCCGGACACCTTCGCGATGGTGCCGTATGCGGGGAAGGGTCACCGGCCACAGGACCGGCTCTACATCCCGGTGCACCACGCTCGGTACCAATGGTATTACCATGTGACGCTGTCGTGGCCAGGGATCAATCTCCCGCGCGACTAACACATTGACCCCCACAACATCTCAGTGCTGGTGATGCCACGGTCGGCACGCGCGCACACGAAGGAGGTGCGCAAGCGTTGTTCCCTTCTGACGCCAGAGCAGCGCCGCGACCCGATGTACGTGATGGATTCCCCGAACTGGGAAGTCTGGTTCGCCATCGAGCATGATGTGGCTCGCCACGCCGACGTTCAACTTGACACCCGGTACGTACGGCCGCCCACGGAGGTGGGCACTGAAGGAGGAGGAGGCGGCCTACCAAGCCGAACTGAAGGAGGCGCTCCAGCGTGTCCTGGAGGAGAGCCATCACGATGAATGGACGAGGCGCTGCAGCTGCCGGCAGTGGGGGACTGCGTCTGCCCCGGCGACGCCTCCTCTCCTCGAGCCCAAGGCCAAGCCCGAGCCCTTCCCCATGCCCACGCCGCCGTCGACGGACCTCGTCGAGCGGTACCAGTGATAGGGGTACGTTCGCGAGTGGGTGAGCGCGTCACCCATGTGGCTGGGCACGACGCTGGAGCAGGAGGCGGTGTGCCTCCAGCAGTGGAGGGCCCGCGCGCTGGCGGAGGAGCTGGAGGACGGCGAGCGATGCATGCAACTGGAGCGCGAGGAGGAAGAGCGCGCAGCGCTGGGCACGTGGGGAGGAGGAGGGGCGTCGGGAGCACGAGAAGAAGGAGTGTGCACCCCGCGCAACAGATCCGCCAGTGCAGCAGACATCGAATGAGGGGCACGGACAACGTGTAGGGCAGCGTGTTGGGCGGCGGCTTGGTCATAATTTGTTTTAATTTCAAACTTATGTTTAATTAAGTTTATGTGAACTTTGGCCGATGGTTGATTGATCGTTTTAATATTTAATTATATTGACTTTATGTTTAATTATGACCTTGTTTATAGAAAAATCAATTGGGTCCATGCGAATAATCAGTTGGTCAATATTGAAAGCACTAACCGATCTAAATGGAAAAACACATATATCGTTTATTTGACCGAAACAAACAAAAAGCGAACAAAATCTATATTTTTTTAGGTCGGCACATTGAAGTTGTCCTGACATTAAATGCCTGCCCGGCAGGCGGCAGCCAGCGTGCAGTGGAAGCGGTCTGTACGAGCACGCAGCAACTACACGAGCAGAGAGAGCGAGAGTGACTCAAGAAGTCAAGAGCGAGTCGGTCTACAGCCTACAGGGAAGCACGCAGAGCTACAGGGAACTATGTACGATCCATCAGCCAAGTCTGACTCGTCGGTCCACAAAACATGTGGGACGTGCCTTGCATTCCAGAAATAAAAGGCACTTATCCCTCAAAAAAGAAAAGAAAAAAGAAAGAAATAAAAGGCACTTCTTCGCTCGAGCCGGATTCATCGCCACCGCACGTTTAACATAATTGACTGGATCGACGTCCTTCGTGAACGAGCTGAGGGTATATCTCCAAAGTCCTTCATCAAGCAGACATGCTCCAATGTCCGCAGATATCCGGCCAGGGCCTGCCATCACCGGCACCGGAGAGAAACGTGGGGCCAGGGCCGGGCCGGCAAAATCCAAGGCCCTGTGCGAAACAAAAAAATGGGGCCCTATTTCACAAAAAAAAATGAACTAACAAGAAATTATAATGTATATATATCTCACGGAAAAAATTATAATGTATATATGACTCAAATCTGTATTATTGAAATACAAGATAAAGAAGATGAATAAAATATAATTGAATTTATACATACATATATCAATTGGAGATCATGCGTCGGCAATTAGAACGAACCGTCTAACTCACCTAATATTCGGTCATGTGATCTTTAACCGAGGAGGTAAGAACCAATCTATAATAAGGTAACGATCCCTGTCAACAATGAATTAGAAAATTAGGAATTAAGAGTAGGAACCGAAGTTAATCGAAAAGAAGGACTTATTAAGCACCTGAAAGCTAGAGTTGGTCACCGATCCATCCGACAAGATGACATCGTAAGAGTCTGAATTGAGAAAGGAGGCGAGGAAGGCAACGGCTGCACCGCGACAACGACCTGTCGCTTAGTCGGCCTGAATCTGAAGTCCGATGGATCAAAGGACCAGGGAACGAGCCAGAGCCACCGAGGGAGGAGGCGGGACGAGGCCTCGACGTCAAGGGCTCCAGGCGTCGAGGGCTCCAGTCCAGGCGACTAGCGGACGAGAGGTTGTTTTGCTATAGTGTTGCCCCTTTTTTTGGCATTCTGTAGCGTTGCCCTGATCGCGATCCCTGTACTGTAGGGATCTAGTTTTTTTTAGATAACGTAGCGACGGCCTCGTCGCCTGGAACCTCGTAGCGATTGAGTAGGAGGAGTTCGGTAGCGCTCGATGGCTCGCTGACTCGCTCGATGGGCCGCGATGCTCAGCCCAGTAGCGCTAACTATTGCTACACCTGTATAAAAAATATTAAGGCCCCCTAGAATTTTGGGCCTTGTGCGGGCCGCACCTTTTGCACCACTGTGAGCCCGGCCCTGCGTGGGGCTTTGTTGCCGCGCCTGCTTCTGAGTACCCTAGGCCCTGGCCCATCCAAAACCCTCTTATCCTCTTGCCAAAACGTATTTTCACTTGGCACCAACTGTCCATATTCGTGCTGTTGTAAAGCGGTCGCTCCGTATTGACGTCAACTCAGAGCAGACGTGACCTTTCATTGCCTCTGTCATTGAAGTGGCGCACTGGTCGAGGGCGTTGTCCGCGACGTGTCTTCGATGTCCTCGTATGTTCAATGCCGGAGATGCGTTACTGGACGAGATGGGAAGGATATCTACCACGCCCGTTCAATGCTCTGTCCATCTGTTTTCCGCCATTAAGCAGGCTCGCCGGCTGAGAAACCCACTCCAGCGCCACGCATTGGCGCATCCGGACACCTAGCCTCACCAGAATCCGCTATTAAAGACGGTCACATCCGGCTAACACCACCCCACAACACAAGCGGCTCCACGTCCTCCTCCCTTGCATCACATCCGCCCTTGACTGCAGGCGGCAACACTTTGTAGGAGAGCATTTCAACAGAGATGAAGCACGAGGTGGACGCCCTTGCGATCGCCCGGCAGAGCCGCTATGCCAGGCGGATCGAGGCGACATGCCGGCCAGCTCGCCCGAGGTCTCCGACGACGAGGACGACCCCACGCCGTGCTATGTCGTCCGCTAGGCACGCCAGCGTGCCACCGGAGAAGACGTCGCCCAAGTGCCTCATCCCCTCGCGCCACGACGGCATCGGCAAAATGAGGTGCAGTGCGCACGTGCTCCATCGCGACCTGCTCCGGGAGATGTGCTGCCTTGCGGCGTGCCGCGGCCACCACTCCGCCGTCGGCTTGCATCGTTGCATGGCATCCGGGCAGTGCAGCCCCGTCCTGTAGCATGTCGGCATGAGCCCGAGGCACGTTCTACGCGGTCGCCGCCGGCGAACGCTCTAACCACGTGGAAACTCCTGAGTTGCGTCGGGAGCATGCACCAGCGCGCGTCCACCGGGACATCAAGCCCAGAAATGGGCAGCGAGGGCGTGGTAAAAGATATGCGACCTCAGGATGGCTGTGTACATGGTGAGCTTGACGCTGCCGCGCGGCCCGGCCGGCACGCGCTGGATACCGCCATGACGTGAGAATCCATCGCCGACTACAGGTTTAAACTCGCATGCCGGCGAACGCTCTAGCCATGTGGAAAACCAACAGAGAAAACCACGGGCCGAGGCGTGTTTTGAAAACCCATGGAAAACTAACAGTATACAGGTGTAGCACGAAACCGGACATTCCAAGCGGATCGCCCGGTTTCTATTACGGAGGTATAATTTACACGTGTAATTTTCTGAAAAACGCCAATCCAAGCGAGGCCTTACTTTCCAGTGAACAGTTACTGACTTTTTTTTTTTAAAAAGGAGGATGACCCCCGGCCTCTGCATCTGGAAGATGCATGCGGCCACTTTATTGATTATTCTCGAGAACCTTACAAAGTATTACAACAATATGTCTGAATCCGCCATCCTCGCAACATATGCCGCTACTCCTATCCAAATGATGAAGGCGTGCTAGCTGGGCCACTACCCAAACCACTCATCTAAGCCTAACATCAAAATGATGAAGGGGTGCTAGCTGGGCCACTACCCAGACCACTCACCTAAGCCTAACATCAAAAGCCGAAAGCCCCAGCCGAGCCACATACGGGGTCTGGGGTACAAACCGGTCCGACGCACTCGTGTGTCGTCGCCGCCATCTTCCACAGGTCTCTTCAGAGCAAATATTGAGGCTTCTACCTTGTCTGGCCACTCAGCCATCGACGTCACCACGACACCAGACAACTTCGTCCTCCTGCGCGAGTCCATCGCCACACATCGGACGCCGAATCTCCACTGCGCCACACCGCCGAGATACGCCCCCATCAATGAGTAGGATGAAGCACCGCTCCGCCGAGTCCGGCAGGGCTGCTGAAGACCAAGCACAGTGGAAGAATCACTTCGAAGCTGAGCACATAGGCGGCAGAGCGCCAACGCACCGCCACCAGACGAACTCCGACCACGCCACCAACCGCCGCCAAGCAACCAAAGCATCACATCCACCCCAAGCTCACCACGAACGACACCCCCAAGAGGGTGACGACGCCCGGAGCGCCGCTATCGCTCGATCCGGCAAGGATTTGGGCTTTCGCCCGGCATACGAGCTGGCTGGAAGGAAGAGGGGAAGGAGGCAACCTGGACGGTGCCTACAAGAAGGGTACGGCGCCCTCGGGCGTCGCCGCCGTCGTGGCCAGCACTGCTGGCCTCGGATTTCTCCGGAGCCACCTCCCATCTCCAGCCGCCAAACAGGTACGACTCCGGCGACAGTGGCCGCCCAAAGCAGGACCATCAGAGGCAGCCCTGGTTGAAGTAGACGGAGGCCTTCAGATCAGGATCTGGCGCCCCCGAGACGCCCGCATCACAGCCGCCACCTGCCGCCGCCTCGCCGCCACCACGGCCGAGGAAGAACGGCCAGCACCAACGAGCACCGGTCACCGCAGACCCGACGTCGATCCACTAGCCGAGGCCGCCGCCACGGATCCAAAGCCCCCCAAGGAAGAAAGGGGCGGCCAGATCCTCGCCGCCACCTTCACCGGCGGCCGAGCGGCGAGCCGGCGGCCACCTCCGGTGGCGACGAGGGAGAGGAGAAGTGGGGGAGAGGGCCGGCGGCGGGCTAGGGTTAGGCCGCCCGAGTCGCCCCTGCGAGAGCGACGCGGGGGCCTGACCTAAAGGGTCTAAGGATGTATCCTCCTTGTTAGGAGGCCAGGTAATGAAATATCGCATTCCCTACCATGCTTCTCTTTTACCCCCCCTAATTCTCCCATGTCAAAGCTCTGAGAAGCGCTACGGCCGGAGGAGATATGGTTGAAACAGCGTTCTCGGGTCCCCTGGCTGCCTGACGGGGATCGGAATACGGCCTATTCCCAGGCGCAAGCAAAACAGCGTAAACGCATTAACAAGATCGAAAATCTGCAGTGATCAGATGGCTCGGTTTGCGCCTCGGGAGACGAAGACAGGGAGGAAATTCTCGCTTTTTATCAAACCCTATATACCTCCCAAGGTTTTAACAATTGTGATGATCTGTTATCAAATGTACCTAGTCGGGTTACATGTAATGCCTAGTATGCGACTATGTCTCCCACGTGTCGAGGCACGACTTAAAGACATAAGCGCATACTAGAATGATCTCAAGTATGATATCTTTGCACAACTCATGTAAAAGCAGGGATGAAAGTGTAAAATGGTAGTTGGCTTACACTCGCCACGTCACACAATGTAATACATTAACATACACCATCCAAATAACATCAGAGTCCGAATACGGACGAAATCCAAACGAAAAGATACCATAAAAACAACACAAGGCCCGGATCGTCCTAGTAAGTGCCACTATTGATCGTCGGGATAAGACACATAGTAACGTACATGATCTTCATCGAACTCCCAGTACAGCTCTGAACCACCACCTGTATAGTTCTCAACGGTACCTGCATCATGTGTGTGTTGAATCTGTGAGCCACAGAGGACTCAGCAATCCCGTTCCCGGGTAACAAGACTATCAAAGCCTTACGTGTGGAAAAGGCTTAAAACAAGGTTGCAGCAGCACTAAGCACTAGCTTACGAGTTTAGAGCGAGAAGAGAACAAGTGCCAACGATCGCCAAGTATAATCAAGAAGTGATCCTAGCTACTCATGATCAAACATAACCCCAACGTGTTCACTTCCCGAACCCCTTCGGAAAGAGACCGTCACGGTTACTCACGCAGGTAGTGTATTCAAGAACATGGTGTCAAGTTATCTACAACCGGATATTAACAAATTCCCATCTGCCACATAACCGCGGGCTCGGCTTTCGAAAGATCAAACCCTGCAGGGGTGTCCCAACTTAGCCCATCACAAGCTCACGATTTGCGGAGTCGTAATTCCAAGGTGGGAAGACCCGAGTATTCTCAGAATCCCGTGTTCAAGATATTCCGACAAAGGTAAAACTAATCCAGCAAGACCTCCCGGCGTGCCGACACCCTGACAGTAGCCGCGCGTATCTAGTCTCAGGCCACGACCGGATGGGACATCCTACAGGTGTATATCAGCCCTTGAGTTTCCCCGAGATGGCCCCGCAGGCTGCCCAGTTTGGACCAATACTCATGAGGAGCACTGGCCCAGGGTTGTTAATTAAGAACTCGGGTTTGGAACGCCCTATGCAAGTTTTAGTTATTAGGAAAATGTAAAACCAATGTTGGGCCTTGCTGGAAAAGCTTTAGCACTGAGCGAGTTATCAAGGGGGGCCCATAAACCCCAACCGTGTTAGGGACGCAAAATCAAGGAACATAACACCGGTTTATCGGTTCCTAGGGTGACATGAGTGGAACAAAATACCCAACAAGAGGCTTAGCCTTCCACCCATTACCAATATATATGTGATTTAGTTTAATAGATTATATATTGTGATATCCCAACAATAACTTCATCACGAAGCAAGAATCTTAAAATCTTCACCTGCAACTAACAACGCTATAAGAGGGGCTGAGCGATGCTTACGTAGCCAAACAAAGGTTTGCTAGGAGGGTGGTTAAAGAGTTTCATGGAAACAATAGGAGGGCTGACAAACAAAAATAGGCATCGAGGCAATATCTAAAGAGCGAGACATCTAGCATAGGCAAAGATAGTAGTGATATCTGGGAATTATCATCTTGCCTGTTGATTCCACAGAGGGATCGTAACGTTGCTCCTCAAATTCAGCCTCGGTAGGAACCTCGTACTCCGAATCATCACCGGGCTCTAACCAGCACAACAAGCAACACCGAAACAACAATCAATCATCATGCAATGCTCAACCACATGATGCTTGAACATGACGCATATGGACATGAATAGATATGATGCATGGCCTCGGGACACAAGAGTGCAATAATATCATAGCAAACAAGATCACCCACATGAAGGAAACAAGCAAAAGAACAAAACTAACAAGGTCATGTAGATTAACCAAACAAGCACCCAACAAGTTTAAAGGAGTTGGTTAACATGGAAAGGGTGCAACTAAGACTACAGCAACATGCTAGCATATTTAAATGGGCTGGGAATAGCATACAACAATTTCCAGAAACTCCCATAATTATTTAAAAGCATTTGGGACAGATCTGAGATACTACTGTTATAAAGTTGTTAAACATGCAAAACAACAGTACCACAATATTCTACACATTTTCCCACCCCAAATGCATATAAAGTTTGTTACATTTGGAGTTGTAGTTATTTAGTTATGATTTTTGCAAGTTTAAGCATATTTAACACAAGAACAGCAATTTAAATGATTTTAAACATGGCAACAAACAACATATTGATAATCTACATGAAAAACTGAGCAAGTTTCATATATAACTCAACCCCAACAGATGCATATATGAACAGATATAAAATAAACAAGGAATATGCAGGAAATGAAAAAGGAAAACAAAAACAGAAAAGAAAATAGGCGCAAAAGGTCAAAAGTGACCCAGGCCTATTCTAGCCGCAGCCACTGACCTGTGGGGTCTGGGCGCTGATGTGGCAGCGGCTGGGTGCGCGTGTGGGTAGAAGCGAGCGGTGAGGCTGGCAGGTGGGGCCTGCCTGTCAGTCTCACGCGAGGCAAAAATGGGGGATTAAATCCCACTGCCCCCGGTTGGAATCGAACCCGTGTCTCTCTGCTAATTGACGAAGGAGCTAGCCACTGGGCTAGGCAAGTGTTACAGAACACATGCGCATAGACTGAAGATATAACTGAAGAAGCTAGCGGCAGGTGAAAGCAGAGGCTCGTCGGAGCTGCTCGTCGGAGCTGTTCCGGCGACCTAAAGGGACGGCGAAGGGGTGCGGGCAGTTCCTGGGGGAACGCCGCATCCACTCCATGCGCTTGCGGCACCTAGCACGCACTACATCGACGGCGACGAGCTCTCGTCAGATCGGCGGCGACGGAGCTCTACGCAACAAGCAAGGGCCTAGGCGGCTCGGCGACGAGCGGCGGGTGTGCGGGATCATGCGGCGGAGCTGCTGTGGATCCAGAGCGGCGAAGCACAAGCCTACGATGACTAGATGAAGCGCGCGACAGTTGCAGGTTCAGAACGACGGGGGCACCGAGAGCACGACGAAGACATGGCTATGGCAATGCATACAGAGGATCATCGGCGATGAACAAGAAGAAGGGAGGAGTGGGGAGTACCTCTTTACCCTAGGACAAGGAGATGTCGACGGAGACGCGCCGGAGAGGAGGATGGCGAGCTCTGAATCTTGGCGCGGTCGCTGTTCATCGACGACGGAGAGGAAGCAGACGGTGTGGGCGTCGGGCTTGTCGTCCTGGGCCCTCGATCTTCTCCAAAATGGCTCGGGGAGGCGTTCGCTACTCGTAGACGACGGCGAGGAGGACGGCGACGACTCTATGCCGGAGACGAGCTTGGGATCGGGCTGGCCATGGTGAGCGGTGCGGCTGCGTGTGGGCGCTTGCCTAGGCGGCGGCGTGGGGGAAAGAGGGAGGAGGAAGACGAGACCTAGGGCTGCGGCTGCTCGGGTTTAAAAGGGGGGCACCGATCGCGAGGCCTCGACGTTCGTGATCATGGCACGACGGCGAGCTCGCGCTCTGTCTCAGCAACAACGTGACGGAGGAAGACGACAAAGAGGAGTGAGAGGCTGACGAGTGGGACCTCGGGGGATAAAGTGAACGGCATGACTACGCGCGACGCTGGCGCTGGTTGGGCCGCTGCGGGAGAGAAGAAGTGGGCCGAGGGGTGCGGGTGAGTTGGCTGGGCCTGGTGGAGGAGGGAGGTGGCCCAAGCCACTGCTGCTGCTACTATCTCCTTTCTTTTCTATTTTTCTTCAAACAGAAAATGAAAAGAAAAGTGCAGGCTCAAAGGAAAAGAGTTAGGAGATCAATAAAATATCCCCATGCTCCTTGATTTATGCCCTATTTAATAAAATTGGTTTGGACATTTTTGGAGGTAGAAAAATAAAAGGAGTTTGAATATGTTTCAAACTCTTGTCATTTTTGAACCCAACCAAATCACTTCCAAATGGGGCATGGCTTTGCATGATGGCACATGACATAGCAACAGAGAAAAAGGGATGAGATGAACATTAATGGAATGGCTAGATCACTTGCAAAAATTAAGTAAAGAAAGGAAGAAAAGGAGGTAAGAGAAGAGGTGAAGGAGAAGGATGGGCCTAGGGTTTTGGCAAAGGCATGGCTTTGCATGAACACACACACACAACATCAACAAGGTGGCCTCACAATACTAACAAAACAAGTAAGAAGCTAAGATGACTAAGATGCCATGATGATGAAGCAATGCATGGATGCAAGAATAAAATAAAATGACAATGCAAAAAATAAAATAAGCTCAAATGAGAAGAACCCCCAAGGATAAGGACAAGGATCAAATTGAGAATTGCTTTATTGCCATTATAGGAAAGTATCACATATGGGGTGTTACAAACTCTCCTACACTACAAAAAGATCTCGTCCCGAGATCTAGGACTGAAAGAAGGAAGGATACTCGGAACGAAGGTGATCTTCTTGTTCCCACGTAGCTTCTCGGTCGGTATGATGTGACCACTTCACTTTCAAGAACTTGATGGACTTGTTGCGGGTCTTGCGCTTAGTTTCTTCAAGAATAGCAACAGGGTGCTCACGATAAGACAAGTCTTGTTGAAGATCAATCTCCTCGAACGGAATGGTACGTTCAGGTGTCTTGAAGCACTTGCGGAGTTGAGACACGTGAAACACATCATGAACATTTGCAAAGTTGGAGGGAAGCTCGAGTTGGTAAGCTAGATCGCCTCTCTTGCCAAGAATCTTGAAAGGGCCCACGTATCTTGGAGCAAGCTTGCCCTTGATACCGAACCTCTAAGTGCCCTTCATGGGAGAAACACGGAGATAGACATGGTCTCCAATGTCGAAAGCCAAGTCATGATGCTTGCCGTCATAGTAGCTCTTTTGACGCGATTGCGCGGCTTTAAGATTCTCACGTATGACTTTGCACATTTCTTCGGCTTCTGAGATCAAGTCATTTCCAAGAAGTTGACGTTCACCAGTCTCGGACTAGTTGAGAGGGGTACGGCACTTTCTGCCATAGAGGATTTCAAAAGGAGCTTTGCCGGCACTTGCTTGGAAGCTGTTATTGTAGGAGAATTCGGCAAACGGGAGACAATCTTCCCATTTCATACCGAAAGAGATGACACAAGCTCTTAGCATATCTTCGAGGATCTGGTTTACTCTTTCGACTTGACCACTAGTCTGAGGGTGAAACGCAGTGCTGAAGCGAATCTTTGTGCCCATTGCTGTCTGAAAAGAATCCCAGAACTTGGAGGTGAACAAACTTCCACGGTCTGAGGAGATGACTTGAGGAATGCCATGCAAGGAAACAATTTTGGAGGTGTACAGCTCTGCCAGCTGAGCTGCGTTGATGGATTCTTTGACGGGAAGAAAATGAGCTACTTAGTTAGCTTGTCAATCACTACAAAGATAGCATCATTTCCTTTCTTTGACTTAGGAAACCCAGTGACGAAATCCATTTCAATGTGATCGAATTTCCACTCGGGAATAGGTAGAGGTTGAAGGAGACCGGCTGGACGTTGATGCTCTGCCTTCACTCTTCTGCAGACATCACATTCATTCACGAATTGGGCAATCTCCCTTTTCATGCGAGTCCACCAATATGATTGCTTGAGGTCTTGGTACATCTTGGAACTTCCGGGATGAATCGAGAGGAGGGAGTCATGTGCTTCGTTCATTATGAGCTTCCTGAGATCACCCTTGGGAACCACAATTCTGTCCTCAAAGAACAAGGTGTCTTTCTCATCAACGCGATAGCACTTGTATTTGGGAGTACCCTTAGCAATACCATATTTCACTTTCTGCACCATAGCATCACTGAGTTGGGTCTCACGGATCTGATCTTCCAAGGTAGGAGCAACTTGAAGGTTTGCGAGAAAGCCTTGCGGAACAACTTGGAGGTTGAGCTTCTTGAATGATTCACAAAGTTCAGGCTGGAACGGTTTGTGAAGGAGAATGTTGCAATACGCCTTTCTGCTCAAGGCATCTGCAATTACATTGGCCTTGCCAGGTGTATACTCAATGCTTGGATCATACTCTTGAATCATCTCGACCCAACGAGTCTGGCGAAGGTTAAGGTTTGGTTGTGTGAAGATGTACTTCAAGCTCTTGTGATCGGTGAAGATGTCCACTTTTCTGCCCAACAGAAGGTGTCTCCACGTGATCAAGGCATGTACAACTGCTGCTAGCTCGAGATCATGTGTGGGGTAATTCTTCTCATTTGGTTTCAACTGACGAGAAGTATATGCCACAATCTTCTTGTCTTGCATGAGAACACCACCAAGACCTTGCACTGAAGCATCATAAAAGACTTCATAAGGCTTGGACTCATCCGGAGGAGTAAGAACCGGAGCAGAAATGAGCTTCTCTTTGAGTGTTTTGAATGCCACATCACAATCTGGAGTCCAGGAGTACTTTACATTCTTCCGCAACAGGTTGGAGAGAGGCTTGGCAATCTTGGAGAAGTTTTCAACGAACCTTCTGCAATAGCTAGCGAGACCAAGGAAGCTTCAGAGTTGCTTGACATTCTGCGGGGGTTCCCAGTTGACAATAGCTTCAACTTTCTCAGGGTTCACAGAAATGTCCTCGAAAGAGATAATATGACCAAGATATAAGACTTTATCCAGCCAAAATTCACATTTGGAGAACTTCGCATAGAACTTGTGTTCACGGAGCCTGTCAAGGACAAAACGGAGGTGCTTGGCATGGTCTTCTTCATTCTTGGAGAACACCAAGATGTCATCCAGATAGACGAGAACAAATTCATTGGTGTAGGGGTTGAATATGAAGTGCATCATCCTTGAGAAGGTGGGTGGAGCATTAGCAAGGCCGAAAGACATGACCGTGTATTCATAAGAGCCAAAACTCGTTCTGAATGCGGTCTTGGGAATATCCTCTTCACAGATATAAATCTGATGGTAACCCATCCGGAGATCGAGCTTCGAGAACACCTTTGCTCCTTTGAGCTGCTCGAACAATTCATTGATATTGGGGAGCGGATACTTATTCTTTATTGTATTCTTGTTCAATGGCCGGTAATCAACGCAAAGGCGTTCCGTGCCATCCTTCTTCTTGACAAATAGAACACCACAGCCCCAAGGAGAAGTACTAGGCCTGATTAGACCCATATGTTCTTGCTCATCGAGTTGTTTCTTCAGCTCCTTCAACTCATCAGGGGAAATCTTGTACGGACGCCAACATGCTGGCTCGGTACCGGGCTCGAGTTCAATGAAGAATTCAACTTGACGATGGGGAGGCATGCCTGGAAGCTCTTCGGGGAAAACATCTTCATATTCATTTACCACAGGAATCTGAGAAATGTCATTAATCTCGCCCTGGTCATTGAGAGAGAATAGCCTGATTATGTTATCTCCAGAGGCGAAGATAATCACGTCTTCATCAGGATGAGTAAGCTTGACTTCCCTATTTGCACAATCAATGTTTGCATCATGCTTGGAGAGCCAATCCATCCCAAGAATAAGATGAATGTCGGAGTTGCCGAGAATAACCGGAGAAACCAGAAAACTGCAATCATCCATGTGAATAGATATATTCCGAGCCACCATACTAGAAGTCATGTTTTTACCCGGATAAGTAACTTGAAACTTTTGAGGTAAGGCCACTGTGTCCACATTATGTTTGGAAGCAAATGGATATGACATGAAAGAATGTGATGCACTAGAATCAAACAAAACTTTAGCAGGTTTAAGGTTAACTGGAAGATTACCAAGTATCACATCTGAAGAATTCTCTGCTTGAGCTGCATTCATCAGATTCACTCTTGCAACCTTGGGATTGTGCTTGACAATAGGAGTGCTGACAGGTGGAGGAGGCGGAAGGCGCCTTGGGTTGGGACACTTGTTGGCATAGTGACCCTTCTGAGAACACTTGTTGCAAATCACTTCTGAGAGAGGCCGGTGATAAGGACCACTTGATCTTGAAGCTTGAAACTGAGACTTGGACTGATTGCTTGGGTTGAGTGGGTGGGAGAAACCACGGCCACCTGAGTGCTTGTTGTTGTTTGGAGGACGGAGCACTGGATGAGGCGGTAGCCAGAACTTCTGCTGCTTGGCAACCACTTGGGAAGAAGAGGAGGAGTGAACAACATCTCTGATCCTCTTTTTGAAAGCTTCACTCTTGAGCTGAGCTGCCTCTTGCTTGAGAGCCATATTGTAGAATTGGTCAAATTCATCCGGCTCGAACAAGGTGAGACCTAGTTGGAGTTCATCTTTCAGACCACCACGGAACTGATAAATCTTGCTCTTGGCATCGAGGATGTCTTGCTTCGCATAACGGGCAAGATTCTGGAACTTGACATTGTATTGATAGACGGACATGGTGCCTTGCTTCAGGTTGCGGAATTGCTCACGCATGCCTTCAATGACACTGGTTGGAATGTGGTGAGAGCGGAAATCTTTGCAGAAGTCAGTCCACGAGATCTCACGTTCACCTATGGAATCTTTGTACTGTTGCCACCAATCAGGAGCTTGATCTTTGAGTTGGAAAGTGGCAAACTTGACATAATCCTCAGGTCTTACGTTACTGCATTCAAAGTGCTTTTTGATGTATGTGATCCAGTCTTCAGCATCTAGCGGGTCCACACAGTAATTGAACGACTTCGGTTGCTTTGCCAGGAATTGGTTGAGAGTCGCAAAGTGAGGTTGATTGAACAGATTGCCTTGGCCTTGGTTCCCATGATTGCCTTGATTTGCTTGGTTGGCTTGAAAGTTCTACATCATTTGCATGAGCATCTGGGTGTTCTGGTTGGTCGCTTGCATAATTGATCTCCATGCCTCAGACGGAGGAGGAGGGGAAGGAGGACGTTTAGGAACACGCTCTTCTTAGCCCTCTTGGTTAGGGTTGGGAACCTTCTTAGGAGCCATCCTGAATGAGATGACAACTATTAGCCATCGATGGAAATTATATAAGCTGAATCAACGGCTAGAAATTGCAACATAAGTCTTCACAATAACATTCGAACAAAATGAACGAATGAATTCCACAGTTTAATGGTACAACAATCTTCTCGAGAAGCTACTTGGAAGAACAAAAGGTAAATAAAAAAACAAGAGCAGATGGAACAAATACATGATAGAAGCTTCGTCCCATATGTTCGTGCTGAATGCCCCATGGAACGTGTTACAAAGGGTGTTGCAATCCCCGGATCAGCATAGCCAAGGACCCTTTAAGATGCAACACCCAATTGGAACAACGCCCATGAAACCTCTTCACTCGATGTTGAACCCCAAACCTCATACCATGCACTCGTTGGAAGAATGCCTACGAGCTACTTGAAGAACCCACCTATTAATTCCCGAAGGTTTCCGGTTATGCAATCGGGTGTTGGGGATACAGGGGAAGCACCGTGCACTCAACTCTAATCCTACATCCAGCTGTATCCATCCGTCAACACATAACCAGTCATCCTCGGAAACTGTTTACCTCGGACCTTCGAAACGCATCCGCTATACAAGTTGTGGCAATACTCCCGAACTATCCCACCAATACTGGGTGACGTCGGGGTTATCTCACCACTAACCGCATAGAAGAGTTTTCGATGTCGGCCGTCTTAAGTATTCTAGAACCGTTGCGATACATTTGTGACGACAACACCTCGGAGCTCAACTCCCCGGGACACTGCCACAACCCCGAAATGACAGGAGGCATCGAGAACAATGTTCTTGTCACAAAGATATCGGAACAATCCAAACAATACTCACGTGATCCTAAATTTTTTTAGTGAATTTTGAGAGTAGAAGAGATAGAATAACGTCAGGAGTCCTCACCAGAGCGATGAAGGGATGAGGAGTAAAAAAGAAATTCTACTCTCCGATATATATATATATATATATATATATATATATATATAGGACTCAAAACATTTTTTTGTGTGTGCCTAGACTCAACCGTCAACGATTCGATCAATCAAGGGGGCTCCTAGGTCGGAGAAGGCTCTGATACCAACTTGTAATGCCCAATATGCGACTATGTCTCCCACGTGTTGAGGCACGACTTAAAGACATAAGCGCATACTAGAATGATCTCAAGTATGGTATCTTTGCACAACTCATGTAAAAGCAGGGATGAAAGTGTAAAATGGTAGTTGGTGAAAGAGCTGTATATCGACTAGAGGGGGGTGAATAGGCGATTTTTTGGAAAGTCTTCAAAACATGGAAGTTTCGAAGACAAACGATAGAACCGATCCTATTTATATGCAGCGGAAGGTAGACTACACTAGACAAGCCATAGTCAAGTATTCAATGAAGTGAAAGCACGAAGACTAATAGCAGCTAGGCAGTATGGATCGGGATGGAAGATTGTATGAAGCCAGTCAGAACAAGTAGTCACACAGTGAAGTCAAACAGATAAGGCAAGAAGGCAATGACTTCATAAAGACAGTCAGTAGGTAAAGAGAAGGAAGGGATAGAACCAGTAGCTTGGGGAAGACAGTGATTTGTTCGACCAATTCCAGTTGCTGTGACAACTGTACGTCTGGTTAGGGAGGCTGAGATTTAACTCAGAAGACCGCGTCTTCACCTTATTCCCCTTGCACTAAGGACATCCAGTCCTCGCCCAATCACTCTGGTAAGTCTTCAAGGTAGACTTCCAAACCTTCACAGACTTCGTTCACCGCGATCCACAATAACTCTTGGATGCTCAGAACGCGACGCCTAACCGGCTAGAGGATTCACAGTCCTCAAGTGTAACAAGTCTTCAGATCACGCAGACAGAAAGACTTCAGTGATGCCTAACACTCTTTGGCTCTGGGTGTTTGGGCTTTGTCCTCGCAAGGATCTCTCTCTCAAATGCTTTGGAGGTGGGTTGCTCTCAAACGACAAAAGTCGTGTTCTAACTCTGAGCAGCCACCAATTTATGGTGTAGGGGGTGGGATATTTATAGCCACTAGGCAACCCGACCTGATTTGTCCGAAATGACCCTGGGTCACTAAGGAACTGACACGTGTTCCAACGGTCAGATTTCAAACACACGCGGCAACTTTACTTGGGCTACAAGTAAAGCTGACTCATCCAGCTCTGGATAAGATTTGCTCTCATTGTGTTCGCTCGAAGACATAGGATTTGGTTGAGCATCACTTCAGTCACTCTGACTTTGTTCACTTGGACCCCATTTAACAGTATGGTGGTTCCTATGACTCAACAAAGAAGAAAAGGAAACAACGAAACGTCTAAGTCTTCGCGCTCCATAGTCTTCACACAATGTCTTCTCTCGTTATAGTCTTCAATATGAATATCTTCATATACCACCATTATCGTCAATGTCTTCATACATTTTTAGGGGTCATCTCCGATAGGTAAACCAAATCAATGAGGGACTACTACCTGTGTTATCCTGCAATTCTCACAAACACATTAGTCCCTCAACCAGGTTTGTCGTCAATACTCCAAAACCAACTAGGGGTGGCACTAGATGCACTTACAGTTGGCTTACACTCGCCACATCACACAATGTAATACATTAACATACACCATCCAAATAACATCAGAGTCCGACTACGGACGAAATCCAAACGAAAAGATACCATAAAAACAACACAAGGCCCGGATCATCCTAGTAAGAGAAAATACTGATCGTCGGGATAAGACACATAGTAACGTCCACACTCTTCATCGAACTCCCAGTACAGCTCTGAACCACCACCTGTATAGTTCTCAATGGTACCTGCATCTGGTGTGTGTTGAATCTATGAGCCACAGAGGACTCAGCAATCCCGTTCCCGGGTAACAAGACTATCAAAGCCTTAGGTGTGGAAAAGGCTTAAAACAAGGTTGCAGCAGCACTAAGCACTAGCTTACGAGTTTAGAGCGAGAAGAGAACAAGTGCCAATGATCGCCAAGTATGATCAAGAAGTGATCCTAATTAACTACTCACGATCAAACATAACCCCACCGTGTTCACTTCCCGAACCCCTTCGGAAGGAGACCGTCACGGTTACTCACGCAGGTAGTGTATTCAAGAACATGGTGTCAAGTTATCTACAACCGGATATTAACAAATTCCCATCTGCCACATAACCGCGGGCACGGCTTTCAAAAGATCAAACCCTACAGGGGTGTCCCAACTTAGCCCATCACAAGCTCACGATCTGCGGAGTCGCAACTCCAAGGTGGGAAGACCCGAGTATTCTCGGAATCCCGTGCTCAAGATATTCCGACAAAGGTAAAACTAATCCAGCAAGACCTCCCGGCATGCGGACACCCTGACAGTAGCCACGCGTATCTAGTCTCAAGCCACGACCGGATGGGACATCCTATAGGTGTATACCAGCCCTTGAGTTTCCCCGAGGTGGCCCCGCAGGCTGCCCAGTTTGGACCAACACTCACGAGGAGCACTAGCCCAGGGTTGTTAATTAAGAACTCGGGTTTGCAACGCCCTATGCAAGTTTTAGTTATTAGGCAAATGTAAAACCAATGTTGGGCCTTGCCGGAAAAGCTTTAACACTGAGCGAGTTATCAAGGGGGACCCATAAACCCCAACCGTGTTAGGGACGCAAAATCAAGGAACATAACACCGGTTTATCGGTTCCTAGGGTGGCATGAGTGGAACAAAACAACAAGCAAGAGGCTTAGCCTTCCACCCATTACCAATATATAGGTGATATAGTTTAACAGATTATATATTCTGATATCCCAACAATAACTTCATCACAAAGTAAGAATCTTCAAATCTTCACCTGCAACTAACAACGCTATAAGAGGAGCTGAGCGATGCTTACGTAGCCAAACAATGGTTTGCTAGGAGGGTGGTTAAAGAGTTTCGTGGCAACAATAGGAGGGCTAACAAACAGAAATAGGCATCGAGGAAATATCTAAAGAGCGAGACATCTATCATAGGCAAAGAAAGTAGTGATATCTGGGAATGGTCATCTTGCCTGTTGATTCCACGGAGGGATCGTAACCTTGCTCCTCAAACTCAGCCTCGGTAGGAACCTCGTACTCCGAATCATCACCGGGCTCTAACCAGCACAACAAGCAACACCGGAACAACAATCAATCATCATGCAATGCTCAACCACATGATGCTTGAACATGATGCATATGGACATGAATAGATATGATGCATGGCCTAGGGACACAAGAGTGCAATAACATCATAGCAAACGAGATCACCCACATGAAGGAAACAAGTAAAAGAACAAAACTAACAAGGTCATGTAGATTAACCAAACTAGCACCCAACAAGTTTAAATGAGTTGGTTAACTTGGCAAGGGTGCAACTAAGACTACAGCAACATGCTAGCATATTTAAATGGGCTGGGAATAGCACACAACAATTTCCAGAAACTCCCATAATTATTTAAAAGCATTTGGGACAGATCTGAGACACTACTGTTATAAAGTTGTTAAACATGCAAAAGAACGGCACCACAATATTCTACACATTTTCCCACACCAAATGCATATAAAGTTTGTTACATTTGGAGTTGTAGTTATTTAGTTATGATTTTTGCAAGTTTAAGCATATTTAGCACAAGAATAATTCAAACAACAAATTAAATGTTTTAAAACATGGCAACAAACAGCATATTGATAATCTACGTGAAAAACTAAGCAAGTTTCATATATAACTCAACCCCAACAGATGCATATATCAATAGATATAAAATAAACAAGGAATATGCAGAAAAAGAAAAAAGGAAAACAAAAACAGAAAAGAAAATAGGCGCAAAAGGTCAAAAGTGACCCAGGCCTATTCTAGCCGCAGCCACTGACCTGTGGGGTCAGGGCGCTGATGTGGCAGCGGCTGGGTGCGCGTGTGGGTAGAAGCGAGCGGTGAGGCTGGCAGGTGGGGCCTGCCTGTCAGTCTCACGCGAGGCAAAAATGGGGAATTAAATCCCACTGCCCCCGGTTGGAATCGAACCCGCGTCTCTCTGCTAACTAACGAAGGAGCTAGCCACTGGGCTAGGCAAGTGTTCTCGACACAACACAGGCGCATAGACTGAAGATATAACTGAAGAAGCTAGTGGCAGGTGAAAGCAGAGGCTCGTCAGAGCTGCTCCGGCGACCTAAAGGGACGGCGGAGGGGTGCGGGCAGTTCCTGGAGGAACACCGCATCCACTCCATGCTCTTGTGGTACCTAGCACGCACTACATCCATGGCAACGAGCTCTCGTCAGATCGGCGGTGGCGGAGCTCTACGCGACAAGCAAGGGCCTAGGCGGGTCGGCGATGAGCGGCGGGTGTGCGGGATCGTGCGGCGGAGCTGCTGCAGATCCAGAGCGGCGAAGCGCAAGCCTACGGCGACTAGCTGAAGCGCGCGACAGCTGCAGGTTCAGAACGATGGGGGCACCGAGAGCACGACGAAGACATGGCTACGGCGACGCGTACAGAGGATTATCAGCGATGAAGAAGAAGCAGGGAGGAGTGGGGAGTACCTCCTTACCCTAGGACAAGGAGATGTTGACGGAGACGCGCCAGAGAGGTGGACGGCGAGCTCTGAATCTTGGCGCGGTCGCTGTTCATCGACGACAGAGAGGAAGCAGACGGTGTGGACGTCGGGCTTGTCATCCTGGGCCCTGGATCTGCTCCAGAATGGCTCGGGGAGGCGTTCGCTACTCGTAGACGACGACGAGGAGGACGGCGACGACTCTATGCCGAAGACAAGCTCGGGATCGGGCCGGCCATGGCGAGCGGTGCGGGTGTGCATGGGCGCTTGCCTGGGCGGCGGCGTGAGGGAAAGAGGGAGGAGGAAGACGAGACCTATGGTTGCGGCTGCTCGGGTTTAAAAGGGGGGCGCCGATCACGAGGCCTCGACGTCCGTGATCATGGCGCGACGGCGAGCTCGCGCTCTGTCTCGCAACAACGTGACGGAGGAAGACGACGAAGAGGAGTGAGAGGCTAACGAGTTGGACCGCGGGGGATAAAGTGAACGGCGCGACTGCGCGCGACGCTGGCGCTGGTTGGGACGCTGCGGGAGAGAAGAAGTGGGCCGAGGGGTGCGGGTGAGTTGGCTGGGCCTGGTGGAGGAGGGAGGTGGCCCAAGCCACTGCTGCTGCTGCTATCTCCTTTCTTTTCTATTTTTCTTCAGACAAAAAATGAAAAGAAAAGTGCAGGCTAAAAGAGTTAGGAGATAAATAAAATATCCCCATGCTCCTTGATTTATGCCCTATTTAATAAAATTGGTTTGGACATTTTTGGAGGTAGAAAAATAAAAGGAGTTTGAATATGGTTCAAACTCTTGTCATTTTTGAACCCAACCAAATCACTTCCAAATAGGGCATGGCTTTGCATGATGGCACATGACATAGCAACATAGAAAAAGGGAGGAGATGAACATTAATGGAATGGCTAGATCACTTGAAAAAATTAAGTAAAGAAAGGAAGAAAAGGAGGTAAGAGAAGAGGTGAAGGAGAAGGAGGGGCCTAGGGTTTTGGCAAAGGCATGGCTTTGCATGAACACACACACAACATCAACAAGGTGGCCTCACAACGACTAACAAAACAAGTAAGAAGCTAAGATGACTAAGATGCCATGATGATGAAGCAATGCATGGATGCAAGAATAAAATAAAATGACAATGCAAAAAATAAAATAAGCTCAAATGACAAGAACCCCCAAGGATAAGGACAAGGATCAAATTGAGAATTGCTTTATTGCCATTATAGGAAAGTATCACATATGGGGTGTCACATGCTAAGATGATCTCAAGTATGCGCTTATGTCTTTAAGTCGTGCCTCGACACATGGGAGACATAGTCGCATACTGGGCATTACATTACACCGGCCATGAATGACTTGCTATGCAAACCTTATGAAGCCTCGAAGATAACCACTTCACTATTTCAAATGGCGCCGTCGAAGGCGCCTGGGGTAGATGGATTCACCGCGGGGTTTTATCAGCGCCACTGGAACCTATAGAAAGATGACATTATTCCGGCGGTGCTTGATTTTCTGAATGGTGGCGAGCTACCAGCTGGACTAAACGACACTTCCATTACATTAATTCCAAAGGTACGTCATCCACAGAGTATTTCACAATATCGGCCCATTGCATTATGCCCAGTCCTTTACAAAATTGATGTCAAGGCGATCACCAATCGGCTGAGGCCATGTATGGACGAGATTGTTAGTAAAGAACAAAGTGCTTTCGTTCCGGGTCATCTGATCACGGACAATGTCCTAGTGGCATATGAAAGTGTTCATACAATGAAACGGCGGAAGAAAGGGACAAACTACTCGTGCGCCATCAAATTGGATACGATGAAGGCTTATGACCGCGTCGAGTGGCATTTCCTCGAGGCCATGCTCTTGAGACTTGGTTTTGCCGGCAATCTAGTAAGACTAATCATGAAATGGGTCACCTCTGTTCGGTTCTCTATTCGAGTAAATGGGGAGCTGCTGCCTTACATTACCCCATCCAGAGGCCTTCGGCAAGGCTGCCTGTATCACCATACCTTTTTCTGTTATGTGCCGAAGGATTCTCCTCGCTGCTGAAGTACTACGGGAACTACATTGATTGTGGCATCCGAATTAGCTTTAGAGCATCGTGGGTGAGTCATTTGTTATTCGCTGATGATAGCCTCATCTTCATCAAGGCGAGCACAAAGAGTGCATCTCGGCTAAATGAGATCCTTAGGGTTTATGGAGAGGCTTCCGGCCAATGTGTCAACAGAGCAAAAAGTTCCATTTATTTCAGTCCCAACACGCCGGCTGCTCTCAAAGGAAATCTGAAACACATCTTGAATGTTCATTCATAAACTTTTTGAGAAAAATATCTTGGCCTACCCACTGCTATTGGAAAAATCACTAGTGGTACATTCGACCATATAGTAGACAGGGCGAAGGGCAAGATGCAGGGCTGGTCAGAGAGGCTATTTGTTTCTGCGGGTAGAGAGACCTTGTCAAATCCATCGCTCAGGCAATACCAACTTTCAGTATGACCTGCTTTCTCCTTACAAAAAAGGTGTGCAAGAACTTGACATCAAATATGGCGAATTTTGGTGGGGGGG
>LR738709.1:650277865-650407115 GCA_902687465.1 Secale cereale
GGGGGGGGGGGGGGGCTCGCTGGATCAGCGCTCCTTGCACTGGATAGCGTGGGATAAGCTTGCTACACCCAAAGTTAAGGGAGGGATGGGCTTCCGCGATCTCCGCCAGTTCAACCTAGCCCTGCTAGGGAAACACGGATGGAGGTTCATGACAAATCCGGAGGCCCTGTGTTCTAGAGTGATGAAGGGGAGATATTTTCCGGACTCAGATTTCATGCAAGCTACCACCCCGAAATCAGCATCAACCACTTGGCGAGCCATTGTCGCCGGACGAGAAGCTCTCAAGGTTGGCCTCATCAAGCGGATTGGTGATGGCGCATCCACCTCGGTCTGGAACGACCGATGGATCCCATCGACTGTATCCATGAGACCGTTATTCACGCCTCCTACTACTCTGATTCTTACAGTCGGGGAACTCATCGACCATGAGAACGGGACATGGAAACGAGACCTCATCCGCTCAACTTTCATCGTGCCGGATGCTGAGGCAATACTGAATATCCCTCTCCGGCAAGGCGGCAGTGTAGACTACCTAGAATGGGCACACGAGAGATCTGGCATCTACTCTGTTAAAACGGCCTATCGAGCTCTAGTGAATCACAAAGAGCGACTAGCTCAGGAAGAAGGGCAGATAGCGGAACCATCAACGAATGAACAACATATGTGGAGCGCTCTATGGAAACTCAAAGTGGTCCCGAAAGTTAGGGTTTTCTGGTGGAGAGTGGTCCGTGGAATAATCCCGGATGAGTGCACTCTCAAACACCGACACATCAAAGAAACAAGTATATGTAAGTTGTTCCTTGCAATGGATGAGGACCTGATGCATGCACTTATCCATTGTTCTCATGCAAGGCAATTCTGGGAGGAGGCGAGGCTGCTATTTGAAATCAGACTACCACGGCTTCATCCCAATTCATGGACAAGGGATATATTGTGTGGTCAACGCTTTTCTGACAAGGAGCGCGCTACGATCATTACGGTTATGTGGGCGATTTGGATGTCCCACAACAGACGTACGCATGATCAAGAGATCATCAATCCAGCCAGCTCGGTTAGACGAATCCGAGAAGATCTTGCTGGACATACCCGGACAGGCTTTCATACCTTTGTCGGGCCATGGTTGGCGACCTCTAGAAGGAAACTACATCAAGATCAACACTGATGCAGCGATTCATCGAGACACAGTCACTGCAGACATTGGAGGCCTCGCCCGCTCTTCCTTGGCATTCTTGGGTGCATGGTGCAAACCCCATCTAGGGGTCACAGATCCATTCATTGCTGAGGTGCTCTCCATTCATGAGGGCACCATCTTCGCCCGACTTCGCGGCTACACGCACATGCAACTGGAATCCGACTGTCTAGAGGGAGTTGACCTCTAGAACTCTGGCTACACCGATCACTCGGTCGTAGCACCCATTCTAGCTGAAATTAGAGAGCTTTCCGATAGTTTTTCATTATTCAGTATTACTCAGGTAACTCGATCCACTAACGGCCCCACGCACTTGTGTGCTAAGCGTGCCTGTTCGCTGAATGCGACCGAAAGCTGGCTGGACACCACTCCTAGCTTCCTAGTCAGCAGTCTCTTGGCTGACTGTCCATCGAATGCCTTCATTTAAATAAAGCTCCCTAAAGTTCCCCGCAAAAAATATATTTCTCCCATCCTTTCCCCACTACCACTCTACTGTATCACATCACCTACATGGCTGAAACTGCTACCCACACGATGCTACTGCACGATCTTTGCACAACGTGCTAATCCAGCGGTCAGTGACCTTCTCAACCTTGTGCATGTTTGGCTGGATTTGAGAATCATGCATGAATCGTCACGATTGTGTCGTGTGTATAGCACTGCTGCCTACATGGCGACGACCCTTGCGTCCAACGATTACCCCATACTACAACCTCCGGCTTCAACATTATGTGCAATGATCTGCCTGTCAAACACTATGAATATGCGCAAAATTTGAAACTATTAGAAGTTCTATCAAGTTTATATGTCAGTTGGAACACATATCTGAACTTTAAAATTTTCTGGATATAAGATAACAATACTCAATAGAATCTCACCAAAATATAAAATTGGGCACTTGAAGAATAACTTGATTTTTTAATGGATATCAATGAGCTAAGGACCGGGTTAACGGAAAAACTAGTATGCAGGTTAACAGGGTAATAAATTACTAGACTAATGCAGGCTTGGTGAACTGGACCAACAGTTAACTTGCAGCAAACCAAGAACAGAACAGAGCTAGAGATCCCATCAAACTATAATCCTAAAGAGAAGGTGATTGACATACCATTTTATTTTAGCCTTATGATAGAGTAGTCTGATTTGACTAACTAAATCAGTTCATTCATTATCTATGTAGACCAGTGTTGCTTTCAGCATTCATCGCAAACAGGCAGAAACTTCTGTTCGAAAAAACTAAGAAAAATGAGGCAATTCACAGCCAGGACGAATCTCGTCACGCCTAGCAAGGCTCGACCCAACCTAGCCAACTGGGCTTTAGGATTGGGCCTGAGACCGGCCTGCTCAATGCAATAGGAAAGCCAGAGCGGGGACCAAACAGATTTGCTGATGATGGTTTGTTTTAGCGAAAAAGGGAACCGGGATGGCGAAACAGGCATTAACGATGAGCATAATATATATGCCATAGAAGTAATTGCATCAACATGTACGAGTACCTTGTTTCTTGGGAACAAATTTCATGTCGCAAGGTACCATGTGAGTTTCTGCAAGCAATTTCAGCAATTTCTGCTTTTTACCCAAGTACATCTTCTGTTTGGCAACCATAGAAGCCTTCAAGATGGTAATCTCTTCAGTTGCCTGTATACAACACAAGTTTTTTAGATCATCAGGTAGACCCATATAAATGAAACCATGGGTCCACAAGATTCAGTTATTATAGAAAAATAACAAAGCAAGAAATAAACAATGTTTGCTACAGACCAGGCCTTGCAACAGCACAATACCTATGAAACACATTCATATACCTTAGAAGGTGTACAATGCAAGTTTATACGACCAAAAATTAAAACCGGGCACAACACCTATGAAACACATTCATACACATAAGAAGAAGGTGCACAATGCATGTTTATACGACCAAAAATTAAAACCGGGCACAACACCTATGAAACACATTCATACACCTTAGAAGAAGGTGTACAACGCAAGTTTATATGACAAAAAATAAAATGGGCATGAATAAACATAAAAAAGCTACCGATATCTTACTTTACTGATAAGTTCCATGGAAAGTGAATTCTCATTGGTCGATTCATTTGCGGATTCAGTATTTATGCAAGCAAAGGTTTAAGCAAACTCCAAGATATTTTCTGGAGCAGTATTGTGGAACTTCCACAAGCCTTGAAGCTTTAACCCCAAGGCTTGAAGCTGCCGTTCATAAATTACCAAAACCATGGGTTAATATCATGAGTGTAAAGAGACTATTATGCTTGTTTAGTTGATTCACTAAGCACACATACCAGAAGCTTATTTTTAAAATATGATAGGGGTTTCCCCTCTGCCCATCTTTATAGAATGAAAGCAAAATAAAACAAAAGAGGCCACGGTAGCGGAGAAGCTACCGCCGGTAGTACGGTGGAATTATGTCGCTGATCCAGGGCCGGTCTAGACCATTTTTGGGCTCGGAGCGCTCTAATATTTTTATTTCATACAAAACTTTTATACTTATTTTAACTAAAGGTAACATATTACAATTATAATTAATAAATTTTAATTTTATTTTACTTAGCCACATATCAATGTTTCCAAAAATAGTTATATTATTAATTATTATACAATTGTAATGTATATTATTTAAAAAATTATTCTACAAAATTTAAATTGTATGATGTATAAAACAACCTTTATTATTAAAAAAATCATATTTATTTTCTAATATTGCATAAACTATATAGTGTATACACATATATCTTCATATATGTATGCACGTGTTTATATATCTTTAAATATTATTAATATCGGTGTAAATATTTTAATAGTGGTTTCTAGTGTATATTAGAAAGTCATATTGATATAACTTCTAGGGCATATAAAATGTGGCTTAAAAGTTGGGTTCCGTAATAGAATCATCGAAGAACCAAAAATGTTGTTGACTGTACTTTTGCGTATGATTCGGTTATCTGATATACTCGTCCAGATTCACTTGGTTTAATTTCATGCAAATGAGATATCCTACCTGTCTCTCAAATTAAAAATTGTGCATTGGTTTAAACATTCAAATCTAGTTATCATAATTTTCATTATGATACTAAGACATCCATTGTAAACTTTGCTAGTCGGATTGGTTTGCCTCAGCGTGGTATAACCTATTAGAATGTGGTGTGAACTTCCGCTCCTACAAATTGAGGCTCTATTTATTGAATTTAATAATCTTTCTGATGTAACGTATAATTATATAGTGTTTACTAGTATAATTTGTAGTGGGGCCCCTCCCCTCTTTGGGCCCAAAGCGGTCACCCCTTTTGCCTCGCCTATGGGTCGGCCTTGCGCTAACACCGAGGTCAAGAGAGGGGAGCCTGCAGGGGAGGCCAGCCCAGCGCTTCAAGAGGAGTCGGGGATGCGCGGGTGTCGAAGCAATGTGGGATGAGGATGAGGAGGTCGTCGGGGAGGGTGCTGATATGGTCATTGCTAAGATCCGCCTGCTACTGTGGCTGTCGGTTGCTACTTGTGAACCGCATCAGTAAATTCCCCGAAGGAGAGGGGATGATGCAGCACAGCGGCGGTAAGTATTTCCCTCGGTTATGAAGCCAAGGTTATAAATCCAGTAGGAGAACCAAGCAAGCTATATTGACAACACCTGGACAAAAACAACAAATCCTTGCAACCCGATGCGTACAGGGGTTGTCAATCCCACTTTGGTAAAGTAATATGATAAAAAGATAGATTGATAGATGCAAATAAAATAAAATGTAGCGATATATTTTTGGGGTTTTGATAACATAGTCTGAATCAAAAGAGGCTTATAAATTGGAAAAGCAAATAGCAATATAGATCTGAAACTATGATGAGAAATCTACCCGAGGGCTGTAGGTTTCACTAATGGTTTCTCTCGAGAAGATAGCATACGGTGGGTAAGCAAATTACTATTGGGCAATTGATAGAAGAGCAAATAATTATGACAATATCCAAGACAGTGATCTTGTATATAGACATCACGTCCAATATTAGTAGACCGATTCCTGCATGCATCTATCACTATTCAGCATGCATTTAGTGTATTAAGTTCATGGAGAAACGGAGTAATGCCTTAAGAACGACGATGAAATGATGTAGAAAAGATATATTCATGTAGGAATAGACCCCAACGTTTTATCCTTAATAGAAATGATACATGTGTGTCATGTCTCCTTCTGTCAGTGAGATTGAGCACCGCAAGATCAAACTCATTACAAAGCACCTCTTCCCATTGCAAGACAAATCAATCAAGTTGGCCAAACAAAACCAAAATATCGAAGAAGAAATATGAGGCCATAATAATCATGTATGAATATAAATAGATCTGATCATAAACTGACAATTCATCGGATCCCAACAAACACACTGCAAAAAGAATTACATCGAATAGATCTCCAAAGAGAACATTGTACTGAAGATCAAAAAGAGACAAGAAGCCATCTAGCTACTGCCTATGAACCCGTAGGTCTGTGCTAAACTACTCACGCATCATCGGAGGAGCACCAATGAGGATGATGAACCCCTCCGTGATCGTGTTCCTCTCCGGCGGAGTGCCGAAAAAGTGCTCTAGATTGGATCTCGTGGTTCTCGAATTTGCGGCAGCTGAAACAATTTTTCATCCACTCCTCTAGGGTTTTTGGAATATTGTGGTATTCATAGAGCCGGACGTCGGTGGAAAAGAGTCCCATGGGCCCCACTACCCGCCAGGGCGCGCCCTGGTTTCTAGTGGGCCCCACGAGCCTCCCTTTGTGCGCTTCCTTGACTCAATGGATGACTTTTGGTCCAAAAAAACTCCAAAAAGTTTCGTGGCATTTGGACTTTGTTTGATATTGATTTTATGTGAAGTAAAAAACAAGAAAAAAAATAGCAATTGGCATATGGCACCATGCCAATAGGTTGGCCCAAAATTGATATAAAGTTCCTAGAAAATAATTGTAAAACATCGAAGAATGATAATATAACAACATGGAAAAATAAAAAATTATAGAGACGTTAGAGACTTATCAGCATGGAAAAACACCTTTACTTTTTAATGCAAGCGTGCCGGGGGACCTCATCCACTTCTCCTCGTCCACTCGAGGTAGCAACAATAAATGCAAAGAAGGATGGTAGGTTGAACAACATGAAGTGGCAGCCGTTCATGTCCACGTTCGTGCTGAACAAGATGTGTGAGCTCATCTCTAGTGGAGTTAGGACTGACAAGGGCTTCAAGGAGGTGCACTTGAACACCGTTGCGAAGCAGGTGTTCGAGTTTTGTGGGCAGGAGGTATCCGCCACCCAGGTGTACAACCACCTGAGGAAGTGGAGAGGTCGATGGATCCAAGTGTCCAAGCTGAGAGACCTTAGCGGCGCCTCATGGGATGAGAACACTTGCTCCATAGTTCTGGAGGCAGAGCACTATGCCGGCCATGTCGCGGTTAGCTCACAGCCCTCTTCCGTTTCATACTGTCCATCATTGCCTACTCCTAATCGCAACTAACAACACTTGTGTTTCATTCTCAGGACCACCCAAGGGATGCCGAGTTCCTCAACACACCCATACAAAATTACAGCCGGATGCAGCACATCTTCTCCTTCGGGCTGGCAACTGGGAAGCATGCCATGGGTTCGGGGGAGCCTCTTAGTTTTCCCATGCCAGACTTCCCTGGGACCCCGGACGTCGAGGTCCTTGATGGCCCTGACAAGCCCTTCGAGAAGCGCTTCGACAAGCCCTTTGACCCCGTCCATGATAGGAAGAGAGGAGGCCTGATGGAGGAGATCAATGTCTTTTGCAGCATGACTGAGGCGGTGAGGGAGGTGGCAACAGCCATCAGGGAGCGCAAGCCCCTCGACGTCCACCCTGACCTGTATGGCGCTGTCATGACCCAGGGTGGCTTGAGCGACGAGGCTCTCATGGCAGCTCTCAGCCACCTGCTTGACAACAAGGTCCAGGGTGTTGAGTTCGTTGCCATGGCAGACGCTCATAGGGTGTTGTGGCTCAGGACCTGGCTGGGCAAGCATTACTACTAGAGTAGTGCTGCCGGTGAGCGTGCATGATCCCCGACGGCGATGGCGATGGCGGTGGCGACAACGGCGACGATGATGACGTACATTTTGTGTAGATAGGGTTGGAAAATTATTGGATGGTCTATATATTTTGGTGAGGTGGTATATACTAACCCCTCATGATGATGGTGAACTTGCGGTGGTAGGACGACACCCTCTTTTGGATGTGGTGGTAGGATAACAACATGGTAGTGCTAGGTAGAACTTGCTATGTCGTATGATCATGCATGCTTTAGTTCTTCTCTTCTGCTCCATTGTTGTTTGTGTGCTACTTTGCTTGATACTTGTGTGATCCATTGATTTCCTGCTTAACTCTTGCTCTTGTGCATTGCTAGGGCAAGTGGTATGCCGTGTTCATCGGTAAGGCTCCAGGGGTTTACAGTTCATGGAAAGAAGCCAGTGCACAAGTGGCATCGTACAGCAACAGCAGCCATGGAGGGTTCAAGACTAGGCAGGCAACAACTTTATCGAACTGGGTGCGAAAGCATGGAGGCAACAGTGTTGACAGTGGCAAGGTTGGAGGTGTCAAAGTGGAAGGTGCTAAGGTGGATCGTCAGTTTAGGCTGAAGCTGAAGAACTTCATCATCTTCGCCCAATTCATCGCCATTGCTGTGCTGTGGCGTTGGTGTACTAGGTGTGATCATTGTGGGTAAGCTCACCAACTAGGGTACAAGGTAAGCACACCGTGTACGCCGTATGCAACCAAACACCTTGTCCATGTGCCGCTTGGGCCAAATGCAGGCAACCAAACAAAGTGCACTTGCCCATTACCTAATGCAGGGACCCGATGCAGGCAACCAAACACCTTGCAGATGACGCATTTGGGGCTGTTTTTCCTCAACCAGGATGGGTTGAGATGTGTATGCAATACAGCTACTGTTCACTACTGCAACCAAACACGCACATAACACATTGCAGGTGCGCACCAATTCACAAAGGAACGCTGCTACACACACACGATAATTTCAGGACGATTTACGCACACCGCGGCACATAAAGCCGTCCATGCATAGAGCAAAAAATTGGGTGGCGCCGTTAAATTCTCCATCGTCCAAAGTTCTACCAGGATCTATCATCCACGAAGTAGTTTTGTTCACAAAGCCATGAGATAGTAAGTAACCTCGCTTCAAAATGTGGTGGACTAGGAGGAGGCAATGGTGGTGCAGCAGGGCCATCTCCCATGCACCTCGTCCCCTTCCATTCCACGAAGATGTTGGTTGAAAACCAGGATATATCCTAAAAAGGCTGCGGCAAGGAGCAGTCGACCCTCTGCTGATCCTCTTCCCAATGCATCCCTCTGCCGCTGACCCTCACGCAGACGCCGCCCTCTTCCGCTGCCCCTCACGCCATCACCGCCCTGCTGTCCCACCGCGGGCGAGCTGCTCCTTGATAACCCACAAGTGTAGGGGATCGCAACAGTTTTCGAGGGTAAAGTATTCAACCCAAATTTATTGATTCGACACAAGGGGAGCCAAAGAATACTCTTAAGTATTAGCAGCTGAGTTGTCAATTCAACCACACCTGGAAACTTAGTATCTGCAGCAAGATAGTTAGTAGCAAAGTAATATGATAGTGACGGTAGCAGCAATAAAAGTAACGACAGTGTTTTTGTAGTTTTTGTAATAGTAGCAACGGAAAAGTAAATAAGCAACAAGCAATATAGGAAAAGCTCGTAGTCATTGGATCGTTGATGGGAAATTATGTCGGATGCAATTCATCACGTAGAAGTTATAACCTAGGGTGACACAGAACTAGCTCCAGTTCATCAATGCAATGCAGGCATGTATTCCAAATATAGTCATACGTGCTTATGGAAAAGAACTTGCATGACATCTTTTCTCCTACCCTCCTGTGGCAGCGGGGTCCTATTGGAAACTAAGGGATATTAAGTCCTCCTTTTAAGTACCGGACCAAAGCATTAACACATAGTGAATACATGAACTCCTCAAACTATGGTCATCACCGGGAGTGGTCTCGATTATTGTCACTTCGGGGTTGCCGGATCATAACACATAGTAGGTGACTATAGACTTACAAGATAGGATCAAGAACACACATATATTCATGAAAACATAATAGGTTCAGATCTGAAATCATGGCACTCGGGCCCTAGTGACAAGCATTAAGCATAGCAAAGTCATAGCAACATCAATCTCAGAACATAGTGGATACTAGGGATCAAACCCTAACAAAACTAACTCGATTACATGATAGATCCCATCCAACCCATCACCGTCCAGCAAGCCTACGATGGAATTACTCATGCACGGCGGTGAGCATCATGGAATTGGTGATGGAGGAAGGTTGATGATGACGATGGTGATGATCTCCACTCTTCGGAGCCCCAAACGGACTCCAGATCAGCCCTCTCGAGAGAGATTAGGGCTTGGCGGCGGCTCCATCTCGTGAAACGTGATAATTCCTTTTCCCTAATTTTTTTCTCCCCGAAAGTGAAGATATAGGATCTGGGGGTACGTCGGTGGAGCACCAGGGGGGCCACGAGGCAGGGGGCACGCCCTGGGCAGGGGGGCGCGCCCCCCGCCCTCGTGGACAAGCCATGGGCCCCCTGGTGTGGATCTTCTTGCATATATTTTTTATATTTTGGAAAATAATTCTCCGTTGATTTTCAGGCGATTCCGAGAAGTTTTTATTCTGCACAAAAATAACACCATGGCAATTCTGCTGAAAACAGCGTCAGTCCGGGTTAGTTCCATTCAAATCGTGCAAGTTAGAGTCCAAAACAAGGGCAAAAGGGTTTGGAAAAGTAGATACGTTAGAGACGTATCAACTCCCCCAAGCTTAACCCTTTGCTTGTCCTCAAGCAATTCAGTTGATAAACTGAAAGTGATAAAGAAAAACTTTGACAAACTCTGTTTGCTCTTGTTGTTGTAAATATGTAAGCTAGCATCGAGGTTTTCAACAAGATCATGAATTAACCACATTCACAATAACTTTCAGGTCTCAAGACTACTCACATCAATGGCATAATAAACTAGCGAGCAATAATAATAAACCTCGGATGACAACAATTTCTTAAAACAATCGTGATATGATATAACAAGATGGTATCTTGCTAGCCCTTTCTGAGACCGCAAAACATAAATGGAGAGCACCTTTAATGATCAAGGACTGACTAGACATTGTAATTCATGGTAAAAGAGATCTAGTCATGATCATACTCAATGCAAATTGATAGTAATACATGCAATGACAGAGGTGCTCTCCTACTGGTGCTCGTAGGCATTGGATCGGTGATGGGAAATTATGTCGGATGCAATTCATCATGTAGAAGTTATAACCTAGGGTGACACAGAACTAGCTCCAGTTCATCAATGCAATGTAGGCATGTATTCCAAATATAGTCATACGTGCTTATGGAAAAGAACTTGCATGACATCTTTTGTCCTACCCTCCCGTGGCAGCGGGGTCCTATTGGAAACTAAGGGATATTAAGGCCTCCTTTTAATAGAGTACCGTACCAAAGCATTAACACATAGTGAATACATGAACTCCTCAAACTATGGTCATCACTGGGAGTGGTCCCGATTATTGTCACTTCGGGGTTGCCGGATCATAACACATAGTAGGTGACTATAGACTTGCAAGATAGGATCAAGAACACACATATATTCATGAAAACATAATAGGTTCAGATCTGAAATCATGGCACACGGGCCCTAGTGACAAGCATTAAGCATAGCAAAGTCATAGAAACATCAATCTCAGAACATAGTGGATACTAGGGATCAAACCCTAACAAAACTAACTCGATTACATGATAGATCCCATCCAACCCATCACCGTCCAGCAAGCCTACGATGGAATTACTCACACACGGCGGTGAGCATCATGGAATTGGTGATGGAGGAAGGTTGATGATGACGATGGCGACGATCTCCACTCTCCGGAGCCCCGAACGGACTCTAGATCAGCCCTCCCGAGAGAGATTAGGGCTTGGCGGTGGCTCTGTCTCGTGAAACGCGATAATTCCGTCTCCTTGATTTTTTTCTCCATGAAACGGAATATATAGAACCTGGGGATACGTCGGTGGAGCATCGGGGGGGCCTCGAGGCAGGGGGGCGCGCCCCCCACCCTCGAGGACAAGGTGTGGGGGCCCCGGTGCAGATCTTCTTGCAGATATTTTGTATATTTTCTGAAATAATTCTCCGTTGATTTTCAGGCGATTCCGAGAACTTTTTATTCTGCACAAAAACAACACCGTGGCAGTTCTGCTGAAAACAGCGTCAGTCCGGGTTAGTTCCATTCAAATCATGCAAGTTAGAGTCCAAAACAAGGGCAAAAGGGTTTGGAAAAGTAGATACGTTGGAGACGTATCAACTCCCCCAAGCTTAAACCTTTGCTTGTCCTCAAGCAATTCACTTGATAAACTGAAAGTGATAAAGAAAAACTTTGACAAACTCTGTTTGCTCTTGTTGTTGTAAATATGTAAGCTAGCATTCAGGTTTTCAACAAGATCATGAACTAACCACATTCACAATAACTTTCAGGTCTCAAGACTACTCACATCAATGGCATAATCAACTAGCGAGCAATAATAATAAACCTCTTTTTTGGATTAGTTTGAATTGCTTACCACATATGTCATGTGGTAATAATAATAAACCTTGGATGACAACACTTCTTAAAACAATCATGATACGATATAACAGGATGGTATCTCGCTAGCCCTTTCTGAGACCGCAAAACATAAATGCAGATCACCTTTAAAGATCAAGGACTGACTAGACATTGTAATTCATGGTAAAAGAGATCCAGTCATGATCATACTCAATGCAAATTAATAGTAATATCTGCAACGACAGAGGTGCTCTCCTACTGGTGCTTTTTGATAAGAGGATGATGACTCTGCATAAAAGTAAATAGATAGGCCCTTCGGAGAGGGAAGCAGGGATTTGTAGAGGTGCCATAGCTCGATTTTTAAATAGAGATTGAATAACATTCTGAGCGGTGTACTTTCATTGTCAACATAACAACCAAGAATCTCGATATCTCCCATGCTACGCACATTATAGGCGGTTCCCAAACAGAATGATAAAGTTTATACTCCTCCAACCACCAGCAAGCACACTCCACGGCTAGCCCGAAACAACGGGTACCGTCCAAACCAGCAACAGCCATGGGGAAGTTTTGTTTAGTTATTATGATTTTGAGCATGGGACTTGGCATCCCGGTTACCAGCCATTCTCTCATGAATGATGAGCGAAGTCCACTCATCGTGAGAATAACCCACCTAGCATGGAAGATATAGACAACCCTAGTTGATACATGAGCTATTCGAGCATACAAAACATAATTTCATTTGAAGGTTTAGAGTTTGGCACATACAAATTTACTTGGAACGGCAGGTAAATACCGCATATAGGAAGGTATGGTGGACGCATGTGGAATAACTTTGGGGTTTATGGAAGTGGATGCACAAGCAGTATTCCCGCTTAGTATAGGTGAAGGCTAGAAAGAGACTGGGAAGCGACCAGCTAGAGAGCAACAACGGTCATGAACATGCATTAAAATTAATCAACAATGAATGCAAGCATGAGTAGGATATAAATCACCATGAACATAAATATCGTGAAGGCTATGTTGATTTGTTTCAACTACATGCCTGAACATGTGCCAAGTCAAGTCACTTAAATCGTTCAGAGGAGGATACCACCCATCATACCACATCCCAACCATTTTAATATCGTTGGCACGCAAGATAGACCATTATAAACTCTCAGCTAATTAAGCATGGCATAAGCAGCTATGATCTCTAATTGTCATTGCAAACATGTTTCATTCATAACAAGCTGAATCAAGAACGACGAGCAATCATATTTACAAAAACAAAAGAGGTCGAGTTCATACCAGCTCTTCTCATCTCAATTAGTTCATCATATATCATCCTTATTGCCTTTCACTCGCACGACAGAACGGTGTGGAAAATAATAATAGTGCACGTGCACTGGACTAAGCTGGAATCTGCACGCATTTAATACAAGAGAGAAGACAAGGTAATATGGCTGAAGGTTAAATCAACAACAAAGCATATGAGAGCCACTAAGCATTTTAATCATGGTCTTCTACTCTTAACCCCTGAAGAAAAGAGACTATTTACACGGGAAAGCTTCCAACAAGCAAAAGAAGAATGGGAAATCTTTTTGGGTTTTCATTTTTGGTTACTACTACAAGCAAAGAAAGTAAACTAGCTGGAAGCTACAACTAATTTTTTTTGTTTTTCTGGGTTTTTCTAGCACACAAGAAAAAGACTAAGAAAAAGAAATTGAAACTAAGCATGGATGGTATAGTGAAAGAGTGTGAGCACCGACAACTAGAATAAGTGTGAACATAAATGTAAGTCGGTGAGAAACACGTACTCCCCCAAGCTTAGGCCTTTGGCCTAAGTTGGTCTATGGCCAGTACTGGCCAGAGGGATATCCAAAGTTGTAGTTTGGGTCGTACTGAGATGTAGTAGATGCTGCATGATGAGCTGCAGCTCGAAGGCGGGCTGCCACTGTCATGTTATAATGGGCATTTGCCTCCTCCATAGTTATAGTGTATCGTCCCTTTTCCTGAAAGTTAAACAAAGTAGGGGCAGGAAGAACAATAGGGATGGCATGCTGCCGGTTAAAGAATAGTCGATATTTGAGAGTTTGATTATCTTACTCTATAAACCGGTGACTAGCCATAGCATTATAGTCTAAATAAGCAGTAGGTAAAGGTTCATCATAAGGGTGCACAGACACACCTAGATAGCGGGCTATGCGAGTAGCATAGATCCCACCAAATAAATCTCCGTATAAACCATTACGGTGTAGTCTACGTGCAACAATTGCTCCTAAATTATATTGCCTATCACCTAGTACAGAACTCCTGAGAATGCTAAGATCAGGGACACACATGTGACAGGCTTCATCTTTACCATTTATGCATCTACCAATAAAGAGAGCAAAGTAATGAATGACAGGAAAATGTATGCTCCCCGTGGTGGCTTGTGTGATGTCCCTGGATTCTCCCACCGTAATACTAGCAAGGAATTCTCTAAATTCAGATTTACGAGGATCACTCATACTGCCCCAATGTGGGAGCTTGCGGGCTACATTAAAATCCTCTAAGGCCATGGTATAAGATTTATCGTAAAGATCAAACATGACAGTGTGAGAGTTACGTGAAGATGAAAATTTAAACCTTCTCACAAAGCTATCAGTTAAGCCATGGTATTGGAGGCACTTATCTTGCATGAAGTCCTCGAGGTCAGCGTTACACACATATGCGTAAAATTCATCTTTGATGCCCGCTTGACTCATAAATTCATCTGACGGCCATTCGCAAGGCCGCACATCAGCATCCCTTGGTGGTTCATTGTCCGGCTCACGGAATGCGAGCCTCGGTTCTTGCTTCCTTGAAGGACCACCTTGGAAGTTTCTCCTAGACATTTTTCTGAAATTTTCTGAAATTTTTAGTAACTCACAATAAAAGTTAACCAAACTCAACAAGATTGATAGCAACAACTCCTATAAGTGCCTAGAAGCTATATCATGCATTAGAACTACTTGGGACCAAGACAATTTGACATGCGAGCTCAAGAACAAGGTCACCACAGCAGCAAAAATTTACAACAAATAAAGCACTAGAACAAAAACTAATTGGACCAATGGAGGAGTCACATACCAAGAACAATCTCCCCAAACAGTTTGGTGAATGGTGCTTTGAGCAAGGAGATCGAAAATGGCAGCAAAATGAGCTAGAACTCGGGCTTGAGCTGGTTGGGGATTTTTTTTAGGAGGAAGAAGAAGAGCATGGGTGAAAGGATAAGTGGAGGGGGCCATGTGGGGCCCTCAAGGTAGGGGGGCGCACCCTGTGCCCTCGAGGCCACGTGCTGGCTCCCCTCGATGTGTGTTGAGTGCCATATTTTCTTAAATATTCTAGAAAAAATCATATTTCATTTTCATGGCATTTGGAGAACTTTTATTTTCGGGATATTTTTTTATTGCACGGATAAGTCTGGAAACAGACAGATAATGCTATTTTTCTTTTATTTAACCTAATTAATAGAAAGTAAAAGGAGGGTACAGAAGATTGTGCTATCTAGATTCACCTATCCCATGCTCATCAAAAGGAATCCATTAACAAGGTTGACCAAGCCTTGTTAATAAACTCTTTCCGAGTAACATGAAACCGGAGAATTTTCGAATAACACTATCTTACCTCAATGGTGATATGTATTTCCCCAACAATAAGTATGTCATATGCCTTCTTGATAGTAGGAATAGGAAACTCAAAACCTTCAATAGTAATAGTTGAAGTTTTTCCAATATAATTGATACTATAGACCTGAGGTTGTTTCCTCGGAAAGTGTACCGTATGCTCATTACCATTGACATGAAAAGTGACATTGCCTTTGTTGCAATCAATAACAGCCCCAGCAGTATTCAGAAAAGGTCTTCCAAGAATAATAGACATACTATCGTCCTCGGGAATATCAAGTATAACAAAGTCCGTTAGAATAGTTACATTTGCAACTACAACAGGCACATCCTCACAAATACCGAAAGGTATAGCAGTTGATTTATCAGCCATTTGCAAAGATATTTCAGTAGGTGTCAACTTACTCAAGTCAAGTCTACGATATAAATAGAGAGGCATAACACTAACACCGGCTCCAAGATCACACACAGCAGTTTTAACATAGTTTCTCTTAATGGAGCAAGGTATAGTAGGTACTCCTGGATCTCCTAATTTCTTAGGCATTCTACCCTCAAAAGTGTAATTGGCAAGCATGGTGGAAATTTCTACTTCAGGTATCTTTCTTTTGTTGGTAATAATATGTTTCATATACTTGGCATAAGGATTTGCTTTAAGCACATCAGTCAAACGCATACGCAAAAAGATAGGTCTAATCATTTCAGCGAAGCGCTCAAAATCCTCATCATCATTTTTCTTGGATGGTTTCAGAGGAAAAGGCATGGGTTTCTGAACCCATGGTTCTCTTTCCCTACCATGCTTCCTAGCAACAAAGTCTCTCTTATCATAATGTTGATTCTTTGATTGTGGGTTATCAAGATCAACAGGAGGTTCAATCTCTACATCATTATCATTGCTAGGTTGAGCATCGATATCAACATTACTATTAATATTATCACTAGGTTCATGTTCATTACCAGATAGTGTCTCAGCATCAGAAATAGATATATCATTGGGATTCTCAGGTGTGGCAGCTACAGGTTCACTAGAAGCATGCAAATTTCTATCATTTTTCTTTTTATTTTTCTTTTTCTTAGAAGAACTAGATGCATCTAAATTAGCTCTTTGAGAATCTTGCTCAATTCTCTTAGGGTGGCCTTCAGGATACAGAGGTTCCTGAGTCATTCTACCACCTCTAGTCACAACTCTAATGGCATTATCATTATTCTTACTATTTAATTCATTGAGCAAATCATTCTGAGCCTTAAGTACTTGTTCTACTTGAGTGGTGACCATGGAAGCATGTATACTAATAAGTTTCAGTTCATCTTTAGCACTAGACAGATAATCACTCAAGCGTTCAATCATATGAGCATTGTGTTGTAATTGTCTACCAACATAAGCATTGAAGTTTTCTTGTTTCACCATAAAATTGTCAAACTCATCTAAGCATTGGCTAGCAGACTTATAATGAGGAATATCACTTTCATCAAATCTATAAAGAGAATTTACCTTTACTACATCTGTCGGGTTATCAAGACCATGTATTTCTTCAATAGGCGGTAAATTCTTAACATCTTCAGCTTTAATACCATTTTCTTTCATAGATTTCTTTGCCTCTTGCATGTCTTCAGGACTGAGAAACAAAACAACTCTTTTCTTCAGAGTTGGCTTAGGGGCTGGTTCAGGAAGTGTCCAATTATTTTCATTGTCTAGCATATTATTCAATAGTAATTCAGCCTGTTCCACTGTTCTTTCCCTGAAAACACAACCAGCACAACTATCCAGGTGGTCTCTGGAAGCATCGGTTAGTCCATTATAAAAGACATCAAGTATATCATTCATCTCAAGAGGATGATCATGCAAAGCATTAAGTAACTGGAGAAGCCTCCCCCAAGCTTGTGGGAGACTCTCTTCTTCAGTTTGAGCAAAGTTATATATTTCCCGTAAGGCATCTTGTTTCTTATGAGCGGGAAAATACTTAGCAGAAAAGTAATACATCATATCCCGGGGACTACGCACACAACCAGGATCAAGAGAATTAAACCAAGTCTTAGCATCACCTTTTAACGAGAACGGAAACAACTTAAGGATATAGTAGTAACGAATCTTTTCATCATTGGTAAACAGGGTGGCTATATCATTCAACTTGGTAAGATGTGCCACAATAGTTTCAGAATCATAGCCAGGGAAAGGATCAGATTCAACCAAAGTAATTAACTCAGGATCAACAGAGAATTCATAATCCTTATAAGTGACACAAATAGGTGAAGTAGCAAAAGCAGGGTCATGTTTCATTCTAGCATTTAAGGATTTTTCTTTCATCTTAGCTAATAACTTCTTGAGATCATATCTATCATTGCAAGCAAGAAAGTCTAGCAGTTTCTTCATCCATAACATAACCCTCAGGCACAATAGGCAATTCATATCTATTGGGAGTAGTTTCATCATCACTTTCATAAATATCATAAACATTTGCACTCTCCCTAACCTTAGCAATTTGTTCATCTAGAAATTCACCTAGTGGCATAGTATCAGGCATAGAGGTAGTTTCATCATACATAGCAGAAGTAGCATCATCAAGAACATATGACATATCAGATTCAATAGCAGGAGTAGGTATCGCAAGTTTACTCATAACAAAAGGAGAATCAAGTGCAGAGCTAGATGACAGTTCCTTACCTCCCCTCGTAGTTGAGGGTAAGATCCTGGTTTTTGAGCGCTTCAGATTCTTGAAAGCGATAAGCAGATATAAATGCCAAGTGACTTAAAGAATAGAGCTATGCTCCCCGACAACGGCGCCAGAAAATAGTCTTGATAACCCACAAGTGTAGGGGATCGCAACAATTTTCGAGGTAAAGTGTTAAACCCAAATTTGTTGATTCGACACAAGGGGAGCCAAAGAATACTCTTAAGTATTAGCAGCTGAGTTGTCAATTCAACCACACCTGGAAACTTAGTATCTGTAGCAAGATAGTTTAGTAGCAAAGTAATATGATAGTGGTGGTAGCAGCAATAAAAGTAAAGACATTGTTTTTGTAGTTTTCGTGATAATAGCAACGGAAAAGTAAATAAGCGACTAGCAATATAGGTAAAGCTCGTAGGCATTGGATCGGTGATGGGAAATTATGTCGGATGCAATTCATCATGTAGAAGTTATAACCTAGGGTGACACAGATTTAGCTCCAGTTCATCAATGCAATGTAGGCATGTATTCCAAATATAGTCATACGTGCTTATGGAAAAGAACTTGCATGACATCTTTTGTCCTACCCTCCCGTGGCAGCGGGGTCCTATTGGAAACTAAGGGATATTAAGGCCTCCTTTTAATAGAGTACCGGACCAAAGCATTAACACATAGTGAATACATGAACTCCTCAAACTATGGTCATCACTGGGAGTGGTCCCGATTATTGTCACTTCGGGGTTGCCGGATCATAACACATAGTAGGTGACTATAGACTTGCAAGATAGGATCAAGAACACACATATATTCATGAGAACATAATAGGTTCAGATCTGAAATCATGGCACTCGGGCCCTAGTGACAAGCATTAAGCATAGCAAAGTCATAGCAACATCAATCTCAGAACATAGTGGATACTATGGATCAAACCCTAACAAAACTAACTCGATTACATGATAGATCCCATCCAACCCATCATCGTCCAGCAAGCCTACGATGGAATTACTCACACACGGCGGTGAGCATCATGGAATTGGTGATGGAGGAAGGTTGATGATGATGATGATGGCGACGATCTCCACTCTCCGGAGCCCCGAACGGACTCCAGATCAGCCCTCCCGAGATAGATTAGGGCTTGGCGGCGGCTCCATCTCGTGAAACGCAATAATTCCTTCTCCTTTATTTTTTCTCCATGAAACGGAATATATAGGACCTGGGGATACGTCGGTGGAGCATCGGGGGGCCCTCAAGGCAGGGGGGCGCGCCCCCCACCCTCGAGGACAGGGTGTGGGCCCCCCGGTGCAGATCTTCTTGCAGAATTTTTTTATTTTCTGAAATAATTCTCCGTTGATTTTCAGGCGATTCTGAGAACTTTTTATTCTGCAAAAAACAACACCATGGCAGTTCTGCTGAAAACAGCGTCAGTCCGGGTTAGTTCCATTCAAATCATGCAAGTTAGAGGAGTAAATAGCATAAAACTACTGGCGCCCACCGTGGGGCTATCGCCTGATGGTTTCGAGTTCTTGAAGCGCAGCTTTGAAGGACTCAAGGGTTACGCGGTCGGCCGGTTGACCAAGAGTCGCTGCGGCCGGATCTACATCGACGACGCAGGCTGGGGCCCGGAGGCTGATTCCATCGAATACGGGTACCGGGTCCCCTTCGGCGGCATCCACGTCTTCATCGGCAAGATTGGTGAACCGGGACCTGAGCCGGACACCTTCCCCAACATCGTCGAGCCGGCTCAGCGTGCGAGATCAGCCCGAATTCAGCCCGCCATGAAACGTGTCTTCGTTGGAGCAATACATGGAACCCAAGCCGAGGACGGATCGGATTCTGGTGGCGAGACGGTTATATACTCCGATGATGAATCTTCATCCGGAGAGACCGAATCTTTGTATCTGTTGCGGGACGGTCGATCCGGGGGTATGTCCGATGGTGACAGTATTCCGGACCCCTTTGATCCGCCAAACTGAGTGGCTGTCTTCATGGCCGGATCACAATCTGCATCGCAGCCCACGGTGACCGGGGCGTTCACAGCAGAGGTAGCTGGTGCAGGGGCGAGCAACCAAGCCCCCTCACCCTCTGACGCTCTATCCGCCTTAGTGGAGGAGTTGACAGCCCGTGCAGTAGCAGTGGTGGCTCCTGCCGACAAGGCGCAATATGATGCGGAAATCCTTCAGTTGAAGGGCCGGATCGAACAAGCCAGACAGGATCTAAATGCAGAGAAAGCTACGATAGCAACGAGGCAAGCAGAGCTGGATTCTCAGGCTTTCCGGCTCAGGATGGATCAGGTCTTTGCACAGGGAGTAAGGAACAGAAGGTATCAGACTCGTCTACCGCCGGTCTATGAGGCGATGAATCTCTTTGGCACGCCAGGAGCGGGAGCCATCAATAATCTAGAAGTAAACTGGAGGGGAGCCCCAGCAGCAGGCGCACCGGTTCAACAACCAACCGCAGAGCAAGATCGTCGGGTTATGCCCACTCCGCACGTCTCCACTCCTCCTGGTCATTACTCAAACCCCCTGGATAACATTGTCGCCGCCGCTTCACGCCTGGCCACTTTACCCATTGAGGGAACATCCCCCGTGGCGATGGAAGCACGTAGGGTCAAGGACTTGCTGGACACGGCGTTGACACAGCAGCAGGCATACTCCTACAGCAGGGAGAGACTTCATTCAACACCCCGCCACAGTAGGAGTTACACTAGGCATTGGGACGAACCGGAGGTGTCCAGTAGTGAACGGAGGCGTCACTGTCACAGGCAAGATAATCCGGCAGGAGCAGAGGTGCATGCCCAGGAGGCGGTGAACCGGGCTAGACCTACTGCCCGCGAGGATATCCGCCAAACAACGCCGGTTCACCCAACCACAGCAGAAACGGGGGTCACAGCGAGTTCCTTTGGAGTGCAGTGTCTCGTTCCCGCTTTACGAAGCGTAAGGTTACCCAAGGACTTCAAAGGTCCACGTAAGGTGCCTAACTATACAGCAGATCTGGCTCCGGAGGCTTGGATTGAAAGCTATGAGATGGCTATGGAGATGCTGGACGTGGATGAAGCAGCGTGCGCAAAGTATTTTACCATGATGCTTGAGGGTACAGCCCGGACATGGTTAAAGGGCTTACCGCCTAACTCCATCGGATCATGGGGTGAGTTGCGCCGCCAGTTTATTAAAAATTTCAAGGACACATGCAAATAGCCAATGTCAGTAGTAGACTTAGCGGCATGTATACAAGGAGAGCAGGAGCCTACGAGCGCATGGGTGCGACGAGTGTCAGAAATCTTACACTCTTCGAACGGTATCAGTCCCAGTACGGCGATAGTAACACTGGAAAACAATTGCCGGTTCGAGTCTCTGAAGCTGAAGCTGGGACGGCTCAAGCGGGATTGTAATGACATGGGGACACTCATGAGCGCTCTGGTGAAGTATGGGGACTCTGACACCACTAAATACCCAGAAGCGGATGGGGATAAGTCCGGAAAAGCAAATAAGCCTGGTAAACCGGCGCAGGCTAGTCCGGTCGGAACAAGCTTCAACGGTAAGCGAAAAGCAGAGGGTAGCTCTGATTTTGTGGCCAATACCAATGTTCAAGGAAACTTTCAACGCAACAAGGGTAGGCCACCTCCACGGAGCGGCGGAGGATTCATTAATCTGGATCAACAGTTGAACGAGCTTTGCCCAAAGCACAGCACGGATGAACGCCTAACTAAACATACATGGGGGCAATGCCGGGTTATGATGGAGGCTATAAACCGGGCCAAATTCAACAACGGACCACCGGGCGGCAGTTCAGGTCCCGGGTTTCGTGGTCCGGGTCACCAGGGTAATGGCTCCGGATCGGGATATCATGGTGGCAATAATGGCTACAACCAAGGCAATCATCAGTATGGTCAGGGCGGTTACAATAACCAAGGCAACCATCAGCATGGTCAGGGCGGTTACAATAACCAAGGCAACCAGCAGCATGGCCAGGGTAATCACAATAACCAAGGCAGTCAGCAGCGTCTGCAGCAGCAGCAATCAGGATATCAGAGTAATCCGAAGGAGCTGAGTAGTGGACAGTATCATGTGTTTACTACGAGTTTGTGCAAACGAGATCAAAAAATCTTAAAGCGGGCGGTCCACACGGTTGAACCGGCAACACCACGGTTCCTGCGCTGGTCGGAACAACCTATTGTGTGGAGCAGAGAGGATCACCCGCCGCGGGTTGATAATCTGGGCCAGTTGGCCTTAGTGGTGGCACCACAGGTGGGGGGCTACAAATTCACTAAGGTGCTCATGGACGGCGGCAGCAGCATCAACATCTTATATTACGAGACTTTCCGCCGCATGGGGTTAACGGACAAGAATCTAAGACAATCAAATACGGTGTTCCATGGAGTGGTGCCAGGTAAATCAGCTTATCCAGTTGGGAAAATTGATTTAGAAGTTACCTTTGGAGATGAACATGATTCTAGGTTAGAGACGATAACCTTTGAAGTTGTAAATATCCGGAGTCCCTATCATGCCCTGTTCGGACGGCCGGTTTACGCCAAGTTTATGGCTAGACCATGCTATGTTTATCTACAGCTCAAGATGCCGGGTCACAAAGGAACCATCACGGTTCATGGAAGTCGCAAGATCGCATTGGAGTGCGAGGAAGGAGACGCTGCTTATGCAGAGGCAGTATGTGCTATGGAGGAGTTGAAGTTCTATAAAGACAACGTTGATCCGGCAGATATGTCCCTGTTGAAGAAGCCAACTACAGAGCATGATCCGGCGTTGAAGTTTAAATCGGCAGAGGAAACCAAGCAAGTCGACTTTGTACCGGGCGACTCATCCAAGCAGTTCACTATCAGCGCTAATCTTGATCCCAAATAGGAAAGTGCGCTCATCGAGTTCATCCGTGACAACCGGGATATCTTTGCATGGAAACCTTCTGACATGCCAGGTATACCGAGGGAACTCGCTGAGCACAGTCTTAATATTGATCCGAAGTTCAAACTGGTGAAGCAGTATCTGCGCCGCTTCAACAAAGAAAGGCGCAAGGCTATAGGTGAAGAAGTGGCCAGGCTTTTGGCCGCAGGGTTCATAGTTGAGGTGTTTCACCCGGAGTGGTTGGCTAATCCGGTTCTGGTGTTAAAGAAAAATGGAAAGTGGAGGATGTGTGTGGATTACACAGACTTAAACAAAGCTTGTCCAACCGATCCTTTTGCTCTCCCCCGTATTGATCAGATCATTGATGCTACGGCGGGATGTGAGCGGCTAAGCTTTTTGGATGCATATTCAGGGTATCACCAGATCAAGATGGCAGTTAAGGACCAGGAGAAGACTGCCTTCATAACTCCTTTTGGTGCCTTTTGTTACGTATCTATGCCTTTTGGGCTCAAGAGTGCCCAAGCAACTTACCAGCGTTGCGTACAGAACTGTCTTAAGGGGTAGATAGGGAAACATGTCCATGCTTATGTGGATGACATTGTAGTAAAGTCAAGGAAGGAGGAGACGCTGATAGAGGACCTCAAGGAAACCTTGGATAACCTGCGGATTTATAAGATGATGCTTAATCCAGAGAAGTGTGTTTTTGGTGTTCCAGCTGTCAAGCTCCTTGGGTTTTTTGTGTCAAACAGAGGAATAGAAGCCAATCCGGAGAAGATCAAGGCGATCACATCCCTCACTAAACCAGCTTGCATCAATGATGTCCAGCGTATCGCCGGCCGGATTACAGCGTTAAGTCGATTCATCAGTCGTCTGGGAGAGAAAGCAATTCCACTTTATCAGATGCTGAAGAAGACAGACCGGTTTATATGGAGCGATGAAGCAAACGCCGCGTTTGAGGATTTAAAGCGGCAATTGGCGGAACCACCGGTCCTTGCTGCCCCTGTTGATAAGGAGCCGCTGCTGTTATACGTGGCCGCAAATGCCCGGGCAGTTAGCGTTGCAATTGTGGTCGAGCGCAAGGAAGCACGCAAGGAATATCCGGTTCAACACCCGGTTTATTATGTCAGTGAGGTCCTAATTGAGTCAAAACAAAGGTACCCACATTGGCAGAAGCTGGTGTATGGCGTGTTCATGGCAAACCGGAAGTTGAAGCACTACTTCCAAGGCCACCCAATAACTGTTGTCAGTTCAGCTCCGTTGGGGGATATAATCCAGAACAAAGAAGCCACTGGCAGAGTAGCAAAGTGGGACATTGAGCTTAGCCCACACGGATTAAAGTATGTGCCACGCACCGCTATCAAATCCCAAGCATTGGTAGATTTTATCAATGATTGGACAGAATTGCAAGCACCAGAGGAAAAGCCGGATCATACATACTGGACTATTCACTTTGACGGTTCAAGACAATTAGAAGGCTCGGGGGCTGGAGTCGTGTTAACTTCCCCGCGAGGTGAAAATTTTTGTTATGTCCTCCGTCTAATGTTTCCTTGTACTAACAATGCACCAGAATATGAGGCACTGCTTCATGGCCTGCGGATGGCTAAGGAGATGAACTTGAGCCGGGTCAAGTGTTTTGGTGATTCAGATTTAGTGGCACAGCAAGTATCCGGCAAGTGGGATTCTAAAGACCCACTCATGGCAGCTTACAGACGAGAAGTTGAAGCAGTCGCAGGATATTTCAAAGGATATCAGGTGGATCACATAGACCGGCGAAAAAATGAAGCGGCTGATGCTCTAAGCCGGCTGGGTTCTCAGCGTAAACCGGTGCCACCGAATACCTTTTTGGACGAGCTACACAGTCCATCAGTTCAGGTGCCATCAGAGGAAGATTTGGCTGTTCCTGATCCGGAGGCACAACTGGTTGTGGCACTTCATGTTATTCCGGATTGGACACTCCCTTACTTGGCGTACCTGAGCCGAGGAGAGTTGCTAGATGATGAGATTGGAGCAAGGCAGATAATCCGGCGGTCGAAATCCATGACAATTGTAAACGGAGAACTCCATCACCGCAGCGTTTCTGGAGCGTTTCAGCGGTGTGTATCATCTCGAGGAAGGCTGTGACATCCTTCGAGAGATTCATGAAGGGGATTGTGGTCATCACGCCGGTTCAAAATCCTTGGTAGCTAAAGCTTTCCGTCATGGGTTCTATTGGTTGACAGCCCATGCTGATGCGGAGGATCTAGTCCGGAAGTGCGATGCTTGTCAGAAATTTTCACGGCGTACTCTTGTTCCGGCACAGGAGCTGCGGATGATTCCAATTACTTGGACGTTTGCAACTTGGGGGCTTGATATGGTTGGGCCTTTTAAATGATCCCAATATCAAAAAACTCATCTGCTGGTCGCTGTGGACAAGTTTACAAAGTGGATCGAGGCAGAGCCTGTGAGCAAGTGTGATGCGGCAATGACAGTTAAATTCATCAAGAAGGTAATTTTCCGGTTTGGCTTTCCACACAGCATCATCACTGACAATGGCACCAATTTATCTAAAGGAGAGATGGAAGAGTTTTGTCAAAGGGAGCATATTCGCCTAGATGTGTCTTCTGTAGCTCACCCTCAATCCAATGGTCAAGCTGAAAGGGCCAATCAAGAGATTTTGCGAGGTATCAAGCCCCGGCTTATGACTCCCTTGCAAAGAACGCCAGGGTGCTGGGTTGAGGAATTGCCCTCTGTCCTCTGGAGCATCAATACTACACCGAACAGGTCCACAGGTTACACACCTTTCTTCATGGTATACGGTGCTGAAGCGGTTCTTCCAAGTGATATCCGCCATGACTCACCACGGGTGGCGGCTTATGTTGAAGCGGCCAATGAGCAAGCAAGACAAGACAGTTTGGACCGGCTAGATGAAGAGCGAGACATAGCAGCAGCAAGATCTGCAATTTATCAGCAGGACCTGCGCAGATATCATAGCCGCCGGGTTAAAACCAGGACGTTCCAGGAGGGGGACTTGGTACTCCGGCTCATCTAGGATCAAACTGATATGCCAAAGCTATCCCCACCTTGGGAAGGGCCCTTTGTGGTCAGCAAGAACCTACACAATGGTTCATACTACCTGGTGGACGTTCGAGAGCACAAAGACTCATGGACATCAGAAGAAGAGACGAAGAGGCCGTGGAACATTGCCCTCCTGCGGCCTTACTACACCTGAGCCATGAGCTCCGCTTTATGTATCCTATATATATTATGATCAATAAATAAACCGTCACCCTTGGTAAACCGAGGGATCAGCCTTTTTTCTTCTAAAACATATGTCTTGTGAAAGTCATTACAGATATTTCGAACAGTCTATTTTATTATGCAGGAGGGACCAAACTAGGGGGCTACGGATCACATGTGAATCCTCGCTAAAATCTCTCCTGGTCCGGTTCACACGATTGTCTTCACATCAGCGCCCTTCGGATTACATCCATGGATTGGCCAAACAATGTTCTTGCCCTAGGGGTGCTTCCTTTGATGGCAAATGCAAAAATTCTTGCCCCTTAGTCGACCACTTCCTTTGATGGCAAAAGAAAAAACTGTTCTTGTCCCTAGGGGTGCTTCCTTTGATGGCAAATGCAAAAATTCTTGCCCCTTGGTCGACCACTTCCTTTGATGGCAAAAGAAAAAGCTGTTCTTGTCCCTAGGGGTGCTTCCTTTGATGGCAAATACAAAAATTATTGCCCCTTGGTCGACCACTTCCTTTGATGGCAAAAGAAAAAACTGTTCTTGTCCCTAGGGTACTTCCTTTGATGGCAAATGCAAAAATTCTTGCCCCTTGGAAGATACATCCCTTTGATGGCAAAAGAAAAAGTTCTTGTCCCTTGGAGTACATCCTTTGATGGCAAAAGAAACAGTTCTTGCCCCTTGGAGTACATCCTTTGATGGCAAAAGAAAAAAGAATAGCCCTTTGGGTCGCACCCATTGATTGGCACATATGGAGCCTGGCAGCTCGTAAAAAGCCTCGACTACATGGTCTTATTTGCAAACTTTGTTTCGTGTTTTGTGATTTTTCAATGTTTTCTATGGTTTTTTGATCCGGAGCTGGGCAGCTTCAAAGCTGACCGCATAAGTATAAAAGTCTGGTCATAGAGCACCAGCATGATTCAAAACGGTAGTTATCATAACCCAGAATAATCATTGGGCAAATACCAACAGAGCCAAGAGCTTCCTCAGAATTTACAATGTCCACCGGATTAAGGATGTCAAGCAAACTTAATTTAAGGTATGAAAGTATTTCTCAGGTATAAAGCAGATATTCGTTCGATATATATATGGCTATGAGAGCACTTTAATCGGTCCGGCGGTAAACCGCCAGGACATTATTTCAGTGTTACCTATGCAGATACAGGTAATATAAAGGATCAACCATAGCAGACAAGTGATTAAAATTGGCAGATGCCAAATCAAAACTCTGACATTCGGATTAAGGCATAAAATGTTTCGAGCTATCCTATTACAAGGCACTTGAAGGCCTGGACGGATTAAAGTTTTTCAGCAACGGATTACAGCCGATAAAAATAAAATGAAGTGACTTATGCTTCTTCCTACCGCGAAGGCTGAGGATCGACTTGTTCCGGAACTTCTTCGTCCTCTTGAAGCGGCTGAAAATCAGGAACACGCCAGTCGATCTTGGATAATGCACGAAAGTACATCTCTTCAGTAATGAGATCGGACGGATCAACATCTAGGGCGAAAGTATGGGGGCGCACTGGTGGGATTAGATTTTCGGTGTCTTAAACCGACCGATCCACCCGCTCATTCTTTAAGTCATACGCCGGATGATACCTGGTCAAGTCCGATTCATCAGCAAGCTTGCTGGCAAGAGGACGCATTTCTTTAGTCAAAGCATGAAGGTCTTTGCCAGAGAAGGCCGATCCATCTTCCTTGGTGCTGGGGTACCCGTTCATAGCTTCTTCCGGATCAAAGTCCGGAACCCACGCCTTGGCTCCGGTCAGCGCTACAAGAGAACAGGCCCGTGCAGCAGATTTCTTCACCTCTTTTAAGCGTACAGGCAATATAGAAAGCTTCTCCAAAGTACCTTGGATAGTGGTGGGGGCCGCTTTATAATGAGACATCGCGCTTATAATCCTTTGAGCGCCGGAATACAGCTGCTGAACCAGAGTATAAGAAGCCTTGAGTTTCTTCCGGAGGTCATCCCCAAGATGGGAGACGCGTCGCCCTGCATATGATTATCACAGTTAAACCGGAGTGGAATAAAGATTGCAGAGATGAAAGCACATACAAGTTAAGAACTTACCAAAGACAGCATAGGTCATAAGCTCTATTTGCTGCCTTAAACCGGTCAGCTCTTGCGTCACCGGGTTAAGGGCCTCTTCAGCATCCTTTGCTCTTTTTTCAAGAGCATTCCTCTGCACTTCCCAGGTTGTCCGCTCCGCTTCAACATACTTTTTTAATTGTTCAGCAGTGGTTAAACTCAACGCCAGCTCATCTTTGGCCTTGGCAGAAGCAGTTTCAGTAATAGCAAGTCTATTCCGGAGTTCCGTTACTTCGGCAGCCCTCCGGGTCAAGTCAGCCTACGAAAAAAGTAAGTAGAGCATATGACAATTAAGACAAGTCTCAAGCACATAAGCAAGTTATCTACTTGACACTTGGGGGCTAATGGGCAGTTGAAGTATCAAAAGATGACAATTAAGACAAGTCTCAAGCACATAAGCAAGTTATCTACTTGACACTTGGGGGCTAATGGGCAGTTGAAGTATCAAAAGAGAGATTTAGACAAGTCCCAGGCACATAAAACAAGTTATGCCCCTGGCACTTGGAGGCTAATGTAAGATTCATTTTTCATACATTTGGAAGTACCGGTTCACCTAAAACGAAGCTAAACCGGAACTTGGGGGCTACTATGGCATAAAGACAGAAGTATAAAGAAGGCAAAAGAAAAGACAAGTAAGGTACCTCGTATTTGTCCTTCATCATATTAACCAAGCCCAATTCATAGTCGCGGCTGGTATGAAGCCGGTTCAAATACCCGGAATAAAGTTCCTGGGCACTCAATTCGGCATAGTTGGACAAATCCGTGCTCCACTTGTTCTTCTCTTGTTGAAGCTTCTCCGCTTTAGCAGTGTGCTTGGTCAAGATGGTAGGCTCAGCAGGAGCGGTAAAACCTGTCCCGGTTACCTGAACATCCGGAGAAGAAGCAATGGTTGGCTGCGAAGGGGCAGCAGTACGAGCCGGACTAGCAGGAGCCGGACTAGTTCGAGGAGGGCTAGCCCGGACAGGACTCGCCGGTTCAAGGACATCTTCTACATTTGTATCTTCAGGAGCAGTAGTGTAGTCATGGTCCATGGGAGCAGGATCATCAAGCTGAATTGCAGGCTCGCTCTCTGGAGGGATAACGTCATCCAGATCAGCCACCGGATCAGCAGCAGCAGTCTCGGCAGCCGCTTTGGTGGCCTTTGCCTTTTTCCTAGGCTTGGGCTTACTAAAAGAAATTGAAGAAGCAATCAGAATTATAAAGGAACAAATACAAACATAAACCGGATGTGGAAAGGTACTTACCCAGGTACAGTCTTCAATATAGGAACCTGTGTGGCAGTCGATTCACCAGAGGATGACAGAGGTGTCTCCTGATAGTTAGGATCAGACGGTTTAAGCGGTTTGCGTATAAGTCTGGCCTTTGGATGGAGAAGAGTTGGAAAAAGTAAAACCTCAGAGCGGCGCCTCCGAGCCGGAGTGAGAGATATTCCGGACGACTCTACTACATGGCCACTATGGCGTGTAGTCCGGCGGGCTTCATGTTGCTGCTTCTTCAAAAGAAAGTAAGGGTCCAGTTGAGCGTAGGGATGAGAAAAAGGGTACTTCCGAGATGCCCGACGAGTTTTGGGCACCGGCGGTTCAGAATCTGAAGAAAGAGAGATTACCTCAGTTTCTGCCGCTTTGCTTCCTTCAGCCAAATCCTGTGAAAAGACACTGTTAACATAAATCTGGATAAAAAGAGATCAAAGCATATCAGGATCAACTCATACCTCAGAATCTGGATCATCCTCCTCAAGATGTGAACCGGAGCCAGCGGCAGCCTTCTTCTTCTTGACAGCGCACGTCTTCCGGCGTGGCTGTTTACCTGACTTGTCCTGAGATTTTCTTTTCCAAAACGGATCATTGGCCTATGCACAAGAGGAAAAATAAATACAAAGGTAATTGATATGAACGGATTAGAAACCAACCGAAGAGATTAACTTACGTCTGGCAGTTTGTTCTTCTCATAGTATGGAGCCAGTCCGGTTTGGCTGCATTCTTCAAGAGAGATGTTGAGCAGTTTCTTGGCGGATTCAGTAACTTCCTTCTTAGGAAGTATTATGTCGATGTGGCGTTGAGGGTCATCTGCCTTTCCGGTATACTGATACATCAGACCGGAGCGCCGGCTCAGAGGAAGGATACTCCAGGCAAGCCAACAACGAACGAAATCGACCCCAGTTAAACCGTTGGCCATAAAGGCCTTGAGCTTGGCAAGCTGAGGGGCAAACCGGGCTCGCTCTGAGTAACTAAGACGCTGCGGCAGGGGATGATCTTCCGGAAGACGATGTTCACGGTAACCCGGCAGTGGGTTTTCTCTGTCAGGCGAGGTATCCTTGCAATAAAACCAGGATTGATTCTAGTCCTTGGGGTGTGTATGGAGAGCAGCATGAGGAAAGACCACGTCTCTTCTCTTCTGAATACTGACACCGCCCAGCTCTTGATGTGGCCCGGCAGTAACTCTGTCCGCCGGTTTAAGTGGAAAAAGTCCCGGAACAAGTCCACAGACGGCTCTTCTTGAAGGTAAACTTCGGAGAAGACTTGGAAATTGCAGACGTTTGATATGGAGCTGGAACCTATGTCTTGAGGGTGAAGTTGAAAGGCGGCCAGCACATCCCAGAAAAACTTTGAACCGGGCGGGCTAAAACCCCGGGCCAGATGATCAAAGAAAATGATAACTTCTCCTTCTTTAGGGGCAGGAGGACACTCATCCCCTGGGGCCCGCCATTTAAGAGCTGCTTGGGAGCCCAGAACGCCAATCGAAGCAGCGTTGATTAAGTCCTCTTCCGTAATACGGGAAGGAACCCAGTTGCAAGAAACAAACTGTTTGGCAGTCATCTGAGCAAAAGGAAAACACTGAAAAAGTAAAGTGCAAAATCCGGATTATTCAAGTGCTGAAGCATAAACCGGATTGTGTTATCAAATTACATCGACGGTTTAGACAGGGGACTAATGGCATTGACAACCCAGAAGCAGATGGGAGACGAGCTGCTACCGCTTATGATAACAAAAAAAAGGAGGCTAAACGTCGGGCTAATGGTTAATGTTTTACGAGAGGAACATATAATTGGTTAAGCCGGCGAGTAACTTGCAGATCTATCAAGACAAAGAAACATATTTCTACAGAAGGCTAAAGTAAAAATGGATCTGAGCGGTAAGGAAAAGATGAAATATATGCAAGTCTGACACAGGAAGAACTATGAAGGTTTTCTACAGAGCAAATGAATCTAAGGGTTGAATCTAAAGGTTCGAATCTAAGTTTAAACTACGGAGCAGGAGCGCGTTTAAAACAAATCTAGGTTTGGAATCTACTGCAGACGTAAACTACAAGATGAACAGCAAGGCTTCAAGGTCTAATGGCGGAGGCCATGGAGGAACCCTAGATGAGAGATCTGTAGCGAGAGGAAAGGAATACCTGAGAAGGAAAGGGACGGCGGCGGAGTATTCTGGACGCGTTTCAGGGTGATGCAGCGGCCTGGCTGGACGACGGCGACGAGCTCGAAGGCAGCGGCGGAGCTTCAGGCGCCGGAGAAAGAAGAAGAGCGGAAGGAAGAAAGATAACAAGGCGCAGCGGTATTTATAAAGGCTGAGAGATGAAACGGCAAGCGCGGGATTTGAGGAGGTCAGATTGGATAAAGATTCCATTGTCGCCTCGAATTTCGGGATAAACTTTAAACAAAGAGAAGATACGAAGAGGAAGTTTATGCAAGATTTAGAAGACTGACATGAACAAGTTCAAATCACTCTGGGGCCTAATGTCAGGGATATTACTAGCAGGTATAAACCGGCTAGGGAGATCCGGATTACGGTAATGTAGCTATGTTGTTATAAGTTCAGTAGAGGTTACGGCCCATGAAGGCTCAGGGCCCATGTGTAAAGTTTACGGTTTATAAACCGTCCTATCATCTAACTTGAGGTACAAGGAAGAAAGAGTAGAGACCGAGGCGGACACGATTATGAGCCGGCCTCGGGACTCTGTAAACCGAACCGGGCATTGCCTCCTATATAAAGGAACGGCCCGGCGACGGTTCAAGGACAGGCAACAATCCGTCGAGAGACAGGCAAGCAATCTACTCCCTATTCATCGACGCCGAAGCAATACCAAACCAAACTAGATGTAGGCTTTTACCTTCATCGAAGGGGCCGAACTAGTATAAACCCTCTGTGTCCTTTGTGTGCTTTTAACCTCTTCAAGCTTACCCACGCGATGGCTCCACACCTAAGTCCTCTAAACCGGACATCTGCCGTGCTAATTCCACGACAGTTCCAAAAAACTACCGGTTTTTAATTTTTCTCAGATAACTATCAAATGGGTGGTCGGCTGTTTCAAAAAACCCAAACCGTCGAGTGATTTAAGATTGACCACGATTATGACAGGTCGGGCCCGCACCTAAACGAACCGTTTGTAAGACCGTTTAGTTGACCATTGAGTTACAAGTGGGGCCCACATATCAGCGTCTCTTCCTTCTCTTTTCATTCTCTCCGTCCCCTGAACTCTCTCTCGAGCATGACACGCACCCCCGTCCCGAGCCAGCGACTCCGTCCTCTCCCATGGCGGCGACACCCCTCCCTGGCCTCCCTCTCTCCTCCGCCGCCGGAAGCAACCAGCGACCACCAGCATCGCTGCCATCGGTGGTGACCTCGTGCATGAGATCTTCCTCCTCCTTCCCTCCCTCATGAGCCTCGTCCGCGCCGTCCGTTCATCTCCCTCCTCCCGCTGCCGTTTCTAGGCACTCCACCCGCCCCTTCCGCACCGCCGTCCCTGCTTTCGTTCCAAGGAGCAGCAGCAGAGGCCGTCTCTGCGGCCAAGGAGTAGGAGAGGGCGTCAGGTGCGTGGCGGCGGCAGTGAGCACGGCGTGGCGCGGCGGCAGCCATGAACATGGACCCGATTGCTTTTTAGGAAAAACTATAGGGACCCGATTGCTTTTTTAGAAAAATAGCAGGGACCCGATTGCTTTTTCAGAAATTTTTATAAGGGCTATTTTATAAAAAGTGAGGACGTATTTGTAAATTTGGAAAAGAACCGGCGGATTGAAGATTTTTTTTATTTGAATATGAGGTACATACACTGACATGTGGGCCCCACTTGTAAGTTAACGGTCAACCGAACGGTCAAACAGACGGTTCGTTTAGGTGCGGGCCCAACCTGTCATAATCGCGGTCAATCTTAAATCACTCGACGGTTTGGTTTTTTTGAAACAGCCAGCCACCCATTTGGTAGTTATTTGAGAAAAAATAAAAACCGGTAGATTTTTGGAACCCTAGCCTGTAAACCAGTAGTTTTATACTATTTACTCCAAGTTAGAGTCCAAAACAAGGGCAAAAGGGTTTGGAAAAGTAGATACATTGTAGACGTATCAGCCAGCATATTATTCAATAATAATTCAGCTTGTTCAACTGTTCTTTCCCTGAAAACACAACGAGCACAACTATCCAGGTGGTCTCAGGAAGCATCGGTTAGTCCATTATAAAAGACATAAAATATATCATGCATCTCAAGAGGATGATCAGGCAAAGCATTAAGTAATTGGATAGGCCTCCCCCAATCTCGTGGGAGACTCTCTTCTTTAATTTGCACAAAGTTATATATTTTCCGTTAGGCTGCTTGTTTCTTATGAGCGGGAAAATATTTAGCAGAGAAGTAATACATCATATCCTGGGGACTATGCACACAACCAGGATCAAGAGAATTAAACCAAGTCTTAGAGCATCTCTAGCCGCGCCCCCAACAGGCCCCCAAGGCCGTTTTTAGCGCCGCCGTCGAAAAATCGGCCCAGTCGCGCCCCCACGATCCTGTTTTTTGCCGGATTGGGCCGAAATTGGCGTCGGCGCACCCAACCCAAACCCGGCGAATTAGGGGGCGCCCAGGGGCCCCGGCACGAACGTTTTGGCGCGAAAGAGTGGCGGGACCGGTGCGGTAGCGAGACGAAGGCTAGTCATCCTCATCGTCTCAGTTTTCCCGCAGGGAATCAATGCCAAGGCTGCCCTCGGTCAGCCTACCATTGATTCACGGGTGGCGCAGTGCGGCGACGACGCCCCGCCTTCCGCCAAGCGTTCGCACACGGCCGCCCCCGAGGTGCTATAAAAGGCGCCCCTGGCCGCGCCGGTGAGGCAGCCATCCATCGGCAGTCCTCCGCCTCCTCGCCGCCACACTTCCTCCCCTCTCTCCGTCGTTCAAGCCCCTCTCTCTCCCCCCAGAAACCATGAGCGCGAGGTACCCCGGTGCCGCGGCGGAGGCCAACGGTTTCGGCCGCCGATCACTGCATGACTGCGAGGCCTACCTCCTCCACGAGGCCAACTACCCCGCGCCGCCCGTGTCAAGGAGGAGAAGCAGGAGCACAACGCCGGCGACGACTACGCCCTACTCAGCGCCTACTTCAGCCCGTAGTTTAGGGTTTTTTCCGTCCATTTTATTCGTGTAAAAAACGTCTAAATTTCGCCGAAATATGTCGTGTTTGTTGAAATTTGGCCGTGTTTGCTGAAATTTGGCCGAACTGTGGGGACGTCTAGGGCCCGACCTGGGGGCGACGGCTGGGGACGTGCTCGCCCCCATGCCAAAAAAACGTCGGCTCGCCCCCAAACGACGATTTTCGGCGCGTCTTGGTGGCGCAACGGCTGGAGATGCCCTTAGCATCACCCTTTAACAAGAAAGGAAATAGCTTAAGGATATAGTAGTAACGAATCTTTTCATCGTTGGTAAACAGGGTGGCTATATCATTCAACTTGTAAGATGTGCCACAACAGTTTCAGACTCATAGCCATGGAAAGGATCAGATTCAACCAAAGTAATTAACTCAGGATCAATAGAGAAATCATAATCCTTATCAGTAACACAGATAGGTGAAGTAGCAAAAGCAGGGTCATGTTTCATTCTAGCATTCAAGGACTTTTCTTCCAGCTTAGCTAATAATTTCTTAAGATCATATCTATCATTGCAAGCAAGAAAGTCCCTAGCAGTTCTTCATCCATAACATAACCCTCAGGCACAACAGGCAATTCATATCTATTGGGAGTAGTCTCATCATCACTTTCATAAATATCATCAGTTTCAATATCTGCATTCTCCATAACCTTAGCAATTTTTTCATCTAGAAATTCACCTACTGGCACAGTATCCGGCATAGAGGTAGTTTCATCATACATAGCAGAAGTGGCATCATCAAGAACATACGACATATCAGATTCAATAGCAGGAGTAGGTGTCGCAAGTTTACTCATAACAGAAGGAGAATCAAGTGCAGAGCTAGATGCAGTTCCTTACCTCCCCTCGTAGTTGAGGGTAAGATCTTGGTTTTTGAATCCTTCAAATTCTTCATAGTGATCAACAGACATAAATCCCAAGTGACTTAAAGAATAGAGCTATGCTCCCCAGCAACGGCGCCAGAAAATAGTCTTGATAACCCACAAGTGTAGGGGATCGCAACAGTTTTCGAGGGTAAAGTATTCAACCCAAATTTATTGATTCGACACAAGGGGAGCCAAAGAATACTATTAGCAGCTGAGTTGTCAATTCAACCACACCTAGAAACTTAGTATTTGCAGCAAGATAGTTTAGTAGCAAAGTAATATGATAGTGGTGGTAGCAGCAATAAAAGTAACGATAGTGTTTTTGTAGTTTTTGTAATAGTAGCGACGGAAAAGTAAATAAGAAACAAGCAATATAGGAAAAGCTTGTAGGCATTGGATCGGTGATGGGAAATTATGCCGGATGCAATTCATCATGTAGAAGTTATAACCTAGGGTGACACAGAACTAGCTCCAGTTCATCAATGCAATGTAGACATGTATTCCGAATATAGTCATACGTGCTTATGGAAAAGAACTTGCATGACATCTTTTGTCCTACCCTCCCGTGGCAACGGGGTCCTATTGGAAACTAAGGGATATAAAGGACTCCTTTTAATAGAGTACCAGACCAAAGCATTAACACATAGTGAATACATGAACTCCTCAAACTATGGTCATCACCGGGAGTGGTCCCGATTATTGTCACTTCGGGGTTGTCGGATCATAACACATAGTAGGTGACTATAGACTTGCAAGATAGGATCAAGAACACACATATATTCATGAAAACATAATAGGTTCAGATCAGAAATCATGGCACTCGGGCCCTAGTGACCAGCATTAAGCATAGCAAAGTCATAGCAACATCAATCTCAAAACATAGTGGATACTAGGGATCAAACCCGAACAAAACTAACTCGATTACATGATAGTTCCCAACCAACCCATCACCGTCCAGCAAGCCTTTGATGGAATTACTCACGCACGGCGGTGAGCATCATGGAATTGGTGATGGAGGAAGGTTGATGATGACGATGGCGACGATCTCCACTCTCCGGAGCCCCAAACGGACTCCATATCAGTCCTCCTGAGAGAGATTAGGGCTTGGCAATGGCTCCGTCTCGTGAAACGTGATAATTCCTTTTCCCTGATTTTTTCTCCCGGAAAGTGAAGATCTAGGATCTGGGGTTACTGATACGTCCAAAACGTATCTATAATTTCTGCTTGCTCCATGCCACTTTTGGGTGATATTGCTATGATATTCATACACTTCCATACACTTTTGATCATATTTGGACTAACTTACTAATCCAGTGCACCCCAGTGTCAGTTTCTGTTTTCGGCTGTTTTTGTATTCCAGGTTTTCACGTTTCGAGAACTGCCCAGAAAAATCTAGAAAAATTATATAAAAAATCAGCGATCCGGAAACAACACTGCGTCCGAAGGGCAGCCTGGGGGGGCACAGGGGCTCCAGGCGCCCTGTGGGCGCGCCCCCCTAGGCCGCGCCGGGGGGGCGCCTGGGCTCCCCGAGGCTCCCCCGGTGCCCTACTTTGGCATATATTTAAAGGGTCCTCCGTAACCCTCAAAACAGGAACTCTTTTCGCGATCCCATCTCTGTTCCGCCGCCGCCGCCGCTTCCAAGATCGGGAGCACCAGGAGAACTCTTCCCGGCACCCTGCCGGAGGGGTGGATCACCACCGGGAGCTTCTCCACCACCATGGACGCCTCCCGGACGACTCGTGAGTAGTCTCCCTTGGACCATGAGTCCATGACCAGTAGCTATGTGATGTTCTCCTCCCGTTCTTGTGCTTCACTAATTAGTCCTCGTGAGCTGCCCTACATGATCGAGGCACCTATGTAATCCTTATGCTGTTGCTATGTTGAGTTTGCTGGGATCCGATGGATTATGAGATTATGTTCAGATTATGTCACTAATTAGTTCATAAGTAATTCTTGCATGTTCTCCGTTGTTATTTATTGCTTTGGCCGAGTAATAGGTAGTGACTCCAAGAGGGAACGTTATGCTCGATTGTGGGTTCATGCCCCTCGATGACTAGCTTGAGTGATAGAAACATGAGTCTAGGGGATGTGCTGTTGCCACAAGGGGGAAAACAACGGTGCTTGTGCCCGCGGGTGCAAGGATTGTTTACTTTACGCAAAGTTCTTTTAATGCAGTTGTCTGTTGCATTGAGTTTACACTATGGGTGGGACTCGCAACTTAATACCAGCGAGATGTTCTGGATAGATATCTCAAGGTGGATGATTAGTAGTAGATATTGATGGATTTCGGTCTACTTACTTTGGCGTACCGCCCATGCTTTGAACCTCAACCTTTCTTGCAATGTAGTCAGAATTGGTTTCCGTTCGTCGCCCTGTCAATTGCCCAGCTGTAATTTGTTTACCTCACATAGCTGTTTTATCGTCTTTTGGGAAAGAGACATCACTAGTGAACATCATGAGACTCCGGTCCATATTACCATCATTGATCACATCCACTATTTACTTTTCGCTATTTACTTACTATTGCAAAAACTATCTATCACTACTATCATTGCTTTTAACCCTTTGTGAACTACAAGACCGGAGGGATTGACAACCTCTCTGTACTCGTTGGGAGCAAAGTTATTTGTATCTGTGTGCAGGTCCACGTTGATTGCTAATTGCGCCGTTAGCAATTGACACCTACTTGTTGAACCTAGGAGTCTCTGGGGATTCGATCCTTGGCATCTTTGCTAAGGGAAAACACTTCTACATACTGCATCTTACACCTTCCACTTGGGGTAACCAACGAGGGGTTCGAGGCCCATCAAGGAGTATTTTCTGGCGCCGTTGCCGGGGACTCCACTCTTCAGGATAGGGGAGTTGCATGCTATCTTTTACCTTTGCTTTTTAGTCTTGTTAGTTTACTTTTTTTGCTTTAGTTCCTTTTATCGAAAATCACAAAAATAGTTATCTTGCTTGCTTGCTACTATGGGTTCTACCAAAAACATTAAATGGGAGGAGTACACCCCTACTTCCATTGCCCCACTTATCTCTGACGGGATTTACAAAAAAAATAAACCTTGTGATTATACTAGTTTTGACGGAGAGTTATGCCCATGGCATGGTCTTCCAGGAAAAAAGTATGAGCCTCAGTTTAAAATTGCTCCTAAGCTTCCCAAAACTTGGGAAGATGTTCAAACTCTTATAATAGAGAGCGAATTAAACAAAGAGGATGACACTACAATTCTGCCCACTAATGATAAAATTGATTTTGATAATTGTAGTATTTCAGAAGTTGTCACCTTTCTACAAGGAATGGCTAAAGATCCCAACACTAGCACGCTTAACCTTGCCTTCACGGAGCATATCACTAATGCTCTCATCAAAGCTAGGGAGGAGAAACTTAGAGTAGAAGCCTCCATACCTAGAAAGCTAGAGGATGGTTGGGATTCTATGATTAAAATTAAGATAAATAACTTCTCATGCTTTGCTTTATGTGATATTGTAGCTAGTACTTCTATTATGCCCAAAAGACTATATGATATGCTTAAATTGAAACCTTATGATTCTTGTTCTTTATGTGTTCGTCTCGTTGATTCTTCCATAAAGAAACCTTTGGGGAGGATCGATGATGTTCTTATTGTTGTCAATGATAATTATGTGCCCGTTGATTTCACTATTATGGATATTGAATGTGATCCTTCATGTCCAATTATTTTGGGACGTCCCTTTTTGCGCACCGTTGGTGCTGTCATTGACATGAAAGAGGGTAATATAAAATTTCAGTTTCCTCTCAAGAAAGGGATGGAACACTTCCCTCGTAAGAAGGTCAAGTTACCTTTTGAGTCCGTTGTACGGGCTAGTTATTCTTTTACTCTTGATAAAACTTGATCTATGCATTATGCCTAGCTTAAAGGCATAAAAGAAAGCGCTTTTGGGAGGCAGCCCACATGAATAAAATTTTTGCTTTTGTTGTGTCTTGATGTTGTTTACTGCTGTAGCATCATCATTGTATCTTTGCTTTTCATATTTGTGCCAAGTATAGCCTCTGATTGCTAGAAAGTTCAAAAGTTGTGAGGTGCTGTCCAGGAAACAGATTCTGTCCTTGGATAGAAAAATTCGTATAAAATCACCAGATCATATTTTTGGTCTGAATTTTTTCGACAGCGTTCTCTATATAATTATCTTTCGTGCGTCAGTTCTGAGTTTTTTTATTTGAGTTGCAGAAGTATCCCGAACAGGTCAATTACTGCCTGCTGTTCTGTTTTTCACAGATTCTGTCCTGTTTTGCCTTACCTTCACTTTGCAAATTAAGAACTTGCTTTTTCTTTGCAAAAACCTTTTGGCAATCTTGAGAAACAGTAGAACTTCAAGAATAAACTTATTTCCAGCAAGGTATAATTATTTTATTAAGGGTACTAGTTGACGCTCAAAAGTGGCACAATCGTAAAAGTTGCTTTAATCTATGTCAAGATTACTTCAAACTTATGATTGGAAGTCACCATGAGATGGCTTTCTTTGAGAAGATCAAGATGGATATGAAAGTGGTCTAAAACGGAGTCCGGATGCAAAAGTTATGACAAGTTCAGAGATGCTCATGATGACACCAGATTAAAGAATGGCTTGAAACCCAACTAAGATGACTTCAAATGGAAAACGTTTCAACATGAAAGTTGTGCGTCTCGTCGAAACGGTCGATTTTGATATAAAAATCGTCCCAATCCGAGTTCGTATGCAAAAGTTACAGCCATCCGAACACAGCCCTGCCACAGAGCTATAAGTGGCGCGCCCCACCAGCCACGTGTCTGATGGGTAGCGCGAATAACAGCCTGTATTGCGTGACCGTTTTGGCCTAGAAGATGTCTTCAAATCGAAAAACGTTCAACATGAAAGTTGTTCGTATCGTCGAAACGGTCAAGATTGCTTTTGGGCTCTTTTCCATCCAAGGTCGTTTACCACCTCAAGAATTACCCGCAAGGTACAGCCAGTTTAAACCGAACAGTTTTGGAAAGTTCGGATAAAACCAATCGGAATTTGGCTAGGGTTTTGGACGTGAATCCAAGCCTTTTCCTTGCACGGCAAGTCCAGCCGCCTCTTATATACCTAAGGGGTGACGGCCGATTGAACAACACACAATCGAACAAACACATCTACTACTTTTTCGTGTTCATCTATCCCCTACCCTTGTATCTTCTTCCTCGTTCTTCGTTCGTTCTTCTTCATTGCAGGGCGGCGAACCTCGAGGCCCTAGGGGCGATCAGGTCGACCTAGGGCAGCCCATAGCCGCCGCGCGGCCAGACGGGGTCCCTCCCGGACGCGTGGGGTTTCGGGTCTTCAAAAGCGCCCGCCGGATTGTCTTGCGTACCGCGCTTCCGGCGGGTCTCCTTCGACGTGAGCTGCGGTGCATCACCCCCGGCGTCGAGGGTACACGGTGACGTGTTCGTGTGCGAACACACTTTTTGGCGACTCCGCTGGGGACGAAGCTTTGAACGGTCTCCGGCCCGTTCTTGCTACGAAGAGATCGTCATCTAGGGTTTGCAATCTACAAAGGTAATATGAATACCCAATTCACATATGTAGATGCAAATAATACATATGTTGTTGCTAGATCATCTAATGAGCATAATGTATCGGCTAGCCCTAGCTTTATCAATCATGCATCTAATTATGTGCAAGGGCCGATGCAACAAAATCTCCATGATTCTACTTCATATAATTTTAGCAACATGCAACATATGTATCCCAACTCCCATGCATCGGCAACCCCACAAATGCATATGCCGATGAACAACATGATGAGTTCGGTTAATCAAGTTGAAACACCCCATGTAGGATCTTTCAATGGCATGCAACATAGTGTTTCATCTTTTTATTCATCGGCAACTAATTTGCAACATGTTAATCCAAACATGCTGGTGGATAGGGGAATTGGCCATGCTACTACTAGTTATTCGGCCAATTACCCTCAAACATCATATGCTACACCTCATGCCACTAAATTTTTGGCACCATACGCAACTGTTGATGTCCATAATTCGGCTCCGCGCCTTAATGGTCATGGCCGAATAAGTGAAACTTCTGCAGGAGCACAAATGCCTTCACCTACTACCATGGCATATCATGTCCCCCCTACACAATTACAGAATTTCGGCAACATCTCATTGCCGAAAGAGTCTAAAAGCATTGGGGGGCAACCGTATCCAGACTGGGTAATTGAGAACAAGCTTACATTCTCTTGGGATTTGTGCAACTCTATTCGCCAGGAACTAATAGAAGGCGGGAAGCCTCATGATTTTGCTGCTGTAAAAGCTAGAGTTGTGCAAATGATGCAGTTGCCCAGTGCTGTACCATCCAGTGTACCACCTAAACAATCGCAAAGTTTCGGCACCTCATTGCCGAAAGAGTCTCAAAGTATTGGGGGGCAGTCTCATGACGAGTGGATGGAAATTGAGATGAAAAAGTTTAAAGCTCGCCAAGCTGAGATGTGGGCTAAAATTAGACGAAAGCGAGAAGCCTTGCAAATTCAAAAAGATAAAGTTGTTGATTCAGGTAACAAAGAAAATTCGGTTATTAGAAAAGCTGAATCAAGTAGTATATATTCTGAGTCCATCAAATCCAAAGAGGCAAGCATTATTGAGAAAGGGCATGGAAAGCATAGCAAAACAGTCATATTTGATTTTTCCGAAGTCAATGGAACCTACTTCCTGCCCTATGAGTTCCGTGCCATAGAAATTGACAAGCCTCAAGGACAAAAACAAGTAGCCGAACAAAGTTCGGCTCAAATGGATCTTCAAAGCAATGATGCACGGAATCAAGAAAAAGATGATGAAAAGGTGTTGGGGAGCCATCCAAAGACAGGGCAAGATGTTCTTCAAGTGACACCACCATCATGTTCTCCCAACATATTTGAAGAGGTATGCATAGAGAGTAATTTACCTACATTCAGATTTGGTTGCGACATCATTATTGATGCATCTATAAGAAATATTCTCATAAGTAATTTTGAAAGACCAATGAAGAAGGGTAATTTACTTGTTAGCAATAGACTTGTTACGGAACATATCGGTCAACCCATTACGCCATTTATAAAGACCGGTATTGACTTATTGTTACAGCCAAAGCTTTCCCCGTTGCTTTATGTAAAGTTCATATCTAGTTGGGTAGTGTCGGTGTACTAAGATAGGGGTACCTTAGTACCCCAACTTGTGCACGGGCAGTAGCAGCTTCCCGCGGCAGGGTTTACCACGTGCTCGCCAAGTACCTTCCCGGTCCTTGTGAAGCCATTCAAAAACAAAGTATACAAGACAGAAGGTCAAGACCCCGGCAAGAGGAGCTTGCAGGGAAGGCCGCACCAGGCTCAAGATTATCATTTAAACGCAAGACCCTGGCAAGAGGAGCTTGCCAGGAAAGCCAAGGAATGCATATCTCAAAAGATACCTCGACGCACCCTGCGCCCCGGCAGGATCCGGGGAGCGGCAAGCTTCCGGGCCCGGCAAGATCAAGACCCCGGCAAGGTGCTTGCCGGGGAAACCTATGCTGTGTGCCCGCGCTCCAGCTCATCGGTCCACGCGTCACCCTGGGACCCTTCCAGGGGCACGTGGCGGATGGCTGTGCAGCCTGGGGCACACGGTGGCAAGCCATGGTGACAAGGCTACCGCCGTGGCGAACGGAGAAGCATGGACGGACACTTTTGGGGTCGACGGCGACGGGCATTTAAAGCTCTTGTCCCCCACTGTCAAAGTTAGGTGAAGACCACTGTTCATCCACTGTTCACGCACTATTCCCGCACTGTTACAACTACCACCAAAATTACGCTTTTACCCTCCTCTACGTTGACACCTGTCGGTGACCCCTTTGAGCTATAAAAGGAGGCCCATGCACAACGTAGAAAGGGTTCGAAACCTAAGCAACTCTCTCGCTCGGTGTAGCTAGTACTGTAGCTCTTCAAGCTCCTGAGCTCAATACAACCAAAGCAGGAGTAGGGTTTTACGCGTCCGCGCGGCCCGAACCTGGGTAAACTGCCCGCGTGTGCCCCTCGATCTGCTTTTCGTGCTCCCTCCGCTCCCTTACCGCAACGTAGAAGGGGCTCCGGTCCCATAGGTGCTCGTGGGAGGACATTTTCCCCCGACATCTTTGGCGCGCCAGGTAGGGGGTGTCGAGGTTGTGCGAACCTGATCCGGCGCTCACGCGGGCGCATTCTTCATCAACCTCTCCAGCTTCATCAACTTCATCAGCAGCACCAACATGCCTCCGAAGAAGAAAGCTTCGGAGGTCGGAGGCCCGTCTGCGTCGATCCCGCCGCCACCTGAACCAACGGTTGGTGGAGGAGACGCCGGCGGAAGGGTGGTCGCCGGCGAGGAAACTCACGGCGCCACCAAATCCAAGGACAAGACGGACGACCGGGCGAATTCCAAGGCCTCGGTGTCCGTAGACGCACCACGCCTCTCTCGGGAGGTGCCAAGCCAGCAGCGCCGTGGTACAGGAGGTACCATTCGCTTGCTGGGGCAAGGACAAACCGGAGGATCGCGGGACGCTCAAGGCCATCGTCCTGGTACGAGCAAGGCGCGGTCGCCGGGGCGAGAAACTGCTCCTTCTAACCCCGTTAGAAGTTCGAGCATATCTCGCTCCTCGCACCGCTCGCCGCCGCTCCCCTCCTCTCCAGCAGAAGCTCTAGCAAGAGCACAGCTACTCCTCGATTTCCCTCCAGCGGCAGACAAGGCCGAAGACTGGAGGGCGACAATCCAGAGCCTCATCGCCTTCGCCAACAACGACACGCCTCAGCAGCCGGCGACGTCGCGGCCGCGGCAAGTCGACCAGACGAAGGCCGATGGCGACAAGACCGCCGGGGGTGCAACCACCGTGCACTCCCCGCCGCGGAAGCAGAGGACGCCACCCCGCCGGATTAACGTCGACGACGACTCCACGGCGTCGTCGGATCCGCGGGCTCGTTGGGACCAGCGCCAAGTCCTCGACGACCGGCGGCAAGAAGACGCTCGGACGCGCATCGAGCGCCCACGAGAAGCCCGGCGACAATCGGATCAGCGCGCTGGGACCGCTGTCGACACGTACGCGCCCGGCGAACCAGGCGACTTGCCGTACGCGGCGGGTTGCCCTGCGTTCACCCGTGAGCTGCGGCGAGTCCAGTGGCCCAGCATGAAAAATTTCAAGCCCGACGTACCCGAGAAGTACGACGGCAAGACACACCCCTCGGAGTTCCTCAGCATCTACACCATCGCGGTGCAGGCTGCCGGGGGGACGCGACGAGAAGATACTAGCCAACTACTTCCCGCTAGTGCTTAAGCCTAACGTCCGCTCTTGGCTTATGCACTTGCCGGAAAGCTCCATTTCTTCGTGGGCGGATCTGTGCCACCAGTTTGTTGGCGCCTTCACGGGCGGCCACAAACCCCACGGCCAGGAGAGCGATTTCCACATCCTAGCCGAGAAGGAGGGAGAATCCCTGCGCAAGTACATCCAGAGGTTCAGCCGCGTGCAACACAACATTCCCGATGTCCACCCTGCCGCGGTTATCAGCGCGTTCCACCAGAACATGCGTAACCGCCGCATGAGGGAAGAGATGGCCATGACCAAGATTCGGGATGTCAGCGAGCTCTACGCTCTGGCTGACAAGTGCGCGCGCGCCGAAGAGGGGAGGAGACTCCCCGGAGAGGATGCTGGCGCAGGAGGAAGCGACAGCGAGGATGCCGCCCCGGCAAGGAAGAGCCGGCGGCGGAACAACAGAAAGAAGAAGAGCAAGGAGGTGCTAGTCGTCGAGCAGTCCGGCAAGGAGGCTCCCGCCAAGAAGGCACAGGCTGGCGGTTCCGGCAAGGAACCCGCCCCTGTAGCGGTAGCCGACAAGCAGGACGGCTCCGACAAGCAGTACTGCAAGATCCACCGCACCAAGGGCCACGATCTTCAGAAATGCAAGCGAGTCGAGTACCTCGTAGAACAGCAGAAGGCTGAATACGAGCGTCGCGACAAGGAGAAGGCCCAAGGAGGCGGAGGAGAGCCTAGCAAGAAGCGGCCATTCAATGGCCGGGGAGGACGCCGCGGCAAGGCAAAGCAGCGGCAAGGTGATAGACCTCCCCGGGGCCGCGACAAGGAAGAGGACGACGATGACGACATGGAAGAAGGAGACAACAGCGAGCAGGAGTTCCAGAAGGCCACAGAGGTTCTGTGTGTCGACGGAGGTGCCTCTCTGCACACTTCCCACCGCCAACTCAAGCAGTTGGTGCGGGAAGTGAACGCAGCTGAGCCACCCGTCGAGTCACGCAGGCTGCTGAAGTGGTCCGGCACGCCCATCATCTTTGACCTTGAGGACCACCCAGACCGCACCACAGCGGTCGGGTGCTTGCCGATGTTGGTCTCACCAACTATCCGCAACCTCAAGGTCACCAAGATGTTGGTTGACGACGGGGCTGGCCTGAACTTGATCTCCTCGGCTGTGATCAAGAAACTACAAATCCAAGACGGCGAGCTCGAAGAAACCGGGTCGTTCCAGGGGATCAACCCGGGAAGGAGCAAGCCGAAGGGAAAGATTACTCTGCCAGTGACCTTTGGCGGGGAGCTCAACTTCAGGACGGAGAGGATAACCTTCGACGTGGCCGATATCCCATTGCCATACAATGGGATACTTGGACGTCCTTCCCTCGCCAAGTTCATGGCAGCTTCCCACTATGCCTACAACGTACTCAAGATGCCGGGGCCGATAAGAGTCATCTCTGTCCCTAGCGACAAGAAGGACGCGCTTATCTGCGCCGACAAGATCTACCGGGACGCAGCAGCCGCAGCAGAAAGCAACACGCTTGCCGCTGGAGCTCCCAGGGGGAAGACCAAGACCAAGTCCGGCAAGAGCTCTGGGGCCCACTCCGGCAAACGCACCTCCTCGGAGTGCTGCGCTGCCGTCGAGGACGCTCCATCGAGCTCCACCGGCAAGTGCAAGAAAGGAATGGCAGCTCCACCGGCAACCAAGAGGGTGTCCGCCAAGGAGGACGGCACTGGTGGTACCTTCACCATCAGTGCTACACTCGACAACAAATAGGAAAGCGCGCTCGTTGCCTTCCTGCGGGCGAATGTCGATGTGTTTGCGTGGCAACCATCTGACATCCCCGGCGTTCCCAGGAAGGTAATTGAGCACAAGCTTGCTGTTTGTCCTCATGCGCGGCCCGTCAAGCAGAAGGTCAGAAAGCAAGCCGTGGAGCGCCAAGAATTCATCGCCGAAGAGATAAAGAAGTTGGAAGCAGCAGGCCTAGTTAGAGGCGTGATCCATCCCATGTGGTTGGCCAATCCAGTTGTCGTACGCAAGGCCAATGGAAAATGGAGACTTTGTATAGACTTCACTGATGTGAATAAAGCATGTCCCAAGGATCCATTTCCCTTGCCGCGTATTGACCAGATTGTTGACTCCACCGCCGGATGTGAGCTGCTTTCCTTCCTTGATGCATACTCAGGTTACCACCAGATATTTATGGCCAAGGAAGATGAAGAGAAGACTGCATTCATTACTCCATGCGGCACATATTGCTTCATACGCATGCCCTTTGGATTGAAGAATGCAGGCTCCACATTTGCAAGGGTGGTGCACACTGCTTTTGAGCCACAGATACACAGAAATGTAGAAGCCTACATGGATGACATAGTGGTCAAGAGCAAGAGCAAGGATACCCTGATCCAAGACTTGGAAGAAACATTTGCAAATCTGCGCAAGATCCAGCTCAAGCTGAACCCCGAGAAGTGCGTCTTCGGAGTCCCCTCCGGCAAGCTTCTCGGGTTCTTTGTGTCCCAGAGGGGGATTGAAGCCAATCCCGACAAGATAAAAGCCATCGAGCATATTGAAGCCCCGAAGCGCGTCAAGGACGTAAGAAGACTTGCCGGTTGTGTGGCTGCCCTCAGCAGGTTCATTTCAAAGTCTGCAGAACGCGCCCTGCCTTTCTTCAAAATCTTGAAAAAGGCAGGTCCTATGAAATGGACTCCGGAAGCGGAGGCAGCGCCGCAAGACTTGACAGGATACCTGTCCTCTACTCCAATACTTGTCGCACCTAGACCACAAGAGAAGTTACTGCTGTACCTAGCGGCAACCAATCAAGTGGTTAGTGCTGCGTTAGTAGCGGAGAGGGAGGCAGATGAGGAACCCACATCCCCGGCATGCGAATCCAGCGACAAGCAGGGGGCTCCGCCGACAAGCTCTGGCCCCGACAAGGACAAGTCTGCGCAGGAACAAAGTGAGGTGCGAAGGAAGATGGTGCAGCGCCCAGTGTATTTTGTAAGTTCCCTCTTGCAGGGGGCTAGATCAAGATACTCTGGGGTGCAGAAGTTGCTATTCGGCCTCCTCATGGCCTCAAGGAAGCTGCGCCATTACTTCCAAGCACACGAGATAACGGTGGTCACTCGCTTTCCGTTGAAGAGGATATTGCAGAATCCCGAAGCAACAGGCAGGATCGTCGAGTGGGCACTGGAGCTGTCGAGCTTTGGTCTCAAGTTAGAGAGTACTTCAACCATACAGAGCAGAGCTTTGGCAGAATTCATAGCAGAATGGACCCCAACGCCGGATGAAGAAGTTCCAGAGACAAGCATCCCCGTCCAAGAAGCAAGCAAAGAATGGATGATGTACTTTGATGGTGCTTTCTCGCTGCAAGGCGCTGGTGCCGGCGTGGTACTCATAGCGCCCACCGGAGAGCACCTCAAGTATGTTATCCAGATGCACTTTCCCAGGGAACAAGCGACAAACAATACTGCTGAGTATGAAGGGTTGCTTGTCGGCCTCAGAATTGCAGCCGAGCTTGGGATCAAGAAGTTGATTGTGCGGGGAGATTCGCAGTTGGTGGTCCGACAAGTGAATAAGAGTTATCAGAGCCCCTTGATGGAAGCTTATGTTGATGAAGTGAGGAAGCTTGAAGAGCACTTTGAAGGTCTGCAAATGGAGCACGTCCCAAGAGCTCAGAATGATATTGCAGATGGCCTTTCAAAGTGTGCTGCAATGAAGTTACCTGTGGAACCAGGGACCTTCCTGCTCAAGTTGACTCAACCATCCGTTACACCATCAGTTGGGCAGAACAAGAAGAGAAAGTTGGTCTCCGGCGACTACTTGCCGGCGGACCTTCCAGAAGCCGCCGCCAAGGTCCCCAAGATCAACAGTCCAGATGCTGAGGAACAGTTTGCTCCTGCAGATCCAAGGGTTGGTACAGTTGAAGCAAGTGTTCCTGACAAGCCTTGCCCCGGCAGGCTTGCCGGGGGACCATCAGCTCCGGCAGAGCCGGAGGTTCTTGCTGTAGAAGCTGGGGTTCCCGCAGCAGCCCTCGTACCTTTAGTCCTTGCCGTTGAGCCTCGGGCTCCGGCATGGGCACAGCAGATCGTCCGTTTTCTGCAAACTAGAGAACTTCCCGATGAGCCAGAAGAGTTAGAGAAAATAACCAGACAGTCAAGTATGTACCAGTTCGTTGACAATGAACTGTACAGAAGAAGACTCAACGGTGTCAGGTTGAAGTGCATTTCCAGAGAAGACGGACAGAAGCTGTTGGCAGAGATACATGGAGGCATATGTGGCCACCACATTGGCGCAAGGGCACTTGCCGGGAAGGCGTTCCAGCAAGGGTTCTTCTGGCAAGAAGCCCTCCAAGATGAAACTGCACAAGTAACCAAGTGTGAAGCGTGCCAGTTCCATGCCAAGCAAATTCACCAGCCAGCTCAAGCTCTCCAGACGATTCCTTTGTCCTGGCCCTTCTCGGTCTGGGGGCTCGATATCCTCGGCCCCTTTCCCCGCGCAGTCGGGGGCTTTGAGTACTTGTACGTAGCAATCGACAAGTTCACAAAGTGGCCGGAAGTGGAACCAGTGAGGAAGGTGACCGCACAGTCAGCAGTCAGGTTCTTCAGGTCAATTGTTTGCCGTTTCGGAATCCCTAACAGGATCATCACCGACAACGGCACACAGTTTACAAGTCGCACCTTCATGCAGTACATCCAAGACCTTGGCGCCAAGGTCTGCTTCGCTTCTGTTGCCCACCCGAGGAGCAATGGTCAAGCGGAGAGGGCCAATGCTGAAGTGCTGCGCGGACTCAAGACAAGAACCTTCGACAGGCTGCGCAAGTGCGGAAGAAACTGGATAGAGGAGTTGCCGGCGGCTCTTTGGTCAATCAGAACGACACCAAGTCGAGCCACCGGACAGACACCCTTTGCTCTTGTCTATGGAGTAGAGGCAGTTCTCCCCGCGGAACTCGTATACGGATCTCCTCGAGTGCTCGCTTATGATGAGCTCGAGCAAGAGCAACTATGACAAGATGATGCATTGCTCCTCGAGGAGGAACGTCTCCAGGCTGCTGTACGAGCTGCTCGATACCAGCAAGCCTTGCGTCGCTATCATAGCCGCAAGGTCAAGGCCATGAGTCTCGAGGAAGGCGACCTTGTTCTTCGGCGTGTTCAGTCCGCCAAGAATTCCAACAAGTTGACGCCCAAGTGGGAAGGCCCTTATCGGGTGAGACAAGTCACAAGGCCCGGAGCTGTCAGCCTTGAGACCGAAGAAGGCTTACCGGTGAGCAATTCCTGGAACATAGAGCACCTTCGTAAGTTTAACCCATAAGGCGCGGTTGCCGTGATCCGCTCCGGCAACCACCTTTTGTACGAGTCTTGCCGCTGTTGCATGTAAACCTTTGTACAAAGCCGGGCGCAGATCCCGTGCATCAGTAAAGCTTTTGTGCCTCGCACTACTTGTCATTTACATGCTTTTCTTAGTTATTTGCATACATTATCTGACACTTTGTGCAATGCACATCCCCGGTAAGCACTAGCAAGCCGTGAGGCCCTATACTTGTTTTTCCTCCTCTTTTTCTTTCCCTCTTAAGCAGAAGGAATATTCCTCGCGCACAAGTTTGCCGGGGGGAAAGGAGGTGGAGGATGAACCAAGTGCTGTTCAAGAAAGAGAAGCTTTGCCGGGGAACGAACGAACTATGAAAGCTAAGTTACCAAAGTTTGAGTAATTCAAATTTTTAAATTTTAGTTGTCTTCCTTGAACAACTACACTTTGTATGGAAAACCTGTGCGCGGAGGAACCTACCCGTGGCTAGCCGCACCCTTACTTTGTTTTCGAGCACGCTCAACGACTTAAGAGAGCTGCGACAAGTGTCGCGCCCTTACTTCGTTTTCGAGTTCACTCAGCAAGCTAAGTGTGCTGCGACTAGCTGCGGCAAGGTTGCTTGCCGACAAGGTCTTTTGCCAGCAGGCTGCTAAGAGTCCAGCACTCAGCGCTCGCGGCAAGGGCCCCTTGCCGGCAAGTCCCCTGAAAGCGTAGGGTAGAAAGCATACAAAGTGGAGGACCAAAAGCAAGGGAGATAACATGGCATTGACTGATCAAAATAAGATTGTATATATTACAAAGATAGCTTGCCGTAATACTAATAGATTCTTGTCCATAACATGCCTTGCAGCGGCAAGGGAAACAGAAAGAAAGAAATCTAATCTACGCGGTCGCCTTCACGCCTTGTGATCTTGTTCACCTTGGCGACGATGTGGGCGACCTGCGCCTTCAACGCCTCCTGATCAGCTTCGGCCGGCAAGGTGCGGAGGACGTTGACGAGGTTGATGCCGGGGTTGCGGTAGACGATCTTCGTCAAGACACGCTCCAAGGTGCCCATGCAGAGCCGACGCGCCTCGTCGGCCAGCTGCACGGGGATCTTCTCCTGCAACCGCGCAAGTGCCGGCGCTATTCCCCTGAAGAACAGACTTAACTTGGCGCTGTGGGGGAGATTCTCGTCCGGGGAGTACGCGAGGTGCTCCGCCCTCAGTGCCACCATCTCCTTGTCGATATTGGCAGCGGAGGTGACCAGATCGTCAGTCCACTGCTCCACCGCCCGGTTGAAGTCGTTTGCTGAGACGGCGGTGCTCTCCACCAAGTTCCGCTCCTTGCGGAGCTCGTCCTTCAGTTTCGTCTCGCGGTCCCGGGCGGCGTCGAGCGAATCAGTCAGAGTGGAGACCTTCAACTCTAAGTCAGCAATGGAATCCTTGGCGGCAGTAAGCTCGTCGCCCTTCTTGGAGAGACGTACCTGCAGATCAGAGTTGGTGTGGGCGTCTTTTTCCCGCTCCACATTGAGCGCGGTGATTCTGTCCGCACTCGCCTTCAGGTACCGCTCCAGCTGCTCCACCTTGGCCTCAAGATCCTTCTTGGCGGTCTCCGTGGTGGCTGCGGCGGCCTTCGCCTCCTTCAGGGCCCCACCAATGGCCTGCTCCCGGGCGGTGAGGTCGTCCTCGTGGGCATCGAGGTCGACCTTCCGCTGGTTGAGCACTCCTTCTCGCCGGGACAGCTCCTCGGCGGCCAGTCGCTGCTGCTCCTCGGCCTCAGCTTTCTCAAGGAGGAATGCTTGCTGCTCCTCGGCAAGCCCTTCGCGCTCCTCCGCCAAGTTGCGGAGGGCCGCCTGGTTGGCGGCGCGGAGCTCCGCGGCGCGCTTCTCCAAGTCAGCTCCAGCCTTGGCGGTGAGAGCTTCCCGAGACTCCAACTTCGCCTGCCTGGCCCGGTACAGAGCCAGAAGCCGGCGAAGGAGCTTCTCCTCTTCGGACTCGTCGCCACCGCCGGGCGCTTCAACAACCTTCAACCCCGCGGAGGCGAGGACCTCTCCGTCAAAGGTCTCTCCCTCCACGGGGGCTCGAGACGAGGACACCCACGGGACTTGTATGAAAACCCCGTTGGGGGCCTCCTGGTAGACGCCCTGCTCAGCCGTAGAGGCAGAAGGGTCGGCGGCCGGTGCAGCGCTTGACGCTCCTGCTGCCCCCGGGCCAGCAGTGTGGTCGTCGGTCCCTTCCCCAGCCGCGGCGTCTGCGGGCGGGGCGGTCTCTTCAGCGGCAGGCTCGTCGGCTCCAGCCATGCCCTCAGCGGCAGTGGCGTTGCCGCCGTCGCCGTGCACCTCCTCCTCAACGGTGGCCTCCGTCTCCATCCGCTCTGGGACAAGAGGATCTAGCAGAGGAAACAGAAAAGAAAAAGTCAAGCAAATATCCAAAAAGACAAGTTCAAGAAGGAAAAGTTACAAGGACTTACCTTCGTGGACTTCTTCGACGACAGGCTCCCTCGCCGGGGAATCCACCCTTGGCGGCGGAGTGGTGGCCCTTGCTGGCGGAGGGCCACCCGCGCCCTCCCTTGGTGGGGTGCTCACCCTTGTCGGGCTGCTCAACCTTGGCGGGGTGCCCGCCCTTGGCGGGGTGCCCGTCCTTGGCGGAGCATTCTCCCTTGCCGGGGAGTTCACCCTTGGCGGGGAGGGTGGAACAGGCAGCTCTTCGGGGGTGACCTCCGGTTGCTCCTGCGGCTGCGGCTCCACTTCTGCACAAGACAAACAAAACAACAAAGTATCAGTACAAGCGATAACCTCAAGCGCGCCCGCCAAGCAGAAAGACAAATACCAGACTTACGCTGGGGGCTGCGCTGGGGGCTGCTCCTCGGAGCAGCAGGTTGATCCGGCAAGCTTGCCGCTGGCGCGTCCCCAGTCGCCGCGACGGGCGAGTCGTCTTCAACCTCGACCACAGGGATCTTGGCTCTCTTCGCCATCCGCTGGGTCAGGGTCCTGAGAGCAAAACAGAAACAAGATCAGAATCAACAAGGAAAATCAAGACAAAATCGAAGAGACTAAAGAAGTACAAGCACTTACTCCTCTTCCTCGTCGTCGGAGCTGAGGGCGGAGAAGTCAAACTCCGCCTGGTTCGCTCCCGCGCGAGGAGCTGGAGGAGAAGGTTCCCTCGGTCGCTTGGCGGTCTCCGGGGCTGTGGGCTGCGAAGACCCAGCCCCCGTCGCCGCCGAGGACCGAGGGGCAGATGGAGCACCCGTTCCGCTCCGGGAAGATCCTCCTCCGCTTGGCGCTTGAGCGCGAGGCGCCCCCTCGACGGCTTCGCTCGTCCTGGTGGCGCGCGACGCATGGCGCGCTGGCTGCTGTCGGGGCGCCTGCGGCCTCGCCGTCTCAGCTGCCTTGCGGAGGCGCTTCCTCGGTTGCTGCTTAGGACTTGCCGGAGGCGGGGAGTTTTCTGAGGACGAGGAGGCGTCGTCATCAAGATTCAGGGATCCACCAGAGTCTTCGTCAGCCCCGACGTCCTCCTCCTCCTCGGCAGGCCCGCTGGAGTCAGCGCCATGTCCGGCGAACTCGCTTCCTCCGGCAACCTCGCTCCCTCCGGCAACTTCGCTCGTCCCGGCAAACTTCAGAGATGGCACCCCAGCAAACTCCTCGGGCGGAAGCTTGAGCAGCTTGAGGATTTCCGCCTCCTCCGCTTGGCTCACCGCGTCCACGGCCTGTGCCTCTTCCACAGTATATCCAAAATCTCCCGCCGCCGCAGCTGCGGCGGCCTCCTCCATCCTGGTGGCGATGTAGGCTATATCCCGAGCCGTAGTGGCCCGGGTGAGGCCCCTGTTCTCCTCGGTGTTTTTGGGCTTCTCGACTAAGTTGTCAAAGAAGCTCAGCACAGCATCCGGCGGAGGCTCGATCCAGGTGGGGACGACGCCATGGGAGTCGCATGAAGGCATCATCGCGCGCAAGGAATCTCGGGCAGTGCTGTTGCAAAGTGGCACCACTCCCCGGGAAGGTTTGAACCACTCCGGGTGGGCCGGGTCATGCTTGAAGAGCTCTCGGACCATCCCCTTCAACTCCAGAGCAGTGAAGTTATAGTTTAATCCAGGGCGCAGCCTCATGATATCCGCTGCATTGCCGAATTCCCAGGCGGCCCTCTTCCTTTCTTGTAAGGGGGCGATGCGGCGGCGGAGGAAATCTGCTCCAACCTCTCCGATGGTCAGATTGGCGACCCGGAGACGAATAATCCTGATGAGGGCGATACTAAGCTTGTTGTCCTCCGGAGCCAATTCGCTCCAATCCCTGCCGCGCACTATGGCAGTTGTGCGCGGCGCGGTGAAGGGCTCCGGCTTATCCTCCACCACCCAACACCAATCGGCTCTCCATTCCTCCCACTTGCCACGGAGTTCTCCCCTCAGGTACGAGTCCTTCTTGTTCAACCTGAAGATCCAGGAGATGCCGCCGGAGAGGGGGGCGCCAGCTTCTACTCTAGGCATGAAGAAGTGGCGAAAAAGGGCTACATTGGGGTGAACCCCAACATAGTTTTCGCACATATGTGCGAAAACGGCCATCGTAAGGATGGCGTTGGGGGTGAAATCTAGGAGGTGGAGGCCATATGTGTTCATGATATCACAGAAGAACTCCGAGAACGGAGGGCACAGACCACAGTGAAAAAATGCAGCGAAGAAGAAGTACCCGCCGGGGAACATATCTTTGGCGACGGCGGGGAAGGCTCTGGTGCGGGGATGAGCTTTGGTCTCCCTCGCCCAGAACAGATAATATTTGTTCCGCAGCTCCCTCGCGCCAAGCCTCGGCGCGAAGACCACGGACCTCTTCCGCAGGGCGGCCAGCTTCGCCGCCTGCTCGGACTTCTCCTTCTTGGCCTTGTCGTTCTTGGCCTTGTCGCTCTTCGCCTTGTCGCTCTTCGGAGCCATGGCGGAGGCGGCGAGGGAAGAAGCGAGGAGCTCGACGACGCCGCGGATGCGGAAGACGGCGGAGGAGGGGCGGAGGCAAGAAGCAGCGGAGGTTTCTGGAGAAGAAAGGCGCAATGAAGACGAAGGAGGGGAACTGCCCCTGCTTCCTCTGCTTTTAAGGGGGAAGTGGGGGACGTTCCGCATTTCCCATTAAAGAACAAGGCCACGATCTCTCCCACGACGCCGCAATCGACGCGTGCCGTTAGGGAGGGATGCGGCGGATACGGAAGGAGATACGGCGTGCCGTGGGCCGCGTGTGCCCGTACACTGTCTTGGGCCTGGCCCAACAGCGCTCGGCACCGTGTGTGGCCCAGGCCCGGGGGCTCCTGTCGGTGTACTAAGATAGGGGTACCTTAGTACCCCAACTTGTGCACGGGCAGTAGCAGCTTCCCGCGGCAGGGTTTACCATGTGCTCGCCAAGTACCTTTCCGGTCCTTGTGAAGCCATTCAAAAACAAAGTATACAAGACAGAAGGTCAAGACCCCGGCAAGAGGAGCTTGCCGGGAAGGCCGCACCAGGCTCAAGATTATCACTTAAACGCAAGACCCTGGCAAGAGGAGCTTGCCAGGAAAGTCAAGGAATGCATATCTCAAAAGATACCTCGGCGCACCCTGCGCCCCGGCAGGATCCGGGGAGCGGCAAGCTTCCGGGCCCGGCAAGATCAAGACCCCGGTAAGGTGCTTGCCGGGGAAACCTATGCTGTGTGCCCGCGCTCCAGCTCATCGGTCCACGCGTCACCCTGGGACCCTTCCAGGGGCACGTGGCGGATGGCTGTGCAGCCTGGGGCACACGGTGGCAAGCCATGGTGACGAGGCTACCGCCGTGGCGAACGGAGAAGCATGGACGGACACTTTTGGGGTCGACGGCGACGGGCATTTAAAGCTCTTGTCCCCCACTATCAAAGTTAGGTGAAGACCACTGTTCATCCACTGTTCACGCACTATTCCCGCACTGTTACAACTACCACCAAAATTACGCTTTTACCCTCCTCTACGTTGACACCTGTCGGTGACCCCTTTGAGCTATAAAAGGAGGCCCATGCACAACGTAGAAAGGGTTCGAAACCTAAGCAACTCTCTCGCTCGGTGTAGCTAGTACTGTAGCTCTTCAAGCTCCCGAGCTCAATACAACCAAAGCAGGAGTAGGGTTTTACGCGTCCGCGCGGCCCGAACCTGGGTAAACTGCCCGCGTGTGCCCCTTGATCTGCTCTTCGTGCTCCCTCCGCTCCCTTACCGCAACGTAGAAGGGGCTCCGGTCCCATAGGTGCTCGTGGGAGGACAGTTTCCCCCGACAGGTAGCTTTGCTTATTTCATACTTTGCTTGCACTTGGTCTCAACTGAGACATGTATGTTCTAAATATCTTCATTTCAGAAATTTAAAGTCAAGGTTAAATTCTATTGAGAAAACTGATGCTAATATAATATCTTATCCAAAGACATCGGAGATAGAGTGGAAAAAACAATGCATAGCCGAATGGGGAGACTACAAATCTGAACCATTCGTTTGCTTATCTCCAAAGCCGTTCAAACAGCAAGATCGGCTAGAGAATAAAAAGTTTACCTTCAATTCAAGCATGTGTGATCAAATATTTGATCTGTTGCTGAAAAATAATTACATAAGAATTCTTGATCACCATGTCAATCTATCAATTCAAGGACGAATGTATTGTAGGTTGCATCATTCGTTCAAACATAATTTTGAGGATTGCAATATGTTTCGTCAAATAGTTAAATCGGCCATTGAAAAAGGACGATTGAAATTTGCTGAAACACCAAGAGATGACCAGTCTATTCCGATTGGTCCCGATGGCAGAAAGTTTTTGCATCGGTTTCTTCAAGCCGATCCATTTAAAGAGAAGATAAAAACTGCAGGTGATGGGATCAAGCTTTCAAGTAAAGAAGTTGTTGAAGAGCATAATGAACATAATCTTGAGGGCAAGAATTCCATCGAGCTACAATGGAGACGCCAAGGACTGGGGGGCAACAAGCAAATCCAATGATCGATGAAAGCAAACCAAAAGAAAGCAAAGGCCAAAATAAGCGCAAGTGTAAGAGATCAAAAATCACTTTCGCTGAACTATTGGATAAGTATCAAAAGAAGAGTGAAGAGAAGAATGCTTATCGGCCAAATCATACAAAGAAACCAAGATCACCCCCAAGGCGCAAGTATGAGGATCGGTATTGGCAAAGTGACAATTTTTATGCAACATATTCATATCCTTATTTTGGGCCACCAATGCCAATGCCGTGGATGCCTCCCTATGCTCAAGTAGATCCATATCCATCATGGGACATGTATGATACAAGGGCGCATTCTCCATCTTATTTTAGACCATCTCACCAATATTATGCAGCTCCGAGAAGATCAACATTTGAACAATCACATGTTAAAGACCGTTTCAATCATAAGGAATCGGTTCGGAGCTCAAGGAAGAAGAAAGAGGTGGTCAAGCAAGTTTACCGTGTTAAAAGAGATGGTGGTAAGAGTGCAACTTCAGATTTGATCTCAAATGAAAAAGAGCAAATTAAAGTGTTGACATTGGCTACTAAAGGCAATGAGATGAAGCAACCAATTTTTGAGAGTCAAAGTGCCAAATCTGAAGAAAAGAAGTTGAGAGTGCACAAGGCCAAAAAAGGATTGCCATTGGCTAAGAAAAAATCGCAGCTGGGGTGCCCACTCGGCTTATCATATTGGCAAAAGAAGAAATTACAAAAACTTAGTGCACAAGAACTTGAAGAAAGAAACATGGCATGGGTTCCCAAAGGAAGTGATCAAAATAAGAATTATGTGCAAGCTTCCATTACAAGAAGTGCAGCAAAGGTGAAGAAGGAAAAGAGTGAAAACTATGAAGGACGAAGCCGAAGGTTTCAGCATCTTCGGTCTACACATTATCCATATTCTTCAACTATGCCATTAACGCCCATGTCATGGAATTCATCATCAGGTATGATTGGTAAACCTCAATGGGCTTATTTTAATCCATGGATGCCATATAATTTCTTACATCATGAAAGGGTATTACCAAGTCACTATACATTTGATTAGTTACAACTTTTGTTGCTGATCCAAAGGGCCGAAATACTTAGTTTGTCATTTAATTTATTTGTTTCGGCTATATGTGCTTTGAATGAAGTTTACATGGTAATGGCCGATATTTATCTATCGTCCTAAGAATATGTCAATGCATGGCCAGTGTAGTATTCTAGCATCGTCCTTAGTTCGAATGGAGAGCGAGACAAGGTGATATACATCTTGAGGCTTTCGGTGATTCGTTATGAGTAGTGCAACAAATATCCAAGGGTTATCAATGTTTTGACGAATCACTTATAGTTTATCTTGAGATATGTCTAGATGCAAAATTTACCTTGGGTTGCTTTAAAATTGTTCTTATATTTAGACATGACAATTCAAAAGACTTGGCACAACAAGCATCCGGCTACTACGTTAATCATGGTGTATTGCATTTCTCTCAATAGCCGATGCTTCGTCTCGTCAACATAGGTAAGGCCGAACCGAAGTTCACAGCTTCGGCCACTAATGAATTTTGATGCAGGTGATACTAAGGATTGGAGAGAGTTTATTGATTATCTACAAAATCGTAGCAAAAGGGGGAACAATATGGTCCGGAGGATGACCTTGAGATACATATCTATGGAACTTTATCATTGGATTGTTAACGAAGTTGAGAAGGTTTCGCCCAAGTTTGCATCAAGGGTTCAAGAACAATAATGGCCGATATATAATTATGGTCCTAAGCATATAAATAGCCGATGGGGTGTTGACATCGTCCTTAGAACCAACATGGTACAAATTATTTTTCGGCACGCTTGCTTTGCCGAAAAACAGGGGGGCATGTGTTGACGCTCAAAAGTGGCACAATCGTAAAAGTTGCTTTAATCTATGTCAAGATTACTTCAAACTTATGATTGGAAGTCACCATGAGATGGCTTTCTTTAAGAAGATCAAGATGGATATGAAAGTGGTCTAAAACGGAGTCCGGATGCAAAAGTTATGACAAGTTCAGAGATGCTCATGATGACACCAGATTAAAGAATGGCTTGAAACCCAACTAAGATGACTTCAAATGGAAAAAGTTTCAACATGAAAGTTGTGCATCTCGTCGAAACGGTCGATTTTGATATAAAAATCGTTCCAATCCGAGTTCGTATGCAAAAGTTACACCCATCCGAACACAGCCCTGTCACAGAGCTATAAGTGGCGCGCCCCACCAGCCACGTGTCTGATGGGTAGCGCGAATAACAGCCTGTATTGCGTGACTGTTTTGGCCTAGAAGATGGCTTCAAATCGAAAAACGTTCAACATGAAAGTTGTTCGTATCGTCGAAATGGTCAAGATTGCTTTTGGGCTCTTTTCCATCCAAGTTCGTTTACCACCTCAAGAATTACCCGCAAGGTACAGCCAGTTTAAACCGAACAGTTTTGGAAAGTTCGGATAAAACCAATCCGAATTTGGCTAGGGTTTTGGACGTGAATCCAAGCCTTTTCCTTGCACGGCAAGTCCAGCCGCCTCTTATATACCTAAGGGGTGACGGCCGATTGAACAACACACAATCGAACAAACACATCTACTACTTTTTCGTGTTCATCTATCCCCTACCCTTGTATCTTCTTCCTCGTTCTTCGTTCGTTCTTCTTCATTGCAGGGCGGCGAACCTCGAGGCCCTAGGGGCGATCAGGTTGACCTAGGGCAGCCCATAGCCGCCGCGCGGCCAGACGGGGTCCCTCCCGGACGCGTGGGGTTTCGGGTCTTCAAAAGCGCCCGCCGGATTGTCTTGCGTACCGCGCTTCCGGCGGGTCTCCTTCGACGTGAGCTGCGGTGCATCACCCCCGGCATCGAGGGTACACGGTGACGTGTTCGTGTGCGAACAGTACTAACCTCGCTAATCAGATTATGATGAGTTATGTATGAAGGGAGTTTTCAAGTGTGCGAGGGAAGATGATAAAAAGATTCAGGAGTGTCAAGCGCTCAAGCTTGGGGATGCCCCCGTGCACCCCCAAGAAATATTCAAGGAGACTCAAACGTCTAAGCTTGGGGATGCCCCCGTGCATCCCCTTCTCCATCAACATTATCAGTTCGTCTTTCGTTTCGCTATATTTTTTATCACTTCATGTGTTATGTGCTATGCTTGGAGCATCTTGCTTTTAGTTTCTTTTTAGTTTTTCATAACGAGTCGGAACCCAGCATTCCTTTATGTGGGAGAGAAACACGCTCCACCTCTACCTAGAACATTACATAGAATTTTCATGTCTATCCTTGCTGTGTGTGTTCTTTGTCTTTTAATAGCTACTATCGTGCTCTGCTCTTAGTATTCATGCTTATCTTTCCAAGAGCTTTTATTTAGTTGGTTGCTTGAACTCTCTTTAATTACCATGCTCACCTTATTAAGAGAGTTTGCTTCCGTTGCATTGGTTAATGTGTCTATGATAAAGATGCTACTTTCATGATGGTGCTTAGTAGTTCAGGTTTTCTTATGGTTAATCTCAAATAGCTGGGGGGTTCCCAATGTGTTATTGGAGTACCAACTTGGTTTGTTTGCCTATGATGTGGTATGGTTTAGTAATATCTTCCTTCGAGAATTTATTTTGATTGACTTGGCATATGCTCACGCATATTCAAGACTGTAAAGAAAGTCTGTCAAGCCTTGATGATCTTTTGTTTCTAAGTAGCGATATAACTACCATGCCTGATTCAATATTGCTTTGTCGCTCTGCATAATTATGACCGTCATTGCTCTCTTAGTTGGTCGCTCCCAGTCTTTTGCTAACCTCCACCTGTACTAAGCGGACTGACTGCTTGTGCATCCACATCCTTTAATCCAGTTATGCCATATGAGTCCACCATACCTTCCTACATGGTATTTACCTGCCATTCCTAACGGAGACTTGCATGTGCCATCTCGAAATTATTCAAAGAAAAAAGCATTCTTATTTTGTGCCTCTGTTGTAAGTTCATGAGGAAGTAGTGGTTAATTCATGACCTTTTTAAGTTGGACAAGCTTCACCCCGGGATTGCATGTATAATGTGCAAACCCATAATACGAGAAGAAACTGGCATTGAGTGCGCCCGGCTCAAAAAGATAATATAACAAACAAACCCTCCTTCACGCTTTGTTCATGAGAAATCAAAAAACTTTGGCAGTGATAAACAAAGGAGATTAAGAGGATGTGATCGTCCTCATTCGGGAGCCGTTCCTCAAAACTTGTCCATCTCGAAAAGTGATTGAGTTGTCTGCTAGCATTCGTTGACGAAACATGCATGATCTAAAATAAATTATTACCTCTGTTTTAAAGCCAAGAGCTCTGGTACATGTTTTGTCTTTGTTTCCGACTACGGGTTTTCAACCTTGCCAACAAAAGCCATGGTTCGAGAGTCTCCACCTTCTTCTTAAAGCACCAACTACTGAGAGCATGATTGTCATTCTGAGTGTAATGTGCATTGTCCCAAAGTAGCATTGTCTTTTGCATGATTGTGATATCGTTTATTCTGAAATCATTGTATCTAGTCATCACTTAAACCTTGGAGGTGCCCCTGCATTTATGTTTTGCTTCACTAAAGGGGGCAAGCTAGATATCACTTTATCATATTTGCACATCATGTTCATTGCAAATCTATTTGATGTTTTAGTATCATATTGTAAAACTTTCAGTCCTTTGTGATTTTCTCATGAGGCAACTTAATTACTATAGATCCATTGTCTCAGTAAGCTTTTGTCATATGACTATGAAAAAGTCCTATATGGTTAATAGCATGTCACCACAGAAATTATTCTTGTTATCATTTACCTACTCGAGGACGAGCAGGAATTAAGCTTGGGGATGTTGATACGTCCAAAACGTATCTATAATTTCTTCCTGTTCCATGCCTCTTTTGGGTGATATTGCTATGATATTTATACACTTCCATACACTTTTGATCATATTTGGACTAACCTATTAACTCAGTGCACCCCAGTGCCAGTTTCTGTTTTCGACCGTTTTTGTATTTCAGGTTTTCACATTACGAGAACTGCCAGGAAAAATCCAGAAAAATTATATAAAAAATCAGCGTTCCAGAAACTACCGTGCGCCCGAAGGACAGCCGGGGGGGCCACCAGGGCTCCAGGCGCCCTGGCGGCGCCCCCCCCCCCTGGGCCGCGCCGGGGGGGGGGGGCGCCTGGGCCCCCCGAGGCTCCTCCGATGCCCCCCTTTGGCATATATTTAAAGCGTCTCCCGAAACCCTCGAGGGAGGAACTCTTTTCGTGATCTCATCTCTGTTCCGCCGCCGCCGCTTCCAAGATCGGGAGCACCAGGAGAACTCTTCCCGGCACCCTGCCGGAGGGGAGGATCACCACCGGGAGCCTCTCCACCACCATGGACGCCTCCCGGATGAGTTGTGAGTAGTCTCCCTTGGACCATGAGTCCATGACCAGTAGCTATGTGATGTTCTCCTCCCGTTCTTGTGCTTCACTAATTAGTCCTCGTGAGCTGCCCTACATGATCGAGGCACATATGTAATCCTTATGCTGTTGCTATGATGAGTTTGCTGGGATCCGATGGATTATGAGATTATGTTCAGATTGTGCTTGAGTAATATATTTGATCTACCTCTTTTATATTTATGTTCGTAAGTAATTCTTGCATGTTCTCCGTTGTTATTTATTGCTTTGGCCAAGTAATAGGTAGTGACTCCAAGAGGGAACGTTATGCTTGATTATGGGTTCATGCCCCTCGATGACTAGTTTGAGTGACAGAAACATGAGTCTAGGGGATGTGCTGTTGCCACAAGGGGGAAAACAATGGTGCTTGTGCCCGCGGGTGCAAGGATTGTTTACTTTACGCAAAGTTCTTTTAATGCAGTTGTCTGTTGCATTGAGTTTACACTATGGGTGGGACTCGCAACTTAATACCAGCGAGATGTTCTGGATAGATATCTCAAGGTGGATGATTAGTAGTAGATATTGATGGATTTCGGTCTACTTACTTTGGCGTACCGCCCATGCTTTGAACCTCAACCTTTCTTGCAATGTAGTCAGCATTGGTTTGCGCACATGGTCCTGTCAATTGCCCAGCTGTAATTCGTTTACCTCACATAGTTGTTTTATCGTCTTTTGGGAGAGAGGCATCACTAGTGAACATCATGAGACTCCGGTCCATATTACCATCATTGATCACATCCGCTATTTACTTTTCGCTATTATTTACTATTGCAATTATATCTATCACTACTATCACTTGCATTTAATCCTTTGTGAACTACAAGGGCGGAGTGTCGGGGGAAACTGTCCTCCCACGAGCACCTATGGGACCGGAGCCCCTTCTACGTTGCGGTAAGGGAGCGGAGGGAGCACGGAGAGCAGATCGAGGAGCGCACGCGGGCAGTTTACCCAGGTTCGGGCCGCGCGGACGCGTAAAACCCTACTCCTGCCTTAGGTTGTATTGAGTTCTTGAGCTCGGGAGTTTGAAGAGCTACAGTACTGGCTACACCGAGCGTGAGAGTTGTCTAGCTTTCGAACCCTTTCTACGTTGTGCATGGGCCTCCTTTTATAGCTCAAAGGGGTCACCGACAGGTGTCAACGTAGAGGAGGGCAAAAGTGTAATTTTGGTGGTAGTTGTAATAGTGCGTGAATAGTGCGTGAACATTGGTCTTCACCTAACCTTGACAGTGGGGGACAAGGGCATTAACTGCCCGTCGCCGTCGACCCCAAAAGTGTCTGTCCATGCCTCTCTGTTTGCCACGGTGGTAGCCTCGTCACCGCAGCTTGCCACCGCTTGCCCCAGGCTGCACAGCCATCTGCCACGTGCCCCCGGAAGGGCCCCAGGGCGACGCGTGGGCCGATGAGCTGGAGCGCGGGCACACAGTATAGGTTTCCCCGGCAAGCGCCTTGCCGGGGTAGTGATCTTGCCGGGCCCGGAAGCTTGTCGCTCTCCGGGTCCTGCCGGGGCGCATGACGCGCCGAGGCATCTCTTGAGGTAAGCGTTCCTTGGTCTTCCTGGCAAGCTCCTCTTGCCAGGGTCTTGTGCTAAAGTGACAATCTTGAGCCTGGTGTGGCCTTCCTGGCAAGCTCCTCTTGCCGGGGCCTTGATCTTCTGTCTTGTATACTTTGTTTTTGAATGGCTTCATAGGGACAGGAAAGGTTCTTGGCGAGCACGTGGTAAGCCCAGCCGCGGGAAGCTGCTACTGCCCGTGCACAAGTCGGGGTACTAAGGTACCCCTATCTTAGTACACCGACAGGAGCCCCCGGGCCTGGGCCACACACGGTGCCGAGCGCTGTTGGGCCAGGCCCAAGACAGTGCACGGGCACGCGTGGCCCACGGCAAGCCGTATCCCCTTCCGTATCCGCCGCATCCCTCCCTAACGGCACGCGTCGATTGCGGCGTCGTGGGAGAGATCGTGGCCTATTTCTTTAATGGGAAATGCGGAACGTCCCCCACTCCCCCCTTAAAAGCAGAGGAAGCAGGGGCAGTTCCCCTCCAACGTCTTCATTGCACCTTGATTCTCCAGAAACCTCCGCTGCTTCTTGCCTCCGCCCCTCCTCCGCCGTCTTCCACATCCGCGGCGCCGTCGAGCTCCTCGCCTCTTCCCTCGCCGCCTCCGCCATGGCTCCGAAGAGCGACAAGGCGAAAAGCGACAAGGCTAAGAACGACAAGGCCAAGAAGGAGAAGTCCGAGCAGGCGGCGAAGCTGGCCGCCCTGCGGAAGAGGTGCGTGGTCTTCGCGTCGAGGCTTGGCGCGAGGGAGCTACGGAACAAATATTATTTGTTCTGGGCGAGGGAGACCAAAGCTCATCCCCGCACCAGAGCCTTCCCCGCCGTCGCCAAAGATATGTTCCCCAGCGGGTACTTCTTCTTCGCTGCATTTTTCCACTATGGTCTGTGCCCTCCGTTCTCGGAGTTCTTTTGTGATATCATGAACACATATGGCCTCCACCTCCTAGATTTCACCCCCAACGCCATCCTTACGATGGCCGTTTTCGTACATCTGTGCGAAAACTATGTTGGGATTCATCCAAACGTAGCCCTTTTCCGCCACTTCTTCATGCCTAGAGTAGAGGCTGGCGCTCCCCTCTCCGGCGGCATCTCCTGGATCTTCAGGCTGAACAAGAAGGACTCGTACCTGAAGGGAGAGCTCCGCGGCAAGTGGGAGGAATTGAGAGCCGATTGGTGCTGGGTGGTGGAGGATAAGCCGGAGCCCTTCACCGCGCCGCGCACAACTGCCATAGTGCGCGGCAGGGATTGGAGCGAATTGGCCCCGGAGGACAACAAGCTTAGCATCGCCCTCATTAGGATTATTCGTCTCCGGGTCGCCAATCTGACTATCGGAGAAGTTGGGGCAGATTTCCTCCGCCGCCGCATCGCCCCTTTACAAGAAAGGAAAAGGGCCGCCTGGGAATTCGGCAATGCGGCAGATATTATGAGGCTGCGCCCTGGATTAAACTATAACTTCACTGCCTTGGAGTTGAAGGGGATGGTCCGAGAGCTCTTCAAGCATGACCCGGCCCACCCGGAGTGGTTCAAACCTTCCCGGGGAGTGGTGCCGCTGTGCAACAGCACTGCCCATGATTCCTTGCGCGCGATGATGCCTGCGTGCGACTCCCATGGCGTCGCCCCCACTTGGATAGAGCCTCTGCCGGATACGGTGCTGTCCTTCTTTGATAACTTGGTCGAGACGCCCCGCAAGGCCGAGGAGAACAGGGGCCTCACCCGGGCCACTACGGCACGGGATATAGCTTACATCGCCACCAGGATGGAGGAGGCCGCCGCAGCTGCGGCGGCGAGCAACTTTGGGTATACCGTGGAAGAGGCACAGGCCGCGGACGCAGTGAGCCAAGCAGAGGAAGCGGAAATCCTCAAGCTGCTGAAACTTGCGCCCGAGGAGTTTGCCGGGGAGCCTTCCGTGCAGTTTGCCGGGACGAGCGAGGTCGCCGGGGGGAGCGAGGTCGCCGGAGGGAGCGAGGCCGCTGGGCATGGTGCTGAGTCCAGCGGGCCTGCCGGGGAGGAGGAGGACGTCGAGGCTGACGAAGACTCTGGTGGATCTCTGAATCTCGATGACGACGCCTCCTCATCTTCAGAGAACTCCCCGCCTCCGGCATGTCCTACGCAACAACCGAGGAAGCGCCTCCGCAAGGCGGCTACGGCGACGAGGCCGCAGGCGCCTCGACAGCAGCCGGCGCGCTGGGCGACGCGCGCCACCAGGACGAGCGAAGTCGTCAAGGAGGCACCCCGTGCCCGTGCGCCAAGTGGGGGAGGATCTTCCCGGAGTGGAACGGGTGTTCCGTCTGCTCCTCGGGCCCCGGCGACGACGAGGGCCTGGTCTTCGCAGCCCACGGCCCCGGAGCCCACCAAGCGCCCGAGGGAACCTTCTCCTCCAGCTCCTCGCGCGGGAGCAAACCAGGCGGAGTTTGACTTCTCCGCCCTCAGCTCCGACGAAGAGGAAGAGGAGTAAGTACTTGTACTTCTTTAGTTTCTTCGATTTTGTCTTGATTTTCCTTGTTGATTCTGATCTTGTTTTTGTTTTGCTTTCAGGACCCTGACCCAGTGGATGGCGAAGAGGGCCAAGATCCCTGTGGTCGAGGTTGAAGACGACTCGCCCGCCGCGGCGACCGGAGACGTGCCAGCGGCAAACTTGCCAGATCAACCTGCTGCTCCGAGGAGCAGCCCCCAGCGTAAGTCTGGTTTTTATCTTTCTGCTTGACGGGCGCGCTTGAGGTTGTTGCTTGTACTGATATTTTGTTGTCTTGTTTGTCTTGTGCAGAAGTGGAGCCGCAGCCGCAGGAGCGCCCGGAGGTCGCCCCCGACGAGCCACTTGCTCCACCCTCCCCGCCAAGGGTGAACTCCCCGGCAAGGGAGAATGCCCCGCCAAGGACGGGCACTCCGCCAAGGGCGAGTACCCCGCCAAGGGTGAGCAGCCCGACAAGGGTGAGCACCCCGCCAAGGGAGGGCGCGGGCGGCCCTCCGCCAGCAGGGGCCACCACTCCGCCGCCAAGGGTGGATTCCCCGGCGAGGGAGCCTGTCGTTGAAGAAGTCCGCGAAGGTAAATCTTGTAGCTTCTTCTTCTTGGACTTGTCTTTTTGGATATTTGCTTGACTCTTTCTTTTCTTTTTCTTCTGCTAGATCCTCCTGCACCGGAGCGGATGGAAACAGAGGCCACCGGCGAGGAGGGCGTGCACGGCGACGGCGGCAACGCCACTGCTCCCGAGGGAGGGGCTGGAGCCGACGAGCCTGCCGCTGAAGAGACCGCCCTGACCGCTGATGCCGCGGCTGGGGAAGAGGCCGGCGACCACACTGCTGGCCCGGAGGCCGCAGGAGCGTCGGGTGCTGCACCGGCCGCCGACCCCTCCGCCTCCACGGAGCGGTCGGGCGTCTACTTGGAGGCCGCCAACGGGGTCTTTATACAAGTCCCGTGGGCGTCCTCGTCTCGAGCACCCGTGGAGGGAGAGACCTTTGACGGAGAGGTCCTCGCCTCCGCGGGGTTGAAGGTTGTTGAAGCGCCTGGCGGCAGCGACGAGCCCGAAGAGGAGAAGCTCCTTCGTCGGCTCCTGGCCTTGTACCGGGCCAGGCAGGCGAAATTGGAGTCTCGGGAGGCCCTTGCCGCCAAGGCTGGAGCTGATCTGGAGAAGCGCGCCGCGGAGCTCCGCGCCGACAACCAAGCAGCCCTCCGCCACCTGGCTGAGGAGCGCGAAGAGCTTGCTGGGGCGCAGCAAGCCTTCCTCCTTGATAAGGCTGAGGCCGAGGAGCAGCAACGACTGGCCGCCGAGGAGCTGTCCCGGCGAGAAGGAGCACTCAACCAGCGGAAGGTCGACCTCGACGCCCACGAGGACGACCTCACCGCCCGGGAGCAGGCCATTGGCGGGGCTCTGAAGGAGGCGAGGAGCGCTGCAGCCGCCGCAGAGACCGCCAAGAAAGATCTGGAGGCCAAGGTGGAGCAGCTGGAGCTGTACCTGAAGGCGAGCGAGGACAGAGTCACTGCGCTCAATGTGGAGCGGGAGAAGGATGCCCACACCAACTCTGAGCTGCAGGTACGTCTCTCCAAGAAAGGCGACGAGCTCACTGCCGCCAAGGATTCCATTGCTGACTTAGAGTTGAAGGTCTCCACTCTCACTGATTCGCTCGACGCCGCCCGGGACCGCGAGACGAAGCTGAAGGACGAACTCCGCAAGGAACGGGGCCTGGTGGAGAGCGCCGCCGTCTCAGCGAACCAGTTCAGCCGGGCAGTGGAGCAGTGGACTGAGGAGCTGGTCACCTCCGCTGCCAACATTGACAAGGAGATGATGGCGCTGAGGGCGGAGCACCTCGTGTACTCTCCGGACGAGAACCTCCCCCACAGCGCCAAGTTGAGTCTCTTCTTCAGGGGAATTGCGCCGGCGCTTGTGCGGCTGCGGGAGAAGATCCCCGTGCAGCTGGCCGACGAGTCGCGTCGGCTCTGCATGGGCACTCTGGAGCGCGTCTTGTCGAAGATCGTCTACCGCAACCCCGACATCAACCTCGTCAACGTCCTCCGCACCTTGCCGCCCGAAGCTGATCATGAGGCGTTGAAGGCGCAGGTTGCCCACATCGTTGCCAAGGTGAGCAAGATCACGAGGCGTGAAGGCGACCGCGTGGACTAGATTCCTTTGCTTCTTCTTCCTTTGTCGCTGCTAATTAAGTCATAGGCAGTAGTTGATTAGAAAAGCGGCAAGCTATCCTTGTAATATACAATCTTATTTTGAGCAACCAACGCAGTGTTATCTCCCTTGCTTTTGGTCCTCCACTTTGTATGCTTTTTACCCTACGCTTTTAGGGGACTTGCCGGCAAGGGGCCCTTGCCGCGAGCGCTGAGTGCTGGACTCTTAGCAGCCTGCTGGCAAAGACCTTGTCGGCAAGTAACCTTGCCGCAGCTAGTCGCAGCACACTTAGACTGCTGAGCGAACTCGAAAACGAATTAAGGGCGCGACACTTGTCGCAGCTCACTTAAGCCGTTGAGCGTGCTCGAAACAGAGTAAGGGCGCGGCTAGCCGCGGGTAGGTTCCTCCGCGCACAGGTTTTCCATACAAAGTGTGGTAGTTCAAGGAAGACAACTAATTTTTTTTAAAAATTTGAATGCTCAAACTTTGGCAACTTAGCTTTCATAGGTTGTTTGTTCCCCGACAAGGCTCCTCTTTCTTGAACAGCACTTGGTTCATACCTCCACCTCCTTCCCCCCCGGCAAACTTGTGCGCGAGGAACATTCCTTCTGCTTAAGAGGGAAAGAAAAAGAGGAGGAAAAACAAGTATAGGGCCTCATGGCCTGCTAACGCTTACCGGGGACGTGCGTTGCACATAGTGCCAAACAATGCATGCAAATAACAAAGGAAAGCATGGAAATGGCAAATAGTGCGAAGCACAAAAAACTTTACTGATGCACGGGGTCTGCGCCCGGCTTTGTACAAAGGTTTACATGCAACAGCGGCAAGACTCGTACAAAAGGTGGTTGCCGGAGCGGATCATGGCAACCGCGCCTTACGGGTGAAACTTGCGAAGATGCTCTATGTTCCAGGAGTTGCTCACCGGTAAGCCTTCTTCGGTCTCAAGGCGGACAGCTCCGGGCCTTGTGACTTGTCTCACCCGATAAGGGTCTTCCCACTTCGGGCGACAACTTGTTGGAATTCTTGGCGGACTGAACACGCCGAAGAACAAGGTTGCCTTCCTCGAGACTCCTGGCCTTGACCTTGCGGCTATGGTAGCGACGCAAGGCTTGCTGGTATCGAGCAGCTCGTACAACAGCCTGGAGACGTTCCTCCTCGAGGAGCAATGCGTCATCTTGTCGCAGTTGCTCTTGCTCGAGCTCATCATAAGCGAGCACTCGAGGAGAACCGTATACGAGTTCCGTGGGGAGAATTGCCTCTGCTCCATAGACAAGAGCAAAGGGGGTCTGTCCGGTGGCTCGATTTGGTGTCGTCCTGATTGACCAAAGAGCCGCCAGCAACTCTTCTATCCAGTTTCTTCCGCACTTGTGCAGCCTGTCGAAGGTTCTTGTCTTGAGCCCGCGCAGCACTTCATCATTGGCCCTCTCCGCTTGACCATTGCTCCTCGGGTGAGCAACAGAAGCGAAGCAGACCTTGGCGCCAAGGTCTTGGACGTACTGCATGAAGGTGCGACTCGTAAACTGTGTGCCGTTGTCGGTGATGATCCTGTTAGGGATTCCGAAACGGCAAACAATCGCTCTGAAGAACCTGACTGCTGACTGTGCTGTCACCTTTCTCACTGGTTCCACTTCTGGCCACTTTGTGAACTTGTCGATTGCTACGTACAAGTACTCAAAGCCCCCGACAGCGCGGGGAAAGGGGCCGAGGATGTCGAGCCCCCAGACCGAGAAGGGCCAGGACAAAGGAATCGTCTGGAGAGCTTGAGCTGGCTGGTGAATTTGCTTGGCATGGAACTGGCACGCTTCACACTTGGTTACTTGTGCCGTTGCATCTTGGAGGGCTTCTGGCCAGAAGAACCCTTGCCGGAACGCCTTCCCGGCAAGTGCCCTTGCGCCAATGTGGTGGCCACATATGCCTCCATGTATCTCTGCCAACAGCTTCTGTCCATCTTCTCTGGAAATACACTTCAGCCTGACACCATTGAGTCTTCTTCTGTACAGTTCATTGTCAACGAACTGGTACATACTTGACTGCCTGGTTATTTTCTCTATCTCTTCTGGGTCGTCGGGAAGTTCTCCAGTTTGCAGAAAGCGGACGATCTGCTGTGCCCATGCTGGAGCCTGAGGCTCAACAGCAAGGACTAAAGGCATGAGGGCTGCTGCGGGAACCTCAGCTTCTACGGCAAGAACCCGCGGCTCTGCCGGAGCTGATGGTCCCCCGGCAAACCTGTCGGGGCAAGGCTTGTCGGGAACGCTTGCTTCAACTGTACAGATCCTTGGATATGCAGGAGCAAACTGTTCCTCAGCATCTTGGCTGTTGTTCTTGGGGACCTTGGCGGCGGCTTCGGGAAGATCCGCCGGCAAGTAGTCGCCGGAGACCAACTTTCTCTTCTTGTTCTGCCCAACTGATGGTGTAACGGATGGTTGAGTTAACTTGAGTAGGAAGGTCCCTGGTTCCACAGGTAACTTCATTGCAGCACACTTTGAAAGGCCATCCGCAATATCATTCTGAGCTCTTGGGACGTGCTCCATTTGCAGACCTTCAAAGTGCTCTTCAAGCTTCCTCACTTCATCAACATAAGCTTCCATCAAAGGGCTCTGGTAACTCTTATTCACTTGTCGGACCACCAACTATGAATCTCCTCGCACAATCAACTTCTTGATCCCAAGCTCGGCCGCAATTCTGAGGCCGGCAAGCAAGCCTTCATATTCAGCAGTATTGTTTGTCGCTTGTTCCTTGGGAAAGTGCATCTGGACAACATACTTGAGGTGCTCTCCGGTGGGTGCTATGAGTACCACGCCGGCACCGGCGCCTTGCATCGAGAAAGCACCATCAAAGTACATCATCCATTCACTGCTCGCTTCTTGGACGGGGACGCTTGTCTCTTGGACTTCTTCATCTGGCGTTGGGGTCCATTCCGCTATGAATTCTGCCAAAGCTCGGCTCTGTATGGTTGAAGTACTCTCAAACTTGAGACCAAAGCTTGACAGCTCCAGTGCCCACTCGACGATCCTGCCTGTTGCCTCCGGATTTTGCAATATCCTCTTCATTGGAAAGCGAGTGACCACTGTTATCTCGTGTGCTTGGAAGTAATGGCGCAGCTTCCTTGAGGCCATGAGGAGGCCGAAGAGCAACTTCTGCACCCCAGAGTATCTCGATCTAGCCCCCTGCAAGAGGGAACTTACGAAATACACTGGGCGATGCACCATCTTCTTTCGCACTTCTCCTTGTTCCTGCGCAGACTTGTCCTTGTCGGGACCAGAGCTTGTCGGTGAAGCCCCCTGCTTGTCGCTGGATTCGCTTGCCGGGGATGTGGGTTCCTCATCTGCCTCCCTCTCCGCTACTAACGCAGCACTAACCACTTGATTGGTTGCCGCTAGGTACAGCAGCAACTTCTCTTGTGGTCTAGGTGCGACAAGTATTGGAGTAGAGGACAGGTATCCTTTCAAGTCTTGCAGCGCTGCCTCCGCTTCCGGAGTCCATTTCATAGGACCTGCCTTTTTCAAGATTTTGAAGAAAGGCAGGGCGCGTTCTGCAGACTTTGAAATGAACCTGCTGAGGGTAGCCACACAACCAGCAAGTCTCCTTACGTCCTTGACGCGCTTCGGGGCTTCAATCTGCTCGATGGCTTTTATCTTGTCGGGATTGGCTTCAATCCCCCTCTGGGACACAAAGAACCCGAGAAGCTTGCCGGAGGGGACTCCGAAGACGCACTTCTCGGGGTTCAACTTGAGCTGGATCTTGCGCAGGTTCGCAAATGTTTCTTCCAAGTCTTGGATCAGGGTATCCTTGCTCTTACTCTTGACCACTATATCATCCATGTAGGCTTCTACATTTCTGTGTATCTGTGGCTCAAAAGCAGTGTGCACCACCCTTGCAAATGTCGAGCCTGCATTCTTCAATCCAAAGGGCATGCGTATGAAGCAATATGTGCCACATGGAGTAATGAATGCAGTCTTCTCTTCATCTTCCTTGGCCATGAAAATCTGGTGGTAACCTGAGTATGCATCAAGGAAGGAAAGCAGCTCACATCCGGCGGTGGAATCAACAATCTGGTCAATACGCGGCAAGGGAAATGGATCCTTGGGACATGCTTTATTCACATCAGTGAAGTCTATACAAAGTCTCCACTTCCCATTGGCCTTGCGCACGACAACTGGATTGGCTAACCACGTGGGATGGATTACGCCTCTAACCAGGCCTGCTGCTTCCAACTTCTTTATCTCTTCGACGATGAATTCTTGGCGCTCCACGGCTTGCTTTCTGACCTTCTGCTTGACGGACCGCGCATGAGGACAAACATCAAGCTTGTGCTCAATTACCTTCCTGGGAACGCCGGGGATGTCAGATGGTTGCCATGCAAACACATCGGCATTCGCCCGCAGGAAGGCAACGAGCGCGCTTTCCTATTTGTTGTCGAGCGTAGCACTGATGGTGAAGGTACCACCAGTGCCGTCCTCCTCGGCGGACACCTTCTTGGTTGCCGGTGGAGCTGCCATTCCTTTCTTGCACTTGCCGGTGGAGCTCGATGGTGCATCCTCGACGGCAGCGCCGCACTCCGAAGAGGTGCGTTTGCCGGAGTGGGCCCCAGAGCTCTTGCCGGACTTGGTCTTGGTCTTCCCCCCGGGAGCTTCAGCGGCAAGTGTGTTGCTTTCAGCTGCGGCTGCCGCATCCCGGTAGATCTTGTCGGCGCAGATAAGCGCGTCCTTCTTGTCACCAGGGACAGAGATGACGCTTATCGGCCCTGGCATCTTGAGTACGTTGTAGGCATAGTGGGAAGCTGCCATGAACTTGGCGAGAGCAGGACGTCCAAGTATCCCATTGTATGGTAATGGGATATCGGCAACGTCAAACGTGATCCTCTCCGTCCTGAAGTTAAGCTCCCCGCCAAAGGTCACTAGCAGAGTAATCTTTCCTTTCGGCTTGCTCCTTCCCGGGTTGATCCCTTGGAACGACCCGGTTTCTTCGAGCTCGCCGTCTGGGATCTGTAGCTTCTTGATCACAGCTGAGGAGATCAAGTTCAGGCCAGCCCCACCGTCAACCAACATCTTGGTGACCTTGATGTTGCGGATAGTTGGCGAGACCAACATCGGCAAGCACCCGACCGCAGTGGTGCGGTCAGGGTGGTCCTCAAGGTCAAAGATGATGGGCGTGCCGGACCACTTCAGCAGCCTACGTGACTCGATGGGCGGCTCAGCTGCATTCACTTCTCGCACCCACTGCTTGAGCTGGCGGTGGGAAGTGTGCAGAGAGGCACCTCCATCGATACACAGAACCTCTGTGGCCTTCTGGAACTCCTGCTCGCTGTTATCTCCTTCTTCCATGTCATCGTCGTCGTCTTCTTCCTCATCGTTGTCGCGGCCCCGGGGAGGTCTGTCACCTTGCCGCTGCTTAGCCTTGCCGCGGCGTCCTCCCCGGCCATTGAATGGCCGCTTCTTGCTGGGTTCTCCTCCGCCACCTTGGGCCTTCTCCTTGTCGCGACGCTCGTATTCAGCCTTTTGCTGTTCTACGAGGTACTCGACTCGTTTGCAGTTCTGAAGATCGTGGCCCTTGGTGCGGTGGATCTTGCAGTACTGCTTGTCGGAGCCGTCCTGCTTGTCGGCTGCCGCTACAAGGGCAGGCTCCTTGCCGGAACCGCTAGCCTGTGCCTTCTTGGCGGGAGCCTCCTTGCCGGACTGCTCGACAACCAGCACCTCCTTGTTCTTCTTCTTTCTGTTGTTCCGCCGCCGGCTCTTCTTTGCCGGGGCGGCATCCTCGCTGTCGCTTCCTCCTGCTCCAGTATCCTCTCCGGGGAGTCTCCTCCCCTCTTCGGCGCGCGCGCACTTGTCAGCCAGAGCGTAGAGCTCGCTGACATCCCAGACCTTGGTCATGGCCATCTCTTCCCTCATGCGGCGGTTACGCACGTTCTGGTGGAACGCGCTGATAACCGCGGCGGGGTGGACATCGGGAATGTTGTGTTGCACGCGGCTAAATCTCTGGATGTACTTGCGCAGGGACTCTCCCTCCTTCTGGGCTAGGATGTGGAGATCGCTCTCCTGGCCGTGGGGCTTGTGGCCGCCCGTGAAGGCGCCAACAAACTGGTGGCACAGATCCGCCCACGAAGAAATGGAGTTCTCCAGCAAGTGCATAAGCCAAGACCGGACGTTTGGCTTAAGCACTAGCGGGAAGTAGTTGGCTAGTATCTTCTCGTCGCGTCCCCCGGCAGCCTGCACCGCGATGGTGTAGATGCTGAGGTACTCCGAGGGGTGTGTCTTGCCGTCGTACTTCTCGGGTACGTCGGGCTTGAAATTTTTCATGCTGGGCCACTGGACTTGTCGCAGCTCACGGGTGAACGCATGGCAGCCTGCCGCGTACGGCAAGTCGTCTGGTTCACCGGGCGCGTGCGCGTCGACAGCGGTCCCAGCGCGTTGATCTGACTGTCTTCGGGCTTCTCGTCGGCGCTCGATGCGGGTCCGAGTGTCTTCTTGCCGTCTGTCGTCTAGGACTTGGCGCTGATCGCGGCGAGCCCGCGGATCCGACGACGCCGTGGAGTCGTCGTCGACGTTAATCCGGCGGGGTGGCGATTTCTGCTTCCGCGGCAGGGAGTGCACGGTAGTTGCACCCCCGGCGGTCTTGTCGCCATCGGCCTTCGCTTGGTCGACTTGCCGCGGCCGTGAGGTTGCCGGCTGTTGCGGCGCGTCGTTGTTGGCGAAGGCGATGAGGCTTTGAATCGTCGCCCTCCAGTCTTCGGCCTTGTCTGCCGCTGGAGGGAAATCGAGGAGCAGCTGTGCTCTTGCTAGAGCTTCTGCTGGAGAAGAGGGGAACGGCGGCAAGCGGTGCGAGGAGCGAGACATGCTCGGACTTCTAACCACGTTAAAAGGAGCATGTTCCCGCCCCGGCGACCGGGCCTTGCTCGTGCCAGCGCGCTGGCCTTGAGCATCCCGAGATCCTCCGGCTTGGCTACGCCCCAGCAAGCGTATGGTACCACCAGTACCACGCCGCTGTGGGTCTTGTACTTCCCGAGAGAGTCGTGGCACGTCCACGGACACCGAGGCTTTGGAATTCGCCCGGTCGTCCGTCTTGTCCTTGGACTTGGTGGCGCCGTGAGTTTCCTCGCCGGCGACCACCCTTCCGCCGGCGTCTCCTCCACCAACCGTTGGTTCTGGTGGCGGTGGAATCGACGCAGACGGGCCTCCGACCTCCGAAGCCTTCTTCTTCGGAGGCATGTTGTTGTAGCTGACGAAGTTGATGAAGCTGGAGAGGTTGATGAAGAATGCGCCCACGTGAATGCCGGATCAGGTTCGCACAACCTCGACGCCCCCTACCTGGCGCGCCAAAGATGTCGGGGGAAACTGTCCTCCCACGAGCACCTATGGGACCGGAGCCCCTTCTACGTTGCGGTAAGGGAGCGGAGGGAGCACGGAGAGCAGATCGAGGAGCGCACGCGGGCAGTTTACCCAGGTTCGGGCCGCGCGGACACGTAAAACCCTACTCCTGCCTTAGGTTGTATTGAGTTCTTGAGCTCGGGAGTTTGAAGAGCTACAGTACTGGCTACACCGAGCGTGAGAGTTGTCTAGCTTTCGAACCCTTTCTACGTTGTGCATGGGCCTCCTTTTATAGCTCAAAGGGGTCACCGACAGGTGTCAACGTAGAGGAGGGCAAAAGTGTAATTTTGGTGGTAGTTGTAACAGTGCGTGAATAGTGCGTGAACAGTGGTCTTCACCTAACCTTGACAGTGGGGGACAAGGGCATTAACTGCCCGTCGCCGTCGACCCCAAAAGTGTCCGTCCATGCCTCTCTGTTTGCCATGGTGGTAGCCTCGTCACCGCAGCTTGCCACCGCTTGCCCCAGGCTGCACAGCCATCTGCCACGTGCCCCCGGAAGGGCCCCAGGGCGACGCGTGGGCCGATGAGCTGGAGCGCGGGCACACAGTATAGGTTTCCCCGGCAAGCGCCTTGCCGGGGTAGTGATCTTGCCGGGCCCGGAAGCTTGTCGCTCTCCGGGTCCTGCCGGGGCGCATGACGCGCCGAGGCATCTCTTGAGGTAAGCGTTCCTTGGTCTTCCTGGCAAGCTCCTCTTGCCAGGGTCTTGTGCTAAAGTGACAATCTTGAGCCTGGTGTGGCCTTCCCGGCAAGCTCCTCTTGCCGGGGCCTTGATCTTCTGTCTTGTATACTTTGTTTTTGAATGGCTTCATAGGGACAGGAAAGGTTCTTGGCGAGCACGTGGTAAGCCCAGCCGCGGGAAGCTGCTACTGCCCGTGCACAAGTCGGGGTACTAAGGTACCCCTATCTTAGTACACCGACACGGAGGGATTGACAAGCTCTCTGTACTCGTTGGGAGCAAAGTTATTTGTATCTGTGTGCAGGTCCACGTTGATTGCTAATATCTGGCGCCGTAGCAGTTGACACCTTCTTGTTGAACCTAGGAGTCTCTGGGGATTCGATCCTTGGTATCTTTGCCAAGGGAAAAACTTCCGCAACACTACATCTCACACCTTCCACTTGGGGTAACCAACGAGGGGCGAGAAGCCTAGCAGATGTGCTGGAGCGCGGGTACAGAGTGGTAGCTTGCCGCGGCAAGCGCCTTGCCGCGGTCGTCGTCTTGTCGCGTCCGGGAGCTTGCCGCTCACCGGGCCTTGTCGGGACGCGTGGCGCGTCGCGGCAAGTTCCTTGAGATGCCTTGATTGGCCTTCCCGGCAAGCTCCTCTTGCCGGGGTCTTGTCTCCTTGGCTTGAATACTTTGTTCTTGAATGGCTCCAAAGGAACCACGGAGGACCTTGGCGGTCACCCGGCAAGCCTTGCCGCGGGATGCTGCGACTGCCCGTGCACAAGTTCGGGATACTAGGGTACCCCAACTCTAGTACACCGACAGTAGGTATGGTGGCTGTTTTGAGGAATAATATGGTGGCTGTTTTGAGGAAGGATATATAGTGGGTTTATGGTACTGGCGAAAGTTGTGCGGTACAAGAGAGGTTAGCAATGGTGGAAGGGTGAGAGTGCGTATAATTCATATACTCAACATTAGTCATAAGAACTCATATACTTATTGCAAAAATCTACGAGTCATCAAAACAAAGCAATCAACGCATGCTCCTAGGGGGGAGGTTGATAGGAGTTAACCATCGCGCGCCCCCGACCTCCACACAAAGGTTGACACTTTACAAATACCTCATGCTCTAACTTCGTCACATAGCGGTTCACCATACGTGCATGCTACGGGAATCACTAACCTTAACACAAGTATTTCTCAATTTCATAATAAATCCACTAGCATGACTCTAATATCACTATCCTCATATCGCAAAACAATTATCAAGCATCCAACATCTCATTCTATTCAATGCACTTAGTGTGAAATTTTTTACTACATTGACTTTGGATGTCTATCATGTGTAGAATAGTTTTATAGCCTAAACACATTACCATGCTGTTTTAATAGACTCTCAAATAGATAAAAGTGAAGCATGAGAGTTCAACAATTTCTACAAAATATTACCACCGCCGTGCTCTAAAAGATATAAGTGAAGCACTAGAGCAAAAACTATTCAACTCAAAAGATATAAGTGAAGCACATAGAATGTTCTAACAATTTCTAGGCCATATTTAACTCTCTCAAGTAGGTGTGTCCAGCAAGGATGATTGTGACAAACTAACAAGAAAATACTCAAATTATACAAGACGCTCCAAGCAAAACACATATCATGTGGTGAATAAAAATATAGCTCCAAGTATAGTTACCGATGGATGAAGACGAAAGAGGGGATGCCTTCCCGGGGCATCCCCAAGCTTAGGATTTTGATTATCTTGAATTTTACTTGGGGTGCCATGGGCATCCCCAAGCTTAAGCCTTTGCTACTATTTGTTCCATGGTCCATCAAAGCAATACTCAAAAGTTGAAAACTTCACAACGCAAAACTTAGACAAAAATTCTCGTGAGCTCCGTTAGTATAAGAAAGCAAATCACTACTCAAAGGTACTGCAATGAATTCATTCTTTGTTTATATTGGTGTTAAACCTACTATGTTCCAACTTGTCTGTAAGGGCATATTTCTCCCTAAGTAGTTCTGGTGATTGATGACAATACATTTGCGGACTGATCGTGTGCTCTAAGCTCATACAGGTATATCTCCCTTATGGCACAAGACGATTGCTTGCCCCTCGGATTCTATGAAGGACGGTGTTTTCCTTTTGCTCCCTGTCGGTGGCTTTGAGTAATAGGAAAGCCGTACTATTAAGAGGGGGTCCGCGTCGGAAAGGATTGGGTAGAATCAACACGTACACATCCTTCTCCCACTCCACCTTTCCTTGCTTCTCTGGAGGTTCAACCGGTTATCTTTCGTTTATGCAAAACTGTGGCTTCTTATCTGATCAACTGCCTGGCAAGCGGTAGTACCGCTCAAACAAGCGGTAGTACCGCGCAGTTACACGGTAGTACCGCCTGCCGACACGGTAGTACCGCTCCCACAGTAGTACTGCGTCCCCAGAGCGGTAGTACCGTGTATCTGGCCCAGGCGCTGAGTCTAAGTACAGAAGTGGATGCGGAAGTAATTTTTTACTTCCGCATACAACACGGTAGTACCGCTTATCTCAAGCGGTAGTACCGTGTCGCGTTTTGCTACTACCGTTTTCCCTGCGGATGTAGCCACGGATGTAATTTATTTCATCCGTGGTTGTCAATCATGTCGCAATCTTTTGCCTATGCGGTAGTACCGCTTCCCAAGCGGTAGTACCGCTCAGCGAGCGGTAGTACCGCAACACATGCGCGGTACTACCGCTCTCTGCGGGCTGAAAACTCCAATAACGGTTGGATTTGTCCCCCCACTATATATAGGGGGTCTTCTTCTCCAAGAAGACTTACCTCTTCCCCCACTACTCCATTGTTGCTCCAAAAGCTCCATTTCCGCCCGATCTCTCTCCCTAGCCAATCAAACTTGTTGATTTGCTTGGGATTGCTTGAGGAGGCATCGATCTACACTTCCACCAAGAGATATTTGATTCTCCCCACTAATCCCTTGCGGATCTTGTTACTCTTGGGTGTTTGAGCACCCTAGACGGTTGAGGTCACCTCGAAGCCATATTCCATTGTGGTGAAGCTTCGTGGTTTGTTGGAAGCCTCCAAAGTTGTGGAGATAGCCCCAACCTTGTTTGTAAAGGTTCGGTTACCGCCTTCAAGGGCACCAGTAGTGGAATCACGGCACCTTGCATCGTGTGAGGGCGTGAGGAGAATACGGTGGCCCTAGTGGCTTCTTGGGGAGCATTGTGCCTCCACACCGCTCCAACGGAGACGTACTTCCCCTCAAAGGTAAGGAACTTCGGAAACACATCCTCGTCTCCACCGGTTCCACTTGTGGTTATTTCTTACCTTTACTTTTGCATGCTTTACTTGTTCAACTCCTATAGCATGCATGTGTAGTTGTTGTCCTTCTTTTTCTTAGTTGTCATCCTAGTAGTATATCTAGACAACTTATTTTGTCGCTTAATTTTAAGTGGTTAAGAAAAGCTAAAAATTGTTAGTTGCCTATTCACCCCCCCCCCCCTCTAGTCAACCATATCGATCCTTTCAATTGGTATCAGAGCCTCGTCTCTTTTTAAGGACTTTACCGTCCGAAGAGTATGGTTGACAACGTAGTCGAGACGGAGGACCATTCCGGTGGAAATCCGTCCTTGCCTACGTCAGATGGGGGAGCCTCGGTCACTCGTGAGGAGTTCAATGTGGCCTTGACCACATTGAAAGAATCACTAGCGAGCGAGGTCAAAGGCATGTTTAAAGAAATGTTTGAGGGGCTTAAATTATCCACCTCACCGTTGGAAGTGGGTCGTCCCGCTACCAACGTGTCAGAGGCTAATCCCGACAAGGGAGAAGCTAGTAGTGAGCAAGCCCCGGTCACTAAGAATGGAAGTGGGAAATTTGCCCAATCTGCTCCTCCTACTCACTATGGAGGACCCGTTCCCACACCGCATTTAAATTCTGTTGGGCCCCCTCCCAAGTTTGTTAAAAATACTGATTTTGCTACTTGGGTGTTTCATTTCAAACGTCATATTAATCATTGTTCCACTAACCTTTGGAGAATCATTGAGCAAGGTTTTTATCCGTATGATCCCGACAACATGACTCCAAGAGAAACTGCCGATCATCAGTTCAACGAGTCCGCACTTTGCATTCTTCAAGATTCAATCCCTCCTGAAGACATTGCTCACCTTCGTCCCTTCACTGTGGCCAAGGAAGCATGGGGGCATGTTGGCACAATGTACAAGGGAAGCACAAGTATTCAATGCTCCAACTATGAAGTGGTGCAAGATGAAGCTGATGAGTTTGCTATGATCGAAGATGAAGATCCTCGTGAACTTTATCGAAGATTAACTATTCTTGCAGTGTCTCTTCGAGATCATGGCAGTAAGGATACAGATGACAATTGGATCAAGCGCAAGTTCCTCAAGGCCATGATGCCCTATCATAAGGCCATGTCCTCTGTCATTCGTCAGAGACCGGACTTCCACACTTTATCCTCAAACGAAGTGTTGGATGAATTTGTTGCCATGAGGATCCTTGACGTAACCGCCGACAATGCGGTCCTTAGAGCTCAACGATCCAAGAAGCCTAATCTTGCTCTGAAGGCCAAGGCTTGTGTGGAAGAGGAGGAAGTGGAAGATGATGATGAGTGTTGCCCCGAGGACACCAAATATGCCTATCACGAGCACATGGCTCTTGCTTCAAGGCAATTCTGGGGCAAGAAGAACTCAAGGTCCAACTTTAACAGGAACAACTCCAGTGGGAACAAAGGGAAGCAACGAGTAAGGACATGCTTCAACTGTGGAAATGTAAGTCACTTCGTTGTGGATTGCCCATATGAGAAGAGAGAAGACTTTGGAGGCAAGCTCATTCGGAAGGACAAGTCAAAGTCCTATCCCAACAAGAACAACTTCATCAAGAAGACTCCTCCGAAAGTGTTGGTGGCTCAAGAAGAATATGTGGAGGATGATGACAATGATGAAGACGATGAGGTGACCACTATGGCCACAATTGCAATTGCTACCACTCCGCACTCATCTCTCTTCAACTCACCAAACGAGAACATCACCGCCAAGTGTCTCATGGCCAAGGCCACCAACAAGGTAACCCCAAACATCAATACTACTATCTCTTCTAACCCTTCATTGACTAATTGTATTGATGAGGGTGAGGGTATTAAGGAGGGAGAAAATGAATTTGATGTGTTCATTAAGAATCTCAAGGGCAAACCCAAGAAGCATTTTGTTGCTCTCTTGGAACAACTCGGTGAGGCCAATGACATTATCGAGGCTCACGAGGAAACCATTACTAAAATGGAAGGGCATAGTCGAGACTATGCCGATGAGATATCGGATCTCTCTAACGCCCTAGAGGAAGAGCGTGGTCTTCGTTTGACTCTTGAGGAGTCACACAACGATGATCATGCTAAATTAAAGAAAGATCTTGATCATGCTTTAGTTGTCTCTCGTGTCCTTAACTTTGAGAAGGCAAAACTTGAGGTTGACCATGCTAAACTCAAAGAGGAGTTTAACATACTTGACAAGGCTCACAAGGCCTTGAAAGGAATGCATGCTACTCTCAAGGAGTCTCATGATCAACTCCAAGTTTCGCTAACCAAGGAAAAGGCTATCTTTCCTCGCATGGTTTTAATTGATAATGCAAATGCTACTAACCCATGTTGTGAGCATGTGCATCTTGTTGAAGAGAATGCCAAATTAAAGAAGCAACTTGAGAAAGGCCTTGTGACTTGCATACAAGGTGAGAAGAACCTCAACGCCCTTTTGAGCAATCAAAAGGAAGTTGTGGCAAAGGAAGGAATTGGGTACGCTCCTAAGCTTAAGAAGAAGAAGAATGACAAGACAAAGCAACCACCCCCTCTCCGACAATCCTTTGTGAAAGAAGGAGAGGGCACGTCAACCAAGAAGAAAAGTGGTGGTGTCAAGAAAAACTCCACCATACCATCAAACATGGCCGGCGATTTTAATCCCTCATATGTTTTATGTCGTGCTAGTGATGGCCATGTGTTTGCTAAATTTGTTGGTTCTTCTTATGAGTACATTGAATGGTCCATTTGGGTTCCCAAGACCCTTGTCACTAACCTCAAAGGACCCATTACCAAATGGGTACCTAAATCCAAGCATTGATCTATTGTAGGGGTTTGCTTCCGGTGGGGGATCATGGTTGCTTGATAGCGGAGCCACAAATCATATGACCGGAAGCAAAGACTTGGTGGTGGACATGCATCTCGGTTCATCTATGGCCACCAACGTCGAATGGGGTGATGCTTCATCTTCTAAGGTATTGGGACTTGGCAAGGTTGTTGTTTCTCATGATCTCACGATCGAGAAAGTCATGCTTGTTGAGTCCCTTGCATACAATTTACTTTCTGTTCGCCAACTTGCACTCATGGGTTTTGCTACATTCTTTGATATTGATTCTGTGGCCCTCTTGTGGAGCAAGACTCTTAAAGTAGCCTATGTTGGGCATGTCGAGAACGGTCTTTATGTGGTTAACTTCTCGAAGCAACCCACTAAGGTCGCGACATGCCTAATGGCTAAAGTTGATGTGGGATGGCTTTGGCATCGCCGCTTGGCCCACGTCAATATGAGATCTTTGCAAAGTCTTCTCAAGGGGGGCCATGTCCGAGGACTAACAAATGTTAGCTTTGCCAAAGATCGTGCATGTAGGGCATGCATTGAAGGAAAATTACATGAGAAGGCTCACCCTCCCACGACTATCATCTATTCAAAGAGACCTCTAGAGCTCCTTCACATGGATCTCTTTGGGCCTCCCACTTTTGATAATCTTGGGGGTAGGAAATATTGCTTGGTGATTGTGGATGATTACTCAAGATATACCTGGGTGTACTTCTTCAAGAAGAAGAGTGAGACCCAACAAACCGTCATCAACTTTGCAAGTGAAGCTCAACGACAACATGAAGCAAAGATTTTGATGATCAGAAGTGACAATGGCACCGAGTTCAAGAACTACACCTTGGATGAGTTTCTTGGTGATGAGGGGACATCAATATGCCGCCCCGTATACCCCTCAACAAAACGGTGTTGCGGAGAGAAAGAACCGAACCTTAATAGATGCTGCAAGGACCATGATGGCTGAATTCAACTCTCCATACAACTTTTGGGCCGAAGCCATCAACACCGCTTGCCATGCGTCAAATCGTCTCTATCTACGCAAAGGCTTGAACAAAACTCCTTATTAGATTCTTACCGATAACAAGCCCAATCTCAAGTACTTCCGGGTGTTCGGGTGTAAGTGTTTCATTCTCAAGAAAGGTGTTCGTTTGTCTAAATTTGAATCTAGAGCTCATGAGGGCATATTTGTTGGTTATGCTACAAACTCTCATGCTTACCGTGTCCTCAACAAGTCCACTGGACTCATAGAGGAGACGAGTAACGTAGAGTTTGATGAAAATAATGGCTCCCAAGTGGAGCAAAGTGGTACTTGTGATGCAGGTGATGAAATTCCTCCTCAAGCCATAAGAAGAATAGGTATTGGATATATCCTACCCGTTGAGGAACCCCTTGTGGCCGAAGGAGAAGGACAATGTTCCACTCCAGTGGAACCATCACCAACCCAAGACCCACACGCTTCCGAAGAACAAGATGAAGGCCCTCAGCCTGATGAACAAGGCCAAGTGCAAGATCAACCTCAAGTTGGTGAAGAACCTCCAATTGATGCACAAGGCCAAGTTCAGTCTCCCGAGCAAGATCAAGGTCAAGAGGAAGCTCAAGATCAAGATCTTGCTCATGATGACGCTCAAGATGATCAACTCAATGCTCCTCAGTTATCTCTTGAAGAGCAATTAGAGCGTCGTGCTGCAAAAGTTGCCTCCAGGCTTGCTTCCAACGAGCATCACATCAAGAACATTTTAGGAAGCATCAAAAGGGGGGTAAGCACTCGTAGACAATTAGCAAACTATTGTGCTCATCAAGCTTTTGTCTCCTTTGTTGAACCTAAGAAGGTCTATGAGGCGCTCGAAGACCCTGACTGGCTCAATGCCATGCATGAAGAACTCAATAACTTTGAGCGCAACAAAGTGTGGCGCCTGGTGCCAAGACCAAAGGAGAACCATAATGTCATTGGAACCAAATGGATCTTTAAGAACAAGCAAGATGCCCATGGCATTGTCATCCGCAACAAGGCACGTCTGGTGGCTCAAGGCTACTCCCAAGTCGAGGGTATCGACTACGGTGAAACCTTTGCCCCTGTTGCTTGTCTTGAATCCATTTGTTTGTTGCTTGCCTATGCTTCCCATCATAACTTTAAATTGCAACAAATGGATGTGAAAAGTGCATTTCTTAATGGTCCCATTAATGAGTTGGTGTATGTTAAACAACCCCCGGGGTTCGAGGATCCTAAGTTCCCCAATCATGTGTATCAACTTGATAAGGCACTCTATGGCCTTAAACAAGCCCCACGAGCGTGGTATGAGCACCTTACCGAGTTGTTACAAGATCGTGGGTTTGAAATTGGGAAAATTGACCCCACTCTTTTTACTAAGAAGGTCAAAGGGGAGTTGTTTGTATGCCAACTATATGTTGATGATATTATCTTTGGTTCTCCTAACAAAGCTTTCAATGATGAGTTCGCTGCACTCATGACCACACATTTTGAGATGTCCATGATGGGAGAGTTGAAGTACTTCCTTGGATTTGAGATCAAACAACGAAGAGAAGGCATCTTCATCAAACAATCCAAGTATACTCAAGACATGCTCAAGAGGTTCAACCTTAGTGATGTCAAGCCGGCTACCACTCCAATGCCAACCAAGTGCCAACTTGACATCGATCCCAATGGTAAAGCGGTGGATCAAAAGGTATATCGCTCTATGATCGGATCTTTGCTTTACCTTTGTGCATCTAGACCGGATATTATGTTGAGTGTTGGAATTTGTGCACGGTTTCAAGCCTCACCTAAGGAAAGTCACTTTGTGGCTGTCAAGCGAATCTTTCGATATTTGGCTCATACCCCAAACTTTGGCTTATGGTACCCAAGAGGAGCAAATTTCAACCTTGTTGGTTTCTCTGATTCTGACTGGGCAGGAGACAAAGTGGATAGGAAGTCCACCTCGGGAGGGTGCCAATTTCTTGGTTGCTCTCTTGTTAGTTGGTCTTCCAAAAAGCAAAGTTGTGTATCTCTCTCGTCCACTGAAGCAGAATATGTGGCCGCTGGCAGTTGCTGTGCTCAACTCTTATGGATGAGGCAAACTTTAAAGGATTACGGTGTCACTTGTGACAAAGTGCCTCTTTGGTGTGACAATGAAAGTGCCATCAAGATTTCTCTCAACCCGGTGCTACACTTCAAGACGAAGCATATTGAGATTCGGTATCACTTCATCCGGGATCACATAAGGCAAGGAGAAATCGAGCTTCACTACGTCAACACTCATGACAACCTTGCAGATATCTTCACGAAGCCTCTGGATGAAGCAAGATTTCGCGAGTTAAGGCATGAGCTAAATATCATTGATTTGAGCAATGTGGTTTGAATCTGTGCACACACTCCTCACACTCGACATAGCTATCTTGTCTAGATGTAGGCATGGATTTAGGGGGAGTACTGTTCTCTCAATGAACTATTCCTCCCCCCATTATGCATAAACTAACCAAAACTTTTTCATTTGCCATACATAGTTGGCTTAAATGCTTCAAGTCGAGCTTTGATCATGGGCCCAAGGATAATTCTTCGCGGTGCCATATCTATAAAACTCAAACATAGGTGGCCTCGGCCACCGCCCTCTTGTGAGGAATTTGTGTTTCTTGTTGTGCTTGTGCACATGGTGTTTACTCTCTCTAGTGCTTAAAGCCTCTTGCCTTTTTCGTGCATTTTCTTGAGGGAGCGGTACTACCGTGACTGGTTACGGTACTACCGCGGAGGACATACAGTACTACCGCACCTCCAGCACGGCAGTAATTTTTTACTGCCGCTGGTAGGGCGGTACTACCGCCCGGCGAGCTGGTAGGGCGGTACTACCGTGTGTTTGTGTTTTTAGGTGGTGGCTCCGGTTTTGAGGGTCGTCGTACCAACCCTGTCCGCGACACCGGTTCCAAGCGCCTGCGTACCCCAAGTGATGTGCCTGAGGGCTCCAATCCCCAGCGCCGGTACAAGACTTCAGCCAACAAACGTAAGGAATCCTCAATGTCTATGGAGGAGATGCCTGCTGCTGAGTTCATGTCTCGAAGGAAGATCAACCCGTATGGAGAACCCCGTGAGCACTTTCCTGGAGATGATATCTTCTGGACCAAGCAGCAGTTTCGCATATATCATGAGGTACTCAAGACCAAGGCCAATCTTTATGTGGATGCTCACTGGGTGGATGTGGAGCACATGAGGAAGGACAAGAACCGGGCATACTTTGCAAAAGCCCTTGATTTGATCGAGCAGTTGGGTCTGGAGCACATCATGACCTTCCAGAACGACTTTGACCCTGAGCTAATTGCGCAGTTCTATGCCTCTGTCAATTTCCAGGCCAAGGAGGATCGCCCCATGACTTGGATGACCAATGGTCATAAGATGACCTCTACTTGGAAGGAGTTCATGGATCTTCTTCAGCTTCCTGATGAGGGTCTCCATACCCCAATTGGTTTTCGGCCTCACGCCAATCCTGAATCAGCAAACAAAGACAAACTGCTTCCATTTTATGAGGCAAAGACTCTTGCTAGTGGCAAAACGACTTGGGTGTTGAACCCCTTCTTGGACATCATGTATCGGATCTTTCGCAACACTCTGTTCCCTCGTGTTGGCGATAAGGACAAGGTCCATGCCTATCTGGTTGATATGCTTCTGATGTGTCAAGAGGCTCGCTCAGCCCAGGCTGCACCGCTTGACATTTCCCACATCATGTGGAATGAGCTCCAGTTTTCCATCTACTCTCGCAAGGTACCCATCTATGGTCCATACATATTTCTCCTTATCTCCAAGACTTGGGAGAAGTTGTACCCAGAGGAGGAGTTCGAGGCCGACTGCTACCGCCATGACCCTATCCGGCTTCGCGTCAAGACTCGTTGGGCCAACACCACTACTCGTGCTCAGGCTGCTACTGCCCAGATGGGCACTGAGGAGGAGCCTGTGGAGGAGCCTGCTGATGTGCGCTCTGGCAGATTTGCACCTTCTTCTTCCTCTGCAGTGGAGAAGCCTTCTTGGGCTAAACGGCTTCAGCAGAAGATGAAGGCCCTCTTCTGCATGCAGGCTAAGGGGCAATACCGCGCTCATGTGACTGACAAGAAGACACGTCAGCGTGACAAGAAGATTCTGGCCTTGTATGGAGAGGAGGTTTCCAATGGATCCGAGGACAACATCACACCTTAGGCTACCTGGATGGGTCGCCAAGGGTACAAGTGGTCAGAGTCTGATGAGGAGTATCAGCCAGAGCAGCAGGGATCTGATGATGAGTATCAGGAGGAGCAGCAGGGGTTTGATGATGAGTACGACGGCTGAGCTTCTCCCGGGCTGCCACCCGTCTTCGTGTCCTCTTTTCCCCTTTGTGGTGTCTCGATGACAAAGGGGGAGAGTGATTTGCCGTCTTGTGCCTGTTCGTGTGTTTTTCGTTGAACTCTGATTTATTTTGCGTGTTTGTGTCGTGTGCGTGAGACTATCATATGGTGTAAGACATATGCCCCGTTATCGTTGAACTTATCTTTATGTCTTTAATGTTTATCCAGTGCAGTCAATGTTATATAGAGTATCTCGTGTGTAGATTATAGGGGAGCACTATACCTAGTATGTGTGTTGTGCAGTCCAAAGCACAATCGTGTGAAGGCACACATCCAGGGGGAGCTCACCTATACTCTAGGGCTTGTATTGCATACTCTATTATTTCTTCTCTGTGCAAATCTCGTGTTGTCATCAATACACCAAAAAGGGGGAGATTGTAAGGGCATATTTCTCCCTAAGTAGTTTTGGTGATTGATGACAATACATTTGCGGACTGATCGTGTGCTCTAAGCTCATACAGGTATATCTCCCTTATGGCACAAGACGATTGCTTGACCCTCGGATTCTATGAAGGACGGTGTTTTCCTTTTGCTCCTTGTCGGTGGCTTTGAGTAATAGGAAAGCCGTACTATTAAGAGGGGGTCCGCGTCGGAAAGGATTGGGTAGAATCAACACGTACACATCCTTCTCCCACTCCACCTTTCCTTGCTTCTCTGGAGGTTCAACCGGTTATCTTTCGTTTATGCAAAACTGTGGCTTCTTATCTGATCAACTGCCTGGCAAGCGGTAGTACCGCTCAAACAAGCGGTAGTACCGCGCAGTTACACGGTAGTACCGCCTGCCGACACGCTAGTACCGCTCCCACGGTAGTACCGCGTCCCCAGAGCGGTAGTACCGTGTATCTGGCCCAGGCGCTGAGTCTAAGTACAGAAGTGGATGCGGAAGTAATTTTTTACTTCCGCATACAACACGGTAGTACCGCTTATCTCAAGCGGTAGTACCGTGTCGCGTTTTGCTACTACCGTTTTCCCTGCGGATGTAGCCACGGATGTAATTTATTTCATCTGTGGTTGTCAATCATGTCGCAATCTTTTGCCTATGCGGTAGTACCGCTTCCCGAGCGGTAGTACCGCTCAGCGAGCGGTAGTACCGCAACACATGCGCGGTACTACCGCTCTCTGCGGGCTGAAAACTCCAATAACGGTTGGATTTGTCCCCCCACTATATATAGGGGGTCTTCTTCTACAAGAAGACTTACCTCTTCCCCCACTACTCCATTGTTGCTCCAAAAGCTCCATTTCCGCCCGATCTCTCTCCCTAGCCAATCAAACTTGTTGATTTGCTCGGGATTGCTTGAGGAGGCATCGATCTACACTTCCACCAAGAGATATTTGATTCTCCCCACTAATCCCTCGCGGATCTTGTTACTCTTGGGTGTTTGAGCACCCTAGACGGTTGAGGTCACCTCGAAGCCATATTCCATTGTGGTGAAGCTTCGTGGTTTGTTGGGAGCCTCCAAGTTGTGGAGATAGCCCCAACCTTGTTTGTAAAGGTTCGGTTGCCGCCTTCAAGGGCACCACTAGTGGAATCACGGCACCTTGCATCGTGTGAGGGCGTGAGGAGAATACGGTGGCCCTAGTGGCTTCTTGGGGAGCATTGTGCCTCCACACCGCTCCAACGGAGACGTACTTCCCCTCAAAGGGAAGGAACTTCGGAAACACATCCTCGTCTCCACCGGTTCCACTTGTGGTTATTTCTTACCTTTACTTTTGCATGCTTTACTTGTTCAACTCCTATAGCATGCATGTGTAGTTGTTGTCCTTCTTTTTCTTAGTTGTCATCCTAGTAGTATATCTAGACAACTTATTTTGTCGCTTAATTTTAAGTGGTTAAGAAAAGCTAAAAATTGTTAGTTGCCTATTCACCCCCCCCCCCTCTAGTCAACCATATCTATCCTTTCATTCTCTATGGTTCATACCTCCAAATATTACTCATAGATGCATTGAAATAAGCAAACGACACACGAAAAACAGAATTTGTCAAAAACAGAACAGTCTGTAGTAATCTGCAGGTTTCGCATACTTCTGTAACTCCAAAAAATTCAAACTAAATTGCTAAATGTGAGGAATTTGTCTATTAATCATCTGCAAAAATAATCAACTAAATAGCACGCTCCAGTAAAATCTGACGACCATTCTAGTGTGCGCTAACGATTCTGTTTTTCACAGCAAGATCACATAAACTTCACACACATCTTCCCAAAGGTTCTACTTGGCACAAACACTAAACAAAACATGAAACCACATCTAAACAGAGGCTAGATGCAATATTTATTCCCTAACAGCAACAAAAACAAAAAAAATTGGGTTGCCTCCCAACAAGCGCTATCATTTTACGCCCCTAGCTAGGCACGATACAAGATAAATCTAGGTATTGCCATCTTTGGAAGGCAATCCATAAGTGGCTCTCATGATAGATTCATCTGGTAATTTGATTTTCTTTCTATGAAAGTGTTCCATGCCTTTCCTTAACGGAAATTGGAATCTAATATTTCCTTCCTTCATATCAATAATTGCACCAATCGTTCTAAGGAAAGGTCTACCAAGAATAATAGGTCATGAAGGATTGCAATCTATATCAAGAACAATGAAATCTACGGGCACATAATTCCTATTGGCAACAATAAGAACATTATTAATCCTTCCCATAGGTTTCTTAATAGTGGAATCCGCAAGATGCAAATTTAAAGAACAATCATCATGTTCATGGAACCCTGGCAAATCACACAAAGTTTTTGGGATAGTGGAGACACTTGCACCCAAATCATACAAAGCATAGCATTCATGATATTTTATTTTTATTTTGATAGTAGGTTCCCACTCATCATAAAGCTTTCTAGGGATAGAAACTTCTAACTCAAGTTTTTCTTCATAAGATTGCATAAAAGCGTCAACTATGTGTTTGGTGAAAGCTTTATTTAGACTATAAGCATGCGGAGAATTTAGTGCGGATTGCAACAAGGAAATACAATCAATCAAAGAGCAATTATCATAATTGAATCCCTTGAAATCCAAAGTAGTGGGTTCATCACTATGCAAAGTTTTAATCTCTTCACTCCCACTTTTAGCAATTTTACAATCAAGATCTAAAAACTTCGAATCATTGGGACACCTTAAAGCAGAATCATCTCCAATCCTATCTTCATAAAAATTTGTACTAGAAAACAAGGATATATTAGGAGACACATCAATAACTTTCAGATCTTCATCTTTATTTTCATGATAACTAGAAGAACATGCTTTAATATAATCCTCTCTTTTAGCATGCATCCTAGCGGTTCTTTCTTTGCATTCATCAATGTAAATTCTCATGGCCTTGAGAGGCTCATTGATATCATGCTTAGGTGGGATAGATCTAAGTTTCAAAGAATCAACATCAAGAGTAATTCTATCCACACTTCTAGCCAATTCATCAACCTTAAGCAATTTATCTTCAAGCATAGCATTGAAATTCTTTTGCAAAATCATAAAATCCTTAACACTAGTTTCAAATTCAGAAGGCATCTTTCCATTAGAGTTGTTGTAGGAATTACCATAATTATTAGAGGAATTACTAGGAAAAGGCCTAGGATCAAAATTACCTCTATAAGCGTTGTTACCAAAATTATTCCTACCAACAAAATTCACATCCAAAGATTCATTGTTATTTTCAATCAAACTGGACAAAGGCATATCATTAGGATCAGAAGAAGCACTCTTAGCAGCAAACAATTTCATAAGTTCATCCATCTTTCCACTCAAAACACTAATTTCTTCGATAGCATGCACTTTTTTACTAGTAGATCTTTCGGTGTGCCATTGACAATAATTAACCATAATATTATCTAGGAGTTTGGTAGCTTCTCCTAAGGTAGTTTCCATGAAAGTGCCTCCTGCGGCCGAATCTAAAAGATTTCTAGAAGCAAAATTCAAGCCAGCATAAAAGTTTTGAATAATCATCCATATATTCAAACCATGTGTAGGGCAATTACGTATCATTAATTTCATTCTCTCCCAAGCTTGTGCAACATGCTCATGATCTAGTTGCTTAAAATTCATAATATCGTTTCTAAGAGAGATGATCTTAGCAGGAGGGAAGTACTTAGAGATAAAAGCATCTTTGCACTTATTCCATGAATCAATACTATTTCTAGGCAAAGAGGAAAACCAAGTTTTAGCACGATCTCTAAGTGAAAACGGAAATAACTTCAATTTAACAATATCGTTATCCGTATCCCTTTTCTTTTGCATATCACACAAATTAACAAAGTTGTTTAGATGGGTAGCGGCATCTTCACTAGGAAGGCCGGAGAATTGATCTTTCATGACAAGATTCAACAAAGCAGCATTGATCTCACAAGATTCAGCATCGGTAATAGGAGCAATCGGAGTGCTAATAAAATCATTGTTGTTGGTATTGGAGAAGTCACACAATTTGGTATTGTTCTGAGCCATAGTGACAGGCAAGCAATCCAACACACACAAGCAAACAAGAAGCAAGCGAACAATAAACACACGACGGAAGAAGGGCAAATAAAACGGCAAGGGTGAAGTGGGGGAGAGGAAAACGAGAGGCAAAAAAATGTAATGCGAAGGATAAGGGTTTGTAATAGGTACTTGGTATATGACTTTTGCGTAAGCCTCCCCGGCAACGGCGACAGAAATTCTTCTTGCTACTTCTTGAGCTTGCGTTGTATTCCCTCGAAGAGGAAAGGGAGGTGCACCACAGTAGCGTAAGTATTTCCCTCAGTTTTTGAGAACCAAGGTATCAATCCAGTAGGTGACCACACGTGAGTCCCTCGCACCTGCACAAACAAATAAGAACTTCGCAGCCAATGTGATAAGGGGTTGTCAATCCCTTTACGGTCACTTACGAAAGTGAGATCTGATAGAGATGATAGTTTATATTTTTGGTATTTTTGTTTATAAGAACAGAAAATTAAAGCGGTAAAAGTAAAGTAGATGTAGATTGATATGTTGAGAATAGACCCGGGGGCCATAGTGTTCTCTAGTGGCTTCTCTCGTGATAGCGATATTCTACGGCGGGTAAACAAATTACTGTCGAGCAATTGATAGAAAAGTGAATAATTATGAGACTATCTAGGCATGATTATTATATATAGGCATCACATCTGAGACAAGTAGACCGAAACGATTATGCATCTACTACTATTACTCCACACATCGACCGCTATCCAGCATGCATCTAGTGTATAGAGTTCATAAGAACAGAGTAACGCCTTAAGAAAGATGACATGATGTAGAGGGATAAACTCAAGCAATATGATATAAACCCCATCTTTTTATCCTCGATGGCAACAATACAATACGTGCCTTCTGCCCCTACTGTCACTGGGAAAGGACACCGCAAGATTTAACCCAAAGCCAAACACTTCTCCCATTGCAAGAACTATAGATCTAGTAGGCCAAACTAAACCAATAATTCGGAGAGACTTGCAAGGATATTATGAGCACACATAAAAAGTCCAGAGAAGAACCAAATAGTTCTCATAGATAATCTTGATCATAAACCCACAATTCATCGGATCTCGACAAACACACCGCAAAAAGAGATTACATCGAATAGATCTCCTCGAAGACCGAGGAGAACTTTGTATTGAGATCCAGAGAGAGAGAAGAAGCCATCTAGATACTAGCTATGGACCCGAAGGTCTGTGGTAAACTACTCACAACTCATGGTGAGGGCGATAATGATGATGATGAAGAACTCCATAATGGATCCCCCTCCGGTGGAGCTCCGGAACAGGCTCCAAGATGGGATCTCACGGGAACAGAAGGTTATGACGGTGGAATTAGGGTTTTCTCTCTGTTGCTGATGGTTTCGGGGTACGTAGACTTATATAGGAGGAAGGAGGACATCGGGGGAGTCACGGGGGCCCCACGAGGCAGGGGCGCGCCCTAGGAAGGGGGCGCGCCTCCCACCCTTGTGGGCCCCTCGTGGCTCTTCTGACGTGGTTCTCAAGTTCTCCGTGCGTGATTTTCTCCAAAAATATCTCTTGCGAAGGTTTCATTCCGTTTGGACTCCGTTTGATATTCTTTTTCTGCAAAACCCTGAAACAGGCAAAAAACAGCAATCTGGACTGGGCCTTTGGGTTAGTAGGTTAGTCCCAAAAATGATATAAAAGTGTAAGATAAAGACCATTAAACATCCAAGACTTCATAAATAATAGCATGGAACAATCAAAAATTATAGATATGTTGGAGACGTATCACAGTCCGCCGTGCACGCCATTGCCGCCGCGCCATGGCCTTCGAGGATGAGAGGAGCGCCGACTCTAGCTTGTACGTCAACTCCTCTGACGACGGCATGCATTACCGAGTCAGTGTTGAGCTAGGGTTAGGGTTATTGTTTTAGGGATCTGGTGATTTGGTGATTTGGTTTTTTGATTTGGCTACTTTTGTTCATTTTGCTAATGCAGATTCCTGCTAGCATTGAAGACCAAGACTACAATGGCCTTGAAAACGGACCCGAGAGTCTTTGCGTGGAGCATTAGCTGCCAAGTGAGCGTCGTGTTGCTTTTGAAGGATTTGAGACGGGCAGGAGGTTTCTAGCTTGTGCTCAGCGTGTAAGAAGCATCAACATATGTGTCCTCTTGTATTGAAATTGGTAGTCTCCTTTTACACATGTAGTGTAGACAGCGTTAAGTCATTTAGTAGTACTCATGAATGTCATTGTTTACTATTGATGTTCACTTGAACAGATTTTGTAGGCATGTGTTCTCCAGTCACTTTACCTAAATAGGCTAGTAGATGTTAATGCTGGGCAGGAGATTAGTTGGCAGTGCAGATGTTCCTAGTTTAGTCATTTTGTATTATTGGTGCATGTGCTCATGCATTGCTCTGTGTACTTAAATTGGCAAGTGGATGTTAGTATTATATTTGGCCACTAGATGCTCATTGTCTAATTGAGGCAAGAAGGTGATTACTGACACGAGTAGATGCTCAAAGTTGTTGGTCCTTGTTTTTGAACTGCAATTCTGGTAGTTTTGTTTGTAGAAGCTCAAAGATGTTGTTTGCTGTTATTTAAACATTCTTATGACCTGAGAGTAACAATATAAGTGTTTGCTATATTGCAGCAAGGTCAGAATTATGGTTTTGTTGACTGGGTTGATCCTGAGTGGCCACCCACAATGCAAAATGCATTGTTGAAGCTTTGGGAAATGTTTGAAGACAGCAGGACTGCTAGGAGGAAGGATAACCTAGAGAGTTCACTTACTATTCACCACCTTAAAGAAGAGAAAAGGAATCTGGATGCCAACTATGACAAACTAGTTGAAGGTGTTCATCAAGTTCTCAATGCTCAGGAACAGGGTGTTGGATTTCAGCTATTTGTAGGCTAAGGAGAAGAGAGCTGAGGTTACCAGTGCATCAGAAGTTGCTGGCCTGAAGAATGAGATGGAGAAGAAAGAGGCAGAGAATTTGAAGCTGAAAGAGAAGTATGCAGTGCTGATGAACCTGGTAGAAGCTCAAGGCAGTGTCATTAGGAACCTGAAGATGAATCATTTGAAAGAGAAGGAAAAGCTAACTGAAGTGAATGTGCAGCTGAACCTTCACATGTCTGATCTCAAGACGGGAAATGAAAATCTGATAAAACGCAGGGATGAGCTCAAGCTCCAGGTTGCTGTTCAGTTCAAGTCACTGGAGAAGAACAAAGAGAAGTTGAAGTTGATCCATGACATATTAAAGGAATGAGGTAGATGCAGATGAAATGGGCAGATGAAGCATAGCATACCTATCATGATATATGTTGCTTTGATAGATGGCTTTGCTCATATTTTGTGAAAAGGGTGTTTTAATGAAGTGTAATGTATGGATGTAGTACTTGTGAACTATGTTGAACTCCACTATGCTATGGTCTTTAGCTAATGTTGTAAGAATCTATTAATTATCAATGTAAGAATCTATGGTTATGTTGAACTCCACTATGCTATGGTATTTACCTAATGCTTTGTTAGATGGCTCAAGTTATAATTATGATGATATAAGTTGCTTTGATGGCTCAAGGTATGCCTATGATGATAGATGATAGATGATAGATGATGGATGGGTTGTTAGGGTTCCGTCGATGCGAGCCACCCTAAACCAACCAAGTTGGGTTGGTAGGGTTCCGTCGATGCCGAGCCACCCTAAACAAACCAAGTTGGGTTGGTAGGGCTCCGTCGACAGCGAGCCACCCTAAACCAACCAAGTTGGGTTGGTAGGGTTCCGTCGACGCCGAGCCACCCTAAACCATCCAAGTTGGGTTGGTAGGGTTCCGTCGACGCCGAGCCACCCTAAACCAACCAAGTTGGGTTGGTAGGGTTCCGTCGATGATGACCCACAAGTGTAGGGGATCTATCGTAGTCCTTTCGATAAGTAAGAGTGTCGAACCCAATGAGGAGCAGAAGGAAATGATAGGCAGTTTTCAGTAAGGTATTTTCTGCAAGCACTGAAATTATAGGTAACAGATAGTGTTGTGATAAGGTAATTGGTAGGAAGTGACAAAAGGTAAAAGTAAATAAGATGCAGCAAGATGGCCCAATCCTTTTTGTAGCAAAGGACAAGCCTGGACAAACTCTTATATGAAGGAAAGCGCTCCCGAGGACACATGGTAATTATCGTCAAGCTAGTTTTCATCACGATCATCTAGTTCATGTTCGGTACTTTGATAATTTGGTATGTGGGTGGACCGGTGCTTGGGTGTTGTCCTTACTTGGACAAGTCTCCCACTTATGATTAACCTCTAATACAAGCATCCGCAACTACAAAAGAAGTATTAAGGTAAACCTAACCATAGCATGAAACAAGTGGACCCAAATCAGCCCCTTACGAAGCAACGCATAAACTAGGGTTTATGCTTCTATCACTCTAGCAACCCATCATCTACTTATTACTTCCCAATGCCTTCCTCTAGGCCCAAATAATGGTGAAGTGTCATGTAGTCGACGTTCACATGACACCACTAGAGGAGAGACAACATACATCTCATCAAAATATCAAACGAATACCAAATTCACATGACTACTTATAGCAAGACTTCTCCCATGTCCTCAGGAACAAAAGTAACTACTCACAAGACATAATATTGTTCATGATCAGAGGGGTATTAATATGCATAATGGATCTGAACATATGATCCTTCACCAAATAAACCAACTAGCATCAACTACAAGGAGTAATCAACACTACTAGCAACCCACAGGTACCAATCTGAGGTTTGGGTACAAAGATTGGATACAAGAGATGAACTAGGGTTTGAGAGGAGATGGTGCTGGTGAAGATGTTGATGAAGATAACCATCCCCAAGAGGGTAGAGTTGTTGGTGATGACGGCGGTGACGATTTCCCCCTCCCGGAGGGAAGTATCCCCGGCAGAACAACTCTGTCGGAGCCCTAGATTTGTTTCCGCCAAGGTTCCGCCTCGAGACAGCGGCGTCTGGTCCCGAAAGCCTCCTTCTGATTTTTTTTCCAGGTCAAAACACCTCATATATGAGAATATGGGCATCGGGGGGCCCACGAGGCAAGGGGCGCGGCCAGAGAGGGGGACGCACCCCCACCCTCATGGACAGGTGGTGGCCCCCTTGGTGATCCTCTTTCGCCAGATATTTTTTATATTTTCTATAACGGTGTCTTGTGGAGTTTCAGAGCTTTTTGAGTTGTGCAGAATAGGTTTCCAGAGTTTGCTTCTTTTCCACCCCAGAATTCCAGCCACCCGCATTCTCCCTCTTCATGTAAACCTTGTAAAATAAGAGAGAAAGGCATAAGTACTGTGGCATAACGTGTAATAACAGCCCATAATGCAATAAATATTAACATAAAAGCATGATGCAAAATGGACGTATCAACTCCCCCAATCTTAGACCTCGCTTGTCCTCAAGCGAAGCCGATATCAAAAAATATGTCCACATGTTTAGTGATAGAGGTGTCGATAAAAATAAAATACGGACATGAGGGCATCATGATCATTCTTATAACATCAACACATATATATTGTCATATGATTCTTATGCTAAAGTAGCAATTCATTCACAATGTCAAGTATGAATCAGAAACTTCATTGAAAACCAAAAAACTATGATCTCGGTCATTGAAGCAATTGCAATTTATTGTAACATCGGAAAGAGTCAACATAAGAGCTTTTCAGCAAGCCTGCATACTCAACTATCATATAGTCTTTCACAATTGCTCACACTCACGCAATACTTATGGTTATGGAGTTTTAGTCAGACACAGAGAAAGATAGGGGCTTATGGTGTTGCCTCCCAACCTCTTACCTCAAGGGTAATGTCAACAGTAATAGACCATGATAACTTACATCCAATTGGGTATATATGTCAGGATCTTTCCAACACAGTGTGCTTGCCAAAGGATAAAATGTAAAAAGGAAAGGTGATTTTCACCTTGACTCTTATAAGGCAGAGATAAAATATAGGACCTTCGCAGAGGGAAGCAGAGGTTGTCATGTGCTTTTATGGTTGGATGCACAAAGTCTTAGCGCAAAAGAACGTCACTTTATATTGCCACTTGTGATAAGGACCTTTATTATGCAGGCCATCGCTTTTATTACTTCCATATCACAAGATCGTATAAAGCTTATTTCCTCCACACTAATAAATCATACATATTTTAGCGAGTTTGCAACATGAAAAATTACTTGAAGGATCCTACTCAATCCATAGGTAGGTATGGTGGACTCTCATGGCAAAACTGGGTTTAAGGATGTATGGAAGCACAAGTAGTATCTCTACTTGGTGCGAGGAGTTTTGTCTAGCATGAGGGGGGAAGGCAAGCTCAACATGTTGGATGATCCGTGACAATATACTTTATTTTAGATATAAGAAAACATAACCCATTATGTTGTATTCCTTGTCCAACATCAACTCTTTAGCATGTCATATTTTAATGACTGCTCACAATCATAAAAGATGCCCAAGATAGTATATATGTATGTGAAACCCCTCTTCCTTTATTACTTCCTATTAATTGCAACGATGACCAAAACTATGTTTGTCAACTCTCAACAACTTGTATTCATCATACTCTTTATATGTGAAGTCATTACTTCCCATAAGATCAATATGATTTCTTTGATACTTTTTATGTTTTTTTTATTCTATCATGTCCAAAGTGAGGAAATCAAGCCCTTGACTCAACACTAATCTTTATTATAAAGCTCATGGACTCGATTACAAAGGGTAAAGATCATAAAGCAAAATCTCACAACTAGATCATGCTAACTTTATTCTACTAGATCAAGATACTACCAAAAGGATCGAACTAAGAAAAACGGTAAAGATAGGAGTGTGATGGTGATACGATACTGGGGCAACTCCCCCAAGCTTGGCAGTTGCCAAGGGGAGTGCACATACCCATATGATTATGTCTCCTTCTTCGGGGGTGGTGATGATGGAGTTGAAAGTAGTGATGTCGGATCATCATACATCGAGCGTAGGAGATCCTCCAACTTGCGGATATGAAAGTGCAACTAATCCCCGGGTGGTTTTGGCAATTAATAACAACATATATATCATTGAACTAATTGTTACTTGAGAATCATTTCAGAGAAGTTCAGTGATACGGGTATGGAAATGACTGAAGAAGTGGACCCCTCAAAATGCTAAGGCAAGCATTGGCAAAAGCTCAAGACTCCATTTTTGGTTTAGTGATCAAAGATCACATTGAGTCCATAGGAAAAGCCAATACTATTAAAAGGGGATGAGGTTGTGTTGATGATCTGGTTGCTCAAGTGCTTAGTGATATATCTCCTTCAACTATCAGCAACTTTCACTACTATACACACTCATAAGTAATCTCGGACAAACCGATTTTCCAAACTCAGTCCCACCGAGATGAACCACCTCAGCCATAAGCCAAACCCTAGAAAAATCGGTCATTCCGAGTTTGAGTTCGGTCTCACCGAAACATGGGCTGCCAACCTTCTGTAACCGTTTGTCCTCAAATCGGAATATCCGAGTTGATGATTTCGGTCCCACCGAAACTGGCAAGTTCCTGTCTTTGACTCAAATCGGACAAACCGAGATGGTATTTTCGGTCCCACCGAAAACCCCAACGTTCACTATATTTGAACTTTCGGTCTGACCGAGTTTCCACTTCGGTCTCACCGAGATTGCTCAATTATGTGTGTAACGGTTGGATTTTGTGTGGAGGCTATATATACCCCTCCACCCCCTCTTCATTCGTGGAGAGAGCCATCAGAAAGAACTACCACTCCTACCTTACACTTTCTGAGAAGAGAACTAACTACCCTTGTGTTGAGATCAAGTTGCTCCATTCCTACCATATGAAACTTGATTTCTAACCTTCCCAAGTTGCTTTCCACTCAATCCTTTCTTCCACCAAAGCCAAATCAGTGAGGAGAGTTGAGTGTTGGGGAGATTATCATTTGAAGCACAAGAGCAAGGAGTTCATCATCATCTACAACATCTATTACCTTTTGGAGGGTGGTGCCTCCTAGATTGGTTAGGTGTCGCTTGGGAGCCTCCGTCATCGAGATGTGGAGTTGAACCAAGAAGTTTGTAAGGGCAAGGAGATCGCCTACTTCGTGAAGATCTACCCCGAGTAAGGCTAGCCCTCCGTGGGCGTAGGCCATGATGGAATAGACAAGGTTGCTTCTTCGTGGACCCTTCGTGGGTGGAGCCCTCCGTGGACTCGCGCAGCCGTTACCCTCCGTGGGTTGAAGTCTCCATCAACGTGGATGTACGATAGCACCACCTATCGGAACCACGAGAAAAATCTCCGCGTCTCCAAATTGCGTTTGATCTTCTCCACCTCTCTTTACTACATGTGCAATTTACTTTCCGCTGCTTATACTCTAGAATTGCATGTGTAGGGTGATACTTGACTTGATCCTATTTGTGAAACTGCCAAAAACTGTTCATGATCAAAAGGCAGAAATTTTATATTTACAAGTAGTCTAATCACCCGCCCTCTAGACATACTTTCGATCCTACAAGTGGTATCAGAGCTTTGGTCTCCATTGTTTTGGTTTCCATTGCATTGGACTCCATAAGCTTGGTTTCACAACCTAGGAGAGTATGGCGTCTAGTGAGGGTAATTATCGTAGAGGTCCTTACTTTGATGGTACAAATTTTGCTAGTTGGAAGCATAAAATGAAAATGCATATTCTTGGTCATAACCCAGCCGCATGGGGCATTATCTGTGTTGGTATGCAAGGTGAATTCTTCGAGGAAGGAAAAGTTCCGGATCGCGAAGCTACACCGGAAGAGTTGCGGATGTTGCAAAACAATGCTCAAGCTTGTGACATTCTCTTCAATGCCTTGTGTCCCGAGGAGTTCAACAAAATCAGCCGTCTTGAGAATGCTAAAGAGATTTGGGATACTTTGGTTGAAATGCACGAAGGTACTGAATCTGTGAAGGAATCAAAGCTAGATATTCTTCAAGGACAACTTGACAAATTCAAGATGAAGGATGGTGAAGGAGTCGCTGAAATGTACTCTAGGCTTGCTCTCATCACAAATGAGATTGCCGGCTTAGGAAGCGAAGAAATGACCGACCGATTCATCATTAAGAAGATTCTCAGAGCTTTGGATGGAAAATATGACACCGTGTGCACTTTGATCCAAATGATGCCGAACTACAAGACTCTCAAGCCAACTGAAGTCATTGGAAGAATTGTTGCTCATGAGATGACACTTAAGGATAAGGAAGAGCTTCACAACAAGTCAAGTGGTGCTTACAAAGCTACAAGTGATGCTCCCACAACCTCAAGTGACAAATTAATTTCCAATGAAGAGATAAGCCTAATGGTTAAGAACTTCAACAAGTTCTACAAGAATAGAGGCAAAGAAAGAAGCTCAAAGTCTAGATCATATGATGAAAAGAGATCTTCTAGTCGTGATCGAAACTGCTACAATTGTGGAAGACCCGGACACTACTCAAATGAATGTACGGCTCCCCACAAGAGAAGAGAAGAATCTCCAAGAAGAAGATCAAGAGATGAGTCACCTCGGAGAGAGAGAAGGAGTAGAGATGATCGTTATGAACGAAGACCCTCTCGGAGAAGCAAGGATTCGGAGAGGAAAGACAAGTCATCAAGGAGCTACACAAGAAGAAGACATCAAGCTCATGTAGGTGAATGGGTCTCCGGCTCCGACTCCGACAATCAATCCGATGGAAGCTATCACTCCGACTGCGACTACAGTCAAGATGAAGGTGTTGCCGGTCTTGCTCTCGTATCCTCCAACTCCAACTCCTGCGACTTATTTGATTCACCAAATGAGGGAATTGGAAGATGCTTCATGGCTAAAGGCCCCAAGGTAACACACCCTGAATTCATTGACTTTGATAGTGATGAGGATGACTTGCTTGGTGAAGATGAGCTCTTGCATGATAAATCTAGTGAGCTTAGTAACGATGAAAATGCTAGTAGTCTTTATAGTAGAGAAGAGTCGAATGACAATGCTATGAAGGAGATTGAGCGTCTAACTAAAGAACTAAACACTCTTAAGTTAGCTCATGAAACAACTCAAGAAGATCATAGAGAGCTCCTAAGATCTCATGAGAAGCTACGCTTCGAGAAGCTCACTCTAGAGCAAGAACATGAGTTTCTAAAAGCGATCAATGACGATCTTCGAAAGAAGAGTTCTTCATATCTTGCCAAACGACTTCTCTTGTCTAATTTCTTGCCACCTATTAAGACTAAGCATGACAAGCATAAGAAAAATTCTTCCTCTAGTAGTAACAATAACCATGTTAAATCTAATGTTGTTACTTCTAGTAGTTCTCTTGATTCCACTAACAATGTTTCAAGCCAAGTTACACTTGAGCAAGAGAATAGCTTATTGAAGGAAATCATAGAGAAAGGTGTCTACAAGAGTCTTGCCGGAAGCAAGAACTTTGAGGAAATTGTTCGCAAACAAGGAAGGCACCGGAAGAATCAAGGGATTGGTTTTGAGCGAAAGTTCAACGCCCAAGGTGTTGAGTGGGAAGAAGGTCAATACCCTACTCCACAGTTTGTTTCTCAAAAGGAGAAGTATGATCCTACTTCTTCCAATGTGGAACAAGCTCAAGATGACCTTCCACCACAAGACCACAAGCTAAAAGCCAAGGACAAGCTTCAAGAGGAGATTGATGCATTCATTGAAGCACCTCAAGCCATGGTCAAGTGGGTTCCCAAGGACACGTCAAGTTCTACTTCGTCAAGCTCAACTACAACCCCAAGGATCCCCATCAAGATGATGTGGATCCCGAAGAAGAAGAACTAGAAGGTTCTTGAGGGTGACTCCGCCAACATACTTCACTCACATTCATTTTGGCAAGAACTTGTGCAAACAACTTCTACATCATGCACTAGTTCATGGAGTCACAAACCCTCTTGTTGGTAAGTCAAGGGACAAGGTAATCATTGCTTTCATGGACATCATCTATTGTGAACTTCAATCTATGTCTATGGATATCCTTGTTTGTTCCTTGTGGGACTAACCCATGTAGGTATTGAAAGTGCCCTAATCCAAAGGATAGCTCCCAACTCTTGATGATCTACATCAACATTGAGCATCCACATCTTCAACATCTACATGAAGTCTTCTACGACAACCCAAGGTTAGTTTGACCCTTTAAAAGGGGTTCTCACATCTAGGGGGAGCTTTGCTCTAAAAATTGAGCTAAAGCATCTTCAAATGATGTGAACACATCAATGCTTTATGTAAAAGTGGTAACCCCACTTGTGCTTAAACGATGAGTATGACCTATGATCAAATGTTCTCATTTGGCTCCTAAGTCAAAATACTCATATAAAGATGACCTAGTCATCGACAAATTGTGTGCTAGTAGCTAGAGTGTTGGTTGTGCATGTTTGACACATATTTCATTTGCTATCTTATTGTGTGAGCATGTTGAATGCATGATTTTATCCATTCAAGGACATCCATTTGTTGTTTTGGTTATTTTGATTTTTCTGGCCAAATGGATGGACAAGAATGCCTAAGTACCTCCCCTAGCTATCTATGCTTTCTTGTCTCAAATCCTATTCATGCTTACATCACAAACTTTGAACAAGTCATTTTCGGACCCTCCGAGTGAGGAGCACTCGGAGCCACCGATCCGTCTAAGGCTGACTTCCAAAACCTTCTAAGTCAATTTCGGTCAGACCAACTTCTCCCACTCGGTCCAACCGAAACGCTTAGACTGATCTAGGTTTCATCTCGGTGAAACCGAGTTCTAAATCTCGGCGTGACCGATATGCGTGACTGCACAGCAGTTATCCATTTTGGTGTCACCGAGTTTTTCAACTCGGTCCCACCGACAGCAAGGGGATATAAATACTGAGGGCAGCGCGCGATTTTTCCTTCAAACGTTTTCGCCCCCAAGTCCCCTGCTGCCGTCGCCCTGATCTCCGGATCGTCGCCGTCGTCGCCTGTGCGCCCTCGCCGCAGGTCTCCGCCGCCGTCAACGGTTTTCTCCTCCGCGCCGTTGCCGCCGTAGAGGGACTCCACCAAGTTAGGGTGAGTCTCGATCCCTCTCGTGCTCCCCATCTGATTCATTGCACGATTGGTTTGCCCTACATCTGGCCATGATTGAAAAATTCCTTAACACCAGATCGGTTCTAGTTTCGAGTAAAATTCTTAGGTTTAGGTTTCCATGGAACACATCTCGGTGAAACCGGTTTTAAATTCTCGGTGTGACCGATTCGGCCTCTGGCCATTGCACTGCACTTTCGGTCTAACCGAGTTGTGCAAATCGGTGTGACCGAAGCATAGTTTTAGTGAAACCCTAGTTTATCAGCAGGACCGAAACCCATTTCGGTCCAACCGAAAGTGGTGTGTAAGTTTCTGTTATACACTTCGGATTCACCGAAACTGAAAATTGGTTTGACCGAAATGCATTCTGTGAAAACTTAAAACTAAGATTTGAACTCATTCTTTTGCAAAAACCTCTGCAGTTTGTGATAACTCTTCTACTCTACCTATACCTTATCTATTCACAGGTTGTCAGCCATGTCAGATGCCAGTGACAGCCAGAACAGGTCAGAATCACCTTTTGCAGAGATTCCTGAGGCAGATACTAGTCCTGAGGCTAGTAGTCCTATTGATGATGGTGAGAGGAGTACACCTAGTGGCTTGCCTCCTGCAGCCACCAGAACCAGAAAGCAGAGAAATTCTGATGATGAGGACTCTGACTTCATTGCTGAGGAAGTAACCTCCAAGCCCAAGAGAAAGGTTGTTGCCAAAGAGCAACAAGGGCAGCAGTCAAAGAAAGGCACCAGCAAGGTCAAGCAGTCAGCTGTTGCCAAGAAGCTGAACTTGGGAGAGCCAGCCCCAAGTAAAGTGAAGAAAACTTCCAAGAGGAAGAGGGTAGTGTATGCTGATTCTCATGCAGATGCAGCAGCCGAGGAAGAAGAAGAAGAAGAAGCACCCCAGCCTGCTCCTCAGAAGCAGAAACTCATGGGTGATGCAATTAGGGCTCAAGCCACTTCTAAGCCCAAGAAGCCTGCTCAAGCTAAGGCAGCTCCAGCAAAGCCTTCTGCCAAGCCCAAGAGGACAACCAGGAACATCCCAGCTTCTGAGAAGAACAAAGGTGATGTGCCACCGTCTGAGTCTGATGAAGAAGAACATGTGTTGCTGAAGCTCCGTCCAAAACTGCCACTCCACAACGATGCTCATCCTCAAGCCGAGGATATGAAGGCAAGGAAGGATAGAGGTCTCAGGCTATGGAGACAGTCTGATCCATATGCCGTGAGGAGAAGGACTGCTGTGGACCCCAGATTCCACACCAGAGAGCAGCAGGACTTCTATGAGACTGTGCTGATGGATAAGAAGCCTATAGTTGCAGATACCAGATACGTTGACTGGAAGTACATTGACAGTGAAGAGCACCGAGACTTCTTTGCCCATGTGCATGAAAGCTTCACTGCATGTGGAGTTGATGAGTTTGTGGGTCAGAAACTGACAGACTGGAACGACGAGATGATTATGCAGTTCTACGCCACAGCCCACTTCTATCCTGATGGGAAGATCACCTGGATGACTGAAGGTCAAAGGTTTTCTTCGTCTGTTGAAGAATGGGCAGAACTTCTGAATGCTCCAGTGCAAAGAGAGGACGACATTGATGTCTATGGGATTCCTAAGAAGAACCATGATTCCATGAAGAACATGTACAAGGAGATCCCCGCAGCAGATTTGGAAGGGTGGAAGCTTGGCTCAGTGTACTATCTCCAGGCAGGTCTATCTACCACAAACACTATTCTGAGGCATACCTTGATGCCCAAGTCTGGAGACCATCGCATGATCCGAGGCTACTCTATCAACATGCTGCACATACTTGATGAGAAGGCACCTTTCAAGGTGATGGACTTAATGGTAGAGACCATTAAGAGGACTGCAGCTGACCAGAAGAGGTCATGTGGATTTGCCCCGCAGATTCAGATGCTTATCAATGCCAAGTTTGGCACGGGCAAATTCATGTTGGATAGGAAGCACTTACCGCTGCAGCCAGAGCATGAAGATAATGTTGTTGTGATGGATGAGGAGGATCCAACTTCGGTTGAAGGTCAAGCAAAGATTGAAGCTGCTAAGAAAGCCAAAGCTGATAAAGAGGCAGTAGCAGCAGCAGCTAAACCAAAGAGCTTCGGAGAGCAGATTCTTGAAGCTACCCAGAGGATTGAACAACGCCTGGCCAGCATTGAACAATCTCAGGAGAGCCTAGAGAGGATTATTGACGAGAAGGTCCACGCTCTGGACGTGAAGCTGACTGAACTTCAGGTGACCGTCAACAAGCTTGAGGCAGACATGGAGGAAGCAAGGCAGGACAAGGCAGAGCTCATGCAGGATGACCTAGTCCAGGACTCTCATCGCCAGACTGCTCCGGTTCCCAGAGGATCCCGATCAGCTGCTATTCCAGTGACTGACTCCAGGGCTACCACTTCAGCACCTCCAGCCACAGCTCCAGCATCCACTCCTCCAGCGCAGACATCAGCTGAAGTCTTCGCCGATGCCGTCATATCTACTCCGACATCTACCCAGACGGGAGCCGCCAGCAGAGCCCACAGTGACGTTTAGCTCTATGCTTTTTCGAACTTTTTGGTAACTTGTTGCCAAAGGGGGAGAAATTGTATAGATCATAGGGCTTCGAGAGAGAGAGTGCTCTTTCGTTCTTTTGCGGTTTCTTTGAGATACATTTGGTTCTTTTGGTTCTTAAAACTTTCAGTGTGCTTGATACTACGTTTGATGCTACCTTAATGAGTGCTTGGTCATACTATGCTTTAATGTGTGCTTAATGCTTATCATATGCTATTCCTATCTTGTATGATCATTTACTCTTGTCTTGGTGATTGGGTGCATGTTATTCATTCTTATCATTTTGTGCGCTCCACCAAGATGTATGTGACATGGAAGAGTGACCCATAATCCTAATCGATTGTGCATTTGCATTCAAACACAAATTTTAAATAATGCACAAATTTAGGGGGAGCTCTTGTTTATCACATACTTCTCAAAGCGACGATATTATTCATTGATTATATCCTTTGTCGAAGCTTTGATCTATATGTTGTCATCAATTACCAAAAAGGGGGAGATTGAAAGTGCAACTAATCCCCGGGTGGTTTTGGCAATTAATAACAACATATATATCATTGAACTAATTGTTACTTGAGAATCATTTCAGAGAAGTTCAGTGATACGGGTATGGAAATGACTGAAGAAGTGGACCCCTCAAAATGCTAAGGCAAGCATTGGCAAAAGCTCAAGACTCCATTTTTGGTTTAGTGATCAAAGATCACATTGAGTCCATAGGAAAAGCCAATACTATTAAAAGGGGATGAGGTTGTGTTGATGATCTGGTTGCTCAAGTGCTTAGTGATATATCTCCTTCAACTATCAGCAACTTTCACTACAATACACACTCATAAGTAATCTCGGACCAACCGATTTTCCAAACTCAGTCACACCGAGATGAACCACCTCAGCCATAAGCCAAACCCTAGAAAAATCGGTCATTCCGAGTTTGAGATCGGTCTCACCGAAACACGGGCTGCCAAGCTTCTGTAACCGTTTGTCATCATATCGGAATAACCGAGATGACATTTTCGGTCCCACCGAAACTGGCAAGTTCCTGTCTTTGCTCAAATCGGACTAACCGAGATGGTATTTTCGGTCCCACCGAAAACCCCAACGTTCACTATATTTGAACTTTCGGTCTGACCGAGTTGTCCACTTCGGTCTCACCGAGATTGCTCAATTATGTGTGTAACGGTTGGATTTTGTGTGGAGGCTATATATACCCCTCCACCCCCTCTTCATTCGTGGAGAGAGCCATCAGAAAGAACTACCACTCCTACCTTACACTTTCTGAGAAGAGAACTACCTATCCTTGTGTTGAGATCAAGTTGCTCCACTCCCACCATATGAAACTTGATCTCTAACCTTCCCAAGTTGCTTTCCACTCAATCCCTTCTTCCACCATAGCCAAATCAGTGAGGAGAGTTGAGTGTTGGGGAGATTATCATTTGAAGCACAAGAGCAAGGAGTTCATCATCATCTACAACATCTATTACCTTTTGGAGGGTGGTGCCTCCTAGATTGGTTAGGTGTCGCTTGGGAGCCTCCGTCATCGAGATGTGGAGTTGAACCAAGAAGTTTGTAAGGGCAAGGAGATCGCCTACTTCGTGAAGATCTACCCCGAGTAAGGCTAGCCCTCCGTGGGCGTAGGCCATGATGGAATAGACAAGGTTGCTTCTTCGTGGACCCTTCGTGGGTGGAGCCCTCCGTGGACTCGCGCAGCCATTACCCTCCGTGGGTTGAAGTCTCCATCAACGTGGATGTACGATAGCACCACCTATCGGAACCACGAGAAAAATCTCCGCGTCTCCAAATTGCGTTTGATCTTCTCCACCTCTCTTTACTACATGTGCAATTTACTTTCCGCTGCTTATACTCTAGAATTGCATGTGTAGGGTGATACTTGACTTGATCTTAATTGTGAAACTACCTAAAACTGTTCTTTGTCAAAGGCAGAATTTTTATATTTACAAGTAGTCTAATCACCCCCCCTCTAGACATACTTTCGATCCTACAGGATAATACCTTTAAGTGCAGCTATATGCTCGTCTTCTTCTCCTATTGCCAGAGCCTGATCTTCCACCACCTTCTTGATCCTTTTCTCCTTGTTGATCTCCTCGGGTCCTTCCCTCTCCAGATCTATCTTCATTAGCCAAGCATCGTTGCCCTCATTGTTGCAGGAGGAGGAAGACATGATGCCTGGCCTTGTCAACCCTAGCAGAAAAATAGCTCGAAACAAGAACAGAGGATTTTTGCGTGCTACGGTGGTCAAAACCTTCGGGAGAATATATAGTGAATTTTTACCGACCCAAAGGAGTAACATACAAGAAATCGGAGTCCGGGAGACACATGAGGTGCCCACGAGGCAGGGGCGCGCCCAGGGGAAGGGGGTGCGCCCTCCACCCTCGTGGATGGCTCGTGTCTCTTTCGGACTGCCTCTTATTTTTCCATTTTCCTAAATAATCCAAAACGGTGAAAATTTGCCTTTAGAACTGTTTTGGAGTCGGTTTACTTACTGTACCACATACCTCTTCCTTTTCGGAGTCTTAATCATTCTAGAAAGTATCCCTTATGTATTCCTCCGGGGTCACGGTTTCAATAACATTGGTTTCAACATTTATAGGGTTACCTGAGATCTAATGTTTGATTCTTTGACCGTTCACCACCTTCGGATTTGTGCCTTCGAAGTTGTTGATTTTTATGGCACCGGAACGATAGACCTCCTCGATAACATAAGGTCCTTCCCATTTAGAGAGAAGTTTTCCTATAAAAAATCTTAAACGAGAGTTGTATAGCAAGACATAATCACCTATGTTAAACTCACGCTTTTGTATCCTTTTGTCATGCCATCTTTTAACTTTTTCTTTAAACAGCTTGGCATTCTCATAGGCCTGGGTTCTCTATTCATCAAGAGAGCTAATGTCAAATAACCTTTTCTCATCGGCAAGTTTGAAATCATAATTGAGCTCTTTATAGCCCAATATGCCATAAGTTCTAGCTCAAGAGGTAAGTGACATGCTTTTCCATAAACCATTTTATATGGAGACATACCCATAGGATTTTTGTATGCAGTTCTATAGGCCCATAATGCATCATCAAGTTTCTTGGACCAATTCTTTCTAGACCTATTAACTGTCTTTTGCAGAATTAATTTCAGGTCTCTATTACTTAGTTCTACTTGACCACTAGTATGTGGGTGATAAGGGGATGCAATTCTATAATTAACATCATACTTAGCAAGCATTTTACGGAAAGCACCATGAATATAGTGTGAACCACCATGAGTCATTAAATATCTGGAGGCTCCAACCCTCGGAAAAATAACTTCTTTAAGCATCTTAATAGAGGTGTTGTGATCAACACTACTAGTTGGAATAGCTTCTACCCACTTAGTAACGTAATCGACAACAACTAAAATATGTGTATACCCATTAGAGGAAGGGAATGGTCCCATATAATCAAAGCCCCAAACATCAAACGGTTCAATAACAAGTGAATAATCCATAGACATCTCTTGACGTCTACTGATATTACCAATTCTTTGACATTCATCACAAGAGAAGACAAACTTACGGGCATCCTTGAAGAGAGTAGGCCAATAAAAACCAGATTGCAATACCTTATGTGCAGTTCTATCTCCAGCATGATGTCCTCCATAAGCTTCGGAGTGGCACTTGCGTAGGATATGTTCCTGTTCATGCTCAGGTACACAACGTCTAATAATACCATCTACTCCTTCTTTATAAAGATGTGGGTCATCCCAGAAGTAATGTCTCAAATCATAGAAGAACTTTTTCTTTTGCTGGTATGTGAAGCTAGGAGGTATAAACTTAGCAACAATGTAATTAGCATAATCAGCATACCATGGAGCAGTACGAGAAGTATTTATGACAGCTAATTGTTCATCAGGAAAGCTATCATCAATAGGTTGTGGGTCATCAAGTATATTCTCTAGCCTAGACAAGTTATCTGCAATGGGGTTCTCAGCTCCCTTTCTATCAATAATATGCAAGTCAAATTCTTACAGCAAGAGAACCCATCTAATAAGTCTAGGTTTAGCATCTTTCTTTTCCATAAGGTATTTGATAGCAGCATGATCAGTGTGAATAGTTACTTTAGAATCAACAATATAAGGCCTAAACTTATCACAAGAAAATATGACTGCTAAAAATTCCTTCTCAATAGTAGCATAATTGCTCTGGGCACTGTCTAGGGTTTTACTAGCATATTGGATAACATTCAATTTCTTATCAACTCTTTGTCCTAAAACAGCACCTACAACATAATCACTAGCATCGCACATAATCTCAAAGGGTAAATTCCAGTCAGGAGGCTGGACAATAGGTGCAGAGATCAATGCTTTCTTAAGTATTTCAAATGCTTCTAGACAATCATCATCAAAGACAAAAGGAATATCTTTTTGTAAGAGATTAGTCAGAGGCCTGGAGATTTTGGAGAAGTCCTTAATGAACCTCTTATAAAACCCGGCATGACCAAGGAAACTTTGTATACCTTTGATGTCCTTGGGGCACGGCATCTTTCAAATAGCATCAACTTTAGCCTTGTCAACTTCAATACCTCTTTCAGAAATTTTATGTCCCAAGACAATGCCTTCATTAACCATAAATTGGCACTTCTCTCAATTCAAGACAAGATTAGTGTCTTCACATCTCTGCAAAACTCGATCAAGGTTGCTTAAGCAATCATCAAAAGAAGTTCCGTAAACGAAAAAATCATCCATGAAAACCTCAACAATCTTTTCACAAAAATCAGAGAATATAGCCATCATGCATCTTTGAAAGGTAGCAGGTGCATTACATAAACCAAAAGGCATACGCCTATAAGCAAAGGTACCGAAAGGACAAGTAAAAGTGGTCTTTTCTTGATCCCCTTTTGACACAGGTACTTGAGAGAAACCAGAATAACCATCTAGAAAGCAAAAATGAGTATGTTTGGATAACCTTTCTAGCATTTGATCAATAAAATGCAAAGGGTAATGATCTTTCTTAGTAGCTTTATTTAATTTGCGGAAATCAATTACCATCTTATAACCTGTAACAATTCTTTGTGGGATCAATTCATCTTTATCATTAGGAACAACAATCATACCTCCCTTCTTAGGGACACAATGAACAGGACTTACCCACTGGCTATCAGCAACTGGATAGATAATACCTGCCTCTAGAAGCTTTAGTATTTCCTTCCTTACCACTTCTTCCATCTTAGGATTTAACCGTCGTTGATGATCAATAACCGGTTTAGCGTTTTCTTCCAATTTTATCTTATGTTGGCATAAAGTCGGACTAATGCCCTTAAGATCATCCAGAGTATATCCAATAGCAGCATGGTGCTTCTTCAGAGTTTTCAATATTTTTTCTTCTTCCTGCTCAGAAAGGTTAGCACTAATAATAACAGGATATATCTTCTTTTCATCAAGATAAACATACTTAAGATTATCAGGTAAAGGTTTAAGTTCAAACACGGAATCACCCTTGGGTGGAGGAGGATCCCCTAGGATTTCAACAGGCAAGTTGTTTTTCAATACGGGTCCCTGCTTAAAGAATATTTCATCTATTTCCCTTCTTTCATTCATATACATATCATTTTCATGGTCTAGCAGATATTGTTCTAAGGGATCATTAAAAGGCACAACAATAGAAGCAAGACCAATAATTTCATCCTTACTAGGTAATTCTTTATCATGGGGTTGTCTACGAAATTTATGATGGCTTCTCGCCCCTCGTTGGTTACCCCAAGTGGAAGGTTTGAGATGCAGTGTAGCAGTAGTTTTCCCTTGGCAAAGATACCAAGGATCGAATCCCCTAAGACTCCGAGGGTCAACAAGAAGGTGTCAACTGCTTAGCGGCGCAACTTAGCGATTGACAGGACCTGCACACAAATACAAATAACTTTGCTCCCAACAAGTACAGAGAGGTTGTCAATCCCTCCGGCCTTGTCGTTTACAAAGGATCAAACGCAAGAGATAATAGTGATAGGTATGACTGCAACTAGTAAGTAAGAACAGGAAGTAAATAGCGGATGTGATCAGTGATGGTAATATGGACCGGGGTCCCATGATGTTCACTAGTGATGTCTCTCTCCCAAAAGACGGTAAAACAGCTAAGCGAGGTAAACGAATTACAGCTGGGCAATTGACAGGATTATGTGCGCAAACCAATGCTAACTATGCTGCAAAGAAAGGTAGAGGCTCAAAAGCATGGGCGGTACGCCAAGGCAAGTAGACCGAAATCCATCTGCATCTACTACTAATCATCCACCTTGAGATATCTATCCAGAACATCTCGCTGGTATTAAGTTGCGAGTCCCACCCATAGTGTAAACTCAAAGCAACAGACAACTGCATTAAAAAGAACTTTACGTAAAGTAAACAATCCTTGCACCCGCAAGTACAAGCACCGTTGTTTTCCCCCTTGTGGCAACAGCACATCCCCTAGACTCATGTTTCTGTCACTCAAGCTAGTCATCGAGGGGCATGAACCCACAATCAAGCATAACGTTCCCTCTTGGAGTTACTACCTACTACTTGGCCAAAGCAATAAACAGCAACGGAGAACATGCAAGAATTACTCAAGAACATAAATATAAAAGAGGTGAATCAAATATATTACTCACACACAATCTGAACATAATCTCATAATACATCAGATCCCAGCAAACTCATCATAGCAACAGCATAAGGATTACATATGTGCCTCGATCATGTAGGGCAGCTCACGAGGTCTAATCGGTGAAGAACAAAGAGGGGAGGAGAACATCACATAGCTACTAGTCATGAACCCATGGTCCAAGGGAGACTACTCACAACTCATCCGGGAGGTGTCCATGGTGGTGGAGAAGCTCCCGGTGGTGATCCTCCCCTCCGACAGGGTGCCGGAAGAGTTCTCCTGGTGCTCCCGATCTTGGAAGCGCGGCGGCGGCGGAACAGAGATGAGATCGCGAAAAAGGGTTCCGTCCTCGAGGGTTTCGGGACGCGGTGTAAATATATGCCAAAGGGGGGCGTCAGAAGAGGCCAGGGGGGTCCAGGCGCCCTGGCGGCGCGGCCAGGAGGGCCGCCTGGAGCCCTTGTGGGCCCCCTATGGCCCTACTTTGGCCGCATGGAAGCTTCCGGAACGCTGATTTTTTATATATTTTTCCCGGAATTTTTCAGGCAATTTACGTAATGGGAAAACCTGAAATACAAAAACAGCAGAAAACAGAAACTGGCGCTGGGGTGCACTGAGTTAATAGGTTAGTCCAAATATGATCAAAAGTGTATGGAGGTGCATAAATATCATAGCAATATCACACAAAAGAGGCATGGAGCAAGCAGAAATTACAGATACGTTTTGGACGTATCAACATCCCCAAGCTTAATTCCTGCTCGTCCTCGAGTAGGTAAATGATAACAAGCATAATTTCTGTGGTGACATGCTATTAACCATATAAGAAATTTTCACAGTCACATGACAAATGCTTACTGAGACAATGAATCTTTAGTAATTAAGTTGCCTCATGAGAATATCACAAAGAACTGAAAGTTTTACAATATGATACTGAAACACTCAATAGATTTGTAGTGAGCATGGTGTGCAAAACATGACAAAGTGGTACCTCGCTTGCCCCCTTTAGTGAAGCAAAACATAAATGCAGGGGCACCTCCAAAGTTTAAGTGATGACTAGATACAATGATTCCAGAATAAACGATATCATAATCTGCAGAAGACAATGGTACTTTGGGACAATGCACATTACACTCAGAATGACAATCATGCTCTCAATAGTTGGTGCTTTAAAGAAAGAAGGTGGAGACTCTCGAACCGTGGCTTTTGATGGCAAGGTTGAAAACCCGTGGTCGGAAACAAAAACTAAACATGTACCAGAGCTCTTGGTTTTTAAAAACAGAGGTAATAATTATTTTTTTAGAGATGCATATTTCGTCAACGAATGCTAGCAGATAACTCAATTACTTCTCGAGCTGGACAAGTTTCGAGGAACGGCTCCCGCACGAGGACGATCACATCCTCTTAATCTCCTTTGTTTATCACTGCCAAAGTTTTCTGATTTCTCATGAACAAAGCGTGAAGGAGGGTTTGTTTGTTGTATATTTTTTAATGAGCAGGGCGCACTCTTTGCCAGTTCCTTCTCGTATTAGGGGTTTGCACATTAGACATGCAATCCCGGGGTGAAGCTTGTCCAACTTAAAAAGATCATGAATTAACTACTACTTCCTCATGAGCTAAAACAGAGGCACAAAAGAGAAATGCTTTTTTGAATAATTTCGAGATGGTACACGAAAGTCTTCGTTAGGAATGGCAGGTAAATGCCATGTATAGGAAGGTATGGTGGACTCATATGGCATAACTGGTGTAAAGGATTTTGGATGCACAAGCAGTCAGTCCGCTTAGTACAGGCGAAGGTTAGCAAAAGACTGGGAGCGACCAACTAAGAGAGCAATGACGGTCATAATCATGCAGAGTGACAAAGCAACGTTGAATCGGGCATGGAAGTTATATCGCTACTCAGAAATTAAAGATCATCAAGGCTTGATAGACTTTCTTTACAGTCTTAAATATGCGTGAGCATATGCCAAGTCAATCAAAATAAATTCTTGGAGGAAGATATCACTAAACCATACCACATCATAGGCAAACAAATCATGTTGGTATTTCAATAACACATTAAGAACCCCCCAGCTATTTGAGACTAACCATAAGAAAACATGAACTACTAAGCACCATTATGCACATAGCATTTTTATCATAGACATATCAACCAGTGCAACAGAAGCCAACTCTCTTAACAAGATAAGCATGATAACTCAAGAGAGTTCCAGCAACCAACTAAACAAAAGCTCTTCAAAAAGTAAAGCATGAAAACTAAGAGCTAAACATGACAGTAGCTATTGAAAGACAAAGAACACACACAGCAAAGATAGACATGAAAATTCTATGTTGTGTTCTAGGTTGAAGTGGAGCGTGTTTCTCTCCCACACAAAGAAAGATGGGTTCCAACTCGTTATGAACAGCAAGCAAAGCTAAAGAAAAACTAAAAGCAAGACGCTCCAAGCATAGCACATAACACATGAAGTGATAAAAATATAGTGGAACGAAAGATGAACTGATAATTGTTGATGGAGAAGGGGATGCACGGGGGCATCCCCAAGCTTAGACGCTTGAGTATTCTTGAATATTTCTTGGGGGTGCACGGGGGCATCCCCAAGCTTGAGCGTTTGACACTCCTGAATCTTTTTATCATCTTCCCTCGCACACTTGAAAACTCCCTTCATACATAACTCATCATAATCTGATTAGCGAGGTTAGTACCCATAATAAAATAATTTTTCCTTGCTGGAAATAAGGATAATCTTGAAGGTCTACTGTTTCTCAAGATTGCCAAAAGGTTTTTGCAAAGAAAAAGCAAGCTCAAGGTTTGCAAAACGAAGGAAAGGCAAAACAGGATAGAATCTGTGAAAAACAGACCAGCAGGTAGTAAATAACTTTTTCGGGGCACTTCTGCAACTCAAATCAAAAAACTCAGAACAGACGCCCGAAAGCCAATTGTATAGAGCACGCTGTCGAAAAATTTCAGACCAAAAAGATGATCTGGTGACTTTATACGAATTTTTCTGTCCTAGGACAGAATCTGTTTCCTGGACAGCACGTCACAACTTTTGAACTTTCTTGCAATCAGAGGCTAAACTTGGCACAAAGCTGAAAAGTAAAGATACAATGATGATGCTACTGTAGTAACAAACATCAAGACACAACAAAAGCAAAATAAAATTTTATTCATTGTGGGCTGCCTCCCAAAAGCGCTTTCTTTTATGCCTTTAAGCTAGGCATAATGCAAAGAGATCAAGTTTTATCAAGAGTAAAAGAATAGCTAGCCCGTATAACGGACTCAAAAGGTAACTTAATCTTCTTTCTAGGGAAGTGTTCCATCCCTTTCTTGAGAGGAAATTGGAATTTTATATTCCCCTCTTTCATGTCAATGATGGCACCAACGGTGCGAAGAAAAGGACGTCCCAAAATAATTGGACAAGAAGGTTCACATTCAATATCCATAATAGTAAAATCAACGGGAACATAATTGTCATTGACAATGATAAGAACATCGTCGATCCTCCCCAAAGGTTTCTTTATGGAAGAATCAACAAGACGAACACCAAAAGAACAAGAATCAAAAGGTTTCAATTTAAGCATATCATATATTCTTTTGGGCATAACGGAGGTACTAGCTCCAACATCACATAAAGCATAGCAAGAGAAGTTATTCAACTTAATTTTAATCATAGGATCCCAACCATCTTCTAGCTTTCTAGGTATGGAGGCTTCTACCCTAAGTTTCTCCTCCCTAGCTTTGATGAGAGCATTAGTGATATGCTCTGTGAAGGCAAGATTAAGTGTGCTAGTGCGGGGATATCTAGACATCTTGTGAAGGAAATCAATAACTTCGGTAAGGGTGCAATTATCAAGGTCACTACTATCAAGTAAAGTGGTAGTGGTGTCCTTTAGGCTCACTTGTTTGGTAGTTTCTATGGTCATAGCATCACCATTAATAGGTCCAATGGGACCAGGAGTGCATTGGGTGCTAAGAGTTTGGATATCCTCAACAACTTGGATAGTAGCAACAGTGTGGTGGGTAGGAAGGTTCTTAATTCTATCTTCTTCCTCCTTTTCTCTAGCCCATCTCTCTTTAAGTTTAGCCAACATCCTAATGTTTTCATTAATTTGCACTTGAATAGCAGAATAGGTTTCCAGAGTTTGCTTCTTTTCCAGCCCAGAATTCCAGCTGCCGGCATTTTTCCTCTTCATGTAAACCTTGTAAAATAAGAGAGAAAAGGCATAAGTATTGTGACATAACGTGTAATAACAGCCCATAATGCAATAAATATCAACATAAAAGCATGATGCAAAATGGATGTATCAGTCGACGCCGAGCCACCCAAAACCAACCAAGTTGGGTTGGTAGAGTTCCGTCGACACCGAGCAACCCTAAACCAACCAAGTTGGGTTGGTAGGGTTCCGTCGATACCGTTGCTCATATGAGACTTATACACATAGGACCCAACTTAGTAATTCATCAGAATATACACAGTTTAGAAGCACCAAAAGTTGCAAAATTCATTGTTCATAGTTTAGAAACATTGTTCATAGTTTTGTGGCACACATCACACCAAAGTTGCAACATTCATTGTTCATAGTTTACAAACATTGCACCATTCTATCATTCAAGTGTTACCACTGGCAGTAAAGAATGCCATCCAACCATAATGGCTCCTTGGGACACTAGAAGGAGGAGCACCAGAAGTAGAAGGAGCGGAAGATGAAGCTCCAACAGCAAATCTTGGGGTAGTGAAAGGCCTTGGAACACTTGCACTAGCTGACCTTCTTGCAGATCTGGCAGTAGCAGATCTTCCAGAAGCAGATGGATGTGATCTTGCTGGTGGCTGCATTGGTCTTGCTGGTGGCTGCTGTGATCTTGCTGGTGGAGTAGCTTCATTCCTTGATCTTGGAGGTGGAGTAGCTTCATTCCTAGATCTTGCAGGTGCCTTGCAAACATACAAGGAAACATGGTAGTTAGTCACAAGGGTTTAGCACATAAAGCATGCAAGGAAACCAGTTAACAAGTACTATTAACAAGGGTTTACCACATGCTTGTTTTTCCTCATAGCCAACTCTGGTCTCAACTGTTGCTTGCAATTGGTGTACCTATGGCCTTGGAGCCCACAGTTGCTGCATGTTATAGTGCCCATTCTTGAACGTGCCTTTGGTTTTGGAACCTCAAATCTGCCCTTTATGCTCTTCTCTTTCGTTCTCCCCTTCTTCACATGAAATTTGGGTGGCTCTATGTCTGGTCCAACTGTCCTTGTCCAATCATGCTCACCAGGAACTGGATATATCATTGGTTGATATGCAGCAAGGTAAAAAGGTTTTTTTGAAGAAATTGCAGACATAGTCCTCTGGACATATTTTTGCCTTGTTAATTGTTGATATTGCATGGTTGCATGGTATGCCAGACAGGTCCCACTTTCTGCGGCCACATGTATGAAGTTCCAACTTTACAACATGTGTTTGCTGCCCACTGGTAACTTGCCAAAGATTTACACCAGCTTGAATTGGTTTGCAGAATCTGGCCCTCTCATTTTCCACCTCTAGTTTCTCAGCATAATGTGGTGTGGTCTCCCACAAAGCTGCATTTCCTCTCTCTTTGTTCCTATGCCACCTCACCATCTGCTTGTCCTTAATACCATCAATCATAGTCCTAATAGGCTTTTTTCTAAAATCAAGGATGTACTTGTTGAACACCTCATACGGGTTGTTAACAACCAACTCTGTCTTGCAGTTAGTGTCAAAAGCATGCCTAGCCCATGTGTGCTTAGGTATTCCACTTAGCCACTTCCAAACTTCCTCACTCTCATTTTTCAGGTCATTCATGGCAATGTTAAACTTGTGATGGTTATAAGTATAGCTTGCATTATCCATGCATTTCTTAAGATCTTCCCCCCTAAACCCAGCATTCTAGAAATTTGCATAGAGGTGTCTAAGGCAAAATATTTGATGGCAGTTTGGAAAAACTTGATTTACTGCATTTAGTAGGCCCTGTTCACATAGCATGCTGCACTTAGCTGTTGTACTACCACATCTAGAACACAGCATGCTAATGCATAGAGTAACTCTAATGCAGAATAACATAACAGGAAGATGCATGCATACCTTCTGTCTATCAGACATGATAGTATAAAGGCCAAATTTCCCAACTTCTCCTCCTAGACATATCTTCAGTTGGTGTAGAAACCAACACCAGTTAGTTGTGTCTTCTTGTCCAACAATAGCAAATGCAAGTGGGAAAATATTGTTATTGCCATCTCTTCCAGTGGCAGCAAGGATTTGAGCACCAATGTTGAGCTTAATAAAGCATCCATCAACACATGTTGTTGCAACCAAAGAACATTTTAAGTCACTATAAAGCACTATAAAGCACAACCAAACTATGAGATCATAACAATACTATATATTTAAGTCACTATGAAGCAGTACTAAACAATGAAAACTTGTGATGTACAATAACAAAAGAAGGCATAACTAACCAATGAAAGGTCTGCATTCATTGAGAAATCCCTCCCTTGCTCCATTTATGCAGAAGAACATAGCATGAAACCTTGGTCCTGAATGTGGAATTTTTGTAGTTGGTTTTGGAGTAACTGTTGTAACTACAACTCTACTACCAGGGTTTGTATCCATGATGGTCTGAGCATAATCCCTAAGTCTTGGATACTTCTTTTTGTGCTCTCTTAGCACAGCTTCTACAGCAAGGTTTTTGGCCCTATAGGCCATGTGCCTTGGCACATCAACACCATACTTCTCATTGCAGTTGTCAATCAGAGTGTGTATGCTAGTGGTTGAATCAGACCTGAACAATGACTCATAGGTCTTTGCAAGCCATTTGGCACTAATCCTTGATGTCTCTGTGCTACTAGGGCAAGTGTGCTCCAGCCTCATTTTCTTAATAGCAAAAGTCTTATCCCCCTTGATAACTGCAGCAACTATGCAAAACTGGCAGTGCTCTTGCTTACAACACGCAATGATCCTTTGGTCTGAGTTTCTGTGGTACCTGAAGTCTCTGGCATGTGTGATGTGCAAGAGCACATGTACAGACATAACTGCTGATGTGGTTGCTCAAGTTTGTCATTGTACCAGATCCTTGGTTTCCTTTTCTTGGCCCTACTCTTCCTCCCTTTAGGTAGAGCAAATGACAGTGGCTCATGTCCATCATCTTCATCCTCAAACAACAACCCATCATCTTCTTCATCTAATGAAGGAATGAAATCAGGTTTCACCTCCTCCAACACACTTGAATGTGTCCTAGTAGTAGGACATGTCCTAACTATCAGCTTCTTCCTCCTTTTGCAGGTTTTTGCATTGGTGCTTCTTCTCTTAGAACAACATCCTCCTTCTCCTGCTCTTCCTCATCCTCCATCTCAAACAAATCCTCAACCTCAGTGTCACCCTCATAATGTACTTGTTCCTCTTCTGAATCCTCATCTGAATCTTGACCTTCCACTTCTTGCTCTGCCAATATATTCCCCTCAATTATCTCTGTGTCTTCACATATCATGTACTTCTCTATGCAGACACTATCATATGCAGCCTCAGAGTCATCACTACTATTATGTGCATTCTCTAGCAGTGCCTCATCCTCCATTACAGCTTTGAGCTTCCCCTTGCTCAAATTTCTGCTCTCTTGTGTGCACACAATAGTAGGTTGACTAGGATTGCTGCTGCACTGACTATGAAAAACAACAACTTGTTGATCAACATCAAGAACTGCAGGCTAACTCGGATCATACACAACAGGTTGCTCATACAATATAGTTGCTAAATCTTCTTCTCTCCTCCTCTGACAGACATTACTGTACTTTGGTCTCACTAAATCTTCTTTTATTTGTCCTACAAAAGGTGTTGTTGCCCTCACTAGCAAATTCGGAACTAAACTATGCTGATATTCCTTCTTTAGTTGCTGTAGTTTGATGTTTGTGTCAATCAATTCTAAGCCTTTCTCTCTCTCCTCTCCTCTGCCTAAATTCGTCACGTGGTACAGTTCATCAGAGAAAGTAAAACCTTGTGTGTGCATCAGTGCATATAGGTTCAGAAATGTTAAATCTGAGCTGCAAATCTTCCTATCCAGATTATGTTGTGCATCAAAGTGAATCCGGACATCCCAAACAACATCATCCAAACTACAATTGACAGCACACATTTACACTGCCATGAGCAAATAACCCTAGCCCCTAGTTTTGAAATAAGCAGAAAGAAGGAGAGAAGAGAGGGACTTACATCACGACGCCAGCAGCTCCACTGGTCCAGTGATGGCTACTAGTAGGGTTGGCCACCCATATCTCTGCCAGCCTCACCCTGTCCTCCATGGACAGCGCCGCCTCCTCCTCAAAATCCTCATCGTCGCCACTGGAGTAGAACGAACTGTTGCCACTGAGGTCGTCCAGACCTACATGATCATCGCTCCCGAGGCCGGGGAGGTATCCGTACCCGCTCGCACCGTCGCCGCTGCTGGGAGTCGCCGCCGCCATCGCCTGAGAGGGGAGAGGGAGAGAAGGGAGAGGGGAGAGGAAACTAGAACTCGTTCCGTACGGGTTCGACCTGACCGAGCCACATACAGCGACCAAGTCGGGTGGGACGAGTCAGTGGCGGGTGTGCGTGTGGGTAGGCCACCGTGGCACCTGACGCGTGGGCCCGATCAGTCAGATACGTGCTCAATACGTGCTTATACGGTTGTCAGACCGTTTCGCAACACTTAGGCTTTGAGCTGGTACTGAACTGCAAAAAAAGTGAAAGTTGGTACAAATTCGTTACAGCGTGCCGAACTATGATAGTGCCTTGCAATTAACTCCTCCTCATAGTTTGACCCGAGCACCTTGCGCAACCTCTCCAAGCGATCTATCGCCGGCCGGCCTAGCGATCGAGGAGCACGTACGTCAGGTTTGGGGGAGAGAGAGAGAGGAAGGAGAAGAAGAGGAGAGATGGAGAGCACTTGGATAGGGGAGGAGGCTGGGGTAGTGAGCGGGAGGGGTCGCCGTTGCCGTGCACGACGAACCAATTCTCTAGTTGGTTTGATGGTGTATCTATGCAAGGCAGCGCTGCCCTCCCGACGCCACGCTGGCACGCCCCTCTCGCTTGCTCTAAAGGAAGGTGGTCACGTAACAGAGTTTAACACTGCATATAAATGACAGGCTTTACAACTGGAGTACTAACCATTAAGGTGATTGCATAATAAGCAGATTAAATAAATGCTACTACTACTGCATATATATATGCACTGAAATGAAATGAATGATTAAATTAATGCTTTCTTGCCCCTTTTCTTGAAGCATGGTGGCCAAACTATCCACAGCTTTCCTGCACTTGTGAGGAACGAACGACTCAAGCGTGGAGCAAGCCTCTGTTGCCCTGCCTGCAGGCCTGCACATCAAGCTCACCACAACGGCACAAGCTCTTTGCAGGTCTGAATCAAACCAAATATTTTTCACATAACTTTCCTTGGTAAGGAAAATATTGTTGTATCTAGTCACAATGACAAATCTGCTGCTCTTTTGGAACATTTTGACTCTCCGCTGGGCACAAGGGAGAACTCTGCAGAGAGCATCATAAGCTGGGATTATCTGAATCTTCCTCCTGCACGCCTTGGTCATCTTGATCACCCGTGCCACCATCAAAGATATTGCTCTTGACAAGGCCGGCCTCTGGGCCTGACAGTTTCATTGGCCTTTCCTTCAAACGTTGTTGCCACAGAATTAGGATGGATTTTACAGAATGCCCTGAGTCAGCTATCTGCTTTCAACGCTACAACCTGGAACCTGCTGATCACCGCGCTCGTACCAAAGAAACACAATGCCCATTAGCCTTACTCATGGTGTTAAGAACATCCTCGGAAAATTCCTTGCTAACCATATTGCCCCTGAAATGCAGAACAACATCTCCATCAGTTTTGTTTTCCGGGTGTATTCAGGATAACTTCCTGTGTGTGCAGAATATTATTCAGAGCCATCAGCCATCACCGTGCAAAGAAGCAATCCATCTTCCTAAACCTATATACTGTAAAAGCATTTGACTCTGTCAACTGGGATTACCTTCTTGAAGTCCTCGCCCAGGTTGGCTTCAGTCAGTGCTGCAGTGATCAGATCGCCATCTCCCTCGCCTCGGCATCATCTCGAATTCTCCTCACATAGTGCTCCTGGGACTCCCTTCTTCCATCACTGGGGACTGAGACAGGGCGACCCCCTTTCTCCATTGCTTTTGCTTGTCCAACCCACAAGTGGTGGAATGGGGATAAGCAAAAACTCTGTGGACTGCTTCTGTAGCTAATTTGATAATGAAATGACACTGGAAAGAGTACATATCAAGTGAAATTCCATGTGGCTACACAAGAGCTTTAAATCTTCCATCAGCTACTTCGGTGATGTGTAACTTCAAGTCAAATAAGAGTAAATGCCTTTCTTCAGATATGAAATCAAGAGTTTCAAAGAACCTAGTCAACATTAATTTCATTTAAATTGGTAACAAATCATGGAAACCGATTAAGAACTTAACCCCTCTACAAAATTGATTAGATTAAAGCTGAGAGCCTCATCCACTGGATAAAAGCTGCCCACAGTGGTTTCTCTACTTCCTATACTGCTAGAGGCTTCAGCCTCACTGAGACCACAGAGTGGCCTGTAACCAGCTCAGCTACATGTGGAATTGCTACTACAATAGTAACACACATAACTTCCCATGGACTTCCTATTATGACCGGCATAGGGGCTTAGCCGAGTGGGTTATGGCCCAGGTATCTCAATTAGGGGTTTAGCCCAATTATCTTATCGTATTAGGATCGTTTACTTAGGAGTCAAGTAAACCTCTCTATATAAGGAGAGAAGATGTATCAATCTAATCAAGCAAGAAGCAATCATAATTTGCTCGGCTTCCCTTAGGGAGCCGGGAGACCTAAACCCTAGTCGCCTCCTGCCTTCGCCGCCGCTGCTTCCGTCGCAAGGACGGCACCACGCCGCCGGCCGCCGCGCACCAGCCCTCGTCCTTCCCCCTCCTTCCCCTGCAACCTACGCCCTAGATCCGGTAGGGCCCTAGCTCCTACCAATTTGATATCTAGAGACTCGGGCTCGATCATGTCTTCATCAACGCCAACGCCTCCGCTGCCAATCATCACCACCGCACCGCTGACCACCGCCGGTTCTCCCATGCCGCCGGCCCCGGTCACCTCCGTTGCGTCGACAACCGCCGTTTTCACGCCGGAAGAAGTCACCAGCATCTTGCGGGATCTCGTGACGGTCGTCCAGGGCATCCATCTGTACCTGGCCGGGCCGCCCACACCTCCGCCGGCTCCGACTACCGCCGCCTACGGCCACCACGCGCTGCCATGGCCATCCCAGGGCGCCCCTGCAATGGGCGGGCCACCGCTGCCGTCGTTCCAGACGGGGCACCCCAGCGGGCCGCCTCCTCCGTCGCTGCACATGCCCTGGTATTCGGTACCCGCGGAGATCGCAGGGGCCCATCCGTCGTTCCAGCCGCCGCCCGCCCCAGTACCGTCCTGGCCGCAGTGGCCCGCGCCGGTTCTCGCGGCGCCATCCGCGCCCGCCCCAGCACTGCAGTGGCCGCACTGGCCCGCGCCGGCCCCAGCCGCACCAACCGCGCCGCCCGCGCCGGTCCAGCTCCCACCGCCGCCGCCCAACTCCGGACTGGGCCAGTCCACACCGGGAGGCCTCCTGATCCAGTAGGTCCAGTTTCCGCCGTCATCGTCCCAAATCCCGGCCTGGCTAACCGGGACGTCGCCACCGCCAGTTTACACGGAAGCCGGGGACCCACCGGTACCCACGCTGTAGTCTGGGGCCTTGTCCGGCTCTGCGACGGCCTATGACGGTCTCCCCACCATTGACCGGGCGCCGTCATCATCACTGCTCCGCACCGCCGAGCCGGCCATGGTGTGCCGATCCAGACGCCGCCATGGTTCGCCAAGATCGACTTCGCCACTTATGGCGGCACGGAGGACCCGCTTAACTGGCTCAACTAGTGTGAGCAGTTTTTCCGTGGACAGCGCACGCTCGCGTCGGAGCGCACTTGGCTGGTATCCTACCACCTCCGCGGTGCAGCCCAGACCTGGTACTACGCCCTCGAGTAGGACGAGGGCAACATGCCCCCTTGGGAATGCTTCCGCGAGCTCTGTCTCCTTCGTTTTGGGCCCCCGGTCCGCGGGAGCCGCCTGGCGGAGCTAGACCGCCTTTCCTTCACCTCCACGGTTCAGGACTTCGCCGACCGTTTCCAGGCCCTGGCATGCCACGCGTCGGGCGTGACGGCGCAGCAGTGGGCCGACCTCTTTGTCGGTGGACTTCCGGATCACATCCGCGTGGACGTGGAGCTTCAGGGACCCCGGGATATCCAGACGGCCATGTACTACGCCCGCGCGTTTGAGCGCCGCGCGGTGGCCGTCCAGCAGGAGTCACCGTCCCGGGCCACTGGGTCGCTACCCTGGCCAGATCCCGCTCCTGGTCGGCATGTTCAGGCTTCCGCGGCACCCCTCGGCCGAGCTACTCGAGCGTCGCCACCAAGGGTTGTGCTTCAACTACGACGAGCCCTACACGCCCGGCCACGCTTGCCCGCGACTCTTCTACCTGGAGGTTGCCGACTACATTCCGAAGGACGCCGTCGCCGCCGACCTTGCCGCCCCAGCTGTCGCGAAGGTGTTTGACGCTGGTTGATCACCTCGAGGAGTTCAGCAAGCGCTTCCCCACCTTACAGCTCGAGGACGAGCTGTCTGTGCAGGCGGGGAGAAGTGTTATGACCGGCATAGGGGCTTAGCCTAGTGGGTTATGGCCCAGATATCTTAATTAGGGGTTTAGCCCAATTATCTTATCGTATTAGGATCGTTTGCTTAGGAGTCAAGTAAATCTCTCTATATAAGGAGAGGAGATGTATCAATCTAATCAAGCAAGAAGCAATCATAATTTGCTTGGCTTCCCTTAGGGAGCCGGGAGACCTAAACCCTAGTCGCCTCCTGCCTTCGCCGCCGCTGCTTCCGTCGCCGCGCACCAGCCCTCGTCCTTCCCCCTCCTTCCCCTGCAACCTACGCCCTAGATCCGGTAGGGCCCTAGCTCGTACCAAATGTAGTAACAAAGATCCTTCATATCCCATAGGCACATATATGTAGAAAGTAATAACACGAGGTGATCACAAAAGTACCTCCATATGCATCATAATAAGTTGGAAAAGCAGAAAAACACAAACACAATATGTAAACGAACATATATGTAACAGCTGCCTAACCACCTACAGTAGTATATACAGATAAAGGTAGCACATATGGAAAATTACTATAGAAGCCTGCTCATATGGAAAATTCAGCAGACAAATTGGATCGAGTTCCATTGAAAAATGCACACGCACTGCTTAGCAGAGAAGAGGAATAAGAAACATAAACATTATTTGAGTAACATGTTATAAATCACATCGAGTAAAACAGAGATATGGAATACATTATGAGAGGATCATAAGACAGGCACAAACACACGACGATCAGCCTAAAACCAGTTGAATCGGAGCTGCTGTGGAAGATTCCGTGCCCATGATCTGCATGAGTGTGTCGTCCTTGTCCTCCTCACTCCATGAGTGTTGCTGTGTCACCATCTCCCATTCCCAGTGGCCCTTGACCTGAGCATGCCCATTCTTGAACATGCTGACATGACGCAACGCGGTGCATACGGCCATGACAAACTTGACAAGGTAAATCTGCCTCTCTTTTGCCTCAAAACCAGCCATGACAAACTCCTTCAAGCGATGCTGCCGAAACTTGGTCGGCCGCCAGGATATTTCTTCACTGGGACTGGGCTCCTCCATGCAAGAGGCAATGTGGATATGGAAACTCTCGAGGGAAGGCGCCATCTCAAGGAGAAGACGGGGCCATGAGACATCCCAAGACGAAGGCACATCGGCGACCAGCAGCCGCCTCAGGTTAGGTAAGAAAACCGATGGAGAGCTAGACGGCACGACCCATCTGTCGGGCCCCGTGAACCGGATGATCATGTCAGTAATGTCCGGGGTGTGTTCAAAAAACAAGTCAAGCTCCAGATGCTGCCGAAAGCGCTATCGAAACCCATCCAGGTCGATGCCATGGCGGCGGGCGAGGCTCCATTGCCTGAGGCATGGGAAGGCGGCGGACTCGAAGAAGAGTCGTGTGCCCAGGGAGGCCAGACGCTCCAGATTGGGAAGAGCCGTCAGCCATATTGAGCCTATTTCACACTTGTCCACGACCAACTCCCTGATCTGCGACCCGGGGGCATCCACAATCATCATCATGTCCCTGTCGCCGCAGAGACAGGAGTTGAGGTGCACCACCTGCAGCTGTGGGCACGAGACGAAGACGCCCTCGTAGGCGGCCGTGGGTGAATCGGCAACGTCTTGCAGGATGAGCCTAGTGAGCGCGCCGTACTCATGCAGCAGCCGCGGGATGACACAGCCGCCAAGCTTGAGGTTTTGCAGGCGTGACAACCGGGGCAAGGAGCAGAGGCCATGGCTAGGGAAGGCGTGCACGGTCTGCTGCCGGAACGTCGGCCGGGCGATGACCTCGAGGTCGTCGACGCCCCAGGCATCCATGGCCCGGGAGATGAGCCGGTTGACGCAGCCGGTGTTGCCTGTGATGAAGAACTCGAGCCTGAGCCTCCGGACCCTCCGGCGAGCTCGGGCGCCCAGGAGGCCCTCGACGGAGCTGGTGAAGGCGCGCATGGCACGGCGCTCGTACCTTGTCATGCTGGGCACGAACTCGTGTTGCCCGAGGCGATGCCTGTAGAGCACAAAGGTTCCGCTGCTGAAGATGTCGTGGTAGCGGAGGAGCCACCGCCGGTAGCGCGGCGGGAGTGCTTCGCTGACCCTGAGGTCGAGGGCGGGGAGCTCGCGGGGGAGGCCGGCCCAGCGCTTCGAGAGCAGCCCGGCGCCGAGCGCCGCGCGGGTGTCGAGGCGACGCAGGACGAGGAGGAGGAGGTCGTCGGGGAGGGCGCTGAGACGGTCCTCGCCGGGATCTGCCTGCTTCCGTGGCTGCCGGCGCAGGAGACGGTCCGCGCGACGCCTCCTGGCCACGGTGAAGCTCGCTTCGGCCGGACGACGAGTAGATGCGGTGCAGGCGCGTGGTGGCGGCACGCGGCTGCGGCTGGGTACACGTGTCCGCATCGACGCCGGAACCTCCTTGGATACGGGGATGAGGGTGGCGGTGGCCGGGGAAACTCAGCCCGGGATCAGAGTAGGCACCGCCGGCGAGAAGGGGATTTGGGGGAATTGAGCGCCGCTACAAGATGACTTATTTTCTTTTTCTGAAACGATTGTTTTTTCTTCAATCGACGATGTTGGCGCAATCCTATACGCCGTCGCCGCTTATTGCGGAGCACGTACATGCCTCCTATTTGACGCACTTGCCTGGTGGGCCGGCCTATTGCGTGCAGAGTCGGTTAGCAGGGCAGCTAGCCAGCTAACCTTGTCTGAAAAAAAAAGCAGAGCGACTAACCCTTAGGAGACCGTGAGGTCTTTTTTTTTTTTTTTTTTGCTTGA
>LR738709.1:650410413-650449230 GCA_902687465.1 Secale cereale
GGGGGGGCTGACAGAGTGATGATTTGTTTTCTTTAGGCGGAGGACCGGCTGCTGCAGTTTTCACCGAGTTTGCCGCATTGGATCAATGTGGTCTGAAATATGTTTATGTTGTCTGAAGGAACTTGCTGAACATGTACCCTGGTCTACTCAAGTTCGAATGTAACAAGATGCTTTTGAATATTTAATCCAGGAAATTTGAGCTTCGCCAAGTAATATTTCAGATTCAGTTGTATCTTGTTTTTTTTTTACATGTTTCTACGTACTTATCAGCTCCAGCTCTTATCTTCAGTGGTTAATCATCATCAGACATTAAAAAAGAAGCAAGAACGGTACCTCGATAAACAAAAAGGGAAGAACATCACTCATTTCTCTGCAGATCCTGTTAGATATGAACAATTGATCCTCTTCTGAGGAGTCGGACTACCTTTTTATTCCTCTTTTCATTTACAGGACGACCAATTTGGTCGGAAACACACACTCACAACCCAATCCCTAGTATGCATCAAACTGCCACCCCTATCTGCTTCTGTACATTCTGGTAACTTGTCTGAAATTATTACCGGCATTTCCCTTCGGCCATTGCGCCGTGCGCTAAGAACAGCATGTTCTCTCACAGTCCAGGGTTCTCCATTCAACAAGTGCTTTATCTCTCCAATAAAAGATGATCCTCTACCTCTACATTGCTGAATGTTAGAGCCTTCTGAAACTTTCTGTGGCATAAAACTTCAACCTCGGCCATGTAGACCGCGGACACCGGGCGGTGATCCGAAAGGTTAAGCTCCGCCCTTCTGTAAGAATCCAACCTGATGCCCTTTCCATATGAAAGAATCCGATCGCACCTACACAAGTATGCAACATTTATTTATCCTGGGTTCTAATGCCCAAACATGAGCTATGATGGATCTTATCAGATTAAATGTGCGAAACAAAAAGGCAGGAGCTTAATCAGGCAGATAGCATACCATGCAGGTCTTCTTCTCGCGGATATTGGCTCGTCACCCGCATACTTTTCTGAATTAAATTCGTATTTGTATGTTGGGGGGAAGCTAATCACCCCTTCAATCCAACCGTCAAATGTACGCCCGTTCATCAGTTCCCATTTTAGCTGCCACAGCAAAAGTGTGAGCTGGAAATGCTACAGGTAGTAATTTATGTACCGAACCATTAAATTACCTGATCATTGTCAAACAATAAATCCCATTCCCGTCTGGAGATAAGTTCATGTGCTCTTTCGTATGATAGGTTGATTCGGTAGTTGAGATCCCCAAACCATATAATCTTTCTGAAATTTATGAAATGGCTGCATATGTAAGCAATTGAGAAAATGATTGCATTGGAGGATAGCAAAGATTCAGGCAACACAAATTTGCCGACTTACTCATGGTCATGTATTCCCTTAGGCATGCTGACTCTATGGACTGGGTTAAATACCGTTCTTCGAATAATTTCTTCAACATCTGCATTCCTCTTTGTTAGATTTGCATCCTTTTCACCAGAGCTCAGATGGCAACATACAAAGCAAAAGGGTGTCTGATATATAGACATGCTGACTGATATTGATCCCTGCAGCATTGAAGAAATAAATGTCATCAGATGAATATCTAAAGGAAATGTTATCCAAAAAGTGTATTCGTGCTGAATCTAATAAGAACTGATATGAGATGACAAGGCAAATCAATGAAATGAATACTTCGGCATGAAGTACAAATGAATGCAAAATAATGATGAGAGAAAATAAGATCAAGTTTGGTACTTGCCTTGTTACCGATGTAACCCATCGCGCCTACACCTACAGTTGATACTCTCAAATTCCGAATGTGCCTCCTAAGGCCTCTCTGAACCCACACCGAAAGATATATTCCCACCATTTGCTTGCTTATTATCCGTACAAAATTTGGCTTTTTCTTTTTAACGACTCTATTATCGATACTAACATCATGGTCTAAATTATCTTCTGGAAAACCATTAGAATTTTGATGTCTTGATTTGAAAGATGCAGAAGCTGTTAGAGTCTTCACTGAAGTAACTGATGTGCTGTCCTGAAGAAGATGAACCTGCATATCCAATTGTTGTTCAGGCCAAATCATTGCAGGCCTTTCCAAGTGACCAGCTTGGTTGCTTGGTTCTTTCAGATTAGATCTAAAAAGCGTATGACTTGAGTGATGAGAAGCATTTACTGGAAGCATCTTCCTGAAGTCTTCGCCTTCGTGAACTCTTTCACTGGAAGCAGAGGTGGAGTATTCATATGTTTTACAAACGCCACTATCATTAGTAACTGGATTAACGTCTTGTTCAATCAATGGATGAAGTTCCCCCTCACTTTCGTTGTTGGCCTCACTAAAAGAATCATCTTCCATCACAAGATAACCTGATGGATTGAACTTTGATGGTGAAGGAGGATCACTGACACATTTATGCTTTGGTTTATATGGACGTATCTTATTCAAAGTTTCACGGATGATATGTTCCCAGACTGCAACTGGATGGTCATCTTCAGCACCGAATATATTCCCAGCATTTAGTGGGACAATTTCTTGAAATCTGAAAGATGGTCATAAATTTCATGGTAAATATAAACTAAGGGAATGTTTGGTGCCCCTTGAACTGTGGCTTTAATAAAAGCAGGACCATGGGCCTTTCATCTAAAATAATGGCAGTAGTGCACAACAACAAATCACATCTTAGCCAAATAATAAGCTAAGGTGTGACACGGATGAAAAACTGATTAGATACCAGCCGATAACCAAATAATTTTCAGATGCTCCCTCGGTAACTTAATATAAGGCGTTTTCTGACACTGTCAGACACTATGACAGTGTAAAAAAACATAGTATGTTTTGAGTGGATGATCCAGAAACAGCCTTTTAAGTTTTCCCAAGATTGCAACTGCTATGCCTATGTCAGATAGTGACAACTTATTTTGTGTGAATCTGTGCCACATATCTTCTTCCAAAATAAGAAATGAAGATTCGTGCAATTGAAAGTTTATGAGCAGTGATTTACCCGAGAACATAAATATCAGCTGGCTCCTCCATCGCCAGCCATGCTTGAATGTCTAAGTCAGTAGGTGGAACTCTGCCTCCAACATTCCATGTCCCTACGAAAATCCTGCATGTAAAACCTCGAAGGTTGAAAGCAACACACAACCATAGTAGGATTTATTAGCCTAGTTGCAGCTAGGTTCAATTAGTTAGTATTAAATCGTCTGAAATGTTTTATGTGACAGAAACCAGGCGTATGAGCATTTTATTTCAGTGACCACACAGGATGTTATGAAAATACTGTCAAAAAGGCCAAAGATAAGAGGGGAACAATACAGTATAAGACTAGCTATACCTGAGTTCAGCGACATCAATATACTGAGCACGAAGTGTCTCTGAATTGCACCTTTTAGGTCTGTCAGGCACATCCTTCACTTGATTACCTACAAAATACAGCTTGCATCAGCATATAAAGCAATTGTCAACCCAGGTCAAACAGATGTTTGTGTCAGTATGTAAGACAGTGCGTCAACGAATGGCTTACCAAACAGTTTGTTTAATGTAACAAAACAGGCTTCATAGTAAGTCGAAACGCATATTAAAAGGCACGGAATCCAGGTGCTTCAAAATCATCATGCATATATTTCTTTGAAATATTTGGCTTTATGTAAAGCCAGACCGTTTGTTCTTTATATCATAAAAAGAAGTTGCTTTGAAATATTTATTCACAGAAAGTGGAAAAGCACTATCCACATTTTTTGATATTTTTATCACCACTACACAATGCCTATTTGCTGGCGTGGATATAACGTAGGACCCAATTCCTCTTATGGGGAAAATATATAGAAGAAAATTGAACTGCCAACAACTGCTTTGCCCATACATTCTTATCCAACAAATGTGATAAAATTAAAATTACCAATCGTGCCGGCACCAAGTCCACGCGATCTCCTTTCATCATCAAACAGTGTGTGTTCCCAACAGCAGCGCTTCTCTGCACCGATGGAGCAAACATAGCAGTCAGAACATGTATGATCAATCATCGACATCAATCTGCAGATTTAAGCTGAATAATTCTACGCATATAAAGCGCTATGGATTTTGCCCTTTTTAAAAAGATGCAGATCCTCTCTTACAATTACAAGGCACAAGACAAATTAACAGACATTCTTTGCTCTTTTCCCCTTTCTGCATTAGAAAAAGGTGTTCAAAAGCGGCCAAACTTTTCCCCCCACATTTTGCTGACCCTTTTGGCTCAAGCAGGCTTTGAGACGAAACAAAAAGGTACTATCAGGAATTTGGAATCCTCAAACTCCTCGAACCAAACCTTTCTCCTGGTTAAAAATGCCGAGCATGGCAATATGCCAAACGAAACAGGTGGTCTGCAGAAAGTAGATTGGTAGCCGGACATCATGGTGGAGGTCTCTATCGGCCAGGGAGATGACCCGCACGGCACTCGTGGCCATACCCACACGAAACTGATCTGGTGGCACTCCTGATGCTATCGGCGTTGCAATTTCGCAATGTGGTTGTCTGCACTCCAATCCCTACACAAGAAATCCTCCCATCTTGCTTCGAAGCAGAGCAGATCGTGCGCAGGAAAGGGGGGAAGGGGTCAGAGAAGAGAGGAGATGGGCAGACCTTGGTGGCCGGGCTCGTCGTCGTCGTCGGCCTCGGCCTCGGACTCATCGGCGCTGAAGTCGGAGTCGCCGGAGCCGGCGCCGACGTTGAGCCACTTGCGCAGCACCACCCTGCGCCACAGCCGCTCCGCGTCGCCGCAGTCCGCGCCGCAGCAGAGCAGCACCGCCTCCGCCCAGCTCCGCATCACGCCCTTCGCAGCACAAGCAAGAAGCCGCCGATTCCATCAGCAATCTATCTATCACAAGCCAGTTCCCAAGCTCAAATCGCCAAGAAGTCCAATACCTGCTCCTGCCGACTCCCGCCGTCGCTCCGAGCGGCCGCGCCGTCCTCGTCCTGGCCATCACGCCAAGGGGCGAGCAACGGAGCCGCCGGGGAGGAGGAGGAGGACGCCATTGCCGTCGCGTCCGCCGGTGGGCTACTACTTGCTACTGCGCGGGGTCGTCGTGGCCTCTCCGCGGGATCATCAGATGAGGATTTTGAAGTGGTAGCAGCACGTCTTGGCTGGCGAGAGGCGTGTCTGTCGCGGAAGAGTTCGTGGGGCAATTGACTGCCGCATCGTCGGCGGCGATGACGGATGGATGGATGGTTAAGACAGCGAGGAGTGCCGGCGACCCGTTCGGCTCGTCGCCCGTCGTCTCTTTCTTAACTGTTTTGCCTTGCTCCTAACCGTATCATTATCCTATTTATTTATTTTTGAAAGGGTATCTTAATAACGACATTTTCATCAACTAGAAAAAAAAACGACATCTTTTATTTTTCTTTTATTTATTACGAACTGGTTTCGAGTATTTTCAGCTTTTTTTTTGCCGCCATGTGCATTTCTTTTCGTTTCTTTTGCGAGAAAACTTCTGATCTATTCATTTTCAATCATGGCAGTACAACAAACGACAGAAATAATAAAAATTACATCCAGATCCGTAGACCACCTAGCAACGACTACAAGCATTGAAACGAGCCGAAGACGCGCCACCGTGCATTTCATTCGGGAAGGAATACTTTTGATGCTAGGTGTTTCTGAAATGTTTTTTTGTCAATTTCTTTTCCATGCCCACGTGCCGTGCGAAGCAAAAATGCGGCGGAATTTAAAGAAAAATAGAGTACATGAAAGACCCACACGGCGCTCTTCGACTTTCTTTCTTCCTCCCGCGCCCGCCTAAGCCTGGCCCGCGTTAGAGGGGAAGATTAGCAAAGTGGGAAAAGACAGAGGGAGGGGGAGCTGCATCTTATTCTCCTCGCGAGAATTTCAGGATCGGAGAAGCATTCGGAAGGGGCGAGGCCTTCATTTCATTGGTAGAAGCAGCAAAGGGATTCGAACCTTTGCATGCCGGTACCAAAAACCGATGCCTTACCACTTGGCTATACTCCAAACGAGGGGAAGGCTCGAGGAGGGAGAGGTGGAATAAAAAGCTCGGGATGGATTTTGGAGTCTTTGTGCGAGTCGTATGCGGTGAGAGTCGCACGTACGGTAAGGAGGGGGGTTCGCGTCAAAAACAGAGTTGGATCAGAATAAGGAATAAAGTCAATTCATTCGAAATGAGACAAAGAAAAGAATTTAAAGACAACTCAAATTTTTTTTTTGAAGGATTTTGCCTTCGAAGTTTGTCGGGCAAAATTAGCCCACTTGAGTCATGAGTATAAATGAAATTTGTTTTTTTTGGTAAGGAAATTAATGCACGTCATAGTCTAATTTCTATTATTATTGACAGAAATTTGAATCATTTTCTCGAGCCATCTTTTGTAAAATAATTCGATGCCCCTGCAAAAAACCGAGTCAAGAAAGAGGTAAGGGCCGGGTCAGAGGCGGAACAGACATCCAAAGCAACCGTGCATCGACATTTGCTATATGGCCCCTTCGTTCCTAAATATAAGTTAGTTCATAGTGGAATCTTTGCAAAGACTTATATTTCGAAACGGAGGTCGTATTCATTAGGCCCAGTTTGCAGCTGTTGAACTGTAGTGTACTATACTAAACTTATTGTATACTAATTTGTTATGGAAAAGAATGTTGTGAAACCAATGATGTGGTTAGCCAAACAGAACAATTGACAGGAAACTGATTGGAAAAACTGATTGCCATAATCCACCTCAACCAGCCTTTTTTTTTTGCGGGACCTAACTGCCTAAGCACATTATTCTACAGAGTGGTGTGCTGGATTTGGCCCAATCGTGTGAATTACTTGTAATTTTCAATGAGTCCCAGAAAAAGAAAAGTACAAAGAGATCCTGAATGATTCGGCGACATGTCCCGGGCATCCCTCCAACATGATTAAGCTGGAAGCAAAATACCACTACATGTACCTGGACTTTGGTACAGGATGAAATCGTGCATGTTTATTTTCATATTCAGGAGATGATTAACCCGGCCTCTTGCTATGGCTGAGGGTCATTTTTGTGTACATATACTATGGTGTTTGCGCTGACTATTAGCTTGCATTTTCATACACGAAAATTGCTGTGGAAACAATGCTTCAACCAGTTAATGATCATCCTCTTTCTGTACCAGCAGATGATGGGCAACCAATAATAATGATAGCTCATAATGGCTATAGTTAAGTCATCTCGATATGATTAATTAGAACAGTCCAAGATCTGGATGAAAGCAGCCCTTGCCTAACGCCTATAATCGACCGAAGCCGCTTCTTCTATTACTTCTTTTGATTATCAACACAAACATGAACCATTCCGGGCCAATAAGCAGTTTGAAAGACACTACAATGAAAAGAAATGGCACAACAGATCAAGGTCGGCAAGAGCCATGGCCACACGCAACTCAACGCGAGGTCGCCGTGGCGAATGGACAAGGTGATGTTGAGCTGGATCGGATCTCGAAGCAGATACTACCAACGCTTATCAGCTGGACTTTTCTTTTCTTTTGTTCTTCATAAAACGTGCAAGCATGGATCAGCCAACAACACTATTTTTCTCTTCATCAGCGAAGACCATCAAAAGAGCGGAAAAAAACAGGCATCATAAACCATCTAAATTGCTAGTGAAAACGAACAGCCGAGAAACCAAAGGGGCGTCGATAAAGGGTTCGGGTTGTATCCCCAGGTCAAGCGACAGCAAATGTGAAATGGCCTGCAAAGATCTGATGTATCCCAGCATCACGCAACAAAACACAAGATTCTTCTTGCTCACACAACAAAACAAAAACCGTTCGCTATATTATTTCGCTGTCAGTCACAGGCCCCTTGCCTTCAAAGGAGAAGCAGATAGCGCGCGCATGTTAATTAAAGTAAACAGACTTTGAATCATCCACTTGTCAAGCCTCGTGATGGGCAGAAGGGCGACTAGCCCGATGTCGCGTCCGCATCCGGAGAGGACTCGTTGCTTTTCTGGGCCTCCAAATCTGCAAGTCGCTTGTCGAGAGCCTTGTAACGAGCGTCCACATGGTCGTGGAGACCTTTCACCTGGAAAAGTTGTGATTTAGAGATCAGATGCTTATCTTCAACCCAACCAGGATCATGCAGTGTATAGTGGAAGCACAGAGGGAGCATGATTAACACCACACGTATAGAAACCTCAATCTTAAAGCCCGGACAATGATTGCACTGCTTAAAAGCCCATGACATGTGAAGTGAAAGACAACTTCACTTAAGAAAAACGTACTCAACTAAGATTAACCTTGAGGAATACAAACATCCTCAACTACGGTTAGTTCCAGACGCTCAGCTACTTCTGGAAAAAAAACTCTACAACTACATCTCTTTATACCTCAACAATTTTCAGCCTTTCATGTTCATCTATGTTCTGCACATTTACATGAACTACTGAAAGATCCCATCAGTTCATACGGAATGCCCATAGTAAATCAGACATGATGAATTATCCTAGTGTTCTTCTAAACTTCAATGTCAGGGTATCTGTTGTTCCATAATTCTGATGAAGTTACCACAATTTCATACAAGAAGGTAGGCAAAGCCACCGACATTCTTGTTGATGAGACGAACAATCCAGCTTCAATAGTTGTGATAGATGTAAAGCCCAAAATGTAATGTAGTCTATACTTAAGTTTACTCTGGAAAAAAAACATATATGTTTATGCAAGCATATGTTGGAACTTGCAAGGCTGGTTGTGTCTATGAAACTGAAACGCTCCTGAGATACGCTGCATCAACGAATGCCAAACCACAACAGAGAAGCGAGTAAAATTCAACAATAATAAATGTCATGCTGTTAACACTAGATGCATCTCCAAGTTCATGATCGCGTCCATTCTACGTTATCAAGACATGATCGTCTTGTAATGTGCTAAGGGACTGCAGACACAATGTTTTCACTTACCGATCAAATAGGCATTTCAGTGTGTGGTATGACATAATGATAGAACAATGCATATCCATCAATCCATCATCCGGAGGTCAAGTTGCAGCAAACTAGTCACGTGCATTTATACACGACAACACATCACTAGAGAACTTCAGAAGTACACCAAAAGATATCGACTCTCTCCTAGGCAAGTCCCATATCCAATTGCTTGCCTGAAACTACGAACAAAGTACGGCAACTATGCATCGATGCAACATTGTACCATGGCTCTTACTCAAATCATTGTACCCCACGATCACCCCTATGATCAGAGCAAGCTACAAACTACTGAACTGACAAACAGACCATTAGCTTGGTAAGCCAAGACAGTACTTCACACGAAGTGGTACTGGAACTGTCAGCCATAGAGGTCAAACTCGAAACGGCATTTCTGGTTAGAAACTAGAGATGGTGATTTGTAGGCAGACGGAACACAAGTTGTAACAATCAAATAAAATGGGGCACCACAGGCATCCCCAAGTATATAATCAGCAAACAACATGGGATATCTCTCACCTGGACACGTTCTCCTGGTGCCTATCCAAGTTGGATGCTGGCGTGAATTTCCAGGGCAGACCAATGATGCGAACAGCAGCAACATGAATACATGATCTAGAAACAAACAAGTGGTTTCCTCGACCCGCGCCAGGAAATCCATCCTTCACAGACGACGCAGCGAGGAGGGGGGTTTCCCCATTTCCCCCGTTCTACTTCCTAGGCGCGGGGCGGGCAGATGCGTTTGGGGCGGTGCAGGGTCCGAGATCTGAGGCAGGGGGAGGGGCGCGGCCCGTACCTGGAGGGCGGTGGAGTCGTGGGCGAGCTTGTAGTCCTTGTAGAGGAAGTAGCCGCCGCCGGCCGCCGCGGCCGCCGCGCCCGCGAAGAAGGAGGCCAGCCTCACCCGCAGCATGAACCCCATCCTCCTCCTCCTCCTCGCCCTCGCCGCCTCCGCTCGCTCGTTCCCCTTCCTTCCGTCCTTCCGCCGCTCTCTGGCTTCCTTGCTTGCGCCGACTGCGACGGACGGTCGATTCGGGCTCGCGTCGGTCAGACTCGGACGGCTCGACCTATCACCTGACACCGGGTCCCACATGTCAGTGTGGCTCCGCTTTACTGGGCCGGTCTGCATCTTCGCTGTTGGGCCGGGCCGGCGCGTTTACCAGAATAGCGCGAACCAAGGAGGAGGTGTTGCCCAAGAGAAATTTCCGAAAAATTATCCCCGCGAGGAGAAGGAGATAGAGCTGGAGCAGCACAGCCGCTGACCGCCACGCCGCTCGCTCGCCTCGCCACCTCGCCATGCCGCCGCCCTCGCTCCTCTCCCTCCTCCCCGCCGCGTCGGTCTCCGCGCGGACCCGCCGAGCCAAGCGCAGAGCCCCTGCCGCGGGCCTCCGCATCCCCGTCCTCCTCAGCGCGCGAGCTCCCTCGCCGCTCCGTTCCTTACCCTCCTCCTTCGATGTGGTCGAGGGCGGGGGTGGCGAGGAGCTCCACCTGCTCGACAAGCCGTTCCCGTCCCCCTCCGCGCCGGAGGAGGACGAGCCCGAGCCGGAGGCCGCCCCGGCGCCGTCCACGGCCGAGGCGCTCGCGCCCTACCTCAACTTCTTCCAGGTGAAGGGCGCCGACGCCAGCGAGGGCGCGCCCGAAGCAGCCGCCGCCGGGAAGCACGCCTCGGACTCGGAGGACGGAGCTGCGTCGGCCGGGCGCGGGGTCATCTACTACGACCCAAAGCCCGGGGACCTGGTCGTCGGCGTCGTCGTCGGGGGCGACGCGAGGGCGCTCGACGTCGACGTCGGCGCCGGGGGCGAGCCGGCGCTGATGCTGACCAAGGAGGCGGCGCCGGCGTCGTCGGAGGAGTTCGCTTACCTGGCGTGCGACCTCGCGTCGGGCGGCGCCGGCGCGACGGAGTTCGCCGCGGAAGGCAGGGTCGGCGTCGCGGCCGGCGGAGTGGGCGCGAGGGTTGGGAGGACCGGGAAGGAGAAATGCGCGCCGGTGGTGGGCGTTGGCACGGTGGTGTTCGCCGAGGTCCTCGGCCGAACACTTGGCGGGCGGCCGCTGCTGTCTTCGCGAAGGCTGTTCCGGCGCGTCGCGTGGCACAGAGTGAGGCAGGTCCTCTATGACTCTCCTCTCTATTCTTCTTGTTGGAATTTGATGAACTGATTTGATCGTTCAATGTATATTTTGATGTGCACTGTCAGTAGTTCAGTACCAGATACAGATATACAGTAGTTTGTTTCGACATAATGCAGTACAGATACTTCAAACACCACTACTAATGTAGTGTGCATGATGAGTATCAGGAGCAGATCTGCACCCCCCGAGTATTAGCCATGATTTGATCGTTCAATGTAGTATGTTTTGATGTGCACTGTCAGTAGTTCAGTACCAGATACAGATATACAGTAGTTTGTTTCAACATAATGTAGTGTGCATGATTAGTATCAGGAGCAGATCTGCAACCCCCGAGTCACGACCGCGGTCTTGCTTGTACCAAGTAGTTTTTTCATATACTGGCTGGCCTATCTAAAAGCTCGAGCTATTAAAGCAGTGTGATATCTATCTTGCTTGTAGGTTAATAGGCAATTATGTACTATCATAGCTTGCTCCTAGGTTAATACACAATTTTGTCTTCAAGGTTCTTAGCATGGCATGAGTCAAAATCATTTGGCGTTGCAGCCCAAAATAGAGCATCTCATGTTATTGTTAAGAACATGTAGTCATTTCATGCTTAAGTACATGGAGAATTGATTGGTATTATGATCATGAGACCTTGTAATCTTCCAACTAATAACAACATACATGAATCCGTCGTTTAGCCTCTTGTGTCGTAAAATTGATGTTCCACATCTTGGATGCAGAGCAGTGCAATGGAAAAATTTGTAGGATGGAACATGTTTTTTCGATGACAATGGATGATTGGACATGACTGTGACCTATGAAGTTTTGAGTTCAATAGATATTATTTTTATTCTGAATGTTTTATATATGACAATTTCTGTACATACTGATGTCCAGATAAAGCAGCTAAATGTACCTATCAAGGTTAAAATTTCTGAGTGGAATGCTGGAGGTTTGTTGTCAAGAATTGAGGTGTGGGTTACTCATGCGAGTTCAACGGATTACATTACAGTCCACTTTTCAAAATTTGTAGCTAAAACTCACATCCATTATTCCATCATTTAGGGGCTCCGGGCGTTCCTACCTAAGCCTCAGATGATGACTAGACCAAGAAATTTTACAGATCTAAAGAACAATGTAAGACGCATGATACCGTTTATCTAGTTTTGTCAAGTTATTGTCGATAAAGTGCTGTAACATGTGTATTATATTGTTTATTCTGCACAGGTTGGTCGACAGATGCATGTCTGTATTACAAAGATTGACGAAGGGACTAACGAATTAATAATGAGTGAAAAAGAAGCTTGGGTAAGTTAACTGCATGTTTACATGGGCCTCTGTTCACTCTATTGTCCTTACCTGCAGTATTCACTAACATATTGTTTACCAAGATATCATGTGTTTTTACTGTGGCCCTTCATAGTAGAGAATCTTGGTCCGTCAACTTATTGAATTGGCTAAAGACACAAACATATGCAAGAAATGTTTATTTAAATAGCTTTTGCTACAGTCTACAACTCGTGATAAATACACTTGTAGTATCTATATCAATTGAATTCTGCAGCGCATTGATCAGATTTTGACTTATATGAGAGAACAGTAAGTACCCTTGAGTTCTTCTGATTAATTTTGATCGTCGGTACTTCTTTTAGGCAATGTTATACCTTAAAGAAGGGGCTCTCTTGGAAGGGACAGTCCGCAAGTTATTCCCATATGGTGCACAAATTAGTATTGGGGAGACTAACAGAAGGTAATATCACTAAACTGAACTCAAACCACGACACTTATTTTGGAACGGAGGGAGTACATACTAAATATTGCATTTCTTCTTTTCTGCCAAAGTTCATTTTACACTTGAAAGTTGAAGGAGCATACCTTCCAGTTCCATCATTTCATTAGTAGCTGCAGATAAGTTTCTTTTTGGCCATATTCTCTTATAGTCATGCATATATGTTTTAGTATGGCTTACTCCTATTTTATGACAAACAAAAAATAAGTTTACCAAATAATTTAGAAGGTGGCTGTTGCCACAATATGTTTTAAATGTTAGCAACATTGATGATGCTAAGTCTTGACTAGATTAAACAAATATAATTGTCAATCTTGCTCCTTTTGACATTCTTAACTGGATTACCTGAACAAAAGACTGATTGTTAATTTTAGTGAAACATGAGATTTACTGACTAGCCTTCACACTGATGAGTTCCACTGGAAATTCTAATAATTCGCCAGATAATGAGGTCTCTTTTCTTTTATCAATCTCCTGGCTTAGATTATATCAGCGATTGCCCTGTGCTCTAGCGAAGGGCTTGTCTTGTTCCTTTGGAATATGTATGTACTTTCAAGTATTTACATGCCAAGCTTCACTTCCATTTATAATAGATCATATAACTTCAAGCATTTGGAGTATGCATCTTTCCTTTCAAAAGGCACTCCCTCCGTTCCAAGATGTTCTTACTTTTTTCTGAATCGGAAAAGGCGTGTTTTAGTGTATTTGTTCACTTGTTTCAGTCCGTATGTATTCCATATTGAAATATCGAAAACATCTTATAATTCGGAACATTAGATAGTATTATCAATCTTCTATCGTTGCATGCCCGAATATAGTTTGGAACCCATCCAGTCTCACTGAACCATAGACATCACTCTGTTCACTTGGCAAGCTTGTGAACAATGTAGAGGTGGGAACATTTCAGATGTTTAATTTACAGTTTGTGATGCTTCTGCAGTGGTTTGCTGCATGTCTCAAAGATAACACACGGTCAGCTGAGATCCGCCAGTGACGTGCTCATAGTGGGCGAGAGAGTGAAAGCGCTCGTGATCAAGTCAACGACGCCAGACAGAATTGCTCTTAGGTACGCGAACAAAAAAATACTCGCAGAAACTATAAACCATGTATGTGCAGCACTGAGAGCTCACGTGTTCCGGCTCTGTGCAGTATTAGGGACCTTGAGAGCGAGCCTGGACTGTTTCTCTCCAACAAAGAGGTAAGAACACTGCCACTTCGGTTCTTCAGTTTTACATACTACAGTATATGTGTCAAGCTGCCAATGGTTAAGGTTGTCACATATTTTCATTGCCTCTGGTCTCGCAGAAGGTGTTCGCCGAGGCTGAAGAGATGGCGCGAAGATACCGGGAGCAAATGCGGCAGACGCCTCGGTCCGGGGAGGCGCCCGATGACGGCGACGAGGATACCGTCCCGTTCGAGGACGAAGCGGAGTCGTACGCCAACTGGAAGTGGCTGAAGTTCATCAAGTCCGACGGAGCAGACTGTAACCCCAGCAGCACGGAACCATCGGGATTGTAACGTAGGAACGTTGATTGCCTCTGCACAAATTTTGTTCAGTCCAGTGCTCTTCAGCCGCACGGTTTCCATGAGTGCATCACAAGATGAACTCAAAGGCGTCGGTCTCGAGCTATGCCATAGTTTTGGCTGCGCTTCCTCCTCGCCAAAAAAAAGCCTATCGGGACCGCGCCGACGCGGCGTGAGCACGCGGCCGCCGCCGCCCGGATCGGCCGCTCCGTCCACCTCCGCGACCGCCGCACCCGGATCCGGCCTCCTCCGAGGCCGCCGCTCCTGGATCCGGTCTCCTCCAGCTCTTCCCTGCTCCCCTGCACCCGGGGTGTGCATGACGAGGGCATGAGACCTCAGCCGTGTTCGGCGCCTTCCCCGGCGCCGGCGACCCCTGCCCCGCCGCTCGCCGCTTCCTCGGCCACATGCGAGGTCCGGACGCCCCTCCCTCCACGGCCGCTCGTCTTCTCTGAGCTGGAGCTGCCACCACCACCAGCTCCTCTGCTCCTAGCGGCGCCCTCCGTTCTGGATCTTGATATGTAGCGGCCTCCTCCATCGCACGCCTTCAAGGTCCCTGTGGCCCCTCCGGAGCTCCTGCAGGAAAGGAAGCTGATGCCTTTCGCGAGCCGCTGCTTGGTCGTCACGGCCATTGCTGACGGGGAGGAGCCCTCTGTGCCTACAGCGCTTGCTCCGGCGCGGTCGGACTCTCAGTGCTCCAAGGAGATGCTCGCTCCCGACGCCGTTGTGCGGGCCTCGCGGCCGCTATTGGCCGTGTCGTGGGCTTCCCTCGCTGATGATGTCTGCAACTTTGACGACGACGAGGAGCTCGCCCCGCTGACGCCGTTGACTAGCAGATGCTTCGGCCGGGTGAGCGATCCGGCTGCTGCTGCTGTTGTCGCTTCTGCTCCTGAGGTATCTTCGGAGCTGGGATGGGTGAAGGTGGGTGGCCGGCGTCGTTCGGCATCGCCGGCCTTGGCTCTGGCTCCTCGGCCTATCCCCGCCTGGCTTCATGGTCGCTGTTGCAAATGCCTCGCCCGTGGCCACTGTGCCACGGTTTGCAGAGATCCCTTTCGATGCTCTCGTTGCTTGGAGAATGGTCATCGTGCACGCAACTGCCGCAACCCATGGCGTCCTCTCAGTTCTTTAACATGTCATGTCGTCTCGCCCGTCTCTCGTGGTGGCCCCCAGCATCGTCCACCTCCTCCGTCAAGAGAGGGCCAAATGAAGTCCACGCCCCTCCTCACTGCGCTTCGTGGCTGGCAGGCATGAATTGAGAGCTTCCTAGAGTGGGCAGAGGCTGCTTTGAGTAGGCTCTCCCTTGTGCCGGCTATGTTGCAGGCCACGCCATAGCCTCTTGGTGTGGCAGTTGTTTGTTGGGGAACGTAGCATAATTCAAAAAAAATCTACGCTTTCACCAAGATCCAACTAAGGAGACATCTAGCAACGAGCAAATAAGAGTGCATCTACATACTGTTATGTAGATCGCGAGCGGAAGCTTTCGAAAAAGCATGGATAAAGTATTCGTACTATTCGCGTTCTTCGTCACCGATGATCTAGCGCCGAACGGACGGCACCTCCGCGTTTAACACACGTCCGGTCCAGCAACGTCACCTCCTTCTTGATCCAGCAAGGGGGGAGGAGTGGTCGTCAGAGATCCAGCAGCACGACGGCGTGGTGGTGGATGCAGTGGAGAATCCTGCAGGGCTTCGCCGGGCGCCCTGCGTAAGGAGATGGAGGTGTGACGGGAGGGGGAGAGGCGCCAGGGGCAAGGGTGCGGCTGCCCTCTCCCCCCCCACATATATATAGGGGGCCAGGGGGGTGCGCCATGCCCTGCAGATGGCATCTGCAGGGGGCGGCGGCCTGGGGGGAAGTCTTGCCCCCCAAGGCAAGGGGGGCGCCCCCTCCCCTTAGGGTTTCAACCCTAGGCGCATGGGGAGGGGGGCCCATGTGGTGCGCCAGCCCACCAGGGGCTGGCCACTTCCCCCACGCAGCCTAGGGGCCCCACCGGGATGGGTGGCCCCACCCGGTGGACCCCGGGGCCCCTCCGGTGGTCCCGGGACACTCCCGGTGACCCCCGGAGATCACCCGATGGCCGAAACTGGACTTCCTATATATCATTCTTTACCTCCGGACCATTCCGGAACTCCTCGTGACGTCCGAGATCTCATCTGGGACTCCGAACAACTTTCGGGTTTCCACGTGCATGTATCTCTATGACCCTAGCGTTACCGAACCTTAAGTGTGTAGACCCTACGGGTTCGGGAGACACGCAGACATGACCGAGACGACTCTCCGGTCAATAACCAACAGCGGGATCTGGATACCCATGTTGGTTCCCACGTGTTCCTTGATGATCTTCATCGGATGAACCACCGTGTCAAGGATTCACTCAATCCCGTATGTTATTCCCTTTGTTCATCGGTACAGTACTTGCCCGAGATTCGATCGTCGGTATTCCCGATACCTTGTTCAATCTCGTTATGGCAAGTCTCTTTACTCGATCCGTAATCCATCATCCCGTGACTAACTCCTTAGTCACCTTGAGCTCATTTATGATGATGTCTTACTGAGTGGGCCCAGAGATACCTCTCCGTCATACGGAGTGACAATATCCCAGTCTCGGTTCGTACCAACCCAACAGACACTTTCGGTGATACCCAATGCGTACCTTTATAGCCACCCAGTTACGTTGTGAAGTTTGGCACACCCAAAGTATTCCTACGGCATCCGGGAGTTGTACAACCTCATGGTCTAAGGAATAAATACTTGACACCGAAAATCTTATGCATTACGAACTATACGATCTCGTGCTATGCTCAGGATTGGGTCTTGTCCATCACATCATTCTCCTAATGATATGATCCCGTTATCACTGACATCCTACGTCCATGGTCAGGAAACCGTGACCATCTGTTGATCAACGAGCTGGTAACTAGAGGCTTACCAGGGACTCATTGTGGTCTATGTATTCACACATGTATCGCTGTTTCCGTACAATACAATTCAAGCATGAATAACAGACAATTATCATGAACAAGGAAATATAATAATAATACTTTTATTATTGCCTCTAGGGCATATTTCCAACAGTCTCCCACTTGCACTAGAGTCAATAATCTAGTTACATTGTGATGAATCGAACACCCATAGAATTCTGGTGTTGATCATGTTTTGCCCATGGAAGAGGTTTAGTCAACGGGTCTGCAACATTCAGATCAGTATGCACTTTACAAATATCTATGTCTCCATCCTAAACATAATTCCGGATGGAGTTGAAACGGCGCTTGATGTGCTTGGTCTTCTTGTGAAACCTGGGCTCCTTGGTAATGGCAATAGCTCCAGTGTTGTCACAGAAGAGAGTCATCGGGCTTGACGCGCTTGGAATGACTCCTAGGTCGGTGATGAACTCCTTCATCCAGACTCCTTCCTGCGCTACTTCAGAAGCAGCTATGTACTCCGCTTCACATGTAGATGCTGCCACGACGCTTTGCTTGCAACTACACCAGCTGACTGCCCCACCATTCAAAATATACACGTATCCGGTTTGTGACTTAGAGTCATCCAGATCTGTGTCGAAGCTAGCATTGACGTAACCCTTTACGACGAGCTCTTCGTCACCTCCATAAACGAGAAACATATCCTTAGTCCTTTTCATGTACTTCAGGATGTTCTTGACCGCTGTCCAGTGTTCCACACCGGGATCACTTTGGTACCTCCCTACCAAACTTATGGCAAGGTTCACATCAGGTCTGGTACACAGCATGGCATACATGATAGAACCTATGGCCGAGGCATAGGGAATGACACTCATCTTTTCTCTATCTTCTGCCGTGGTCGGCGACTGAGCCTTGCTCAATCTCATACCTTGCAAAACAGGCAAGAATCCCTTCTTGGACTGATCCATATTGAACTTTTTCAATATCTTGTCAAGGTATGTGCTTTGTGAAAGACCAATGAGGCGTCTTGATCTATCTCTATAGATTTTGATGCCTAATATGTAAGCAGCTTCTCCAAGGTCCTTCATTGAAAAACTTTTATTCAAGTAGGCCTTTACATTTTCCAAGAATTCTATATCATTTCCCATCAGCAATATGTCATCCACATATAATATGAGAAATGCCACAGAGCTCCCACTCACTTTCTTGTAGATGCAGACTTCTCCATAAGTCTGTATAAAGCCAAACGCTTTGATCACATCATTAAAGCGAATATTCTAACTCCGAGATGCTTGCACCAGCCCGTAAATCGAGCGCTGGAGCTTGCATACCTTGTTAGCGTTCTCTGGATCGACAAAACCTTCCGGCTGCATCATATACAACTCTTCCTTGAGGAAGCCATTAAGGAATGCTGTTTTGACGTCCATTTGCCATATCTCATAATCATAAAATGCGGCAATAGCTAACATGATTCTGACTGACTTCAGCATCGCTACGGGAGAGAAAGCCTCGTCGTAGTCAATCCCTTGAACTTGTCGATAACCCTTAGCGACAAGCCGAGCCTTATAGATGGTCACATTACCATCCGCGTCTGTCTTCTTCTTAAATATCCATTTATTTTCTATGGCGTGCCTGTCATCAGGCAAGTCCACCAAAGTCCATACTTTGTTTTCATACATGGATTCTATCTCGGATTTCATGGCTCCAAGCCATTTATTGGAATCCGGGCCCGCCATCGCTTCTTCATAGTTCGAAGGTTCACCGTTGTCTAACAACATGATTTCCACGACAGGGTTGTCGTACCACTCCGGTGCGGAACGTGCCCTTGTGGACCTTCGAAGTTCAATAGTAACTTGATCTGTTTCTTCATGATCATCATCATTAGCTTCCTCCCTTGTCGGTGCAGGCACCTCAGGAACAATTTCCTGTGCTGCGCTACTTTCCGGTTCAGGAGGGGTGACTGACACCTCATCAAGCTCTACTTTCCTCCCACTCACTTCTTTCGAGAGAAACTCTTTCTCCAGAAAACATCCATTCTTGGCAACAAAGACTTTGCCTTCGGATCTGTGGTAGAAGGTGTACCCAATCGTTTCCTTTGGGTATCATATGAAGACGCATTTCTCCGATTTGGGTTTGAGCTTTTCAGGTTGAAGTTTCTTGACATAAGCATCGCAACCCCAAACTTTTAGAAAAGACAGCTTCGGTTTCTTGCCAAACCAAAGTTCATACGGAGTCGTCTCAACGGATTTCGACGGAGCCATATTTAAAGTGAATGCGACAGTCTCTAAAGCATAACCCCAAAAAGATAGCGGTAAATCGGTGAGGGACATCATAGATCGCACCATGTCCAACAGAGTACGATTTCGACGTTCGGACACACCGTTACGTTGAGGTGTTCCGGGCGGTGTCAGTTGTGAAACAATTCCACATTTCCTTAGGTGCGTGCCAAATTCATGACTTAAATATTCTCCCCCACGATCTGATCGTAAGAACTTTATTTTTCTGTCACGTTGATTCTCAACCTCATTCTGAAATTCCTTGAACTTTTCAAAGGTCTCAGACTTGTGTTTCATCAAATAGATATACCCGTATCTACTCAAGTCATCTGTGAGGGTGAGAACATAACGATAGCCTCCGCGAGCCTCAACACTCATTGGACCGCACACATCGGTATGTATGATTTCTAATAAGTTGGTTGCTCGCTCCATTGTTCCTGAGAACGGAGTCTTGGTCATCTTGCCCAATAGGCATGGTTCGCACGTGTCAAATGATTCATAATCAAGAGACTCTAGAAGTCCATCTGAATGGAGCTTCTTCATACGTTTGACACCAATATGACCAAGGCGGCAATGCCACAAGTATGTGGGACTATCATTATCAACTTTACATCTTTTGACATCTACACTATGAATATGTGTATCATCACGTTCGAGATTCATCAAAAATAAACCATTGACCAGCGGGGCATGACCATAAAACATATCTCTCAAATAAATAGAACAACCATTATTCTCAGATTTGAAAGAGTAGCCATCTCGCATAAGACGAGATCCAGATACAATGTTCATGCTCAAAGCTGGTACTAAATAACAATTATCAAGGTTTAAAACTAATCCCGAGGGTAGATGTAGAGGTAGCGTGCCGATGGCGATCACATCGACCTTGGAACCATTCCCGACGCGCATCGTCACCTCATCCTTCGCCAGTCTCCGCTTATTCCGCAGCTCCTGCTTAGAGTTACAAATATGAGCAACTGCACCGGTATCAAATACCCAGGAGCTACTACGAGCGCTGGTAAGGTACACATCAATAACAAGTATATCAAATATACCTTTGACGTTCCCGGCCTTCTTGTCTGCTAAGTATTTGGGGCAGTTCCGCTTCCAGTAACCCGTTCCCTTGCAATAAAAGCACTCTATCTCAGGCTTGGGTCCATGCTTTGGCTTCTTCCTGGCAACAGGCTTACCGGACGCGGCAACTCCCTTGCCGTCCTTCTTGAAGTTCTTCTTACCCTTGCCTTTCTTGAACTTAGTGGTTTTATTGACCATCAACACTTGATGTTCTTTCTTGATGTCCACCTCCGCTGATTTCAGCATCGAATACACCTCGGGAATGGACTTCTCCATCCCCTGCATATTGAAGTTTAGCACGAAGCTCTTGAAGCTTGGTGGGAGCGACTGGAGGATTCTGTCAACGACCGCTTCATCTCGGAGATTCATTCCCACCTGAGACAAGCGGTTGTGCAATCCAGAAATCTTGAGGATGTTCTCACTAACAGAACTATTCTCCTCCATCTTACAGCTGTAGAATGCGTCGGAGACATCATATCTCTCGACTCGGGCATGAGCTTGGAAAACCATTTTCAGCTCTTCGAACATCTCATATGCTCCGTGGTTCTCAAAACGTTTTTGGAGCCCCGACTCTAAGCTGTAAAGCATGCCGCACTGAACCAGGGAGTAATCATCACTACGCGACTGCCAGACGTTCAAAATGTCTTGGGCCGCATCGGGAGCAGGTGCATCACCTAGCGGTGCTTCAAGGACATATGATCTCTTGGCAGCTATGAGGATAATCCTCGGGTTACGGACCCAATCCGTATAGTTGCTACCATCGTCTTTCAGCTTGGTTTTCTCTAGGAATGCGTTGAAGTTGAGGGAAACTTGAGCGTGGGCCATTTGATCTACAAGAGATATTGTAAAGAATTTAGACTAAGTTCATCTTAATCAAATTTTAATGTACTCCCACTCAGAATGACATCTCTCTAGTCATCTAAGTGATACACGATCCGAATCGACTAGCCCGTGTCCGATCATCACGTGAGACGGACTAGTCATCAATGGTGAACATCTTCATGTTGCTCGTATCTTCTATACGACTCGTGTTCGACCTTCCGGTGTTCCGTGTTCCGAGGCCATGTCTGTACATGCTAGGCTCATCAAGTGAACCCTAAGTGTATTGCGTGTGTAAATCTGGCTTACACCCGTTGTATGCGAACGTTAGAACCAATCACACCCGATCATCACGTGGTGCTTCGGAACAACGAACTTTAGCAACGGTGCACAGTTAGGGGAAACACAATTCTTCAAATTTTAGTGAGAGATCATCTTATTTACTACCGTCGTTCTAAGTAAACAAGATGCATAAACATGATAAACATCACATGCAATCAATTAAAGTGACATGATATGGCCAATATCATCTTGCTCCTTGGATCTCCATCTTTGGGGCACCATGATCATCTTGTCACCGGCTCGACACCATGATCTTCATCAGCATGATCTCCATCATCGTGTCTCGAAGAAGTCGTCACGCCAACTATTACTTCTACTACTATGGCTAACGTTTAGCAATAAAGTAAAGTAATTACATAGCGTTTATTCAGTGACACGCGGGTCATACAATAATTAAGACAACTCCTATGGCTCCTGCCGGTTGTCAAGTTCACCGACATGCAAGTCGTGATTCCCTATTACAAGAACATGATCAATCTCATACATCACATATATCATTCATCACATCTTCTTTTGGCCATACCACGTCACATAGCACATGCTGCAAAAAAAAGTTAGACGTCCTCTAATTGTTGTTGCAAGTTTTACGTGGCTTCTATAGGTTTTCTAGCAAGAACGTTTCTTACCTACGCCAAAACCACAACGTGATTTGTCAATTTCTATTTACCCATCATAAGGACCCTGTTCATCGAATCCGATCCGACTAAAGTAGGAGAGACAGACACCCGCCAGCCACCTTATGCAACTAGTGCATGTCTGTCGGTGGAACCAGTCTCACGTAAGCGTACGTGTAAAGTCGGTCCGGGCCGCTTCATCCCACAATACCGCCGAATCAAGATTGACTAGTAATGGCAAGAAAGTTGAACAAACTCAAACGCCCACAACTGTTTTGTGTTCTACTCGTGCAAGATGCTACGCATAAGACCTAGCTCAGATGCCACTGTTGGGGAACGTAACAGAATTCAAAAAATTTCTACGCTTTCACCAAGATCCAACTAAGAAGACATCTAGCAACGAGCAAATAATAGTGCATCTACATACCGTTATGTAGATCGCGAGCGGAAGCTTTCGAAGAAGCGTGGATGAAGTAGTCGTACTCTTCGCGTTCTTCGTCACCGATGATCTAGCGCCGAACGGACGGCACCTCCGCGTTCAACACACGTCCGGTCCAGCAACGTCACCTCCTTCTTGATCCAGCAAGGGGGGAGGAGAGGTCGTCAGAGATCCAGCAGCACGACGGCGTGGTGGTGGATGCAGTGGAGAATCCTGCAGGGCTTCGCCGGGCGCCCTGCGTAAGGAGATGGAGGTGTGACGGGAGGGGGAGAGGCGCCAGGGGCAAGGGTGCGGCTGCCCTCTCCCCCCCCCCCACATATATATAGGGGGCCAGGGGGTGCGCCATGCCCTGCAGATGGCATCTGCAGGGGGGGCTGCGGCCTGGGGGGAAGTTTTGCCCCCCAAGGCAAGGGGGGCGCCCCTCCCCTTAGGGTTTCAACCCTAGGCGCATGGGGAGGGGGGCCCATGTGGTGCGCTGATGACCCTCAACCGTAAGGGATCTGTTGCAGCGTTTTCGATAAGTAAGAGTGTCGAACCCAACGAGGAGCAGAAGGTATTCATAAGCGATTCTGAGCAAGAAATTACTGCAAGCACTGAAAGATAACTTTTAGGGGTTTTCTCGATATAAGCAACAGGAATGTAAAGGCAAGTAATGTAAAAGGTACTGAGAGTAACAAGTGGCCCAATCCTTTCTTAGCAAAGGAGAGGCCTAGCAACTAAACTTATAAAGACTAAAGCATTCTTGAGGACACACGGGAGAGGTAGTCATGTGCTTTCGCCATATTCCGTATCGATACTATGTTATGTGTTGATAAGTGTTGAGTGGGTGGATCTATGCTAGTGCACTCTCTAGACTAAGATGAATGCACTCTTATGATTAAACACCTTGCAAGCATCCGCAAATACAAGATAGAATTAAGGCAAAAGCCTAACCATAGCAATACGATCGAGGATCCATTATTCCCTTATGCAAAAGCGTGCGAACTAGGGTTCAGGTTTCTGTCACTCCGGCAACCCACCATAAGCATTCTTTATACACAATGTATTCCCCTAGGTCCTTAATAAGGCGAAGTGTTGGGTGTTCGACTTACGCAACACCACTAGTAGAATGACAACGCAACTTAAGTATCAAACAACACATATTACTTCAACAGCATATGACTACTAACAACAAGACTTTCCCCATGTCCTCAAGAACTAAGGTAACTACTCACAAGACATAAAAGAGATCATGATCAGTGGGGATAAATATGTGATAAACAATCTGGACATAATAATATTTCTCCAACAAAACTCAATAGCATTCACCACAAAGTAGCAATCAACACCAATGGAGTAGAGAGGATAGGTAGTACGAGTTACAACACGAGTTGCGATGGTAAGATGAGATTTGGATGAAGATGGAGATGGTGCTGGTGTTGGGGATGATGTTGATGATGCCTGTGACGATGGTGATGACGATGGCGACGATCTCCCCTTCCGGGAGATGATCTCCCCGGCGGAATCTGCCCACCGGAGATGCCCTTTTCTTCTCTGTAGGTTTCCGCCTCGAAGCGGCGGCGGAACTCCGTAAAAAGTCCCGTGCCTAGGGTTTTCGGGGGACGGAGAACATATATGCAAAAGGGGGCGACCGGAGGTGGGCCAGGGGCTCCAGGCGCCCCCCCGGCGCGGCCAGGGGGGGCGCGCCCCCAGGCCGCCTGGGCACCCTGTGGCCCTCCTCTGACTCCCCTTTTGCGTGTCTTCGTTATTCGTCCGAAAAATACCTCCCGTCAATTTTCAGGTAATTTGGAGGTGTTCTTCTTCAGCAACTCAGTATCCACTTTTTCCTGTTGAATCATGCGTCTGCTGTTCCGGCACCGGAAAGTTGCAAACTGTGTAAAATAGACCAAAACAACATAAGAACATCATCATAACGTGAAATATATCAATGAATAAAGATGAATTATGATACAAAATAGTGATGCATTTTGGACGTATCAACACCCCCAAGCTTAGACCTCGCTTGTCCCCAAGCGAATATGAACTCGGTAAACCTGTCCACAAGTTTAGAGGGTGAAGTGTCGTTAAATAGAATACGGACAAGAAGCATCCTAGTCTCTTCACCAACTCAAATATCCTCAGCAACAATCTTCAACTCATATGGCTTTTATGAAAGAGTGTTAACACTTATATTCGAAAGTAGGACCAATGGAAACTCATTATATCATGGCAAACATATCCTTTGGTCAAAGAACAACAATTAATTTTAACTTTTGCTCTTATATTTTGATGGGATTAATTGAAGCTCTTTGGAATAACATGTTAATAAGCAAGAAGTGAAAGTGTTAACACAAAGGAAGATATTTGCCTTAGCTGGGCATGACAAACAACTTACTTATCAAATGATAATGTCAACAAGGATATGATATGACAGATCTTAATGCAGCCTTATATGAATGAATCCTTATCAACATCAAACGTCTGCTCTCTTTGGGAAATAGAGGGAAGTAGGAATAACTGACTCATCTTAAAATTAAAAGATAGGCCCTGCTCTAGGGTAGTAGGGAAAACTCATGTGCTATCCTCAAATCAAACAGAATGAAAACAAATTTTTGAGAGGTGCATGATTCGTCAACGAATGTTAATATATAACTCAATTAATTTTTGAACTAGACAAGTTTCGAGGAACGGCTCCCGTATGAGGACGATAACATCCTCTTATTCTCCTTTGTTTATCACTGCCAAAGTTTTCTGATTTCTCATGAACAAAGCGTGAAGGAGGATTTGTTTGTTATATTATTTTTAAGCCGGGCGCACTCAATGCCAGTTCCTTTTCGTATTATGGGTTTGCACATTATACATGCAATCCCGGGGTGAAACTTGTCCAACTCAAAAAGGTCATGAATTAGCTACTACTTCCTCATGAGCTATTGCAGAGGCACAAAATAAAAGATTTTGAACATTTAAGGATAACACATAAATTATATACTTTAGGAGGTGGTAGTGGAGTACCACGAGTAGGTAGGTATGGTGGACTCATATGGAAGGTATTGGCTTAAGGGTATGGACGCACAAGCAGAATTCCTCTTAGTACAGAGTTAGGCTAGCAAAGGTTTTGAGAGAGCAGACAATTGATGATGACTAAGATGCAAAGCAATATAAAGCATGAACATTGAAATAAGCATAACACATCAAGTTGTCTTCCTTGTCAACATGACACTTCAAGCATAATAACATAAAGGTTTTAGCTATGTTGATACTTTAAGAAAATCATGCTTGTTGTTATGACCCAAGCTATGTTTGCCAAGATTAAATAAAGTTTCATAGCCATACCTGACATAAGGTCAATACTCCCCATAAGAATCATCATATAAGGTCGATTGCTTGAAGAGAATACCGAGTGCAGCAAAAAGGAACCGATAAACTTCTCATTAATATTCCATCATAAACGACTCCACACACACGGATACAATTCTTCACCAAAGGGGCGATAGACCTCAATGCACACACCTATCTCATATAATAACTTCCCTAGACATGATACGACTCTACTTGACTTCTGAAAGACAAAAGGTAAAGATAATGATACCGGGCACTCCCCCAAGCTTGGAACAAGCCAAGGGAATGCCATTACCCACGGAGATTTCACTCATCATCCTTGTTGGCGTTGATCAAGTAGTTCTTGGCGAAACTCTTCCATGGAAGGGGTTCTCCAGTCTCATATGAGAAGCTCGTCTCCTGGATCCTGCATTCAGCACCCAAACCCATACGTAGAAACCTTAGTTCATACTCACAGTTCTAGTTATGTAGATCATTAATTTGCCCTTGTAGCTCTATAATTCTGTCTTCAGATGCGGCGATTCTTTCCCACATCTCCTTCATCTCCTTCAGGAAGTAGTTCTTCAGCTCGTTGGTGATGTCAAAGTTAGCTTCGACACCACGCTCGGTCATCTTCTTGTACTCGAAGACTTCCTGCTCCACTTCTTCCAGCCTGGCCTGGACGCTCCCCTCCTTGATAGGTCCCTTCAGATCTTCTTGGTGAAGGACGCCTTCCTTCATCTGAACAACCTGAGGGTGCTTCTTCACCTCGGCGAGGTAAGGGTTGATGACGTTGACGACGAACGTGTCCTTGGGGGAACTTGGAGAAGCCATGGCACCTAAATTTAGCTGAAAGATTTCCTGGCAGAAACAGATCGAAGAGAAAACACGCGAAATCGCAAGATACGTTGCCGGAACAACCCGGGCAAATATATAGGAAAAATTTATGCACAAAAAGGAAGGTAACGGACCAAAGCGGGGTCGGAGACGGGCTCCAGGGTGTCCAGGCGGCCTGCCGGCGCGGCCCGGGGGGGGGGGGCGCCAGGGGGGCGCCTAGACTCCCTGGTGGTCGTCTCCGGCTCCACTTCGACTCGGAATTTTACTAATTTTACAAAAAACTCGTAATACGGAACTTTTATAATGTTTTGCGGTGTTTTCTTACCGTACTACATACCTTTTCTTTATTCTGCTTCTGCTGGCGTCTGAAACAGGGCTGCAACATGTTCTTCGTGGGTTGTTGTGTATATTGTATTTACATCAACATCGACAGGGTCTCCTGCTATGTAATGTTTAAGTCTTTGCCCATTCACAACTTGAGGTTTGGTGCCTTCAAAATTATTAATCTTAATTGCACCAGACCGATAAACTTCTTCAATATGAAATGGTCCTTCCCACCTGGAAAGTAGTTTACCTGGAGAAAACCTGAAACGGGATCTAAACAACAAAACTTTATCACCAACATTAAATTCACGTTTCAGAATCTTCCTATCATGCCACCTTTTTACCTTTTCCTTGAACATTTTAGCGCTCTCGTAAGCTTCACTTCTCCATTCATCTAGAGAAGTCAAGTTCATGAGACGCTTCTCACCAACTAGTTTTGGATCAGCGTTAAGCTCTCTAACAGCCCAGAAAGCTTTGTGCTCTAGCTCTAATGGCAAATGGCAAGCCTTGCCATACACTATCTTATAGGGGGACATGCCCATGGGGTTTTTGTAAGCAGTTCTATATGCCCACAAAGCATCTCCCAATTTATTTGACCAATCCTTCCTATTTCTGTTTACTGTTTTCTGCAAGATCAACTTAATATCTCTATTGGTGAGCTCAACTTGCCCACTAGTTTGAGGATGATACGGTGAAGCAATTCTATGATTAACATCGTATTTAGCTAGAGCTTTTCTAAAAGCTCCGTGCATGAAGTGTGATCCTCCATTGATCATGAGGTACCTTGGTACACCAAACCTAGGAAATATTACATCCTTAAGCATTTTCAAGGATGTCTTGTGATCAACACTTTCAGTGGGGATTGCTTCAACCCACTTGGTCACATAATCGACAGCTACTAAAATGTGAGTGTACTTGTGCGAAGAAGGAAAAGGACCCATAAAATCAAAACCCCAACAATCGAAAGGTTCAATCACTAGTGAGTAATTCATAGGCATCTCATTCTTTCTACTAATGTTACCAACTCTCTGACATTTATCACAAGCCAAAACATAATTTCTAGCATCTTTAAAGAGAGTAGGCCAATAAAAACCTGATTGAAGAACCTTATGTGCAGTCCTCTCACCGGCATGATGTCCTCCATAGGGACTATCATGACACCGTCGGAGAACGTCCTTCTGCTCATGTTCCGGAATGCATCTTCTCACGATCCCGTCGGGGCCTTCTTTGAAAAGATGTGGGTCATCCCGAAAGTAGTGCCTTAAATCATGAAAGAACTTCTTCCTCTACTGAAATGTTAGACCTGGAGGCAAATACTTTGCAACAATAAAATTAGCATAATCTGCATACCAAGGATCGGAAAGAGGTTGTATTTTTACAACAGCAAGTTGCTCGTCTGGAAAACTATCGTTAACTGGGATGGGGTCATGCGGTATATCTTCCATTCTTGAAAGATTGTCCGCTACCGGATTGTCTTCCCCCTTTCCTATCAACAATCTGCAAATCAAATTCTTGGAGAAGGAGTACCCATCTGATAAGCCTTGGCTTGGCATCCTTCTTTGTCATAAGATATTTAATGGCAGCATGATCAGTATGAATAATAACTTTGGAATCAACAATATACTGCCTAAACTTATCACAAGCAAAAACTACAGCTAAGAATTCCTTCTCAGTAGTAGCATAATTTCTTTGAGCACTATCAAGGGTTTTACTAGCATAATGTATAACATTCAATTTCTTATCAACTCTTTGTCCTAAAACAGCTCCAACAGCAAAATCACTTGCATCACACATAATCTCAAAAGGTAAATTCCAGTCAGGTGGTTGTACTATAGGAGCAGTTATTAAAGCTTTCTTAAGGGTTTCAAAAGCTTCCTTACAATTTTCATCAAACGCAAAAGGAACATCCTTCTGGAGAAGATTAGTGAGGGGTCTCGAGGTTTTAGAAAAGTCTTTAATAAATCTTCTATAAAAACCTGCATGACCGAGAAAACTGCGAATACCTTTGATGTCCCTTGGATAGGGCATCCTCTAATTAGCTTCGATCTTGGCTTTGTCCACTTCAATTCCCCTTTCGGAAATCTTGTGACCAAGAACAATTCCTTCATTAACCATAAAGTGGCACTTCTCCCAGTTGAGTATCAAATTTGTCTCCTTGCATCTCTGCAAAACTTTATTAAGGTTGTGAAGACAATGGTCAAATGAAGTTCCATAGATGGAGAAATCGTCCATGAAGACTTCCATAATATCCCCGCAAAAACCATGAAATATAGCAGACATACACCTTTGAAAAGTAGCAGGGGCATTACATAAACCAAAAGGCATACGTCTGTAAGCATAAGTACCAAAAGGACAAGTAAAAGTGGTCTTCTCTTGATCGACAGTGTTAACATGAATTTGAGAGAAACCAGAATAACCATCGAGATAACAAAAGTGGGTATTTTTGGATAACCTTTCAAGCATTTGGTCGATGAACGGCAACGGGTAGTGATCCTTCCTGGTTGCCTTGTTCAACTTCCTGTAATCAATACACATTCTATATCCAATAATAATTCTTTGAGGTATTAGTTCATTTTTATCATTAGGAACCACAGTTGTACCTCCTTTCTTAGGAACACAATGTACATGACTTACCCACTTACTATCAACTATAGGATAGATAATACCTGCGGCTAGAAGCTTGAGAATCTCAGTTCTCACGACATCCATCATCTTCGGGTTCAACCGTCGTTGATGATCAACAACTGGTTTAGCATCAGGCTCAAGGTTGATAGTATGTTGACAGATAGATGGACTAATCCCCTTAAGGTCATCAAGGGTATAGCCAATTGCGCCTCGGTGTTTACGAAGTACTTCCAATAATCGCTCTTCTTCATATCCTGAAAGGTTAGAATTGATAATAACAGGATATACTTTCTTTTCATCTAAATAAGCATACTTGAGCGTATCGGGAAGAGGTTTAAGATCGAACACCGGGTCTTCTTTTGGTTTTGATAAAATTCCCAAAGGTTCAACCGGAAGGTTGTGCTCCAGGATAGCAGGCTGCCTCAAGAATATTTCATCTAGTTCATTTCTTTCCTGCATATGCAAATCATTCTCGTGGTCCTCCATGTATTGCTGCAAAGGATCATCAGGGGGAATAGCAATAGAGGCAATTCTTTCAATAATCTTATCATCACTAGGTAAATTAGTACCACGAGGCTGCTTAGAGAACTTAGAAAAATTAAATTCATATGGCTCACCATCGAATTCAACAGAAACTTTACCTTTCTTGCAATCTATTATAGCTCCACAAGTTCTAAGAAAAGGTCTACCAAAAATGATGGGACAAAAATTGTCCCTGGCTGAACCAAGTACCAGAAAGTCGGTAGGGTATTTTACCTTTCCACATAGGACTTCAACGTCCCTCACAATTCCGATAGGAGAGATAGTTGATCTATTTGCAAGATGAATAGTAACATCAACTTCTTCAAGTTCACAAGGGGAAATCTCACTGATGATTTCTTCATAGAGGGAATAAGGAATAACACTTGCACTCGATCCCAAATCGCATAGCCCATAATAATTGTGATCTCCTATTTTAACAGATACCACCGGAGTACCTGAAATTGGGCCTTTGTTCTTGGCTGTGACAAGATTAGTGGAAACAACACAAAAAGTTATATTGGAATCCAAAACATCATCAGTAGCAAGGTCTTTAATCAATGCAACTTGAGGATCGACCCTGATCTGGTCCTCAGGTTCATCAACTCTTCTCTCACTTTTATTTATTATGCCTGTCACAAGAGAGTGTTCCTTTATCCTCGTGGGAAAAGGAGGCTTTTCATATATGACTGCAGGCAAAATAGGCTCAGCAACATAAATATCAATAGGTGGTTCTTTAAAAGGTGCATGGTGCTGGTCTCTATTCTTTTTAAAAGAATCAACGTGAGAGGCAAAATTCTTACACAAATCAATCACTAGATGGGAATCAAGACCAATCTTAGAGCAAAAAGTATTGAAGTAATCAGTTTCCACATAGCTCAAAATATAATCATGTTCATAATTTATAGCGGGTTCAATACCTTTATCAATTTCCCAATCTTCAGTATTCCTCTGGATTCTTTCAAGGAGATCCCACCTTTCTTCAGCACTCTTCTTCTGAAATACCCCACTAGAGGAGGCATCCAGCATCTCCTTATCCTGACGAGAAAGCCTGGCATAAAAATTTGTAAGTATAATTTCCTTGGGGAGCTTATGAATTGGGCATTTGAGCATTAGAGACTTCAATCTCCCCCAAGCTTGAGCAATGCTTTCTCCGTCACGAGACCTAAAGTTATATATAAAATTCATGTCTCGATGAATTTCATGAAGAGGATAAAACTTAGTATAAAAGAGAGACATAAGCTCCTGCCAGTCCAGCAAGTGTGAGTTATCGAGGAGCCCATACCAATCTGAAGTTTTATCTATAAGTGATACAACAAACAATTTCCTCATGACAAACTCCCTCGATACACCTGCAAGCTGAAATAATGAACATAGTCGTGACAAATATAGCAAGTGTTCACCGGGATGTCTGTCTCCTGCATAACGATTAGCCAAAACATAATTGATAATGCCAGCTGGTATTTTATAAGGCACAATTTCAGTAGGGGGAGGATCATCCACCACAGGTGTGGGGCGTCTTCCCGCAAGCAACGCTCCAATAATAGGGTTATCCATAAGGACAAAGAGCAGCAATAGCAAAAATAAAAACAGAATTATAAAAAGACTTTCTTACCAGTTTCACTTTACCAATAGCGCTACGCTCCCCGGCAACGGCGCCAGAAAACGTTACTTGATGACCCTCAACCGTAAGGGATCTGTTGCAGCGTTTTCGATAAATAAGAGTGTCGAACCCAACGAGGAGCAGAAGGTATTGATAAGCGATTCTGAGCAAGAAATTACTGCAAGCACTGAAAGATAACTTTTAGGGGTTTTCTTGATATAAGCAACAGGAATGTAAAGGCAAGTAATGTAAAAGGTACTGAGAGTAACAAGTGGCCCAATCCTTTCTTAGCAAAGGAGAGGCCTAGCAACTGAACTTATAAAGACTAAAGCGTTCTTGAGGACACACGGGAGAGGTAGTCATGTGCTTTCGCCATATTCCGTATCGATACTATGTTATGTGTTGATAAGTGTTGAGTGGGTGGATCTATGCTAGTGCACTCTCTAGACTAAGATGAATGCACTCTTATGATTAAACACCTTGCAAGCATCCGCAAATACAAGATAGAATTTAAGGCAAAAGCCTAACCATAGCAATACGATCGAGGATCCATTATTCTCTTATGCAAAAGCGTGCGAACTGGGGTTCAGGTTTCTGTCACTCCGGCAACCCACCATAAGCATTCTTTATACACAATGTATTCCCCTAGGTCCTTAATAAGGCGAAGTGTTGGGTGTTCGACTCACACAACACCACTAGTAGAATGACAACGCAACTTAAGTATCAAACAACACATATTACTTCAACAGCATATGACTACTAACAACAAGACTTTCCCCATGTCCTCAAGAACTAAGGTAACTACTCACAAGACATAAAAGAGATCATGATCAGTGGGGATAAATATGTGATAAACAATCTGGACATAATAATATTTCTCCAACAAAACTCAATAGCATTCACCACAAAGTAGCAATCAACACCAATGGAGTAGAGAGGATAGGTAGTACGAGTTACAACACGAGTTGCGATGGTAAGATGAGATTTGGATGAAGATGGAGATGGTGCTGGTGTTGGGGATGATGTTGATGATGCCTGTGACGATGGTGATGACGATGGCGACGATCTCCTCTTCCGGGAGATGATCTCCCCGGCGGAATCTGCCCACCGGAGATGCCCTTTTCTTCTCTGTAGGTTTCCGCCTCGAAGCGGCGGCGGAACTCCGTAAAAAGTCCCGTGCCTAGGGTTTTCGGGGGACGGAGAACATATATGCAAAAGGGGGCGACCAGAGGTGGGCCAGGGGCTCCAGGCGCCCCCCGGCGCGGCCAGGGGGGGGGCGCCCCCAGGCCGCCTGGGCACCCTGTGGCCCCCCTCTGACTCCCCTTTTGCGTGTCTTCGTTATTCATCCGAAAAATACCTCCCGTCAATTTTCAGGTAATTTGGAGGTGTTCTTCTTCAGCAACTCAGTATCCACTTTTTCCTGCTGAATCCTGCGTGTGCTGTTCCGGCACCAGAAAGTTGCAAACTGTGTAAAATAGACCAAAACAACATAAAAACATCATCATAACGTGAAATATATCAATGAATAAAGATGAATTATGATACAAAATAGTGATGCATTTTGGACGTATCATGCGCCAGCCCACCAGGGGCTGGCCACTTCCCCCACGCAGCCTAGGGGCCCCACCGGGATGGGTGGCCCCACCCGGTGGACCCCCGGGGCCCCTCCGGTGGTCCCGGGACACTCCCGGTGACCCCCGGAGATCACCCGATGGCCGAAACTGGACTTCCTATATATCATTCTTTACCTCCGGACCATCCCGGAACTCCTCGTGACATCCAGGATCTCATCCGGGACTCCGAACAACTTTCGGGTTTCCACGTGCATGTATCTCTATGACCCTAGTGTTACCGAACCTTAAGTGTGTAGACCCTACGGGTTCGGGAGACACGCAGACATGACCGAGACGACTCTCCAGTCAATAACCAACAGCGGGATCTGGATACCCATGTTGGTTCCCACGTGTTCCTCGATGATCTTCATCGGATGAACCACCGTGTCAAGGATTCACTCAATCCCGTATGTTATTCCCTTTGTCCATCGGTACGGTACTTGCCCGAGATTCGATCGTCGGTATTCCCGATACCTTGTTCAATCTCGTTATGGCAAGTCTCTTTACTCGATCCGTAATCCATCATCCCGTGACTAACTCCTTAGTCACCTTGAGCTCATTTATGATGATGTCTTACCGAGTGGGCCCAGAGGTACCTCTCCGTCATACGGAGTGACAATATCCCAGTCTCGGTTCGTACCAACCCAACAGACATTTTCGGTGATACCCGATGCGTACCTTTATAGCCACCCAGTTACGTTGTGACGTTTGGCACACCCAAAGTATTCCTACGGCATCCGGGAGTTGTACAACCTCATGGTCTAAGGAATAAATACTTGACACCGAAAATCTTATGCATTACGAACTATACGATCTCGTGCTATGCTCAGGATTGGGTCTTGTCCATCACATCATTCTCCTAATGATGTGATCCCGTTATCACTGACATCCTACGTCCATGGTCAGGAAACCGTGACCATCTGTTGATCAACGAGCTGGTAACTAGAGGCTTACCAGGGACTCATTGTGGTCTATGTATTCACACATGTATCGCTTTTTCCGTACAATACAATTCAAGCATGAATAACAGACAATTATCATGAACAAGGAAATATAATAATAATACTTTTATTATTGCCTCTAGGGCATATTTCCAACATTGTTGACTCCACGAAGGACCGGGTGGCAGAGCCCTATGGTTGTTTGTCTCCTCGTGTTCGGGATAATTCACCATCGATTTTTGCTTCTTCCGTTGTGTTGCTTCCCGCTGTGGGCGAGTCCATCGTCCGTCTTGCAGCTCCAGTGTTGCAACTCATGGCCGAGCTTCGGGATATATGTTCAAACTTTGCTTCGCCTTTGTCCTTGGAGCGATTGGAGGTGGACTCATCGACATCTTTGTGTAAGGAACATGCTTCATCTCTATCATGTGAGCAACTAAAGGCGCCGAAGTCGATTGTGTCGATGGTTCCGGTGGTGGAGGATGTTGTGTCGGTGGTTCCTCAGGTCTATGATGTTGATGCTGCCGGTTGGTTGGTACATGCTCCTACGAGCCCCTTGGTTGACGACAACGACACAAAGAAATTCAATGAGTTTTACGATTTTCTTGACAAATGGGTGGCTCAACAGCCGACATCTGTCAAGACAAGTGAACCTGCAAAGAAGCCAAGTAAGGAGAAACCAAAGAAGAAGTAAAACAAGAAGGGTGGCGCCATCCGAAAGGCGTCCGTGGTTTCATGATGGAGGATGGTCAGTTTTCGTTGGTGTGCCTGCTAGGAGTTTCATTGTGTTCTACTTCTACAAGTTTCGAGGGTAGCGGTTGTTGTTTGTTTAAAGGGCCGCTTGAGCGGTTTTGGTGTTTCCTACTTTGCGAGTAGTCCGCGTTTGAAAGTCTGTAACGATTTTTGCTCGGTTTTTCGTAAATTAACCGGACAATTCTCTTCTTCTTAATTAATCGACGAGTCAAATATTGCGTGGGTGAGCGAGCGGCACGCGGCACCCTGAATCTCTGACCGATCTCACGATCACGGGTCGCTGTTGGCCGTGCCATGGTTGCTCTGACGCGCACTGCTCATCTGCTTGTCGCCGTGCGTGTCAAGGCTGGTCCTCGCCGTGCGTGTCAAGGCTGGTCCTCGCCGTGTCTGTTTATCGCAACAGTGGAGGAGGACGTCGCACAGTGGCCGACTGACTGGCCACCCAAAGCCGACCCGTCGTGTCATCAGGCGATCGGTCAGTAATCTGCTGGTGCGTGCAACAACCCAAAGCCGACCCGTCGTGTCAACAGGCGATCGGTCTGGATCGGACCGGCCCTTGGTCGCCTCCGGGAGTCTGGATGAGAGCGACGGCTCGGCTCCGTGGGAACACCGGCCGACAGGCCTCGACGTAGTTTCATTAGCGTGCTAATCCTGTCGTTGGCGGACATGATCTGGTCGTTATGGAGTAGTTTATTATGCACCGGATGACAAAATCAGATGAAAGTGTCGCGGGGGGATGTGCTCTCGTCGTCGGGGAATTCCTTGGGCCCGGGACAACCGCTACATCGAGATAAACACGCATGCAGCCGCGAATTGTTTTATGGTGACGAGTGATTCAGTGGCTGAGGCTTCGTAAGAGACGAAAGCGAGATCCTAACCCGGGGCGAAAGTTTGTTCTTGTTCAGCCTGTCATCGCCGGCCACTGAGATTCCTCAGGTGTCACGTCGCAGAGACTTCGGCTCGGTTCGGTTCAGTTCGGGCTTCTCAACAAAGCTCCGTCTGCGCACCTATACTGATTAATTTATGTGGGAAATGCCAAGGCCGGGCTCCTCGTCCTGAGCTGGTGAGATACACCACCGACTTTCATTGATCATCGTATGGACAAGTAGTATATAAGTGGATTAAGGCCGGAGCCGTGAGTGGGAAAATTACTGTAGCAAACATGACGCTAGAGAATACCAGTACCTACTATTCCCTCGGTCCCAGTGTAGTGTCAAAAACGCTCTTATGTTATGGGACGGTTGGACAGAGGGAGTACGTCGCAATCATCTTCACTCTTGCGCCCTTACGTACTCATAATCAGCTGGCTGTAGCCTATAGCTCTGGATTGATCTGTACGTGTTTCACCTTTCCTAGTGGTTAGCTAATACTCTTATACAGTGCTCATCGCCTGTAGCTATGGCTCTCGATTGACCTGTACGTATTTCACCTTTCTTAGCGATTTACTAATACAGGTAGTATAAAGTACGCACCGACCACGGTATATGATGCACGTACGTTTCCTGTTGGGAGATTGAAGATGGGCAGCGTTAAACTGTGGTGGCACGTACTGATCGAGCAATTTACCGCGAATTAATTGATCGATCAGGGTGGTACGATATATGGGTATTCGGATATGGGGGCAACACACGGTGAGTTTTGATTTTGGTGAATGGTGAATAAGCTCCTCCTCCCCCTCCTCGTGTAAAAGAATGAAGAGGGAATGGAATCGGCCGGCCGGACTCCTCTTTTCCTTTCAACCTGGATGATGTCTTCTCTTTTTACACCATCTATTATCTACTAACGCTATACCAGCATTGACTTTTTTTTTCAGTTTTCAACATGAGGTTGATGCATTTTCCTTTCTTGATACGGAAATAGGCAGTTCACCGTTTCATCCAGGAGGGGCGAGGCGGGCGCCGCAAGTACGTGCTCTTGTTCTTGGTAAGGGCATCTCTAATAGACCCCTTATCTTGCGGATCTTTAAAATGAGTATAAGGCCGCGGAAAACGTGTTTTGAGGATTGGCGTGGGCTACGGTGGAACAGACCCCGCAAGGCCGAATTGTAAAACAAAATATTCTATGTGTATATTTTGTTTTACCGTCCGGCCTTGTGGGGTCTGTTTTGCCGCAGCCCGCGCCAACCTTTAAACCGAAAAAACAATCATCCAAATTACAATAATGATTTTTTTGCGGGATACTGTTGATCTATTCATCTCCAATCATGACAGTACAATGAACACCAGAAATAATAAAAATTACATCTATATTTATAGACCACCTAGCGACGACTACAAGCACTGAAGCGAGCCGAAGGCACGCCGCTGTCATCGCCCCTCCCTCGTCGGAGCCGGGCACAACTTGTTGTAGTAGACAGACGGGAAGTCGTCGTACTAAGGCCCCATAGGACCAACGCACCAGATCAGCAACCGTCGCCGATGAAGAAAAACTTAGATCGGAAGGATCCAACCTGGAGACACATGAACAAAGACGAACAAAGACCGAATCCGAGCGGATCCACCAATGACAACCACCGACCGAATCCCGCGAGATCCGCCGGAGACACACCTCCACACGCCCCCTGACGATGCTAGACACACCATCGGGATGGGGCTAGACGGGGAGAACCTTATTCCATCTTCAAGAAGCCGTCGCCGTCTCGTCTTCTTGATTAGGACACAAACCCTAACAAAAACTTGAAGAAGCACCTGAAAACGGAGCCCTCCGCCGGCAAGGGCCGGGATCCACCGTGCAAGCATGGCCCTAAGGCCACATGAGACGTGGCAGATCGGCGGTGCCGCCGACGGGAGGCAGAAACCCTAGCCGCCTTTCCTTGGAGGAGAGGCAAAGGGAGGCGGCAAACAATAGCGTATGCGTGGCTTTAAATTACAATAATGATTCAAATCAATATGAACTAAAATCTGAATATTAAAATAGAACAATCATCCAAATTACAACAATTATTCAAATGTAAGATTAAACTTATAATTCAATACAAGAACTGTTCCAGATGGCGGTTGCGAGGGATGCAAAGACGGTCGACGATCGATCCCCGTCGTCTCCTTCGGTTCCTACCCTTGAGCTCCTTCACGGCGAGGACCACCACCACCATCTGCCGCCTATTGTTCTCGAGCAACGTCTCTATGTCCGATTCGTCCAATCCTCGAGCAAACATTCCTCGCAATGGCTCAAATCCATCTACAAATCCCAACGGGGCTCGAATGAATTGAAATCGTTCGCTAAATCAAACTAGAAGGGGTAGAAAATCACTCATCGACGGGTCCAGGGCAGGCGGCGACTTGACGACGGTCGGTCCGGGGTGGCAGCGACCTGGGGGCGCCTCGGCGTGGCGGATCTAGGGCGGGGGCGAAGAAGCGTGCCTGAATCGGAGGCGGCTGGCTGGCAGCTGCAAAATTGGGGGGGGGCATGCGCGGGCTGAAATGTCCCTCCCGCCAACTGCTTTCCCACTATACATGGCACCGACGGGACAGGGGTGCATGT
>LR738709.1:650449367-650490424 GCA_902687465.1 Secale cereale
AACTGCTTTCCAACTATACATGGCACCGACAAGACGGGGGTGCCTGTGCTTTCGTGGGTGGGGGGGCATGCGCGGGCTGAAATGTCTTTTCCGCCCAACTGCTTTCCAACTATACATGGCACCGATGAGACGGAGGTGCTTGTGCTTTCGTGGGTGGGGGGGGGGTGCAATTTTTGGCGCCCCTCTTGAAGGGTCGGGGACGTTTACGATGTGTGTTCAAGCCGTTTTTCCACGCAAAAATGTAAAGTGACGGTTATTATGCAGTTCGGCGCGATATAAGTGGTCTACCAGAGATGCTCTAAGAGTAAGTACAATAGGGTGATATGGGCGGGCTATAAGAGATGCCACATTAGATTTATGTCTAGGTGGAGGAGAGAGGAGATGAGAAAGAAGAGAAGCGGGCTACAAGCTTACAGCCGGCTCTAGCACGAGCTTCAACACCTTTTGTGAGAAGAAATAATAGGTCATTGTATTAATTGTATAGTATACTAGTATGTGTAACTATTGTATGAATGAGCTATTAGGTTGGCTACAAGTGACATGACAACTTCATATAGCTGGTTGTTGGCTATACTATTAACCATGCTCTAAGAGCAAGTACAATAGGGTGATATGGCGGGCTATAAGAGATGCCACATTAGATTTATGTCTAGGTGGAGGAGAGAGGAGATGAGAAAGAAGAGAAGCGGGCTACAAGCTTACAGCCGGCTCTAGCACGAGTTCCAACACCTTTTGTGAGAAGAAATAATAGGTCATTGTACTAATTGTATAGTATACTAGTATGCGTAACTGTAACTATTATATGAATGAGCTATTAGGTTGGCTACAAGTGACATGACAACTTCATATAGCTGGTTGTTGGCTATACTATTAACCATGCTCTAAGGGCATTTCATCTGTGCCCCCTTTACTGGCAGCTCAATCTCCCTGGCTATGGCATGCGGTAGGTTCCAGTGCCGGAGTATGTATCGATCGTACACACACACGTGGGATTGATTTCCTTTCCAGCACGTACACGCCGGACTGCCGGAGGGTGAATTGAAACCGGACCGGCCGGCCTAGGTATTGTTCATATTTTTTTTTTAATCGGGAATACCTTGCATTCCTCATTACTCTGGGCCAACCAAATCAGCGGCCACGGCATCAGTTACAGTAGACGGGAAACCCGACTCCCACACTAGCAGGGAGCCCGGTTCCGCTGACGAGCCAAGCGCAGCCAGCACATGCGCTGGGTGATTACATTCACGGGGGCAAAACAAGATTTTGTGTTCAATGAAATTTAGCTGCAAGAGATACTTTGCTTCTCTGAAAAGGATGCCTAGAGGACCTCGATCTTGAGTGGTTGAGGAGAGAGCCAGCTGAAGGTTTCGACAGTCCGTCTCAAGCAGAACTCGTCCCATACCATACGATTCCGCAAGCTGGAGTGTTCTGAGCATTGCTTCGGCCTCCCCTTGCAGCGCACTGGTGAGGTGCTCCAGTCTGCCCGCCACTGCCAGTAGGATGTCGCCCGCCTGATCCCGGACTATGACTCCCCAGCCCCGTCACCGAAAGTCGCATGAAACGCCGCATCCATGTTAATTTTGGCAAACTCCAGTGGTGGTGCACACCACTTCTGGGCAGAGGCCTTCGATTTAGGCACGCTTCTTCCAGTGGTGGTGCACACCACTCCAGAGGTATTGTCCACATAGTAATTCCATTCGTGCGCCGCCGATGGCAACACAGTCACAGCCACGCGCACGCCCGTGCACGTACGTAGAGCGCGCGCCCGTGGGTACCCCCGCCGTGCAGGCCGGCCGGCAGCGGCTGGCTGGGGCCATACATAAGACGACCGGGCCTCGTCCAAGCTACGGTCACTGACAACCGCGGATCATCCGCGAGCGATCCCACATGTCAGAGACTCCAGACCGAAAAAACGGAATAAAAACGAGCGTGTGTAAGCAGTTGGAGGCATTACTATTCATTTCAGCAGTACCTCACTTTGATCCGACGGCTCAGGTTCCTCCAGATGTTGATCCAACGGACGAAAACGCATCAAGCCACCCGATCCAACGATCCAGAATCACGATCGCTGAGGAGGCTCGATGATCCCTTCTTCTCTTATTTCTGGATGCACGCGTCGCCGGGGCACTCCACTCCAGCGCTCCACCGAGCAGCACGCCGTCGCGTCGCTGCTCGTGTGCTCGCCATACCGCTCAAATATCTACGTGACACCGACGTACCATGGTGTGGCCCCGAGACCGTGTACACCAACCACTGAGCTCACGGTCGCGCGCCGTTGCATCAAAGGTCCAAATCCGAGAACCATTTGGCCGGGCCCGTCATGTTGCCTGCCCGCGTGCCTCACCTCACCTCGCCGTAAAACGACTCGCGCGCGTCGAGGTGATGGAGCGACCTCGACGTCCCTCCCACTGGCCGCCGACGACAGAGCTACCTAGCTGATCGATCCATCGGTCTCGCATGGGCATGGATGTGCACGCTAGCCCAGCCCCAGCCCCGCGATCGATCGATCGGCCAGGCCGGAAAGACCTAGGCACGTTATTCGCACGTTCCATCTCGACGGCTCCTGATTCCTTCGCTGTCGCACTTGGATTTGCCGGTCATAATCCTAAACTGGTTTGTTAATCAAGTACGGGGTACCCATGGCCACATTATGGCTTCCTCCGGCCATCTCACTAATAAGTTCGCACCTCTCGCTTCACAAGCTCGTATTAGTGTTTCCTCTTTGTATGTATTTCATCCCTAAAATGTCATGGCAGAATAAAGAACGTGAGAAATAAAGAACACACCCAGATCCTAGACCCCATATTAACGACTGTAAGCACCGTAGCGAGCAGAATGCGTGCCGATGTCATCGGCCCTCTTTCATCAGAGCCGAGTAAACCTTGTCGTAGACAATCAAAAAGTCACACCGAATCCTCGTGGGACAAGTGCACCGGAATAACAACCGCCACCGATGAAAAAAAGCTTAGATCACATAAATCCAACCTAGAAACACACAAACACATTCAGATTTATATGAAAGAGGCCAAAGAAATCTTTGCAGCTACTATCTTTTTGGATCACGAATTCAGATTTATCATGAAAGAGGCCAAAGAAATCTTTGCTCATTACGGGGTAGATGCTGGTCGACCTCCCATAGAGGCTATTTTATTTAATCAAGAAGACATAATGCGGTTGCGATCTCCTGATCATGTTGCTTTTAATGAAAACCTTAGAAAAAAAGTTCCTACCAATGTCTTGGTTGATAGAATTTCTGAATTAAATAATGATTTTTCTATTCAAAACAATGGGTTTGGTTTCTCCCTTAAGCGAAGGCTCATGACCTTCTGCCAAAAGAATGCCTATAATGATGAATTGGTTGTACACTATAAATGGCCAAAAGAGGAACCTATACCTCCAGAGCTTGATATGGGGGACTTTTGTCCCATTAAATTTAGCCATTTTGATTATTTTTGATTGCCACAAAGAAAACTTGCTGCTGATGTAGGGAATATGAGATGAATTTTCGCGATGTATATTATCATTATGGCAATACCTATATCTATCCTTGTATCGTGCCTAGCTAGGGGCGTTAAACAATAGCGCTTGTTGGGAGGCAACCCAAATTTTTTTTTTGCTTCTGTATGGAAATAAATAGTGCATCTAGCTTCTGTTTAGATGTGGTTTTGTGTTTTAATTAGTGTTTGTGCCAAGTAGAACCTTTGGGAAGACTTGTGTGAAGTTTATATGATCTTGCTGTAAAAAACAGAAACGTCAGCGCTCACTAGAATAGTCACCAGATTTTACTGGAGAGTGCTATTTATTTGATTCTTTTTGCAGATGATTAATAGACAAATTCCCCATGTTTACCAATTTATTTCAATTTTTTTGGAGTTACATAAGTATGTAAAAGTTACAGATTACTACAGATTGTTCTTTTTTTGACAGATTCTGTTTTTCGTCTGTTTTTTGCTTATTTCGATGAATCTATGAGTAGTATTGGAGGATATGAATCATAGAGAAGTTCGAATACAGTAGGTTTAACACCAATATAAACAAAGAATGAGTTCATTACAGTACCTTTGAGTGGTGGTTTGTTCTGTTATACTAACGGAGCTCACGAGATTTTTGTCTAAGTTTTGTGTTGTGAAGTTTTCAAGTTTTGAGTATTGCTTTGATGGACTACGGAACAAAGAGTGGCAAGATCTTAAGCTTGGGGATTCCCAAGGCACCCCAAGGTAAAATTCAAGGACAACTAAAAGCCTAAGCTTGGGGATGCCCCGGGAAGGCATCCCCTCTTTCGTCTTCACCTAACGGTAACTATACTCGGGACTATATTTTTATTCACCACATGATATGTGTTTTACTTAGAGCGTCATGTATAATTTGAGTCTTTGCTTGTTTGTTTGCCACAATCATCCTTGATGGACACACCTTTTTTAGAGAGATAAATATGGCCTAGGATTTGTTAGAACACTCTATGTGCTTCACTTATATCTTTTGAGCTTAATAGTTTTGCTCTAGTGCTTCACTTATATCTTTTAGAGCACGGTGGTGATTTTATTTTGAAGAAATTGTTGATCTCTCATGATTCACTTATATCCTTTTGAGAGTCTATTAGAACAGCATGGTAATGTGCTTTGGCTATAAAACTAGCCTTAACATGATAGGCATCCAAGATGAATGTAGTAAAAACTTTCATATAAAGTGCATTGAATATGATGAGAAGTTTGATACTTGATAATTGTTTTGAGATATGAGGATAATGATATTAGAGTCATGCCAGTGGATTTATTATGAAATTAAGAAATACGTGTGTTAAAGTTTGCGATTCCCGTAGCATGCACGTATGGTGAACCGCTATGTGATGAAGTTAGAGCATGAGGTATTTGTAGAGTGTCATCCTTTCTGTGGAGGTCGGGGGCGCGCGATGGTTAACTCCTACCAACCTCCCCCCTAGGAGCATGCGTTGATTGCTTTCTTTTGATGACTCGTAAATTTTTGCAATAAGTATATGAGTTCTTATGACTAATGTTGAGTCCATGGATTATACGCACTCTCATCCTTCCACCATTGCTAGCCTCTCTTGTACTGTGCAACTTTCGCCGGTACCATACACCTATTATATACCTTCCTCAAAACAACCACCATATATCTTCCTCGAAACAGCCACCATACCTACCTATCATGGCATTTCCCTAGCCATTCCGAGATATATTGCCAAGCAACTCTTCACCGTTCCGTTCATATGACACGCATCATATTGTCATATTGCCATGCATGATCATGTAGTTGACATCATATTTGTGGCAAAGCCACCATGCATAATTTTTCATACATGTCACTCTTGATTCTTTACACATCCTGGTACACCGCTAGAGGCATTCATATAGAGTCATACTTTGTTATAGTATCGAGTTGTAATATCGAGATGTAAATCAATATAAGTGTGATGATCATCATTATTAGAGCATTGTCCCAAAGAAAAAGAAAAAGGAAAGGCCAAAAAAAATGGCCCAAAAAAAAGAAAAAAAAGACAATTGCTACTATCCTTTTCCACACTTGTGCTTCAAAGTAGCACCATGTTCTTCATGATAGAGAGTCTCATGTTTAGTCACTTTCATATACTAGTGGGAATTCTCATTATAGAACTTAGCTTGTATATTCCAATGATGGGCTTCCTCAAATGCCCTAGGTTTTCATGAGCAAGCAAGTTGGATGCACACCCACTTAGTTTCTTTTGTTGAGCTTTCATACATTTTTAGCTCTAGTGCATCCGTTGCATGGCAATCCCTACTCACTCACATTGATATCTATTGATGGGCATCTCCATAGCCCGTTGATATGCCTAGTCGATGTGAGACTATCTCCCTCCTTTTTGTCTTCTCCGCAACCACCATTCTATTCCACCCATAGTGCTATATCCATGGCTCACGCTCATGTATTGCGTGAAAGTTGAAAGGTTTGAAAAAATTGAGTATGAAAACAAGTGCTTGGCTGAAACCGGGGTTGTGCATGATATGAATATTTTGTGTGATGAAGAGGGAGCATAGCCAGACTATATGATTTTGTAGGGATAACTTTCTTTAGCCATGGTATTTTGAGAAGACATGATTGCTTTGTTAGTATGCTTGAAGTATTATTATTTCTTATGTCAATATAGACTTTTGTTTTGAATCTTTCAGATCTGAACATTCATGCCACAATAAAGAGAATTACATTGAAAATTATGTTGGTTAGCATTCCACTTCAAAAATTCTGTTTTTATCATTTACCTACTCGAGGACGAGCAGGAATTAAGCTTGGGGATGCTTGATACGTCTCCAACGTATCTATAATTTTTGATTATTCCATGCTATTATTTATGATGTTTTGGATGTTTAATGGGATTTGTTATACACTTTTATATTATTTTTGGGACTAACCTATTAACCCAAAGGCCCAGTCTAGATTGCTATTTTTTTTGCCTATTTCAGGGTTTTACAGAAAAGGAATATCAAACGGAGTCCAAACGGAATGAAACCTTCGGGAGAGATATTTTTGGAGCGAAATCTTCATGGGAGACTTGAGAACCACGGAATAGGGCACACGTGGCGTCCACGAGGGTGGGGGGTGCCCCCTTATAGGGCGCGCCCCCTTCCTCGTGGGCCCCATGTTTGTTCCCCGATGCCCTCCTTCCTCCTATATATACCTATGTACCCCGAAAACATCAGAGATGGAGAAAAAACCCTAATTCCACCGCCGCAACCTTCTGTTCTCGTGAGATCCCATCTTGGGGCCTGTTCCGGAGCTCCGCCGAAGGGGGGATCTACCACGGAGTGCTTCTACATCAACACCATCGCCTCACCATGAGTTGTGAGTAGTTTACCACAGACCTTCGGGTCCATAGTTAGTACCTAGATGGCTTCTTCTCTCTCTTTGGATCTCAATACCAAGTTCTCCTCGGTCTTCGAGGAGATCTATTCGATGTAATCTCTTTTTGCGGTGTGTTTGTCAAGATCCGATGAATTGTGGATTTATGATCGAGATTATCTATGAGAAATATTTGGTTCTTTTCTGAACTCTTTTATGTATGATTATAATATCCTTGCAAGTCTCTTCGAATTATTGGTTTAGTTTGGCCTACTAGATCTATAGTTCTTGCAATGGGAGAAGTGCTTGGCTTTGGGTTCAATCTTGCAGTTTTCTTTCCTAGTGACAGTAGGGGCAACAAGGCACGTATTGTATTGTTGCCATCGAGGATAAAAAGCTGGGGTTTATATCATATTGCTTGATTTTATCCCTCTACATCATGTCATCTTGCTTAAGGCGTTACTCTGTTCTTATGAACATAGTACTCTAGATGCATGATGGATAGCGGTTGATGTGTGGAGTAATAGTAGTAGATGCAGAATCGTTTTGGTCTACTTGTCACGGACGTGATGCCTATATATAATGATCATGCCTAGATATTCTCATAATTATTCGCTTTTCTATCAATTACTCGACAGTAATTCGTTCACCCACCATAGGAATTTGCTATCATGAGAGAAGCCACTACTGAAACCTATGGCCACCGGGTCTATTCACAACATATCAATCTACAATCTACTTTACTTTTCCGTTTTTACTTTATGTTCTTATATCCAAAAATACCAAAAATATCAAACTATCATATCTATCAGATCTCACTTTCGTAAGTGATCGTGAAGGGATTGACAACCCCTTATCGCGTTGGCTGCAAAGTTCTTATTTGTTTGTGCAGGTGTGAGGGAATCGCGTGTTACTTCTCGAGCTTGGGTTGTATTCCCTCGAAGAGGAAAGGGAGATGCAGCACAGTAGCGTAAGTATTTCCCTCATTTTTTGAGAACCATGGTATCAATCCAGTAGGAGACCACGCGCGAGTCCCTCGCACCTGCACAAACAAATAAGAACTTCGCAGCCAATGCGATAAGGGGTTGTCAATCCCTTTACGGTCACTTATGAAAGTGAGATCTGATAGAGATGATAGTTTATATTTTTGGTATTTTTGGTTTCTAAGAACAGCAAATAAAAGCGGTAAAAGTAAAGTAGATGTAGATTGATATGTTGAGAATAGACCCGGGGGCCATAGTGTTCTCTAGTGGCTTCTCTCATGATAGCGATATTCTACGGCGGGTAAACAAATTACTGTCGAGCAATTGATAGAAAAGCGAATAATTATGACACTATCTAGGCATGATCATTGTATATAGGCATCACGTGCGAGACAAGTAGACCGACTCCTGCCTGCATCTACTACTATTACTCCACCATCGACCGCTATCTAGTATGCATCTACTGTATTGAGTTCATAAGAACAGAGTAACGCCTTAAGCAAGATGACATGATGTAGAGGGATAAACTCAAGCAATATGATATAAACCTCATCTTTTTATTCTCGATGGTAACAATACAATACGTGCCTTGCTGCCCCTACTGTCACTGGGAAAGGACACCGCAAGATTGAACCCAAAGCCAAGCACTTCTCCCATTGCAAGAACTATAGATCTAGTAGGCCAAACCAAACCAATAATTCGAAGAGACTTGCAAGGATATTATGAGGACACATAAAAAGTTCAGAGAAGAACCAAATATCTTTCATAGATAACCTTGATCATAAACTCACAATTCATCGGATCTCGACAAACACACTGCAAAAATAGATTACATCAGATAGATCTCCTCGAAGACCGAGGAGAACTTTGTATTGAGATCCAAAGAGAGAGAAGAAGCCATCTAGATACTAGCTATGGACCCGAAGGTCTGTGGTAAACTACCCACAACTCATGGTGAGGGCGATGATGATGATGATGAAGAAGAACTTCGTGATGGATACCCCTCCCGTGGAGCTCCAGAACAGGCTCCAAGATGGGATCTCATGGGAACAGAACGTTACCGCGGTGGAATTAGGGTTTTCTCTCTGTTCTCGGAGGTGTTGGGGTACGTAGACTTATATAGGAAGAAGGAGTACACCGGGGGGTGTTTGGGGGGCCCCACAAGGCAGGGGGCGCGCCCTGGGAAGGGGTGCGCGCCCCCCACCCTCGTGGGCCACCCCTTGATCCCCTGACGTGGTTCTCAAGTCCCTCGTGCGTGATTTTCTCCAAAAATATCTCTCGCGAAGGTTTCGTTCCGTTTGGACTCCGTTTGATATTCTTTTTCTGCAAAACCCTCAAACAGGCAAAAAACAGCAATCTGGACTGGGCCCTTGGGTTAGTAGGTTAGTCCCAAAAATGATATAAAAGCGTATGGTAAAGCCCATTAAACATCAAAGACTTCATAAATAATATCATGTAACAATAAAAAATTATAGATATGTTGGAGACGTATCAAGCATCCCCAAGCTTAATTTCTGCTCATCCTCGAGTAGGTAAATGATAAAGAAAGAATTTTTGGTGTGGAATGCTAACCAATATAGTTTTCAATGTAATTCTCTTAATTGTGGCATGAATGTTCAGATCTGAAATATTCAAGATAAAAGTCTATATTGACATAAGAAATAACAATACTTCAAGCATACTAACAAAGCAATCATGTCTTCTCAAAATACTATGGCTAAAGAAAGTTATCCCTACAAAATCATATAGTCTGGCTATGCTCCCTCTTCATCACACAAAATATTCATATCATTCACAACCCCGATTTCAGCCAATCACTTGTTTTCATACTCTATATTTTCAAACCTTTCAATTTTCATGCAATACATGAGCGTGAGCCATGGATATAGCACTATGGGTGGAATAGAGGTGGTTGTGGAGAAGACAAAAAGGAGCGAGATAGTCTCACGTCGACTAGGCGTATCAACGGGCTATGGAGATGACCATTAATAGATATCAATGTGAGTGAGTAGGGATTGCCATGCAACGAATGCACTAGAGCTAAGTATGTATGAAAGCTCAACAAAAGAAACTAGTGGTTGTGCATCCAACTTGCTTTCTCACGAAGACCTAGGGAATTTGAGGAAGCCCATCGTTGGAATATACAAGCCAAGTTCTATAATGAAATTCCCACTAGTATATGCAAGTGACTAAACATGAGACTCTCTATCATGAAGAACATGGTGCTACTATGAAGCACAAGTGTGGAAAAAGATAGTAGCAATTGTCCTTTCTGTCTTTTCTCTCTTTTTTTGGAGGGGCTTTCTCTTTTTTTATTAGCCCCTCTCTATATTTTTTTGGGCCATCTCTTTTTTTATTGGCCTTTCCTCACATGGGACAATGTTCTAATAATGATGATCATCACACTTTTATTACAACTCGAAATTACAACTCGATACTACAACAAGTATGACTCTACATGAATGCCTCCGACGGTGTACCGGGATGTGCAATGAATCAAGAATGACATATATGGAGATTATGCATGGTGGCTTCGCCACAAATACGATGTCAACTACATGATCATGCATGGCAATATGACAATATGATGTGTGTCATATGAACGGAACGGTGGAAAGTTGCATGGCAATATATCTCGGAATGGCTATGGAAATGCCATGATAGGTAGGTATGGTGGCTGTTTTGAGGAATAATATGGTGGCTGTTTTGAGGAAGGATATATAGTGGGTTTATGGCACCGGCGAAAGTTGCGCGGTACAAGAGAGGCTAGCAATGGTGGAAGAGTGAGAGTGCGTATAATCCATGGACTCAACATTAGTCATAAGAACTCATATACTTATTGCAAAAAATCTACGAGTCATCAAAACAAAGCAATCAACGCATGCTCCTAGGGGGGAGGATGGTAGGAGTTAACCATCGCGCGCCCCCGACCTCCACACCATGGTGGACACTCTACAAATACCTCATGCTCTAACTTTGTCACATAGCGGTTCACCATAGGTGCATGATACGGGAATCATTAACTTTAATACAGGTATTTCTCAATTTCATAATAACTCCACTAGCATGACTCTAATATCACTATCCTCATATCTCAAAACAATTATCAAGCATCCAACATCTCATTCTATTCAATGCACTTGGTGTGAATTTTTTTACTACATTGACATTGGATGTCTATCATGTGAAGACTAGTTTCTTTAGCCTAAACACATTACCATGCTGTTTTAATAGACTCTCAAATAGATATAAGTGAAGCATGAGAGTTCAACAATTTCTACAAAATATTACCACCACGGTGCTCTAAAAGATATAAGTGAAGCACTAGAGCAAAGACTATTCAACTAAAAAGATATAAGTGAAGCACATAGAGTGTCTTAACAATTCCTTGACCATATTTAACTCTCTCAAATAGGCGTGTCCAGCAAGGATGATTCTGGCAAACTAACAAGCAAAGACTCAAATTATACAAGACGCTCCAAGCAAAACACATATCATGTTGCGAATAAAACTATAGCTCCAAGTATAGTTACCGATGGATGAAAACGAAAGAGGGGATGCCTTCCCGGGGCAACCCCAAGATTAGGCTTTTGATTATCTTGAATTTACTTGGGGTGCCATGGGCATCCCCAAGCTTACGCCTTTGCTACTCCTTGTTCCATAGTCCATCAAAGCAATACTAAAAACTTGAAAACTTCACAACACAAAACTTAGACAAAAATTCTCATGAACTCCGTTAGTATAAGAAAGCAAACCACTACTCAAAGGTGCAGCAATGAATTCATTCTTTGTTTATATTGGTGTTAAACCTACTGTATTCCAACTTCTCTATGGTTCATATCTTCCAATACTACTCATAGATGCATTGAAATAAGCAAACAACACACGCAAAATAGAATCTGTCAAAAACAGAACAGTCTGTAGTAATCTGCAGGTTTCGCCTACTTCTGGAACTCCAAAAAATTCAAACTAAATTGGTAAATTTGCGGAATTTGTCTACTAATCATCTGCAAAAAGAATCAACTAAATATCATGCTCCAGTAAAATCTTCCGACCACTTTAGCGAGCGCTAACGATTCTGTTTTTCACAGCAAGATCACATAAACTTCACACAAGTCTTCCCAAAGGTTCTACTTGGCACAAACACTAAACAAAACATGAAACCACATATAATCAGAGGCTAGATGCAATATTTATTCCCTAACATCAACAAAAACAAAAAAAATATAAAGTTGGGTTGCCTCCCAACAAGCGCTATCGTTTTACGCCCCTAGCTAGGCACGATACAAGATAGATCTAGGTATTGCCATCATTGATCTTCACCTTTTTAATGATGTCAAGCTCGAATCCGGGAGGTTCTTTACTTTTCCCTTCATATTCAGAGATCTTTAGATCTAGGGCATCCAATCGCTTATTGCAAAGGGTAATCAACATATTCATGCTGTGGATATTTCCACTGACATTCTTAAGCAGTTCAAGAGACTTTTGTAATATCTTTGTTACTTCACATATTTTCTCAAAAACTTGAGTCTCTTCCTAGGTGGAAGGCTGCCCAAATAAATCTATCAGGACATTAAAAGAATTAAGGGTATGATTCCCCAAGAAATTTCCTCCGGTAACGATATCAAGAACAAGCCTATTCCAAGGGGTTATGCCAATATAAAAATTGCGAAGAAGCACAGAAGTGGAAAGCTTCCTATTAGATCTATTTTGAGCATTGAAAATTCTATACCAGGCATATTTTAAGTTTTCTTCCTCCCTTTGTTTAAAGTTGAGGACCTCACTCTCGGGAGTGGCGATAATGATAGGTGTGCTAGACATGATGACAAGCAAGCAAGCAGCACACGAGCAAACAAGAAACAAGCGAACGATAAACACACGGCGGAAGAAGGGCAAATAAAACGGCAAGGGTGAAGTGGGGGACAGGAAAACGAGAGGCAAATAAATGTAATACGAAGGATAAGGGTTTGTGATAGGTACTTGGTATATGCCTTTGGCGTAAGCCTCCCCGGCAACGGCGCCAGAAATTCTTCTTGCTACTTCTCGAGCTTGCGTTGTATTCCCTCGAAGAGGAAAGGGAGATGCAGAACATGTTGGGTAACGTAGTATTTTCAAAATTTTCCTACGATCACGCAAGATCTATCTACTAGATGCATAGCAACGAGAGGGGAGAGTGTGTCTACGTACCCTCGTAGACCGAAAGCGGAAGCGTTTATCAACGCGGTTGATGTAGTCGTGCACCTTCACGATCCGTCCCGATCTAGTACCGAACGTACGGCACCTCCGCGTTCAGCACACGTTCAGCTCGATGACGTCCTCGCCTTCTTGATCCAGCAAGACGGGCGAAGTAGTAGATGAGTTCCGGCAGCACGACGGCGTGGTGACGGTTGTTGATGAAGAACAATCTCTGCAGGGCTTCGCCAAGCACTACAGAAACTAGACGGAGGATAAACTAGAGGGTCGGGGTAGCCGGCACACGGCTTGGTGTATCTTGATGTGTCTTGGGTGCTAGCCCTACCCCTCTATATATATGTTGAGCCCTGGGGTCGAAACTTGGAGCAAAAGCCTCCTCAAAGTCGGTTTTGCCCGAAAGGAAAGAGTCCCACTCGGACTCCAGGGCTAGACGCCAGGGTTCCCGGCGTCTACCCCCTAGACGCCAGGGTTCCTGGCGTCTAGCCTCTGGTCTCCGCAAAACTTCCTTTTGCACTTTCCTAAAGCCTCGTGGGCTTTCCCCTTTGGCCCAAATAAAGTGTTCTCGTACCCAAACACTTCGGGAAACATTCGGAACCCCTTCCGGTGAATTCCGGAACCCTTCCGGAGGTCAAACACTATTATCCCATATATTAATCTTTATCTCCGGACCATTCCGGAGTTCCTCGTCATGTCCGTGATCACATCCGGGACTCCGAATAACATTCGGTCACCAACATACATAACTCATTTAATACTATATCGTCAACGAAACGTTAAGCGTGCGGACCCTACGGGTTCGAGAACTATGTAGACATGACCGAGACACCTCTCCGGTCAATAACCAATAGCGGAACCTGGATGCCCATATTGGCTCCTACATATTCTACGAAGATCTTTATCGGTCGAACCGCATAACAACATACGTTGTTCCCTTTGTCATTGGTATGTTACTTGCCCGAGATTCGATCGTCGGTATCTCAATACCTAGTTCAATCTCGTTACCGGCAAGTCTCTTTACTCGTTCCGTAATACATTATCTCGTGACTAACTCATTAGTCATTTGCTTGCAAGGCTTATTATGATGTGCATTACCGAGAGGGCCCAGAGATACCTCTCCGACAATCGGAGTGACAAATCCTAATCTTGATCTATGCCAACACCACGAATACTTTCGGAGACACCTGTAGAGCATCTTTATGATCACCCAGTTACGTTGTGACGTTTGATAGCACACAAGGTGTTCCTACGGTATTCGGGAGTTGCATAATCTCATAGTCATAGGAACATGTATAAGTCATGAAGAAAGCAATAGCAGAAAAACTAAACGATCATAGTGCTATGCTAACGGATGGGTCTTGTCCATCACATCATTCTCCTAATGATGTGATCCCGTTGATCAAATGACAACTCATGTCTATGGTTAGGAAACATAACCATCTTTGATCAATGAGCTAGTCTAGTAGAGGCATACTAGGGACATACTGTTTTGTCTATGTATCCATACATGTACTAAGTTTCCGGTTAATACAATTCTAGCATGAATAAAAGACATTTATCATGATATAAGGAAATATAAATAACATCTTTATTATTGCCTCTAGGGCATATTTCCTTCAGTCTCCCACTTGAACTAGAGTCAATAATCTAGATTACAAAGTGATGATCCTCACACCCATGGAGTCCTGGTGCTGATCATGTTTTGCCCGTGGAAGAGGCTTAGTCAACGGGTCTGCAACATTCAGATCCGTATGTATTTTGCAAATCTCTATGTCTCCCTCCTTGACTAGATCGCGGATGGAATTGAAGCGTCTTTTGATGTGCTTTGTTCTCTTGTGAAACCTGGATTCCTTCGCCAAGGCTATTGCTCCAGTGTTGTCACAAAAGATTTTCATTGGACCCGATGCACTAGGTATTACACCTAGATCGGATATGAACTCCTTCATCCAGACTCCTTCATTTGCTGCTTCCGAAGCAGCTATGTATTCCGCTTCACACGTAGATCCCGCCACGACGCTCTGCTTGGAACTGCACCAACTGACAGCTCCACCGTTCAATAAAAATACATATCCGGTTTGTGACTTTGAGTCATCCGGATCAGTGTCAAAGCTAGAATCGACGTAACCGTTTACGACGAGCTCTTTGTCACCTCCATATACGAGAAACATATCCTTAGACCTTTTCAGGTATTTCAGGATGTTCTTGACCGCTGTCCAGTGATCCACTCCTGGATTACTTTGGTACCTCCCTGCTAGACTTATAGCAAGGCACACATCAGGTCTGGTACACAGCATTGCATACATGATAGATCCTATGGCTGAGGCATAGGGAATGACTTTCATTTTCTCTCTATCTTCTGCAGTGGTCGGGCATTGAGTCTTACTCAACTTCATACCTTGTAATAAAGGCAAGAACCCTTTCTTTGACTGATCCATTTTGAACTTCTTCAAAATCTTATCAAGGTATGTGCTTTGTGAAAGTCCAATTAAGCGTCTTGATCTATCTCTATAGATCTTGATGCCTAATATATAAGCAGCTTCACCGAGGTCTTTCATTGAAAAATTCTTATTCAAGTATCCTTTTATGCTATCCAGAAATTCTATATCATTTCCAATCAATAATATGTCATCCACATATAATATTAGAAATGCTACAGAGCTCCCACTCACTTTCTTGTAAATACAGGCTTCTCCAAAAGTCTGTATAAAACCATATGCTTTGATCACCTCATCAAAGCGTATATTCCAACTCCGAGATGCTTGCACCAGTCCATAGATGGATCGCTGGAGTTTGCATACTTTGTTAGCACCTTTTGGATCGACAAAACCTTCTGGTTGTATCATATACAATTCTTCTTTGAGATATCCATTCAGGAATGCAGTTTTGACATCCATTTGCCAGATTTCATAATCATAAAATGCGGCAATTGCTAACATGATTCGGACAGACTTAAGCATCGCTACAGGTGAGAAAGTCTCATCGTAGTCAACTCCTTGAACTTGTCGAAACCCTTTCGCAACAAGTCGAGCTTTGTAAACAGTAACATTACCGTCTGCGTCGGTCTTCCTCTTGAAGATCCATTTATTTTCGATGGCCTGCCGATCATCGGGCAAGTCAACCAAAGTCCACACTTTGTTCTCATACATGGATCCCATCTCAGATTTCATGGCCTCAAGCCATTTTGCGGAATCTGGGCTCATCATCGCTTCCTCATAGTTCGTAGGTTCATCATGGTCTAGTAACATGATTTCCAGAACTGGGTTGCCGTACCACTCTGGTGCGGAACGTAATCTGGTTGATCTACGACGTTCAGCAGAAACTTGATCCGAAGTTTCATGATCATCATCATTAACTTCCTCACTGATTGGTGTAGGAATCACTGGAACAATTTTCTGTGATGTACATTCCAATTCGGGAGAAGGTACAGTTACCTCATCAAGTTCTACTTTCCTCCCACTCACTTCTTTCGAGAGAAACTCCTTCTCTAGAAAGGATCCATTCTTAGCAACGAATATCTTGCCTTCGGATCTGTGATAGAAGGTGTACCCAACAGTCTCTTTTGGGTATCCTATGAAGACACATTTCTCCGACTTGGGTTCGAGCTTATCAGGTTGAAGCTTTTTCACATAAGCATCGCAGCCCCAAACTTTAAGAAACGACAACTTTGGTTTCTTGCCAAACCATAGTTCATAAGGTGTCGTATCAACGGATTTAGATGGTGCCCTATTTAACGTGAATGCAGCTGTCTCTAAAGCATAACCCCAAAACGATAGCGGTAAATCGGTAAGAGACATCATAGATCGCACCATATCCAATAAAGTACGGTTACGACGTTCGGACACACCATTACGCTGTGGTGTTCCGGGTGGCGTGAGTTGTGAAACTATTCCACATTGTTTCAAATGAAGACCAAACTCGTAACTCAAATATTCTCCTCCACGATCAGATCGTAGAAATTTTATTTTCTTGTTACGATGATTCTCTACTTCACTCTGAAATTCTTTGAACTTTTCAAATGTTTCAGACTTGTGCTTCATTAAGTAGATATACCCATATCTGCTCAAATCATCAATGAAGGTCAGAAAATAACGATACCCGCCGCGAGCTTCAACACTCATTGGCCCACATACAACGGTATGTATGATTTCCAACAAATTTGTTGCTCGCTCCATAGTTCCGCAGAACGGAGTTTTAGTCATCTTGCCCATGAGGCATGGTTCGCAAGCACCAAGTGATTCATAATCAAGTGATTCCCAAAGTCCATCACTATGGAGTTTCTTCATGCGCTTTACACCAATATGACCTAAACGGCAGTGCCACAAATAAGTTGCACTATCATTATTAACCTTGCATCTTTTGGTTTCAATATTATGAATATGTGTATCACTACAATCGAGATCCAATAAGAATAGACCACTCTTCAAGGGTGCATGACCATAAAAGATATTATTCATAAAAATAGAACAACCATTATTCTCTGATTTGAATGAATAACCGTCTCGCAACAAACAAGATCCAGATATAATGTTCATGCTCAACGCTGGCACCAAATAACAATTATTTAGGTCTAAAACTAATCCCGAAGGTAGATGTAGAGGTAGCGTGCCGACGGCGATCACATCGACTTTGGAACCATTTCCCACGCGCATCGTCACCTCGTCCTTAGCTAATCTTCGTTTAATCCGTAGTCCCTGTTTCGAGTTACAAATATTAGCAACCGAACCGGTATCAAATACCCAGGTACTACTACGAGCATTAGTAAGGTACACATCAATAATATGTATATCACATATACCTTTGTTCACCTTGCCATCCTTCTTATCCGCCAAATACTTGGGGCAGTTCCGCTTCCAGTGTCCAGTCCCCTTGCAGTAGAAGCACTCAGTTTCAGGCTTGGCTCCAGACTTGGGTTTCTTCGTGGGAGTAGCAACTGTCTTGCTATTCTTCTTGAAGTTCCCCTTCTTTCCCTTGCCCTTTTTCTTGAAACTAGTGGTCTTGTTAACCATCAACACTTGATGCTCCTTTTTGATTTCTACCTCCGCAGCTTTAAGCATAGCGAAGAGCTCGGGAATTGTCTTTTGCATCCCTTGCATATTATAGTTCATCACGAAGCCTTTATAGCTTGGTGGCAGTGATTGAAGAACTCTATCAATAACACTATCCTCGTCAACTTTGCAACCAAGTTGAGTCATATGATTGTAGTACCCAGACATTCTGAGCAAGTGTTCACTGATAGAACTATTCTCCTCCATCTTGCAGCTGTAGAACTTATTGGAAATCTCATATTTCTCAATCCTGGCATTTGCTTGAAATATTAACTTCAACTCCTGGAACATCTCATATGGTCCATGACGTTCAAAACGTCGTTGAAGTCCCGGTTCTAAGCCGTAAAGCATGGCACACTGAACTATCGTGTAGTCATCAGACCGCGACTGCCAGACGTTCAAAGCGTCTACATTAGCGGGAGGGGGCTTGTCACCTAGCGGTGCTTCAAGGACATAATTCTTCTGTGCAGCAATGAGGATAATCCTCAGGTTACGGACCCAGTCCGTGTAATTGCTACCATCATCTTTCAACTTAGCTTTCTCTAGGAATGCATTAAAATTCAAAGGAACGGTAGCACGGGCCATTGATCTACAACGACATAGATATGCAAAACTATCAGGACTAAGTACATGATAAATTAAAGTTCAATTTAATCATATTAATTTAAAGAACTCCCACTTAGATAGACATCCCTCTGGTCATCTAAATGATCACGTGATCCAAATCAACTAAACCATGTCCGATCATCACGTGAGATGGAGTAGTATCAATGGTGAACATCTTATGTTGATCATATCTACTATATGATTCACGCTCGACCTTTCGGTCTCCAGTGTTCCGAGGCCATATCTGCATATGCTAGGCTCGTCAAGTTTAACCCGAGTATTCTGCGTGTGCAAAACTGGCTTACACCCGTTGTATTTGAACGTAGAGTTTATCACACCCGATCATCACGTGGTGTCTCGGCACGACGAACTTTCGCAACGGTGCATACTCAGGGAGAACACTTATACCTTGAAATTTAGTAAGGGATCATCTTATAATGCTACCGTCGTTCTAAGCAAAATAAGAAGCATAATAAGATAAACATCACATGCAATCAAAATATGTGACATGATATGGCCATCATCATCTTGTGCTTTTGATCTCCATCTCCAAAGCACCGTCATGATCACCTTCGTCACCGGCGCGACACCTTGATCTCCATCGTAGCATCGTTGTCGTCTCGCCAACTATTGCTTCTACGACTATCGCTACCGCTTAGTGATAAAGTAAAGCAATTACATGGCGATTGCATTTCATACAATAAAGCGACAACCATATGGCTCCTGGCAGTTGCCGATAACATTACAAAACATGATCATCTCATACAAAACCGTATAACTCATCATGTCTTGACCATATCACATCACAACATGCCCTGCAAAAACAAGTTAGACGTCCTCTACTTTGTTGTTGCAAGTTTTACGTGGCTGCTACGGGCTTAGCAAGAACCGTTCTTACCTACGCATACAAAACCACAACGATGTTTCGTCAAGTATGTGCTGTTTTAACCTTCACAAGGACCGGGCGTAGCCACACTTGATTCAGCTAAAGTGAGAGAGACAGACACCCGCCAGTCACCTTTAAGCAACGAGTGCTCGTAACGGTGAAACCAGTCTCGCGTAAGCGTACGCGTAATGTCGGTCCGGGCCGCTTCATCTCACAATACCGCCGAAGCAAAGTATGACATGCTGGTAAGCAGTATGACTAGTATCATCCACAATCTCATTGTGTTCTACTCGTGCATATCATCTACGCATAGACCTGGCTCATGATGCCACTGTTGGGTAACGTAGTATTTTCAAAATTTTCCTACGATCACGCAAGATCTATCTACTAGATGCATAGCAACGAGAGGGGAGAGTGTGTCTACGTACCCTCGTAGACCGAAAGCGGAAGCGTTTATCAACGCGGTTGATGTAGTCGTGCACCTTCACGATCCGTCCCGATCTAGTACCGAACGTACGGCACCTCCGCGTTCAGCACACGTTCAGCTCGATGACGTCCTCGCCTTCTTGATCCAGCAAGACGGGCGAAGTAGTAGATGAGTTCCGGCAGCACGACGGCGTGGTGACGGTTGTTGATGAAGAACAATCTCTGCAGGGCTTCGCCAAGCACTACAGAAACTAGACGGAGGATAAACTAGAGGGTCGGGGTAGCCGGCACACGGCTTGGTGTATCTTGATGTGTCTTGGGTGCTAGCCCTACCCCTCTATTTATATGTTGAGCCCTGGGGTCGAAACTTGGAGCAAAAGCCTCCTCAAAGTCGGTTTTGCCCGAAAGGAAAGAGTCCCACTCGGACTCTAGGGCTAGACGCCAGGGTTCCCGGCGTCTACCCCCTAGACGCCAGGGTTCCTGGCGTCTAGCCTCTGGTCTCCGCAAAACTTCCTTTTGCACTTTCTTAAAGCCTCGTGGGCTTTCCCCTTTGGCCCAAATAAAGTGTTCTCGTACCCAAACACTTCGGGAAACATCCGGAACCACTTCCGGTGAATTCCGGAACCCTTCCGGAGGTCAAACACTATTATCCCATATATTAATCTTTATCTCCGGACCATTCCGGAGTTCCTCGTCATGTCCGTGATCACATCCGGGACTCCGAATAACATTCGGTCACCAACATACATAACTCATTTAATACTATATCGTCAACGAAACGTTAAGCGTGCGGACCCTACGGGTTCGAGAACTATGTAGACATGACCGAGACATCTCTCCGGTCAATAACCAATAGCGGAACCTGGATGCCCATATTGGCTCCTACATATTCTACGAAGATCTTTATCGGTCGAACCGCATAACAACATACGTTGTTCCCTTTGTCATCGGTATGTTACTTGCCCGAGATTCGATCGTCGGTATCTCAATACCTAGTTCAATCTCGTTACCGGCAAGTCTCTTTACTCGTTCCGTAATACATTATCTCGTGACTAACTCATTAGTCATTTGCTTGCAAGGCTTATTATGATGTGCATTACCGAGAGGGCCCAGAGATACCTCTCCGACAATCGGAGTGACAAATCCTAATCTTGATCTATGCCAACACCACGAATACTTTCGGAGACACCTGTAGAGCATCTTTATGATCACCCAGTTACGTTGTGACGTTTGATAGCACACAAGGTGTTCCTACGGTATTCGGGAGTTGCATAATCTCATAGTCATAGGAACATGTATAAGTCATGAAGAAAGCAATAGCAGTAAAACTAAACGATCATAGTGCTATGCTAACGGATGGGTCTAGTCCATCACATCATTCTCCTAATGATGTGATCCCGTTGATCAAATGACAACTCATGTCTATGGCTAGGAAACATAACCATCTTTGATCAATGAGCTAGTCTAGTAGAGGCATACTAGGGACATACTGTTTTGTCTATGTATCCACACATGTACTAAGTTTCCGGTTAGTACAATTCTAGCATGAATAAAAGACATTTATCATGATATAAGGAAATACAAATAACATCTTTATTATTGCCTCTAGGGCATATTTCCTTCAGAACAGTAGCGTAAGTATTTCCCTCAGTTTTCGAGAACCAAGGTATCAATCCAGTAGGAGACCACGCGCGAGTCCCTCGCACCTGCACAAACAAATAAGAACTTCGCAGCCAACGTGATAAGGGGTTGTCAATCCATTTACGGTCACTTACGAAAGTGAGATCTGATAGAGATGATAGTTTATATTTTTGGTATATTTGGTTTATAAGAACATCAAATAAAAGTGGTAAAAGTAAAGTAGATGTAGATTGATATGTTGAGAATAGACCCGGGGCCATAGTGTTCTCTAGTGGCTTCTCTCATGATAGCGATATTCTACGGCGGGTAAACAAATTACATCCGAGCAATTGATAGAAAAATGAATAATTATGAGACTATCTAGGCATGATCATTGTATATAGGCATCACGTCCGAGACAAGTAGACCGACTCCTGCCTGCATCTACTACTATTACTCCACACATCGACCGCTATCCAGTATGCATCTAGTGTATTGAGTTCATAAGAACAGAGTAACGCCTTAAGCAAGATGACATGATGTAGAGGGATAAACTCAAGCAATATGATATAAACCCCATCTTTTTATCCCCGATGGCAACAATACAATACGTGTCTTGCTGCCCCTACTGTCACTGGGAAAGGACACCGCAAGCTTGAACCCAAAGCCAAGCACTTCTCCCATTGCAAGAACTATAGATCTAGTAGGTCAAACCAAACCAATAATTCAAAGAGACTTGCAAGGATATTATGAGCACACATAAAAAGTTCAGAGAAGAACCAAATATCTTTCATAGATAATGTAAGGGCATATTTCTCCCTAAGTAGTTTTGGTGATTGATGACAATGCATTTGCGGACTAATCGTGTGACCTAAAGCTCCCACAGGTATATCTCACTTAGGCACAAGACGATTGCCTGCCCCTCGGATTCGATGGAAGTCGGTGTTTCCTTTTTGCTCCCTGTCGGTGGCTTTGAGTAATAGGAAAGCCGTACTATTAAGAGGGGGTCCGTTTTGGAAAGGTTTGGGTGGAATCAACACGTACACATCTTACTCTCACACCACCTTTCCCTTGCTTCTCTGGAGTTCCAACCGTTTATTATCGTATATGCAAACCATGACTTCTTAACTAAAACATCTGCCTGGCAAGCGGTAGTACCGCTCCATAAGCGGTAGTACCGCACAGCCACACGGTAGTACCGCCTGAAGACACTGTAGTACCGCACCAGCGGTAGTACCGCGGATCCAGAACGGTAGTACCGTGTATCTGGCCCAGCAATGTATTAAGTATGGAAGTAGGTGCGGAAGTAATTTTTTACTTCCGCATCCTATGCGGTAGTACCGCTTGCCCCAAGCGGTAGTACCGCGTCATGTTTTGCTACTACCGTATTTCTACGGATGTAATTTATTTCATATGTGGCTGTCATCGTCTCGCTTGTTTTTGCCTAGCGGTAGTACCGCTCCCAGAGCGGTAGTACTGCTCAGCAAGCGGTAGTACCGCAACTTACGTGCGGTACTACCGCTCTGTGTGGGCAGAAAACGTGCATAACGGTTGGATTAGCTCTCCCACTATATATAGGGGGTCTTCTTCCCCAAGAAGACTCACATCTTCCCCCACATACTCCATTGTTGCTCCAAAGCTCCATTTCCGCCCGATCTCTCTCCCTAGCCAATCAAACTTGTTGATTTGCTCAGGATTGCTTGAGGAGGCATCGATCTACACTTCCACCAAGGGATATTTGATTCCCCCCACTAATCCCTTGCGGATCTTGTTACTCTTGGGTGTTTGAGCACCCTAGACGGTTGAGGTAACCTTGAAGCCATATTCCATTGTGGTGAAGCTTCGTGGTTTTGTTGGGAGCCTCCAAGTTGTGGAGATAGCCCCAACCTTGTTTGTAAAGGTTCGGTTGCCTCCTTCAAGGTCACCACTAGTGGAATCACGGCACCTTGCATCGTGTGAGGGCGTGAGGAGAATACGGTGGCCCTAGTGGCTTCTTGGGGAGCATTGTGCGCCCACACCGCTCCAACGGAGACGTACTTCCCCTAAAAGGGAAGGAACTTCGGCAACACATCCACGTCTCCACCGGTTCCTCTTGTGGTTATTTCTTACCTTTACTTGTGCAAGCATTACGTGTTTAACTCCTATAACTTGCTTGTGTAGTTGTTATCTTTACTTTTCATTAGTTGTCATCTTAATAGAATATCTAGACAACTTACTTTGTCGCTTAATTTAAAGTGGTTAAGAAAAGCTAAAAATTGTTAGTTGCCTATTCACCCCCCCTCTAGTCAACCATATCGATTCTTTCAATTGGTATCAGAGCCTCGTCTCTTTTTAAGGACTTTACCGTCCAAAGAGTATGGGTGACAACGTAGTCGAGACGGAGGATCATTCCGGTGGAACTCCGTCCTTGCCTACGTCAGATGGGGGAGCCTCGGTCTCTCGTGAGGAGTTCAATGTGGCCTTGAACACATTGAAAGAATCACTAGCGAGCGAGGTCAAAGGCATGTTTAAAGAGTTGCTTGAGGGGCTTAAATTATCCACCGCACCGTTGGAAGTGGTTCGTCCCGCTACCAACGTGTCGGAGGCTAATCCCGACAAGGGAGAAGCTAGTAGTGAACAAGCCCCGGTTACTAAGAATGGGAGTGGGATCTTTGCCCACTCCGCTCCTCCTACTCACTATGGAGGACCCGTTCCCACACCGCATTTAAATTCCGTTGGGCCTCCTCCCAAGTTTATCAAAAATTCTGATTTTGCTACTTGGGTGTTTCGCTTCAAACGTCATATTAATCATTGTTCTACTAATCTTTGGAGAATCATTGAGCAAGGTTTTTATCCGCATGATCCCGACAACATGACTCCAAGAGAAACTGCAGATCATCAATTTAACGAGTCCGCTCTTTGCATTCTTCAAGATTCCATCCCTCCTGAAGACATTGCACACCTTCGACCCTTCACTGTGGCCAAGGAAGCTTGGGAGCATGTTGGCACGATGTACAAGGGAAGCACCAGTATTCAACGCTCCAACTATGAAGTTGTGCAAGATGAAGCTGATGAGTTTGCTATGATCGAAGAAGAAGATCCTCGTGAACTTTATCGAATATTAACTATCCTTGCGGTCTCTCTTCGAGATCATGGCAGTAAGGATACGGATGACAATTGGATCAAGCGCAAGTTCCTCAAGGCCATGGTGCCCTACCATAAGGCCATGTCCTCTGTCATTCGTCAAAGACCGGACTTCCACCACTTATCCTCCAATGAAGTGTTGGATGAGTTTGTTGCCATGAGGATCTTGGATGTGACCGCCGACAATGCGGTCTTAAGAGCTCAACGATCGAAGAAGCCTAATCTTGCCCTGAAGGCCAAGGCTTGTGTGGAAGAGGAGGAGGTGGAAGATGATGATGAGTGTAGCCCCGAGGACACCAAATATGCCTATCATGAGCACATGGCTCTTGCTTCAAGGCAATTCTGGGGCAAGAAGAATACAAGACCCAACTTCAACAGGAACAACTCTAGTGGGAACAAGGACAAGCAACGAGTGAGGACATGCTTCAACTGTGGAAATGTAAGCCACTTCGTTGCGGATTGCCCATATGAGAAGAGAGAAGACTTTGGAGGCAAGCTTATCCGGAAGGACAAGTCAAAGTCCTATCCTAACAAGAACAACTTCAACAAGAAGACTCCTCCGAAAGTGTTGGTGGCCCAAGAAGAATATGCTGAGGATGATGATAATGATGAAGATGATGAGACGGTCACCATGGCCACAATTGCTATTGCTACTACTACGCACACATCTCTCTTCGACTTGCCTAATGAGAACATCACCGCCAAGTGTCTCATGGCCAGGGCCACCAACAAGGTAACCCCTAACATCAATACCACCATCACTTCTCCTTCATTGATGAATTGTATTGATGAAAGTGAGGGAACTAAGGAGGGAGAGAATGAATTTGAATTGTTCATGAAAAATCTCAAAGGCAAACCCAAGAAGCATTTTGTTGCTCTCTTGGAACAACTCGGTGAGGCCAACGACATGATCGAGGCTCACGAGGAAACCATTACTAAAATGGAAGGACATAGTCGAGACTATGCCGATGAGATATCGGATCTCTCTAACGCCCTAGAGGAAGAGCGTGGTCTTCGTTTGGCTCTTGAGGAGTCACACAACGATGGTCATGCTAAATTAAAGAAAGATCTTGATCATGCTTTAGTTGTCTCTCGTGTGCTTAATTACGAGAAGGCAAAACTTGAGGTTGACCATGCTAAACTCAAAGAGGAGTTTGACATACTTGACAAGGCTCACAAGGCCTTGAAAGGTATGCATGCTACTCTCAAGGAGTCTCGTGATCAACTCCAAGTTTCGCTAACCAAGGAAAAGGCTATCTTTCCTCGCATGGTTTTAATTGATAATGCAAATGCTACTAACCCATGTTGCGAGCATGTGCATCTTGTTGAAGAGAATGCCGAGTTGAAGAAGCAACTTGAGAAAGGCCTTGTGACTTGCATACAAGGTGAGAAGAACCTCAACACCCTTTTGAGCAATCAAAAGGAGGTTGTGGCAAAGGAAGGAATTGGGTTTGTTCCTAAGCCCAAGAAGAAGAAGAATGACAAGACCAATCAACCACCCCCTCTCCGACAATCTTTTGTGAAAGAAGGAGAGGGCACATCAAAGAAGAAGAAAATGGCGGAAAGTGGTGGTGTCAAGAAAAACTCCACCATACCATCAAACATGGCCGGCGACTTTAATCCTTCATATGTTTTATGTCGTGCTAGTGATGGTCATGTGTTTGCTAAATTTGTTGGTTCTTCTTATGAGTACATTGAATGGTCCATTTGGGTTCCTAAGACCCTTGTTACTAACCTCAAAGGACCCATTACCAAATGGGTACCTAAATCCAAGCATTGATTTCTTGTAGGAGTTTGCTTCCAGTGGGGGATCATGGTTGCTCGATAGCGGAGCCACAAATCATATGACCGGAAGCAAAGATTTGGTGGTCGACGTGCATCTAGGTTCATCTATGGCCACCAACGTCGAATGGGGTGATGCCTCATCTTCTAAGGTATTGGGGCTTGGCAAGGTTGTTGTCTCTCATGATCTCACGATCGAGAAAGTCATGCTTGTTGAGTCCCTTGCATACAATTTACTTTATGTTCGCCAACTTGCACTCATGGGCTTTGCTACATTCTTTGATATTGATACCGTGGCCCTCTTGTGGAGCAAGACTCTTAAAGTAGCCTATGTTGGGCATGTCGAGAATGACCTTTATCTGGTTAACTTCTCGAAGCAACCCACTAAGGTCGCGACATGCCTAATGGCTAAAGTTGATGTGGGATGGCTTTGGCATCGCCGTTTGGCCCACGTCAATATGAGATCTTTGCAAAGTCTTCTCAAGGGGGACCATGTCCGTGGACTAACAAATGTTAGCTTTGCCAAAGATCGTGCTTGCAGGGCTTGCATTGAAGGAAAGTTACATGAGACGGCTCACCCTCCCACGACTATCATCTATTCAAAGAGACCCTTAGAGCTCCTCCACATGGACCTCTTTGGGCCTCCATCTTTTGATAGTCTTGGGGGTAGAAAGTACTGCTTGGTGATTGTGGATGATTACTCAAGATACACCTGGGTATACTTCTTCAAGAAGAAGAGTGAGACCCAATAAACCGTCATCAACTTTGCAAATGAAGCTCAACGACAACATGAAGCAAAGATTTTGATGATCAAAAGTGACAACGGCACCGAGTTCAAGAACTACACCTTGGATGAGTTTCTTAGTGATGAGGGGATCAAACATCAATATGCAGCCCCATATACCCCTCAACAAAACGGTGTAGCGGAGAGAAAGAACCGAACTCTGATGGATGCGGCAAGAACCATGATGGCTGAATTCAAATCTCCATACAACTTTTGGGCCGAAGCCATCAATACCGCTTTCCATGCATCAAATCGGCTCTTTCTCCGCAAACGCTTGAACAAAACTCCGTATGAGATTCTTACCGGTAACAAGCCCAATCTCAAGTACTTCCGGGTATTCGGGTGTAAGTGTTTCATTCTCAAGAAAGGTGTTCGTTTGTCTAAATTTGAATCTAGAGCTCACGGGGGCATATTTGTTGGTTATGCTACAAACTCTCATGCTTACCGTGTCCTCAACAAGTCCAATGACCTCATTGAGGAGACGAGTAACGTAGAGTTTGATGAAAATAACGGCTTCCAAGTGGAGCAAAGTGGTACTTGTGATGTAGGTGATGAAATTCCTCCTCAAGCCATAAGAAGAATGGGTGTTGGATACATCCTACCCATTGAGGAACCCCTTGTGGCTGAAGGAGAAGGACAATGTTCCACTCAAGTGGAACCATCACCAACCCAAGACCCACACGCTTCCGAAGAACAAAGTGAAGGCCCTCTACCTGACGAACAAGGCCAAGTGCAAGATCAATTACAAGATGGTGGAGAACCACCAAATGATGCACAAGGCCAAGTTCTGTCCTCCGAGCAAGATCAAGATCAAGAGGAAGCTCAAGATCAAGATCTAGCTCCTGACGACGCTCAAGATGATCAACTCAATGCTCCTCAATTAACTCTTGAAGAGCAATTAGAGCGTCGTGCTGCAAAAGTTGCCTCCAGGCTTGCTTCCAATGAACATCACATCGAGAACATTCTAGGAAGCATCAAAAGGAGGGTAAGCACTCGTAGACAATTAGCAAACTATTGTGCTCATCAAGCTTTTGTCTCCTGTGTTGAACCTCAGAAGGTTTATGAGGCGCTCGAAGACCCTGATTGGCTCAATGCCATGCATGAAGAACTCCATAACTTCGAGCGGAACAAGGTGTGGCGTCTGGTGCCAAGGCCAGAGGAGAACCATAATGTCACTGGAACCAAATGGATCTTTAAGAACAAGCAATATGCTCATGGCATTGTCATCCGCAACAAGGCGCGTCTGGCGGCTCAAGGCTACTCCCAAGTCGAGGGTATCAACTACGGTGAAACCTTTGCCCCCGTTGCTCGTCTTGAATCCATTCGTTTGTTGCTTGCCTATGCTTCCCATCATAACTTTAAATTGCAACAAATGGATGTGAAAAGTGCATTTCTTAATGGTCCTATTAATGAGTTGGTGTATGTTAAACAACCCCCGGGGTTTGAGGATCCTAAGCTCCCCAATCACGTGTACCAACTCGATAAGGCACTCTATGGCCTTAAACAAGCCCCACGTGCGTGGTATGAGCATCTTACCGAGTTGTTACAAGATCGTGGGTTTGAAATTGGGAAAATCGACCCCACTCTTTTTACTAAGAAGGTCAAAGGGGAGTTGTTTGTATGCCAACTATATGTTGATGATATTATCTTTGGTTCTCCTAACAAAGCTTTCAATGATGAGTTCGCCGCACTCATGACCACACATTTTGAGATGTCCATGATGGGAGAGTTGAAGTATTTCCTTGGGTTTGAGATCAAACAAAGAAGAGAAGGCATCTTCATCAAACAATCCTAGTACACTCAAGACATGCTCAAGAGGTTCAATCTAAGTGATGTCAAGCCGGCTACTACTCCAATGCCAACCAAATGCCAACTTGACATTGATCCCAATGGTAAAGCGGTGGATCAAAAGGTATATCGCTCTATGATCGGATCCTTGCTTTACCTTTGTGCATCTAGAACGGATATTATGTTGAGTGTAGGAATTTGTGCACGGTTTCAAGCCTCAGCTAAGGAGAGTCACTTTGTGGCTGTCAAGCGAATCTTTCGATATTTGGCTCATACCCCAAACTTTGGCTTATGGTACCCGAGAGGAGCAAACTTCAACCTTGTATGTTTCTCTGATTCTGACTGGGCGGGAGACAAAGTGGATAGGAAGTCCACTTCGGGAGGGTGCCAATTTCTTGGTTGCTCTCTTGTTAGTTGGTCTTCCAAAAAGCAAAGTTGTGTGTCTCTCTCGTCCACCGAAGCAGAGTATGTGGCTGCTGGCAGTTGTTGTGCTCAACTCTTATGGATGAGGCAAACTTTAAAGGATTGCGGTGTCACTTGTGACAAAGTGCCTCTTTGGTGTGACAATGAAAGTGCCATCAAGATTTCTCTCAACCCGGTGCAACACTTCAAAACGAAGCATATAGAGATTCGGTATCACTTCATCCGGGTTCACATAAGGTAAGGAGAGATCGAGCTTCACTACGTCAACACTCATGATAACCTTGCAGATATCTTCACGAAGCCATTGGATGAAGCAAGATTTCGCGAGTTAAGGCATGAGCTAAATATCATCGATTTGAGCAATGTGTCTTGAGTCTTTACACACACTCCTCACACTCAATATAGATTATCTTGTCTAGATGTAGGCATGGACATAGGGGGAGTACTGTTCTCTCAATGAACCTTTCCTCCCCCCATTATGCATAAATTGATCAAGTCTTTATCATTTGCCATACATAGTTGGTTTAAGTGCTTCAAGACGAGTATTGGTCATGGGCCCAAGGATAGTTCTTTGCGGTGCCATACCAACGAACTCAAACATAGGTGGCCTCGGCCACCGCCCTCCTCTGTGGAGTTGCGTTATTTGCCTCGCATGTGCGTCCTTCTTTGCTAAATGCCTCGTGTGGAAACGTGCTTGTTCTTGGAGAAGCGGTACTACCGTGCAAGGTTACGATACTACCGCAAAGGAGGTTACGGTACTACCACAAGTCCAGCACGGCAGTATTTATTTACTGATGCTGGTAGAGCGGTACTACCGCTTAGCGTGCGGTACTTCCGCCCAAGCGGTACTACCGCACATATTCGCACGGGTGGGGGTTATAAGCGGGCAGGGGGAGTTCCAACTCCCCCATACCCATTCACTCCTAACCCCCACGCCGTCCCTCTCTCTTCCTCTCAAGAACGCCGCCAGACGACCTCGCCGGATCTCCTCCCTCGGCCACTCTCCTCGCATTCCGACCGGTGGGATCGCTCCCCACCTCGCCCTCTTTCCATGGATGAAGGTTTCTCCCCTTTTCCCCTCTTCTTGTTGCCTTGTTGTTGTTTTAGGGTTAGGGGAGATGCTTAGTGTTCTTGCGTTCTTCGTGTTCTTATCCATGGAAGATTAGGATGTAGGAGAGTGTTCTTGCTCTAGAAATGCTAGTATGTATGTTGCTATCAAGTTACTATGATCAGCCATAGTACCGTTGTTCGATCTACGCGGTCTTATCCAGATCAGTTCTTCTCAGATCTGATCCGAGCGGTACTACCGCTGGAGAACCGCGGTACTACCGCCCGATCTGGTCCAGATCTGTTTGTCAGATCTGATCCAGGGCGGTACTACCGCTGTCCTTCGCGGTACTACCGCTCCGGAGCGGAAGTAACATTTTAGTACTGCATACCAAGCGGTACTACCGCAACCCCGACGCGGTACTACCGCTCCGTAAGCAGTACTAGTTTTTACTTCCGTTTCTGATCACGGAAGTAAATTTTTACTACCGCAGGGTGTGCGGTACTACCGCGCCCATCAAGCGGTACTACCGCTCACTCAGCGGTACTAATTTTTTACTTCCGCATCAGTTAGGCAGTACTACCGCTTGTGTCATAGTACCTTCGTAGCATGCACATATTCCCCTTTCTACTCGTTTCTTGTGCTTTTTGAGGCTTTTGCATTGATTCTCTTTGTGCTTTCGTCGTGTTCTTGTGTTTGTGTTTTAGGTGGTGGCTCCGGTTCCGATGCTCGTCGTACCAATCCAGTCCGCGACACCGGGTCCAAGCGTCTGCGCAACCCCAGTGATGTGCCAGAGGGCTCCAATCCCCAGCGCAGGTTCAAGACCGCCGCCAACAAGCAAAAGGAATCCTTGATGACTATGGAAGAAATGCCAGCTAATGAGTTCATGGCACGAAGGAAGCACAACCCTTATGGAGAACCCCATGCTCAGTTTCCTGGAGATGAGCTTTTCTGGACTAAGCAGCAGTATCGCATCTACACAGAGGTGCTCAAGAGAAAGACCAACCTGTACGTGGTTGCTCACTGGGTGGACGTGGCCCACATGCGGAGGGACACCAACCAAGCCTACTTTGCCGAGGCTCTGGATCTGGTCGAGCAGTTTGGACTTGAGCACGTCATGACCTTTCAGCATGATTTTGATCCAGAGATCATTGCTCAGTTCTATGCGTCAGTCCACTTCCACACCAAGGATGATCGCCCAATGACTTGGATGACCAATGGTCACAAGATGACTTCATCTTGGAAGGATTTCATGGATCTTTTACAGATTCCTGACGAGGGACTCCACAACCCAGTTGGAGCTCGGCCTCATGCCAATCCAGAATCTGCCAACAAAGACAAGCTCCTGCCATTCTATGTGGAGAAGACTCTTGCTAGTGGCAAGAAGACATGGGTGTTAAACCCATTTTTGGACATCATGTATCGGATCTTTCGCAACACTTTGTTCCCTCGCGCTGGAGACAAGGACAAGGTCCATGCATACCTGGTTGACATGCTGCTGATGTGTGAAGCGGCTCGCACGGTGCAGTCTCCACCACTTGACATATCCCATATCATGTGGTGTGAGCTCCGCTTTGCGATCTACACTCGCAAGGTACCCATCTATGGTCCATTCCTGTTTCTTCTGATCTCCAAGTCTTGGGAGAAGCTGTACCCTGATGAGGAGTTCGAGGCCGACTGTATCCGTCATGATCCCATTCGTCTTCACATCAAGACTCGATGGGCCAACACTACCACTCGTGCGCAAGCTGCTGCGGCTCAGATGGGCACTCATGAGGAACCTGTGAAGGAGGCTGATGAGGAAGGCCCTGGAAGATTTGCTCCTTCCTCCTCAGAGCCATCTTGGGCTAAAAAGCTAAAGAAGAAGATGAAGGCACTTTTCTGCATGCAAGCTCAAGGTCAGTACAGGGCTCATGTCACTGACAAGAAGACTCGCCAGCGTGACAAGAAGCTCTTGGCGGTCTACGGAGAGGATGTGTCTAACGGGTCCGAGGACAACATCACCCCTGAGGCAGCTTGGATGGCCCGTCAGGGGTACAAGTGGTCAGAGTCTGACGAGGAGCGTCAGGAGGAGCAGCAGGAGTCCGATGGCGAGTACGATGACTGAGTTCCTCCGCCGGGGCTGCCACCCTTCTTTGTGTCCTCTTTCCCCTTTATGGTGTCTCGATGCCAAAGGGGGATAGAGTGATTTGCATCTTGTGCCGTTTGTTTCTTTTCGTTGGTCGGACTCTGTTTATTTGCTATTTGCGTGCTTTTGTGTCGTGTGCGTGAGACTATCGTATGGTGTAAGACATATGCTTCTCTATCGTTAAACTCGTCGTTATTTTTTTAGTATTATATCATGAGCAGTTAGTTTACTTTCCCTTGTTTATGTGCTCAGTTTTATATAAGGAGTATATTTTGTGTAGAATATAGGGGGAGCACTGAACCTAGTATGTGTGTTGTGCAGTCCAAAGCACACTCTTGTGTAGGCAGACATCCAGGGGGAGCTCACCTATATTCTAATGTGTAAGATTGCATACTTTCCTATCTTATCCCTGTGCAAATCCCGTATTGTCATCAATCCACCAAAAAGGGGGAGATTGTAAGGGCATATTTCTCCCTAAGTAGTTTTGGTGATTGATGACAATGCATTTGCGGACTAATCATGTGATCTAAAGCTCCCACAGGTATATCTCACTTAGGCACAAGACGATTGCCTGCCCCTCGGATTCGATGGAAGTCGGTGTTTCCTTTTTGCTCCCTGTCGGTGGCTTTGAGTAATAGGAAAGCCGTACTATTAAGAGGGGGTCTGTTTCGAAAAGGTTTGGGTGGAATCAACACGTACACATCTTACTCTCACACCACCTTTCCCTTGCTTCTCTGGAGTTCCAACCATTTATTATCGTAGATGCAAACCATGACTTCTTAACTAAAACATCTGTCTGGCAAGCGGTAGTACCGCTCCATAAGCGGTAGTACCGCACAGCCACACGGTAGTACCGCCTGAAGACACGGTAGTACCGCACCAGCGGTAGTACCGCGGCTCCAGAACGGTAGTACCGTGTATCTGGCCCGGCAATGTATTAAGTATGGAAGTAGGTGCGGAAGTAATTTTTTACTTCCGCATCCTATGCGGTAGTACCGCTTGCCCCAAGCGGTAGTACCGCGTCGTGTTTTGCTACTACCGTATTTCTACGGATGTAGCCACGGATGTAATTTATTTTATCCGTGGCTGTCATCGTCTCGCTTGTTTTTTCCTAGCGGTAGTACCGCTCCCAGAGCGGTAGTACCGCTCAGCAAGCGGTAGTACCGCAACTTACGTGCGGTACTACCGCTCTCTGCGGGCAGAAAACGTGCATAACGGTTGGATTAGCTCTCCCACTATATATAGGGGGTCTTCTTCCCCAAGAAGACTCACCTCTTCCCCCACATACTCCATTGTTGCTCCAAAGCTCCATTTCCGCCCGATCTCTCTCCCTAGCCAATCAAACTTGTTGATTTGCTCGGGATTGCATGAGGAGGCATCGATCTACAGTTCCACCAAGGGATATTTGATTCCCCCCACTAATCCCTTGCGGATCTTGTTACTCTTGGGTGTTTGAGCACCCTAGATGGTTGAGGTCACCTCAAAGCCATATTCCATTGTGGTGAAGCTTCGTGGTTTTGTTGGGAGCCTCCAAGTTGTGGAGATAGCCCCAACCTTGTTTGTAAAGGTTCGGTTGCCGCCTTCAAGGGCACCACTAGTGGAATCACGGCACCTTGCATCGTGTGAGGGCGTGAGGAGAATACGGTGGCCCTAGTGGCTTCTTGGGGAGCATTGTGCCTCCACACCGCTCCAACGGAAACGTACTTCCCTCAAAGGGAAGGAACTTCGGCAACACATCCTCGTCTCCACCGGTTCCTCTTGTGGTTATTTCTTACCTTTACTTGTGCAAGCATTACTTGTTTAACTCCTATAACTTACTTGTGTAGTTGTTATCTTTACTTTTCATTAGTTGTCATCTTAATAGAATATCTAGACAACTTACTTTGTCGCTTAATTTAAAGTGGTTAAGAAAAGCTAAAAATTGTTAGTTGCCTATTCACCCCCCCCTCTAGTCAACCATATCGATCCTTTCAGATAACCTTGATCATAAACTCACAATTCATCGGATCTCAACAAACACACCGCAAAAAGAGATTACATCGAATAGATCTCCTCGAAGACCGATGAGAACTTTGTATTGAGATCCAAAGAGAGAGAAGAAGCCATCTAGATACTAGCTATGGACCCGAAGGTCTGTGGTAAACTACTCACAACTCATGGTGAGGGCGATGATGATGATGATAAAGAACTCCGTGATGGATCCCCCTCTAGTGGAGCTCCGGAACAAGCTCCAAGATGGGATCTCACGGGAACAGAAGGTTACGGCGGTGGAATTAGGGTTTTCTCTCTGTTCTCGGAGGTTTCGGGGTACGTAGACTTATATAGGAAGAAGGAGGACACCGGGGGGGTGCTCGGGGGCTCCACGAGGCAGGGGGTGCGCCCTGGGAAGGGGAGCGTGCCCCCACCCTCGTGGGCCACCCCTTGATTTCTGACGTGGTTCTCAAGTCCCTCGTGCTTGATTTTCTCCAAAAATATCTCTCGCGAAGGTTTCATTCCGTTTGGACTTCGTTTGATATTCTTTTTCTACAAAACCCTGAAACAGGCAAAAAACAGCAATCTGGACTGGGCCCTTGGGTTAGTAGGTTAGTCCCAAAAATGATATAAAAGTGTATGGTAATGCGCATTAAACATCCAAGACTTCATAAATAATAGCATGGAACAATCAAAAATTAAAGATACGTTGGAGACGTATCATCGCGCGTGGTCTCCTACTGGATTGATACCTTGGTTCTCAAAAATGGAGGGAAATGCTTACGCTACTGTGCTGCATCACCCTTTCCTCTTCGAGGGAATACAACGCAAGCTCGAGAAGTAGCAATGTGTTACGGAATGAGTGAAGAGACTTGCCATAACGAGATTGAACAAGGTATCGGTATACCGACGATTGAATCTCGGGCAAGTACTATACCGGTAGACAAAGGGAATCGTATACGGGATTGATTGAATCCTTGACATCGTGGTTCATCCGATGAGATCATCGTGGAACATGTGGGAGCCAACATGCGTATCCAGGACCCGATGTTGGTTATTGGCCGGAGAGATGTCTCGGTCATGTCTGCATGGTTCCCGAACCCGTTGGGTCTACACACTTAAGGTTCATTGACGCTAGGGTTATAGGGAATAGATGTACGTGGTTACCGAATGTTGTTCGGAGTCCCAGATGAGATCTCGGACATCACGAGGAGTTCCAGAATGGTCCGGAGGTAAAGATTTATATATGGGAAGTCATCATACAGCCACTGGAATAGTTTGGGGGTACCGATATTGTACCGGGACCACCGAAGGGGTTCCGGGGGTCTACCGGGAGGGTCCACCTGCCCCGGAGGGTCCTATGGGCTGTATATGGAGAGGTACCAGCCCCTGAGTGGGCTGGGAGCCTCCCCCTAGGGCCCATGCGCCTAGGGTTTTGGGGGAAACCCTAATGGGGGGGGCACCCTTGGCTTGGGCGGCAAACCACCCCCTCTGGCCGCCGCCCCCTCCTCAGATCAGATCTGAGGGGGCCGGCCCCCCTCTCCCTTGCCCCTATATATATGTGAGGGTGGGAGGGCAGCCGAACCCAAGGCCTGGCGCAACCCTCCCTCTCTCCCAACTCCTCCTCCTCTCACGTGGTGCTTGGCAAAGCCCTGCTGGATTGCCACGCTCCTCCATCACCACCACGCCGTCGTGCTGCTGCTAGACAGAGTCTTCCCCAACCTCTCCCTCTCTCCTTGCTGGATCAAGGCGTGGGAGACGTCACCGGGTTGCACATGTGTTGAACGCGGAGGCATCGTTGTTCGGTGCTTAGATCAGATTCGGCCGTGACTTCAATCGTTTCGTGTACGACTCCACCGACCGCGTTCTTGCAATGCTTCCGCATCGTGATCTTCAAAGGTATGAAGATGCACTCCCCTCTCGTTGCTAGTAATCTCCTTAGATAGATCTTGGTGATGTGTAGGAAATTTTTTGATTTTCTACAACGATCCCCAACACCTCATATCTCAAAACAATCATCAAGCATCAAACTTCTCATAGCATCCAATGCACTTTATATGAAAGTTTTTATTATACCCATCTTGGATGCCTATCATATTAGGACTAAACTCATAACCTAAGCAAATTACCATGTTGTTCAAAAAGACTCTCAAAACAATATAAGTGAAGCATGAGAGTTCATCTATTTCTTCAAAATAAAACCACCGCTGTGCTCTAAAAAGATATAAGTGAAGCACTAGACCAAACTACAAACTACTCCGATAGATATAAGTGAAGATCAATGAGTGGTTGAATAATTATGTAACTATGTGAAGACTTTCTAACATTTAAGAATTTCAGATCTTGGGATAATATTCAAATAGCAAGCAAAACAAAATTGACGCACCAAGCAAAACACATATCATGTGGTGAATAAAAAATATAGTCTCAAGTAAAGTTACCGATAGACGAAGACGAAAGAGGGGATGCCTTCCCGGGGCATCCCCAAGCTTAGGATTTTGTTTGTCCTTCAACTTTACCTTGGGGTGCCTTGGGCATCCCCAAGATTAGGCTCTTGCCACTCCTTATTCCATAGTCCATCGAATCTTTACCCAAAACTTGAAAACTTCACAACACAAAACTCAAAAGAAAACTCATAAGCTCTGTTAGTATAAGAAAATAAAAACACCACTTAGGTACTATTGTGAACTCAATCTAAATTCATATTTGTGTAGTATTTACTGTATAACAACTTCTCTATGGGTCATACCCTCCGATACTACTCATAGATTCATCAAAATAAGCAAACAACACATAGAAAACAAAATATGTCAAAAACAGAACAGTCTGTAGCAATCTGTAACTTTTGAATACTTCTGTAACTCTAAAAATTCTGAAATAATTTGGTGGACGTGAGGAATTTGTCTATTAATCATCTGCAAAAAGAATCAACTAAAAAGCACTCTCCGGTAAAAAATGATATCTAATCTTGTGAGCGCTAAAGTTTCTGTTTTTTACAGCATGATCGCATAAACTTCACACAAGTCTTCCCAAAGGTTCTACTTGGCACAAATACTAATTAAAACACAAAACCACATCTGAACAGAAGCGCTATCGTTTAACGCCCCTAGCTAGGCAAACATAAGCAAAAGCAAAGAAAATAAAATTGGGTTGCCTCCCAACAAGCGCTATCGTTTAACGCCCCTAGCTAGGCACAATGATTTCAATGATGCTCACATAAAAGATAATAATTGAAACATAAAGGGAGCATCATGAAGAATACTAGCACATTTAAGTCTAACCCACTTCCTATGCATAGAGATTTTGTGAGCAAAGAACTTATGGGAACAATAATCAACTAGCATAGGAAAGCAAAACAAGCATAGCTTCAAAACTTCAAGCACATAGATAGCAAACTTGATATTATTGCAATTCCTACAAGCATATGATCCTCTGTCATAATACTTTTCAGTAGCATCATGATACGTCTCCAGCGTATCTATAATTTTTGATTGTTCTATGCTATTATATTATACTTCTAGGATGTTTTATGGGCTTTTATATGCTATTTTATATGATTTTTGGGACTAGCCTATTAACCCACAACCCAGTGCCAGTTTCTTTTTTTTTTGTTTTTGAGTTTTACAGAAAAGGAATACCAAACGGAGTCCAATTGATGAGCCAATTTTTGATGATTTTTTCTGGACCAAAAGAAGCCCCCGAAGTAAAGGAGTTGGGCCAAGAGAGTCACGGGTTACCCACGACGGTGGGGGGCGAGCCCACCCCAAGTGGTGGCGCCCTCCTATCTCGTGGACAGCCTGGAGACCCCCCTGACTTGTGCCCTACGACAAAAATTCCTATAAATACATAAACCTACGAAAAATAACCTATATCGGGAGTTTCGCCACCGAAAGCCTCTCTTGCCATCGAAAACCAATCTAGACCCGTTCTGACACCCTGCCGGAGGGGGGGATCCCTCTCTGGTGGCCATCTTCATCATCCCGGCGCTCTCCATGATGAGGAGGGAGTAGTCCACCCTCAGGGCTGAGGGTATGTACCGGTAGTTATGTGTTTGATCTCTCTCTCTCTCATGTTCTTGAGATGGCACGATCTTGATGTATCGCGAGATTTGCTACTATAGTTGGATCTTGTGATGTTTCTCCCCCTCTACTCTCTTGTGATGAATTGAGTTTTTCCTTTGAAGTTATCTTATCCGATTGAGTCTTTAGGGATTTGAGAACACTTGTTGTATTTATTGCATGTGCTTATCTGTGGTGACAATGGGATATCACGTGATCCACTTGATGTATGTTTTGGTGATCAACTTGCGGGTTTCGTGACCTTGGGAATCTATGCATAGGGGTTGGCACACGTTTTCGTCTTGACTCTCCGGTAGAAACTTCGGGGCACTCTTTGAAGTTCTTTGTGTTGGTTGAATAGATGAATTTGAGATTGTGTGATGCATATCGTATAATCATGCCCACGGATACTTGAGGTGACAATGGAGTATCTAGGTGACATTAGGGTTTTGGTTGATTTGTGTCTTAAGGTGTTATTCTAGTACGAAATCTATGATAGATCTAACGGAAAGAATAGCTTCGTGTTATTTTACTACGAACTCTTGAATAGATCAATCAGAAATAATAACTTTGAGGTGGTTTCGTACCCTACCATAATCTCTTCGTTTGTTCTCAACTATTAGTGACTTTGGAGTGACTCTTTGTTGCATGTTGAGGGATTGTTATATGATCTAATTATGTTATCCTTGTTGAGAGAACTTGCACTAGTGAAAGTATGAACCCTAGGCCTTGTTTCCTATCATTGCAACACCGTTTATGCTCATGTTTACCACTTGGTACCTTGCTGTTTTTATATTTTCTTAATACAAAACGTATATCTACCATTCATATTGCACTTCTATCACCATCTCTTCGCCGAACTAGTGGACCTATACAATTTACCATTGTATTGGGTGTGTTGGGGACACAAGAGACTCTTTGTTATTTGGTTGCATGGTTGTTTGAGAGAGACCATCTTCATCCTACTCCTCCCACGGATTGATAAACCTTAGGTCATCCACTTGAGGGAAATTTGCTACTGTCCTACAAACCTCTCCACTTGGAAGCCCAACAACGTCTACAAGAAGAAGGTTTTGTAGTAGTCATCAAGCTCTTTTCTGGCGCCGTTGCCGGGGAGGCTAGTGCTTGAAGGTATATCTTTAGATCTTGCAATCGAATCTTTTAGTTTCTTGTTTTCTCACTAGTTTAGTTTATAAAAGAAAACTACAAAAAAATGAAATTAAGGTTACCTCATATGCTTCATCTTTTTAATATCTTTCGTGAAAATGATTTGAAGGAAAATTGTGCTCAAGTACTAGAAGAAGAATTACATAGAATGCTTGGCATAAAATATGTGCTTGATGAGGATGATTGCAATGTTGTTAGTATGAATCCTTTGAATATCCATGATGCTAATGATATGCAAAGCCACAAGCTTGGGGATGTTATTTTTAATGATATTTTTTGTCCCCCAAGTTTTGATGAGCAAATTTATTATGATGAAAGCATGCCTCCTATTTATGATGATTATATTGATGAAAGTGGATTTGGAGAGGTCATGACTTTATTTAGTTATGTATCAACTATTTTGTAAGAGGTTCCAATTGATTATGAGAACAAAGTTGCTATCTATGATGATTATTGTGATGACTTGTATGCTATTAAGAATAAAGATAACCATGAAACTTGTCATCGTGATTTTAATTTTCAATTGGATTATGCTTCACATGATAGTTATTTTGTTGAGTTTACTCCCACTATTTCGAATGAGAAGAATTTTTCTTATGTAGAGAGTAGTAAAATTTCTATGCAAGTAGATCATGAAAAGAATGCTTTATGTGCTGGTTATATGGTCGAATTCATTCATGATGCTACTGGAAATTATTATGAGAGAGGATCACATGCTTCTACGTATTGCAATAATATCAAGTTTCCTCTCTATGTGCTTAAAATCTTGAAGTTATGCTCGTTTTCCCTTCCTATGCTAGTTGATTATCGTTCCCATAAGTTGTTTGCTCACAAAATCCCTATGCATAGGAAGTGGATTAGACTTAAATGTGCTAGTCATATTCTTCATGATGCTCTCTTTATGTTTCAATTCTTATCTTTTATGCGAGCATCATTGAAATCATCATGCCTAGCTAGGGACATTAAACGATAGCGCTTGTTGGGAGTGTAAGGGCATGTCCCCTCCTTTGTGGTTTTGGTGATTGATGACAATGCGTTTGCGGACTAATCGTGTGTGTCGAGTATTTCAGATATACATCCAGAGGCATGAGACGATTATCTACCCTCTGAGTTATCAGGTCAAGACGTGTTGTCGTGCTAGGCTTTTGTTTTGGTGGACTTGAGTCGTAGGAGACACCGTACTATCAAGGGGGGGGGG